>CM039678.1:178175789-179378439 GCA_022496015.1 Hordeum marinum | reverse complement strand
TATATCATGCATCATTGTTACCTTGTCCACAACTTGGTTGCTTGCGAGTACATTCAAGTACTCATTGGCTTGCCACTGGTTATTTAATTGGCCAGGCATGGAAGAACAGGAGTATGTTGAAAAGTTCATTGGAAACGAACATGCGAACTACGACGCTTCCCGGTAAGAATGCATGTAGGTTAAGGCAGATGGCATGGGTTCACGCTTTCGACCAAGATTTCCGCTGCTTGTACTGGTTTAAGTGTTTGGCCCTTGAGGCCCTATCTATGTAAGACTTGACCTTAATGGTCTTTATTTGTGTAAGACGTTAAGTGTGGATGTAAGACTCTTGTTATTCAGCTTCTGTGTTTAGTGAGCATTGATCTCTGGGATCCTGTTCAGGTGCATTGGTGATCACGACTTATGGTCGGGGTCCCCACAATGGCGGTGGAGGTTGGAGAAGATGCACGTTAGCGCATAGTCCAGGTGGTCACGCACGCTTGACTCGATGTCCTCCTCCACCTTGGAGACGCCCGATTCCAGCATTCTCCACCACCTTCGAGGAAAAGTCGTGATAGCCACCATCATCGTGCGTGCTCGGCAGCTCCGGGATATCCCTGACAAGCGACAGATGCACTGCCTGCACGATGCGCAAGGCCGAGGAACTTCCCAGCGCACTACGCCTCCATCAGAGGTGCTCGCCCGTGTCGTCCTGGGCCATCTGCACAGCATCAGCGGCTTCACTGACCTGAGCCTGCAGTGACGCCAACTCCACGCTGACGTCCTCCTTTCTCGCGACGGCAACCTCAAGATCGGCCTTGATGCTCACAGCCAGGCTCAGAGTGTGTCCACCTCCCCCTGGAGCACGTCGCAATGGAGCTCGATGTGGGCCTCCTGCCGGTCTAGCTCGTTGTAATACTCCTCCATGGCGGCCTCGCCCTCCCCATCCACCCTCACGTCGGTGTCGGCGTAGGCCTCCTCATGCATTGCCGCGGGTGGCCTCGTCGACAAGGACCCAGCCCTCCAAGGTCTCAAGGCGCCCGCACTCCGCCTCCTGGTCGAAGGCGGTCCTAGCGGTCTCTCGCTAGCGGAGGGCCACATCAGCCTCCCGCACAATGATGTCCGCCTCCCTGGGGGCCAGCTCTGCTTCGCGCTCGACGCCTGGTGCAGTGTGTGTGGCGTCACGAGCCACGCGCCCTCCGGGCGTTACCGGGCCGAGTGCGGGAGTGGAGGCCTCACCAGCAGGCAGTGTGTGGGAGGAGGCCCTAGGTGAGGCCTCCCCTCCGCCTCTTTGAGCGTGGGCACCCTATGAATCTCAGCGGTCAGGCTCGCTGACAAGGATGGAAATGCAAGAAGAGGCCTGGATGACAAACACTTACTCGTTGTTGGTTGCCTAGTGTCGCCACGCTGGAGTCGGTGTCGAAGTCGCTGCCCCGCTCGCGCTCATGGTGTCCTTCTTCTCCACCATGGGAGAGAGAAGGAAGATGGAGAGATTTTCGCATAGGGAAGAAGGAGCGGGGATGGGAGATGAATGGTGGAACTGCGTAATGGTGGTTCTTCCATCGGGTATGACAGTTTTCTAGGCGGAAGCGCAGTTCACGAGGCGTCATGGGGGAGTGGAGGCAACGTGCGCCCCAGCACACGCCACGTGTCTATCCATAGGCGGTTAGGGCCTGCGTTGTTTCGCTCTCCCAGCAGGCCGTATCATGCACATCGTGGTCCCTAGGTCTACTGTCGGGCCCCTGGGACCGAGGGTACCTAGGCATGTCTGTCTATGGCTCGAGAGGTAGGGCTGCCTTAGGCACTGGGTGGCCCTCCTACGAGCTTCAACGACTAGGTCCTCGCGAGGGCCCATGCCCCGTGAGGTGCGTGGAGGTATCATCAACAAGGGCCTCCCGAGGTCTCTCTATGGGGCTGACCCCGAGACCCTTAGAAGGCGGGTCCATCTAGAGCTGGCCCGAGGCCTTACCGCCCTGTTCCCGCACATGGGTGACACACGTCATGCCATGTGGTGCCAGGAGCCGTGCCAGCGGGTGCGGACAGAGAGGCTTCCTCTTGGTGATAGAGGAGTAGCAATAGCTTACGGGTTCCCAAAGCAATCCCCAAAGGTTGCCCTTCCGGTGCAAGAAGACCAGGACCAAGGGCTCAATAGGATGGAGGGTCATCCCCGATCCCACAAGCGCGTCACGACGAGGGGCTTTAGCAGGCGAAGACCACCTTTTGGTCAGGATTGGCTGCAATCCTGCCCCCCTTCAAACTGGCCGTTGTGGCAACCCTTCCCGCCTTGTATTTTCGAGGGAAGACGACCAGGGCCAATATAAGAGAGAGGGAACCAGCTACCATAGATGGGAGACACTTTGCTTGGCAAGAGACACCCCTTTGTACTCATCTTCTCCCCCAAGCAATCCACCAAGCAAGAGTAGGGTCTACATTACAAGTTACAACCCGCGAGGTGGCCCGAACCTGGGTAAAGCCATGTTCGTTCCTTGTTCATCTTCCTTAGGTGAGCTGTCGTAGGGTCGTGGTGAGGTTGCAAAGTAGAGTAGGGCGGGAGAGCAAGCACACACCCAAGAGTTCGAAACCTTCTTGGGTCTGTGAGCCCCAATTGACTGCTTTCGTTTGTTGACCTCGTTAAGATGGTCTGCTTGCAACACTTACAAGAACAACGCCACCCTCCATGAGTGAATACATATCCGCTCATGGCTTTATCTCACAGCATCATAGAGATCCAGTTTGAGTCCTATAACCCTTCAAGCACCTTTGGGTACCCAGTGTAGAGAATTCCATAACTCGTAGTGCCCTTCAAAGAGCGCATAACTATTTTAAAGGTTTCAAATGATCATCTCCTGGTTTGGGACAAACCGCTGAGTTGGCTAACCGCAAAAGAGATGTCAGGTCTCATGGAGTTAGCTAAATACATAAGCGAACCATAATATGAGAGTATTTCCATTGACCTCTAGCAATTCTTTGATTCCTTCAAAGCAACACGCTAGCATCAAAAGGTGTTGGAGAGGGCTTGCAATCATTATAAACCAAAGCAACTCAAGATCTTTTCCGCATATGAGATTGAAGCAATGTAATCCCACCATCATAATCTCTCAACAGCTTGATATTCAGAATAACATAAGCTACTCCTAAATCCTTCATCTCGAAACAATGATATAGGAAATCCTTGACCTCCTTGATAACATCAGATTTGTTCCGAAAATCAATATGTCATCAACATACAGCAAAGGATGACTCCCTCGCCCCACCATGGCAATAGTACACACATTTGTCCGCTTCGTTTACAAAAAAGCATGCAAATGTTAAAGTTCTTTCAAACTTCTCATCCCACTTCTTAGGTGTTCGATTAAGTCCATACAAATACTTCAACAATGTGCACACCTTTCCTTCCTGACCGTCCACTTAAACCCATCTGGTTTTCCATTTAAATTTCCTTGTTCAACTCTTCATTTAGGAAAGCAGTCTTAACAACCACTTGATGAACGAGAAGACCATGTGAGGCAGCTAGTGAAAGTAATACTCGAATAGTGGTGAGAGGAGCCACAGGTGAGTAAGTATGAAAGAATTCTTCACCTTCCTTTTGGGTATAACCCTTGGCCATGAGTTGTGCCTTGTACTTGTCAACGGTACCATCAGGCCTAAGCTTCTTCTTGAACAACACATTTGCAACCCTATAGTTTTTGCACCCATAAGGACGATTAGTAATCTCCCAAGTTTCATTTGCCAAGATGGAATCCATCTCACTACGGACTGCTTCCTTCTAGGAGTTAGCATCTTCAGATGCATAGGCCTCCGAAATAGAACTAGGAGTGTCATCCATGAGATACACAAGAAAAGAAAATCATCACCAAAAGACTTTACAGTCCTATGAAGTCTCATTATTCTCCTCCACAAGATCTTCAAGATGTTGCATCCAAATGGTTGTTCAGAAATTGCAACTACATCTCGACTTGATGAACTAGGCAACTCCTGATTTGACGAGATAGCCATATCCTTTATGGGAAAGATATCTTCAAACAAAGTTGCATCATTCGACTCCATGATTGTACCAACATGCATGTCTGATACCTCTGATTTTACAATCAAGAATCTATAACCAATGCCATGAAAATCATAGGCCAGGAAAACATAATCCACAGTTTTTGGTCCTAGCTTGCGCTTCTTTGGAATTGACAGAATGACTTTCGCCAAATAGCCCCAAGTTCGTAGGTAATAGACTTTAGCCTTTTCTTCTCCCATTCCTCAAATGGAGTTATTTATTTGTTCTTTGTGGGAACTTGTTTTTGGAGATGACAAGTAGTCAATATCGCCTCCCCCACCATGACTGTGGAGAGACCCGATGTTTCTAACGATGTGTTACCCAAATCATTTAGAGTACGGTTCTTTCTTTTGGCTACCACTTTGACTAAGGTGAATATGGAGCTATACTCTCATGGATTATACCATGTTCCTCATGAAAAGGATCAAATTCATTGAAAAATATTCTTCACCATGATTGGAACTAAGCCTCTTGATTTTCCGATCAAGTTGGTTTTCCACTTCAGCTTTATAGATCTTGTAGAAATTTAAAGCCTCATCTTTGGATTTCGAAATATACACATGGCAATGTCTAGTGGAGTCACCAATTAATGTCATAAATTATTTCTTTCCACCTTTTGTCAAAACACCATTCATTTCACAAAGATCTGAATCTGTGGCGCAAGATTTCTTGTTTCCGCAGTTGTATAAGACTTACAAGGTTGCTTAGATTGCACACAAAATTGACGCTTAGATCCCTTGACAACGGTGAAATTAGGGATTAAGTTCAACTTGGCTAGCGACGACATACAACCTAAGTTAACATGATAGAGACGTGAATGCCATACGTTTGATTTGCTATTGTTGCAAACATGATTAACAACTTTATTTCAAATATCTGACAAGGATAGTGTGAACAAGCCTCCTGAGTCATAACCTTTACCAACAAAAGTTCCATACTTGGATATTACAAATTTATTGGATTCAAAGACAAGGTTGTAGCCATTGATACGTCTCCAACTTATCTACAATTTTTTATTGTCCATGCTAATATATTATAATTCTAGGATAAATTTTGGGTATTGATTTACCAATTTATAATATTTTTGAGCACTAACCTATTGAGCCAGTGCCCAGTGCCAGTTGCTGTTTTCTGCAAGTTTTTGACTTTTCAAGTTTACAGTACCAAACGAAATCCAATTGCCGCAAAACTTTTTGATGATTTTTCTGGACCAAAAGAAGACGTGGAAGCTTCGGAAGGAGGCCGGAGGAGCCAAGAGGGACCCACAAGCCACCAGGGCGCGCCACCAGGGGCACACCCTGATGACTTGTGCCCCCCGGGCGCCTCCCAATGCCCCTCTCTGGCCTATAAATTCTCTTTACCCTAAAAAACCGCAAAAGCGCTCCAGAACACTTTTTCCACCACCGCAAGTCTCTGTTCTGATGGGATGCCATCTACACCTCTGTTCTGGCACCCTGTCGGAGGGGAGATCGATCACGGATGGCCTCTTCATCAATCTTGCTGCCCTCACCGTGATGTGTAAGTAGTTCACCATAGACCTATGGGTCCATAGGTAGTACCTAGATGGCCTCTCTCTCTCTCGATCTTCAATACAATGTTCATCGTATCTTTGCCTTGATCTATCTGATGTAATCCCTTTGTATGGTGTGTTTGTTGGGATCCGATGAATTGTTTGTTTATGTTCAGATTATTCATGAAAAATATTTTAGTCAAATCTGAATACTAAGATTCTTATTTGCATGATCATCATAGCTTCGTAATGTTCTCCAGTCTCATGATATAATATGGCCAACTAGATTGATATTTCTTCTGTGGGAGTGGTGCGTTGTAGTAGGTTCAACCTGGCGAGTTTCTATATCCCAGTGATAGAAGGGGACAAGTTGCATCTTTGTTTTGCTGCTACTAAGGATAAAACGATGGGGCTTATTCATATTGATTGAGTTTAGTTTATCAACATCATGTCAATGTCCTCCAAGCATTATGCCGTTTTACTTAATACTCTAGATGCATGCTGGATAGCGATCGATTGGTCAAGTAATGGTAATAGGTGTAGGCAGGAGTCGTTCTATTTTCTTATGGACGTGATGCCTATATACACATGATCATTGTTGTCAAAATCGCATAACTATTAGCTTTTCTATCAATTGCCGAATAGTAATTTGTTTACCCACTATATGCTACTTCTATGAGAGATGCCACTAGAGAACTCTACGGCCCCCAGATCTATTCACTTATATATTCACAACTCTTTCATTATCTTGCTATTATTTATTTGCTTTTTTTAATTTACAATTATCCACAATTATCTACACAATTGATCAAGGGGGTTGACAACCCTCTTGTTGGCGTTGGGTGCAAGTTGTTTGTTCTTTTGTGTGCAATCGTTGAAGACGGTTGAGGATTGTTATTCATATTGGTTCGATAAACCTTGGTTTCATAACTGGGGTAAATAATTACCCACTTTGTGCTGTATAATCCATTCCACTTCATAGAAAACCCAACGCAGATCATGAGTATCATGTAGGATTTCTGGCGCTGTTGCTGGGGAATACCATCACCAACTATCAAGTAACTTCGCATAAAATTTCATTCACTTGTCCTTGTTTATATTTGCTATTATATTTAATTTGTATCATAAACATAAAAAATACAAAAATATTTATCTTTGCTTGTTACTAGCTATCTTGTTTGAAGTCATGGATAGTTCTTCTCTTGTTCGTGTTACTCCCAATAATGATGTTATCAACTTTACACAAAAGGGGAGGAGAAATTTTGAAGGATGCATGGTATAGGATTTTCCACCCTCAAAATAAAGCAACTAATCAGCTATCCACCACCAATTTTCTTCATAATTTCTATGTTGGTGTGACAACTTGGTATAGGTTTGTCCTTGACACCATCACCGGTGGGAACTTCTTAATGTGTCATACTTTGGATGCTTATAATGCAATTGAAAATCTTGTTGGAACACCACCCCTTATCTTTAATGAATACAATTGACATTGTAACATATTATGTAAAGGTTTGGTGCTATTGAAAAGAAAATGATCACTAGTGAACCAAATGAGGAGTTAGATAAAAAAATTCATAATCATACCACTCAATTTGGGTCATGGGTAGCAATAACTTTGAAAATATTGAAGGAAAAAGACACTATTATTGATAAGAGGGTATAACAAGGATTTAGTAGGATTGATAAAATGGAGGAGGTCATTAATAAAGTGAGCTCCGCTTTCACACCATCCAAAACTAGCGCTAGTACCTCACAAGACAAAAAAAACCAAGTTCATATTCATTCCTAAGAGCATTAGTACACTTCCTTCCAAAAGAAACAAAGATCTCAAAATGATTAGTGTTCTCCCCCAATTTGGTGAACTTGATAAGAGATCCTATTGTCAAGCCTTCCATTGTTCCTATTAATCATAGTTGTGTTATTGAGGATTTGAGTTTCAAAGATGACAACACTTGAAACTATGCATTATGCCTAGCTAGGGGCATAAAACAATAGCGCTTGTTGGGAGGCAACCCAATATGTATATTTATTTTTGTTCTTCCTTTATGTTATTTTGTGATAACATGATTGTTTCCTCTGTAATGATTATGTTTGTATGTTTTAAGTAGTGTTTGTGCCAAGTAAAGCCTTTGGGATGACCCATAAGATGAGTACAAACGATGCTGAAACATAACAGAAACTTTGACTCCAGTGTAGGAACTTTCATTTTTTACTGGAGAAAGATAATAATCTGAAATTCTTACATAGTATTGCTATACAAATTCTTTATATTGTCCTAATTTTTCAGAATTCAAAAGTATGAGCTCTTTACAGATTTCTACTGGCTGTTTTGTTTTAAACAAATTATGTTTTGCTTGCATAGTTTGCTTGTTTTAATTGTTGTGGATTATATCGGGGGGGTTATAAGCCATGGAGAAGTTAGAATACATTAACTATGCAAAAATGAATTAATAATCAATTTATCATAGTACCTAAAGTATGCATTATGTTGCTTATACTAACAGATCTCACAATGTTTTGTTGAGTTTTGTGTGATTAAAGTTTTCAAGTTTTGGGTGTGATCACAATTTACCACAAAATAAGGAGTAGCAAGAGCCTAAGCTTGGGGATTCCCAAGGCACCCCAAGTAAAATTCTAAGGAGACTCGAGCTTCTAAGCTTGGGGATGCCCCGGAAGGCATCCCCTCTTTCGTCTCATTCCATCGGTATGCCACTTGGAGCTATATTTTTATTCATCACATGATATGTGTTTTGCTTGGAGCATCGTTTGCTTTTGTTTGCTTTTACTTTCAGTTTGTCACAATCATCATTTGCTGGACACACCCATTTGAGAGAGACACACCTTCATCATAATTTTCTAGAATACTCTATGTGCTTCACTTATATCTTTTTAGCTTGGCAGTTGCTCTAGTACTTCACTTATATCTTTTTGAGCATGGTGGTGCGTCTATTTTATAGAAATAATATGCTCTCGTTCTTCACTTATATTTGTTTGAGAGCTGAATAAATAGTGACGGTAATTTTCATGGGTTATAAGACTAGTCTAAAAATAGTAGGTATTCAATGAATGATAATCAAAAGCATCATGTAGCACGTATAGAGAAGTTGGGTTAATGACATTGATGTGGTAATATGAAAAAGGTGTGAGTCCACAATTCTTGATTCCTAGAAGTATCGAGATTAAGAGGTGTTAACTTGTTATTCATCTAAAAATTAAAGAGGCATGGTGATGATGTGTGAGCATTTTTATTCCTCGTTGAAATCCTAGTGTTGTTTCGAGTCGGGGGCGCACGATGGTTAACTCCTACCAACCTCCTCCCTCGGGCCATGCGAGGAGTACTTTGATTTTTGATAAAAACTAATAAAACTTTGCAATAATTATATGAGTTCTTTATGACTAATGTGACACCATGGACATACGCATTCTCATCATCTCATATTTGCTAGCCTCTTCGGTACCGTGCATAGCCCATTCTCACCTCGAGGATCGATGTAACTTTCACCGATGCATCCAAACCCCATGACATGATATGCACCGTTGCACATAAGCCTCATTATATATTCCTCAAAATAGCCACCATACCAACCTATTATGGAATTTCCATATTCATTCCAAGATATATTGCCATGCAAATTCCATAGTCACTTCACATGACTTGTTCGTTCATCATCATAATGTTTTGCATGACCATATAGAGTTGAAATATTATTTGTGTAAAATCCACCTTTCATCATGTTTTTGATTCATGTCATGCTAGATCATTGCACATCCTGGTACACTAGCAGAGGAATTCATATAGAGTCATATCTTCCTATCAGCCCTTCATATTGAGTTGTAAGTAAATAAAAGTGTGATGATCGTCAAAATTAGAGCATTGTCCCAGTGAGGACCCACAAGTCGGGATGAGACTCCGGACGAAAAAAATAAAGACGGGGGCGGCCAAATGAGCCCACCATATAAAACAATTATGAATGGGGGAGGCAAAAAAAGAGAAAAACCCACCATAAAAATAAAAAAAATAAAAATGAGAGAAAAAGAGACACGGGACTTTCCTACTATCCTTTACCACACTTGTGCCTCAAAGTGTCACTATGTTCTTCATATAGAGAGTCTCCTATGTTGACACTTCCATATGCTAGTGGGAATTACCTTTTCATAATAAACTTGGCTTGTATATTCCAATGACGGGCTTCCTCAAATACCCGAGGTCTTCATGAGCAAGCAAGTTGGATGCTCACCCCCACTTAACTTCAGTTGAGCTTTCATACACTTATATCTCTAGTGCATAATTTTACATGGCAATCCCTACTCCTTGCATTGACATCTATCGATGAGCATATCCATAGCTTGTTGGTACGCCTAGTTGATGTGAGACTATCTTCTCCACTTTTTACCCCTTTGATATCAACCATCATACTATATTCCACCTATATGCCATGTCCAATGGTTCACGCTCATGTATTGCATTAAGAATAAAAAAGTTGATGCATATTGAAAAAGTATGATCCAATTGCCTGACTTGGACACCGTGGTGCTTAACATTTTAATTGATGTGGTGAAGATGGAGTCATGCCTTTCTAATATAATAAGATGAGTAGGGGTAAACATTCTTTTAGGATTGTATACTTTAAAAAATCAATGATTTTGTTTCTTATACTTATAAATATTAGTATGTTGATGTTTTTTAATTCATCATTTCTCAGTGACCATACATACCAAAGATTACGTAATGGGTAGCATGTCAAATCAAAAAAATTATGTTTATCATTTACCTACTCGAGGACGAGCAGAATTAAGCTTGGGGATGTTGATACGTCTCCAATGTATCTATAATTTTTGATTGTTCCATGCTAATATATTATCATTCTAGGATACTTTTTGGGTATTTACTTACCAATTTATAATAATTTTGAGCACTAAACTATGAACCCATTGCCCCGTGCCAGTTGCTGATTTCTGCATGTTATTGACTTTTTAGGTTTACAATACCAAACGAAGTCCAATTACTACAAACAATTGATGATTTTTTCTAGACCAAAAGAAGACCTGGAAGCTTTGGAGGGAGGCCGAAGGAGCCACGAGGGACCCACAAGCCACGTGCCCTGATGGCTTGTGCACCCCTCGAGTGGCTCTCGATGCCCCTCTCTGGCCTATAAATTCTCTTTTACCCTCAAAAACCCACAAGCACTCCCGAAACACTTTTTCTGCCGCCACAAGTCTCTGTTCCGACGGGATGCCATCTACACCTCCATTCCGGCACCCTGTCGGAGGGGAGATCGATCACAGAGGGCCTCTTCATAAACCTTGCTACCCTCACCATGATGTGTGAGTAGTTCACCACAGACCTATGGGTCCGTAGGTAGTACCTAGATGACAGTCTCTCTCTCTCTCTTGATCTTCAATACAATGTTCATCGCATCTTTGCCTTGATCTATCCGATGTAATCCCTTTGTATGGTGTGTTTGTTGGGATCCAATGAATAGTGAGTTTATGTTCACATTATTCATGAAATGTATTTGAGTCAAATATGAATTCTTCTTATTTGCATGATCATCATAGTTCGTAATGCTCTCCGATCTATTGATATACTTTGGCCAACTAGACTAATATTTCTTCGGTGCGAGTGGTGCGTTGTAATAGGTTAAACCTGGTGAGTTTCTATATCCCAGTGATAGAAGGGGACAAGTTGCGTCTTTGTGTTGTTGCTACTAAGGATAAAACGATGGAGTTTATTCATATTGATTGAGTTTACTTTGTCTACATCATGCCAATGTTCTCTGAGCATAACTCCGTTTTACTTAATACTCTAGATGCATGCTAGATAGCGGTCAATGGGTGGAGTAATAGTAATAGGTGCAGGCAAGATTCGGCCTATTTTCTTATGGACGTGATGCCTATATACACATGATCATTGCTATAAAAATCGCATAACTATTCGCTTTTCTATCAATTGCCCAACAGTAATTTGTTTACCCACAATATGCTACTTCTATGAGAGATGCCACTAGAGAACTCTACGCCCCCTGGGTCTATTCACTTATATATATTCACAAACGCTTTCGTTACCTTGCTGTTATTTATTTGCTTTTATTTATTTTGCAATTTACAGTTATCCACAATTATCAACAAAACTCACTTGCTTGCAAATAACGAGATCAAGGGGATTGACAACCCTCTTACCGGTGTTGGGTGCAAGTTGTTTGTTCTTTTGTGTGCAGCCATTGAAGATGGTTGAGGATTGGTATTCCTATTGGTTCTATGACCCTTGGTTTCATAACTAGGGGAAATACTATTCGGCAACGTTGCATGGGAAACAAAAAAATTCCTACACACATGCAAGATCTACCCATGGTGATGAGCATCTACGAGAGGGAGAGTGAATCTACATACCCTTGCAGATTGCTAAGCAAGAAGCGTTAAGAAATGCAGTTGATGTAGTCGAATGTCTTCATGATCCAAATCACCGAGCGTCCCGTGATCTAATCACGATCCGTCCCGATCTAGCATCGAACGGACGACACCTCCGCATTCAGCACACGTACATCTCGATGACGATCCCCGCCTTCTTGATCTAGCAAGAGGGAGAGGAGAGGTAGATAAGTTCTCCGGCAGCGCAATGGCGCAGCGGCGGCGGTGGTGGAACAATTCCGGCAGGGCTTCGACTAAGCACCTCCGAAACTAGACTAGAGGAGAAAACGATCTAGAGGAAGAACAGGGCAGCACATGGCAATTAGGGTTTAGGCTGCCCTCAAATCCTCCAGTATATGTATGAGGCAGGGGAGGGAGGCTAGTGCCCCAAGGGCTTCCCCTTTGGTGCAGCCGAAGTGGGAGGTGGAGGAGTCCTACTCCAATCCTACTAGGAGTAGGATTCCTCCTCTCCACATGGAAATCTTTCCACCTTTGATTTTTTTCCTTCCCCGTCCGCATGGGCCTTAGTGTAGGCTTCGGGCAGCCCACCAGGGGCTGGTTTGTCTCCTCCTACATCCCATGAGGCCATTTGGGGCCTGAGGCCCCTCCCGATGGTCCCCCGGTACCCTCCCGACACTCCCGATACATTACTGAAAGTGCCCAAAACTTTTCCAGTGACCAAAACGGGACTTCCTATATATCAATCTTTACCTCCGAACCATTCCGGAGCTCCTCATGATGTTCGAGATCTCATCCGGGACTCCGAACAACCTTCGGTGACCACCATACATAAATCTATACTACTGAAACATCACCGAACATTAAGTGTGCACACCCTGCGGGTTCGAGAACTATGTACACATGACCGAGACACCTCTACGATCAACAACCAATAGCGGGACCTGGATACCCATATTGCTTCCGACATATTCTACGAAGATCTTTATTGGCCGAACCTCTATGTCAAGGATCCAGTTAATCCCGTATGTTGTTCCCTTTGTTCTTCAGTATGTTACTTGCCCGACATTCGATCGACGGTATCTATATACCAAGTTCAATCTCAATACCGACAAGTCTCTTTACTCATCCCATAATACAAGATCCCGTGGCTAACACTTTAGTCACATTGCTTGCAAGGCTTGTTATGATGTTGTATTACTGAGTGGGCCCTGAGATACCTCGCCGTCACATGGAGTAACAAATCCCCATCTTGATCCATGCCCACTCAACAGACACCCTCGGGGATACCTGTAGAGCATCTTTATAGTCACCCAGTTACGTTGCGACGTTTGATACACACAAGAGTACTCCTTCGATGTCAGTGAGTTCCATGATATCATGGTCATAGGAACATATACTTGACATGCAGAAAGCCATAACAATAAACTGACATGATCATATGCTACGTTTAAGTTTGGGTCTTGTCCATCACATCATTCTCTCAATGATGTGATCCCGTTATCAAATGACATCTTATGTCTATGGATAGGAAACCTTGACCATGTTTGATCAACGAGCTAGTCTACTAGAGGCATACTAGGGACACAGTGTTGTCTATGTACCCACATATGCAATGTGTTTTCAATCAATACAATTATAGCATGGATAATAAACAATTATCATGAACAAGGAAATATAATAATAACCATTTATTATGGCTTGTAGGGCATATTTCCAACACTCTCCCACTTGCACTAGAGTCAATAATCTAGCTCACATCACTATGTGATTTACATTATAATGATTCTAACTCCCATACAGTTCTGGTGTTTATCATGTTTAGCCCTTGGAAGAGGTTTAGTCAACAGGTCTGCGACATTCAGATCCGTGTGCACTTTGCAAATATTTACGTCCTCCTCCTTGATGTATTCGCAGATGGAATTGAAGCATCGCTTTATGTGTCTGGTCCTCTTGTGAAACCTTGGTTCCTTGGCCAGAGCAATGGCACCAGTGTTGTCACAGAACAGATCCATTGGATTCAGTGCACTAGGCACTACTCCAAGATCTATCATGAACTCGTTCATCTAGACACCTTCCTTCGCTGCCTCCGAGGCTGCGATGTACTCCGCTTCGCATGTAGAATCGGCTACCACGCTCTGCTTGGAACTGCATCAGCTTACCGCTCCCGCATTGAGAATAAATACGTATCCAGTTTGCGACTTAGAGTCATCAAGATCAGTGTCAAAGCTTGCATCGACATAACCTTTTACAATGAGCTCTTGATCACCTCCATAAACGAGAAACATTTCCTTAGTCCTTTTCAGGTACTTAAGGATATTCTTGAGCGCCGTCCAGTGCTCCATTCCTGGATCACTTTGAAACCTTCCGACCATACTTATGGCAAGGCTGACATCGGATCTTGTGCACAACATCACATACATAATAGAGCCTATGGCTGAAGCATAGGGGATGACACTCATCTTTTCTCTATCTTCTGCAGTCACTGGGCATTGAGTCTTACTCAACTTCACACCTTGCAACACAGGCAAGAACCCCTTCTTGGAATGATCCATTTTGAACTTCTTCAAAACATTGTCAAGGTATGTGCTCTGTGAAAGTCCTATTAAGCGTCTCGATCTATCTCTATAGATCTTAATGCCTAATATGAAAGCAGCTTCTCCTAGGTCCTTCATTGAAACACTCTTGTTCAAATACTCCTTAACGCTTTCCAGAATTTCTATATTGTTCCCAATCAGCAATATGTCATCCACATATAATATTAGAAATGCTATAAAGCTCCCACTCACTTTCTTGTAAATACAAGCTTCGTCGTAAACTTGTATAAACCCGAACGCTTTCATCACCTCATCAAAGCGCAGATTCCAACCCCGAGATTCTTCCACGAGTCAATAAATGGATCGCTGGAGTTTGCAAACTTTGTTAGCATTCTTTGGATCGACAAAACCTTCGAGTTGTATCATATACAACTCTTCCTTAAGGAAACCGTTAAGGAACGCTGTTTTGACATCCATCTACCAAATTGCATTGTCGAAATATGTAGCTATTGCTAACATGATTCTGGCAGATTTAGGAATCGCTACGGGTGAGAAGTTATCATCCTAGTCAACTCCTTGAACTTGTGCAAAGAGCTTTGCCACTAGTCGAGTTTTATAGACGGTGGCATTACCGTCCGCGTCTGTCTTCCTCTTAAAGATCCATTTGTTCTGAATGGGCTTTCATTGGCCTCTAACCATTTCTCGGAATTCGTGCCCATCATTGCTTCTACATAGCTCGTAGGTTCATCGTTGTCCAACAACATGACCTCTAAGACAGGGTTGTCGTACCACTCAGGAGCAGCACATGCCCTTGTTGACCTACGAGGTTTGATAGCAACTTGACCCGAAGCTTCATGATCATCATCATTGTAGCGACCCGACCTGAAAGGTCGAATCTCCGGTGTTCCCGTACCATCCCAAGATCATGTTGGTACACACACGGTACATCAATGTATATATCAAAGGGAAATCACACAGCATTATATTAATCGAAATCTCATATCGAGTCCTTTATTACAATAAAACTTACAATAAAGTGGCTGAAAGCCAACTCATGAGAATGTCTAAATCTTGCGGAAGCGTCGAAGGTAGATGAGTCCATCTGACTCCAAGGGCATCTCACCGAGCGTAGAACGTGTCCTCACTCCTGGTCGGAAAAGTACTCTGCAACATGATACGTTGCAGCCGTGTAGGTCAGCATATGGAATATGCCGGCAAAGTCACAAGAGAGGGGTGAAAAGATAATCATCCAATCTACATGCTTATATGGCAGGTGGGGTGGTAAGTTTTTGCGTAAAGCCAATTTTTCCTACATCAAGAGAGGGATAAGCAAAAAAATTATTACTAAGTTGGTTGATTAATGAGATGGTTCCACCAACCAATTCTCATACCCAAATTGTTAATACCCACATCATCACATTAATTGTGTTGAGAATTCCGAATGTTTCAGTTCCTTTGGCTCAAGTCGTCCATAACCGTGGACACGGCTAATCGATTAGGTTTGAGTACTCTGCAGAGTTTTGCACACGTTCCCCACAAGATTTGGTCGCCTCCGTTTGATTTCTCGCACTTCAGGGTGTTTGAGAAACGGATGACCAAAACATGGTCTTCCAAAGGGTTTCCCTGCGACTCTGTCGGTGCCCATCCTTTCCTACCGTTCTTCTACATCTCGTAGCACCGCCTGTCCAGGGTCACCACGATATCCAACCAAGCCAGAGCCCATAATGACTTGTGGCTGTGCAGGTAAGCCTTGGGTCTTGAAGCACCCATCCATCTCTTTGTTCCTGGGTGGATCTTTCCGCATGAATACTGGCCATCTCCAGCATCACCTAGGCATATCCACTGGTTTCTCCAGGGTGCCGTTCAACCATCATCCACCCAGAGGTATGTTGAAAACTCGGAGTCTTGAAATCTTGATCATTATGTAGGTCTTGAAATTATTAACTCTCTCAACTCTCATGTATCACACAACCAACCCCGTCTACTAATAGCATAGCAAAAAGTAAAACAACGTTTCCCGGGGCCAATGTGTCAAAGAGTTTGAGGGGGGTACCTACCACATGATACTACTACAATGTAACCATGTTTCCAACTAACCTATCTTGCATGCAATTGGGGAAGATGGTAGAACTAATGCATATAAAACATGGGTAAACATGATCAAAGTGACTTGCCTGATTGATGATCTTCATACGTGAGTGACTCTAAGTAACAAGCTTCGCACTCCGGATAATCTAACGAAACAAACAAGCACTCAAATAAGCATACAACAAAATATTGTAATTCACAACCATCAACCAAGAACTAGTAAACAATCAAGACAAAACAATGCACAAATCACAAGTAAGAAAAACACACAAAGTTTTGTTTACTAGGAGGTGATTGCTAAAACACTACTATCATAATAAAACTATTTTGCAATAACAAACAATTGTTGACAGCAAAATATTTTATTAATAACAGAACTGAATTCAGTAAAGTTTGTTGAGAAAAACTTTAGTAAAGTTTTTTTTAAAAGTTTTGATAAACACTATATGAAACAACTATAGTTTTACTAACAAAAGGGCAAAACAAAACTTATTACTTAATAGCAAAACATGTTCTTAACAGAAAAGAATTTACAAATAAACTTGTTTTAGAAAACAAAATTAAATTATATAAAACTTTGTTGAAAGAAAACTATTACTAACTAGTTGTTTTAATCAAAATAAACCTATTTGAAAAGAAATTGTCATTCCTATATTAACAAAGAAATAAACTAAACAATTTTATATTTTTATTAACAATAAGTAAAACACTAAATGTTTAAATCAACAGAACCTACTAAACAAATTAAAACTAAATCTAAGTTAAACTAACTAAAACTAAGTAAATAAAACTATACTATAATACTAGGCAGATTCTGTTTATAGCTAAAACACTAACAATGATCATCCTAAAAATCCTCAAACTAAACATTATGATAGTCCTAACTAATACCAAACAGTAGCAAAAAGATTCATGTCCAAATCTATTTTCAAACTCTAGTTATTCAGATTTGAATGATTTGAGCAAATTTGATTCAATTCAAATTTTATAGTTCAAATTTGAAATTTAAAAGTACAGTGTGAAACTACATGAAAAATGTGAGCTATTGCAAAAAGAATCAACTCAAAACACTTAATAGATTAAAAGTTATAAGCAAAACAAAATCATAACAGGTTCTGTTTACTAAACAAAAATCAGAAAAAGGAAATATCTATCGGACGGCCAGGGGGTTACGTGGCACGATCCTATGGGTTGGGGGCGTGTGCGCGCGAGAGCTTACGGGCGGGCGACCGGTCCGAAGAGGAAAACGATTCGGAATTAAATCCGATCTAATCTAACGCGTTGATTAATGATCCGACGGTCCAGGGAGCTTACGGAGGAAAGGTCGCCGGCATTGGAGGTCTCCGGTGGATCCGAAGGCGGCGAAGACGACGGCGAGGAGCTCCGATGGTCGGGGAAGGCAGCGAAGTGGTCCGGGCAGTTGCGGTGGACGTCCTGCATCGAATGGTGAGGTCGGAGGGGCAAGGGGACGTCCGAGGCGACGGGCACGTGCAATGGAAGCTCCGGTGGTCGGAGTTACTCCGGCGAGGAATTGCGGCAGCCTTCCGGCGAGATAGGAGAGGGGTTTGGGGGAAAATGGATGCGGGGACTGGCCGGCTTTTATAGGAGTGCGGGGGAGCGAGGGGGTTAAGAGGGGAGAGAGATCTCGGGAGGTGGAAAGAAACGGCCGGCGAGGTCCGGCGCGTGCGGGGGAGGAGAGGGATGACCGGTCGGGCTAACGGTCGGTCGGGGGTGGGGCCCGGTGTCAGTGAGAGAGGGGGCGATGAATACGCGTCGGTCGGCCGACCGGTAACGGTCTCAGCTTTTAAAGCCGTTGGGCCGGCCGTTTTAATTCTAAAACCGTTACCGTTTTCTGTTTAATGTTTTTCCAGAGCGTTTCAAAAACCTTTAAAGCATTCAAAATCGTCTCTAAATATAGGAGTATTATATATCAAAATTAACAGAATAATAAATGCCATTTAATGAACATTTTTATTCTGTCATTTGAACACTTTAAAAAAAATTAGAAATTGCCTATTTGTTTTTAAAACCTTTTTGCAAATATTTTCAAAACAACTCCTGGTTACTTTTGTTCAAATAGATCACCAAAATGACCCTGGTGTGGAGTGTCATGTTACTCCCCTCTTATTTTGAACATTTTACCAAGATTTCAAATAGGTGAAAGCAACTTAGGGAAAGTAGAAAGGGCTTTCAGAATTTTAGAAAGAACATTTCAACAATACATGTATTCAAGCAATGATGATGATGGATGCATAGCTATATTTCATAACATTCCAAAATGAAATTTTGGGATGTTACAAACCTACCCACCTTAAGATGAATCTCGCCCTCGAGATTCGGGTTGGCTAGAAAATAGGTGTGGGTGGTCTCTACGAAGATCTTCTTCGCGTTCCCAGGTGGCTTCTTCCTCAGTGTGGTGACTCCACAAAACCTTACAGAACTCGATGATCCTGCTGCGGGTAACTCTGTTGGCAGTCTCGAGGATTCTGACAGGCTTCTCCTCGTAGGTCAGATCATTGTCAAGTTGTATGGCCTCTAGGGACACTGTGTCTCTCAAAGGAATATCAGCCATCTCAGCATGACATTTCTTCAGCTGGGACACATGGAAAACATCATGAACTCCAGATAATCCTTCCGGCAATTCCAGCTTGTATGCAACTTTGCCTCTACGTTCAAGAATTTTGTAGGGGCCTATGAATCTGGGTGCTAATTTTCCTTTAACACCAAACCTTTTGATTCCTCGAAGCGGGGACACACGAAGATATGCTCGGTCTCCCACTTCATACGTCACTTCTTTACGTTTGCTGTCAGCATAACTCTTCTGTCGAGATTGAGCTATTTTGAGTCTGTCACGAATCAACTTGACTTTCTCTTCCGAATCTCGGATAAGATCGGGACCAAAAAGTTGTCGGTCTCCAACACCATCCCACGTAAGTGGCGTTTTGCACCTCCTTCCATATAAAGCTTCGAAAGGGGCCATCTTCAGACTGGTCTGATAACTGTTGTTGTACGAGAATTCTACGTAAGGTAAATTGTCATCCCAACTAGATCCATAATCTAGTGCACAAGCTCTCAACATGTCTTCCAGAATCTGGTTGACTCTCTCAGTCTGTCCATCTGTCTGCGGATGGAAAGCTATATTGAACTCTAGCCTTGTACCCAAAGTTTCATGTAACTGATGCCAAAACTTTGAGGTAAATTGTGTTCCTCTATCTGACACGATACTCCTCGGAACTCCATGCAGACATACGATCCTGGTCATATATATCTTGGCTAGCTTAGCCCTGGTATAGGTGGTCTTTACCGGGATGAAGTGAGCCACCTTGGTCAAGCGATCTACCACTACCCAGATGGAATCATAACCTGAATGGGTCCTGGGTAATCCTGTGATGAAGTCCATACCAAGTTTTTCCCATTTCCACTCGGGTATCGGCAAAGGTTGGAGTAACCCTGCTGGTTTCTGATGTTCCGACTTTACTCGCTGACAAACATCACATATTGCAACGTGTTCCGCAATATCCTTCTTCATACCTGTCCCCAATAACTTTCCTTTAAATCCAGATACATCTTGGTATTGCCTGGGTGTATCGAGTAAGGGGAATCGTGGGCTTCCTGAAGTATCAACTTCCTGAGCTCTAGGTCATTGGGCACATAGATTCGGTTCTCAAACCACAAAGTTCCGTGTTCATCCTCACGAAAACCTTTAGCCTTACCATCTTCCATTCTCTGCTTTATCTTAGCTACCTCCTTGTCCGATTTCTGGGCTTCACGAATTCTTTCGGTCAAGGTGGACTGAATTTCCAGTGTAGCAACATATCCTCTTGGAACTATCTCTAGCATGAGATCTCTGAGATCATCGGTTAACTCTTGGGGTAATCCTCCCGCTGTGAGTGTGTTCACATAAGTTTTCCGACTCAAGGCATCGGCTACAACATTGGCCTTACCTGGATGGTAATGTAATCTCATGTCATAGTCCTTGATTAACTCTAACCATCTCCTCTGTGTGAGGTTCAACTCCTTCTGAGTGAAAATATATTTCAGGCTCTTATGGTCGGTGTAAACATCACAACTATTTTCGATAAGAAAATGTCTCCAGGTCTTGAGTGCGTGCACTACGGCTGCTAGTTCCAAATCATGGGTGGCATAATTCAACTCATGAGGTCGTAGTTGTCTAGATGCATAAGCTACAACCTTTCCATCTTGCATGAGTACTCCTCCAAGTCCTTGACGTGAAGCATCACAATAAACCTGGAAGTCCTTCCGAATATTGGGCAAAATCAACACTGGGGCTGTGACCAAACGTTTCTTCAACTCCTGGAAACTGGCTTCACATTCCTCAGTCCAAACATACTTGGATTCTTTCTTCAACAACTCTGTCATGGGCTTGGCAATCTTTGAGAAATTCTCAATGAATCTCCGGTAATATCCGGCAAGTCCAAGGAAACTACGGATCTCCTTAACTGAGGTGGGTGACTTCCACTCGGTGACGGCTTCAACCTTAGCGGGGTCTACGGCTATTCCTCCGGAAATAACATGTCCAAGGAATCCGACTTCCGTCAGCCAAAATTCACATTTGCTGAACTTGGCATATAACTGATGCTCTCTTAGCTTTTCCAGAACTAAACGCAGATGTTCCTTGTGTTCTTCCTCGTTCTTGGAGAATATCAAAATATCATCGATGAACACCACGACAAACTTGTCCAAATATTCCATAAACACCTTGTTCATCAAATTCATGAAGTAGGCAAGAGCATTAGTCAAACCAAAGGACATGACAGTATACTCATACAAGCCATACCTTGCGGTGAAAGCTGTTTTGGGTATATCCTGTTCACGAATCTTCAGTTGGTGATACCCTGATCGAAGATCGATCTTAGAGAATACTTTGGCTCCTACGAGCTGATCAAACAAATCATTAATCATCGGCAGAGGATACTTGTTCTTGATAGTCACCTCGTTCAAGGCACGATAGTCAACTACCATTCTCAAGGATTTATCCTTCTTCTCCACCAAAAGTACTGGGGCTCCCCAAGGTGATGAACTTGGGCGAATATATCCCTTGTCCAATAGCTCCTTAATCTGCTTCTTGATTTCCAACAGATCATTTGCGGGCATCCAATAGGGTCTCTTGGAAATTGGGGCTGTCCCTGGTTGTAGCTCTATTAGGAACTCAATCTCCCTATCTGGTGGCATGCCTGGTAATTCTTCCGGAAATACATCCAGAAAGTCTTTTACCACAGGTACTTCCTCCTGAACAACTCCTGTGAGGGAATTTAACCGTGCACTCATCTGGGTGCGTCGGGATACATACTTAATCCTCTTGTTCTCCGGGGTGGTGAGTGAAACAGACTTGCTGGGACAATCAAGATTTCCTTCTTACTTGGTCATCCAATCCATGCCTAGGATTACATCCAATCCCTTGGATTCTAAGACGATGAGGTCGGTGGGAAAAACATGGTTTCCTATATTGAGTTTCAGGGCATGGCATCCTATTCCTGCCATCATCATACCTCCTGGGGAACTGACCTTAATGGGCTGTCTAAGGGTTTTGGTGGGCAAACCGTACTTATCCACAACTACCCTTGATATGAATGAATGAGTTGCACCGGAATCAAAAAGTACTGT
Source organism: Hordeum marinum (assembly GCA_022496015.1). Taxonomy (NCBI): domain Eukaryota; kingdom Viridiplantae; phylum Streptophyta; class Magnoliopsida; order Poales; family Poaceae; genus Hordeum; species Hordeum marinum. Next base: position 179,356,286 of record CM039678.1, on the reverse strand, counting down.
AACTGGACATGAATGCAATAAAAACTTACCAACCACAGTCTCGGGTTGATCATAGACTTCTTCCACGTCGAGGTGGTTCACCTGGGCACGAGGAAAAGGGTTTGGCTTCTTGGCTACGGAGTTGCCGTTTCCATTTCCCTGCTTGCTCTGGGGACACTCAGTAGCATAATGCCATGTCTTCTGGCACTTGAAACAGGTGATGTGGCTCAGATCCTTATGAGTAGGAACATGACGGTGCTGGTTGTTGTTCCCATTCCCATTGTCAGTCTTGAAATTGCCATGGTTGGGACGGGCATTCCCATTTCCTCCATGGTTGTGCACAACATGAGTGTGCCTTCCAAACTTACCGGTCCCTGATCCGGTATTCCCTAAGTACGGGGAGTAGCGGGGCTTCTGATGAGCTCCAGAGTTAAACTTCCCCTGAGTGTACTTCCGCTTGCGATTCTCAATTTGCTGCTTTTTTCCCTCCAAGATGAGGGCCTTGTCCACCAGCTCTTGGTAGTTGTTGAAAGTAGCCACTACCAGCTGCATGCTCAACTCATCGTTGAGTCCTTCCAGAAACTTCTCTTGCTTGGCCGCATCATCGGCCACGTCTCCTAGTGCATAACGTGCCAATGTGCTGAAGTCATCCACGTACTGGGCCACAAAGCGATTTCCCTGGCGCAAGTTGCGAAACTCGCGCTTCTTCAGACTCATGGCTCCAGCTGAAACATGTGCTGTGCGGAAAGCTTGCTGGAACTGCTCCCAAGTTATATCAGCAATAGGATATGTGGTGGTGTAGTTCTCCCACTATGAAGCTGCTGGTCCATCTAGTTGATGTGCGGCAAAACGCACCTTCTCAGCGTCAGTACATCCAACGGTGACGAGTTCTCTCTCCATCTTACGGAGCCAGTCATCTGCCACAATGGGCTCAGTGCTGCTGGAGAAAGTTGGAGGATTCAATCTCAGAAAACGGGTGAGATTGTCAGTCTGGGGTGGATGTTGGTGGTTGTTGTTGTTCTGGTTGTTGGTCTGATTCTGGATCAATAGCTGCATCAGTACATTCTGCTGCTGAAGGAGTTGAGTGAGTTCCGGCAGGAAGGTGAAGTCGGACTCACGTCGTGGAGGCATCTTGCTGTTTTCAGAGGGGTGAGAATTAGAATAGAACAAGGGCCTAAAAGGAGAAATTCACTACCCATATGCAATGCAACAAACATATCACACCAAACACTCATTTATTTATTCAATCAATGTCAAACATCGGGAATACAAGTCTCAATCAAACTACACATCGACCTACACTCTTAACGTTGAAAATAAAAGATACATGGAGGGCATAACTAAAGTTTTCCTCAGAAGTACATGGTGAGCGAGTCTCCTCCAATGGTGCTCTCCTCATAGTCATCATCGTCGCTGATGAAAGGAGCCAAGTCTCCCTCGGGATGAAGATTTTCTCCCATGTCCATCTGTTCCTCCAGAGTGGCGATGCGAGTGTTCAGCTTGTCGATCCTCTCTAAGAAATCCTTCACCTCATACTCATGCTCGTACTCGGCTTCCCGTAAGTCAGCTTCAAGGTCAATCTCACGGTTCATCAGATTCTTGATTGTCTTCGTATCAATACGAACTCAAAGCTCCAGAGTCCTGATGTGCGTCTCCAGGGTCTGGATATATGACATGGTGGAGTCTCTAGTGGGAGGGGTTATGATGTTGCCATGGGCATCTCTGCGGCAAACCATGCTGAGTCCTGGTGAAATGGTTCCACCTCTGTATTCCTCCTGAATACGTCCAAGGGCACGATGAATGGCCATGTCTCTTCCAAGTATCCAGCTGGGTGCCATAAACTTGAAGTCGATGGGTTCCTTCCGATTCCCAAAGGTCTTCCCTGGGATGTGCACCTCTATCCTGTAGCGTCCATCTTGTGGAAATGACATGATAGGAGTTCCGGTGATACTCGGCAAAGCAATCCTCACATCCTTGACGATCCTCATCAGCTCCTTACCAAAAGGCATCGTTACGTCAGGCTGGCAAAACTCCGTGATCAACACTGGGATGAAGGTGGCCATCTATAAATTTTGAAATAACCGAAGAGAAATCAGAAATGAGTAGATGAGAGTATAAGAATTTTAAAGACAAAGAGATACAATCCTAAGGCTTTCCAATCCTAGAGGTTACGTCCTACGGTCAGCGTGTGCTCTGATACCATTTCTGTAGCGACCCGACCTGAAAGGTCGAATCTCCGGTGTTCCCATACCATCCCAAGATCATGCTGGTACACACACGGTACATCAATGTATATATCAAAGGGAAATCACACATCATTATATTAATCGAGTCCTTTATTACAATAAAACTTACAATAAAGTGGCTGAAAGCCAACTCATGAGAATGTCTAAATCTTGCGGAAGCGTCGAAGGTAGATGAGTCCATCTGACTCCAAGGGCATCTCACCGAGCGTAGAACGTGTCCTCACTCCTGGTCGGAAAAGTACTCTGCAACATGATACGTTGCAGCCGTGTAGGTCAGCATATGGAATATGCCGGCAAAGTCACAAGAGAGGGGTGAAAAGATAATCATCTAATCTACATGCTTATATGGCAGGTGGGGTGGTAAGTTTTTGCGTAAAGCCAATTTTTCCTACATCAAGAGAGGGATAAGCAAAAAAATTATTACTAAGTTGGTTGATTAATGAGATGGTTCCACCAACCAATTCTCATACCCAAATTGTTAATACCCACATCATCACATTAATTGTGTTGAGAATTCCGAATGTTTCAGTTCCTTTGGCTCAAGTCGTCCATAACCGTGGACACGGCTAATCGATTAAGTTTGAGTACTCTGCAGAGTTTTGCACACGTTCCCCACAAGATTTGGTCGCCTCCGTTTGATTTCTCGCACTTCAGGGTGTTTGAGAAACGGATGACCAAAACATGGTCTTCCAAAGGGTTTCCCTGCGACTCTGTCGGTGCCCATCCTTTCCTACCGTTCTTCTACATCTCGTAGCACCGCCTGTCCAGGGTCACCACGATATCCAACCAAGCCAGAGCCCATAATGACTTGTGGCTGTGCAGGTAAGCCTTGGGTCTTGAAGCACCCATCCATCTCTTTGTGCCTGGGTGGATCTTTCCGCATGAATACTGGCCATCTCTAGCATCACCTAGGCCAATCCACTGGTTTCTCCAGGGTGCCGTTCAACCATCATCCACCCAGAGGTATGTTGAAAACTCGGAGTCTTGAAATCTTGATCATTATGTAGGTCTTGAAATTATTAACTCTCTCAACTCTCATGTATCACACAACCAACCCCGTCTACTAATAGCATAGCAAAAAGTAAAACAACGTTTCCCGGGGCCAATGTGTCAAAGAGTTTGAGGGGGGTACCTACCACATGATACTACTACAATGTAACCAAGTTTCCAACTAACCTATCTTGCATGCAATTGGGGAAGATGGTAGAACTAATGCATATAAAACATGGGTAAACATGATCAAAGTGACTTGCCTGATTGATGATCTTCGTACGTGAGTGACTCTAAGTAACAAACTTCGCACTCCGAATAATCTAACGAAACAAACAAGCACTCAAATAAGCATACAACAAAATATTGTAATTCACAACCATCAACCAAGAACTAGTAAACAATCAAGACAAAACAATGCACAAATCACAAGTAAGAAAAACACACAAAGTTTTGTTTACTAGGAGGTGATTGCTAAAACACTACTATCATAATAAAACTATTTTGCAATAACAAACAATTGTTGACAGCAAAATATTTTATTAATAACAGAATTGAATTCAGTAAAGTTTGTTGAGAAAAATTTTAGTAAATTTTTTTTTAAGTTTTGATAAACACTATATGAAACAACTATAGTTTTACTAACAAAAGGGCAAAACAAAACTTATTACTTAATAGCAAAACATGTTCTTAACAGAAAAGAATTTACAAATAAACTTGTTTTAGAAAACAAAATTAAATTATATAAAACTTTGTTGAAAGAAAACTATTACTAACTAGTTGTTTTAATCAAAATAAACCTATTTGAAAAGAAATTGTGATTCCTATATTAACAAAGAAATAAACTAAACAATTTTATATTTTTATTAACAATAAGTAAAACACTAAATGTTTAAATCAACAGAACCTACTAAACAAATTAAAACTAAATCTAAGTTAAACTAACTAAAACTAAGTAAATAAAACTGTACTATAATACTAGGCAGATTCTGTTTATAGCTAAAACACTAACAATGATCATCCTAAAAATCCTCAAACTAAACATTATGATAGTCCTAACTAATACCAAACAGTAGCAAAAAGATTCATGTCCAAATCTATTTTCAAACTCTAGTTATTCAGATTTGAATGATTTGAGCAAATTTGATTCAATTCAAATTTATAGTTCAAATTTGAAATTTAAAAGTACAGTGTGAAACTACATGAAAAATGTGAGCTATTGCAAAAAGAATCAACTCAAAACATTTAATAGATTAAAAGTTATAAGCAAAACAAAATCATAACAGGTTCTGTTTACTAAACAAAAATCAGAAAAAGGAAATATCTATCGGACGGCCAGGGGGCTACGTGGCACAATCCTATTGGTTGGGGGCGTGTGCGCGCGAGAGCTTACGGGCGGGCGACCAGTCTGAAGAGGAAAACGATTCGGAATTAAATCCGATCTAATCTAACGCGTTGATTAATGATCCGACGGTCCAGGGAGCTTACGGAGGAAAGGTCGCCGGCGTTGGAGGTCTCCGGTGGATCCGAAGGCGGCGAAGACGGCGAAGACGACGGCGAGGAGCTCCGATGGTCGGGGAAGGCAGCGAAGTGGTCCGGGCGGTTGCGGTGGACGTCCTGCGTCGAATGGTGAGGTCGGAGGGGCGAGGGGACGTCCGAGGCGACGGGCACGTGCAATGGAAGCTCCGGTGGTCGGAGTTACTCCGGTGAGGAATTGCGGCAGCCTTCCGGCGAGATAGGAGAGGGGTTTGGGGGAAAATGGATGCGGGTACTGGCCGGCTTTTATAGGAGTGCGGGGGAGCGAGGGGCTTAAGAGGGGAGAGAGATCCGGGGAGGTGGAAAGAAACGGCCGGCGAGGTCCCGCGCGTGCGGGGGAGGAGAGGGATGACCGGTCGGGCTAACGGTCGGTCGGGGGTGGGGCCCGGTGTCAGTGAGAGAGGGGGCGATGAATACGCGTCGGTCGGCCGACCGGTAACGGTCTCGGCTTTTAAAGCCGTTGGGCCGGCCGTTTTAATTCTAAAACCGTTACCGTTTTCTGTTTAATGTTTTTCCAGAGCGTTTCAAAAACCTTTAAAGCATTCAAAATCTTCTCTAAATATGGGAGTATTATATATCAGAATTAACAGAATAATAAATGCCATTTAATGAACATTTTTATTCTGTCATTTGAACACTTTAAAAAAAATTAGAAATTGCCTATTTGTTTTTAAAACCTTTTTGCAAATATTTTCAAAACAACTCCTGGTTACTTTTGTTCAAATAGATCACCAAAATGACCCTGGTGTGGAGTGTCATGTTACTCCCCTCTTATTTTGAACATTTTACCAAGATTTCAAATAGGTGAAAGCAACTTAGGGAAAGTAGAAAGGGCTTTCAGAATTTTAGAAAGAACATTTCAACAATACATGTATTCAAGCAATGATGATGATGGATGCATAGCTATATTTCATAACATTCCAAAATGAAATTTTGGGATGTTACAAACCTACCCACCTTAAGATGAATCTCGCCCTCGAGATTCGGGTTGGCTAGAAAATAGGTGCGGGTGGTCTCTACGAAGATCTTCTTCGCGTTCCCAGGTGGCTTCTTCCTCAGTGTGGTGACTCCACAAAACCTTACAGAACTCGATGATCCTGCTGCGGGTAACTCTGTTGGCAGTCTCGAGGATTCTGACAGGCTTCTCCTCGTAGGTCAGATCATTGTCACGAATTAACTTGACTTTCTCTTCCGAATCTCGGATAAGATCGGGACCAAAAAGTTGTCGGTCTCCAACACCATCCCACGTCAGTGGCGTTCTGCAGCTCCTTCCATATAAAGCTTCGAAAGGGCCCATCTTCAGACTGGTCTGATAACTGTTGTTGTGCGAGAATTCTACGTAAGGTAAATTGTCATCCCAACTAGATCCATAATCTAGCGCACAAGCTCTCAACATGTCTTCCAGAATCTGGTTGACTCTCTCAGTCTGTCCATCTGTCTGCGGATGGAAAGCTGTACTGAACTCTAGCCTTGTACCCAAAGTTTCATGTAACTGATGCCAAAACTTTGAGGTAAATTGTGTTCCTCTATCTGACACGATACTCCTCGGAACTACATGCAGACATACGATCCTGGTCATATATATCTTGGCTAGCTTAGCCCTGGTATAGGTGGTCTTTACCGGGATGAAGTGAGCCACCTTGGTCAAGCGATCTACCACTACCCAGATGGAATCATAACCTGAATGGGTCCTGGGTAATCCTGTGATGAAGTCCATACCAAGTTTTTCCCATTTCCACTCGGGTATCGGCAAAGGTTGGAGTAACCCTGCTGGTTTCTGATGTTCCGACTTTACTCGCTGACAAACATCACATATTGCAACGTGTTCCGCAATATCCTTCTTCATACCTGTCCCCAATAACTTTCCTTTAAATCCAGATACATCTTGGTATTGCCTGGGTGTATCGAGTAAGGGGAATCGTGGGCTTCCCCAACAACTTTGTCTTCTTGCCAAACCATAGTTCATATGGCGTCGTCTCAACGGATTTTGATGGTGCCCTATTTAAAGTGAATGCAGTTGTCTCTAATGCATAACCCCAAAAGGATAGTGGCAAATCGGCAAGAGACACCATAGAGCGCACCATATCTAATAAGGTTCGATTACGACGTTCAGACACACCATTACGTTGTGGTGTTCTAGGAGGTGTCAATTGTGAAACAATTCCACACTATCATAAGTGACTACCAAACTCATAACTCAGATATTCTCCTCCTCAATCAGATCATAGGAATTTAATCTTCTTGTTACGATAATTCTCAACTTCACTCTAAAATGGCTTGAACTTTTCAAACGTTTCAGACTTGTGCTTCATTAAGTAAATATACCCATATCTACTTAAGTCATCAGTGAAGGTGAGAAAATAACGATATCCACCACGCGCCTCACTGCTCATCGGACCGCACACATCAGTATGTATGATTTCCAACAAGTCACTTGCCCGTTCCATTGTTCCAGAGAATGGGGTTTTAGTCATCTTGCCCATGAGGCATGGTTCACATGTGTCAAGTGATTCAAAATCAAGTGACTCCAAAAGTCCATCAGCATGGAGCTTCTTCATGTGTTTTACACCAATATGACCTAAACGGCGGTGCCACAAGAAAGTGGTGCTATCATTATCAACTCTACATCTTTTGGCATCAATGTTATGAACATGTGTATCGTTACTATCGAGATTCAATAGGAATAAACCCCTCACATTGGGTGCACGGCCATAAAAGATACTACTCACATAAATAGAACAAATATTATTCTCTTATTAAAATGAGTAACCTTCTCGCGATAAACAAGATCCAGATATAATGTTCATGCTTAATACAGGCACCAAATAACAATTATTTAGGTTCATAACTAATCCCGATAGTAATCAAAGAGAGAGCGTGCCGACGGCGATCACATCAACCTTGGAACCATTTCCCACGCGCATCGTCACTTCGTCCTTAGCCAGCCTTCGTCTATTCCGTAGCTCCTTTTTTGAGTTGCAAATGTGAGCAACCGAACCGGTATCAAATAACCAGTCACTACAACGAGAGTTGGTAAGGTACACATCAATAAAATGTATATCATATATACCTTGTTTGGTGTTGGCCGCCTTCTTGTCGGCCAGATACTTGGGGCAGTTTTGCTTCCAGTGACCAGTTCCCTTGCAGTAAAAGCACCCAGTTTCTGGCTTGGGTCCAGTCTTAGGTTTCTTCATGGGAGGGGCAACTGCTTTGCCACTCTTCTTGGAGTTACCCTTCTTTCCCTTGCCATTCTTTTTTAAACTAGTGGTTTTATTGACCATCAACACTTGATGCTCTTTCTAGATTTCAGACACAGCGATTTTTAGCATCGCAAACAGCTCGGCGACTAGCCTGTTCATCCTGTGCATGTTATAGTTCATCACAAAGCTCTTATAGCTAGGTGGCAATGATGGAAGAACTTTGTCAGTGATCGCCTCCGGCAGAAGGGGCATCCCTAATTCAGCCAGACGGTTCGAATACCCAGACATTCTGAGTATATGTTCGCTGACAGAGCCGTTCTCCTCCATCTTGCAAGCATAGAACTTATCGGAGGTCTCATACCTCTCGATCCAGGCATTCTTCTCAAAGATAAACTTAAACTCCTAGAACATCTCATATGCTCCATGACGTTCAAAACGTCCTTCAAGTCCCATTTCTAAGCCATGCAACATTGCACATTGAACTATTGAGTGAACTCCAGAAACCAGCATGATCTCCATCATCACCGGCACGACACCATGATCTCCATCAGTGTGTCTCCATCGGGGCTTCCGCGCCGACTGTTGCTTCCATGACTATTGCTAACTCATAGCGATAAAGTAAAGCAAAAATGGCGAAAATAATTAAAGGCAACCCTATAGCTCATGTTGGTTGTCGTACTCATCAACATGAAAGTCATGGTATTCTATACAAAACATGATCATCTCATACATCACATATATCTCATCATATAATTGGCCGTATCACATCACAGCACACCCTGCAAAAACAAGTTAGACGTCCTCTAATTGTTGTTGCATGTTTTACGTGGCTGCTATGGGCATCTAGCAAGAACAATTATCACCTACGCAAAAACCACAACAGTGATACACAAATTTCTATTCAACCTTCTCAAGGACCGCCTTTGTCGAATCCAATCCAACTAGCGTAGGAGAGACAGACACCCGCCAGCCATCTTTATGCAACAAACTCACATGTCAGTCGATAGAACCGGTCTCTCGTAAGCGTACGAGTAAGGTTGGTTAGGGGTGCTTCATCCCACAATACCGCTTAATCAAAACCCGACCAAGGGAGGAAGCAATCTGAGCATCAGCGCCCATAAACTCCTTTGTGTTCTACTCGTGATCTCATCTACACATAGATCTAGATCATGATGCCACTTGGGAAACGTTGCATGGGAAACAAAACTTTTCCTACGTAGACGCAAGATCTATCCATGGTGATGAGCATCTATGAGAGGGAGAGTGGATCTACATATCCTTCTAGATCGCTAAGCGAGAGGTGTTAAGAAACGCGATTGATGTAGTCGAACGTCTTCGTGATCCAAATCACAAAGCGTCCCGCGATCTAATCACGATCCGTCCCTATCTAGCGCCGAACGGACGGCACCTCCACGTTCAGCACACGTACAGCTCGATGACGATCTCCGCCTTCTTGATCTAGCAAGAGGGATCAGAGAGGTAAATGAGTTCTCCAGCAGCGTGACGGCGCAGCGGCGACGGTGGTGGAACTATTCCGGCAGGGCTTCGCCTAAGCACCTTCGAAACTAGACTAGAGGGGAAAACGATCTAGAGGAAGAAGAGGGCAGCACGTGGCAATTAGGGTTAGGCTTGCCCTCAAATCCTCCAGTATATATAGGAGGGAGGGGAGGGAGCCGGCGCCCCCAGGACTTCCCCTTTGTTGCGGCCGAAGTGGGAGGTGGAGGAGTCCTACTCCAATCCTACTAGGAGTAGGATTCCACCTCTCCACTTGGAAACTCTTTCCACCTTTGGATTTTTCCTTCCCCAACCTCATGGGCCTTAGTGGGGGCTTTAGCCAGCCAACCAAGGGCTGGTTTGTCTCCTCCCACATCCTGTGAGGCCCTTTGGGGCGTGAGGCCCCTCTTGATGGTCCCCAGTACCCTCCCGGTACTCCCGATACACTACCGAAGTGCCCGAAACTTTTCCGATGACCAAAATGGGACTTCCTATATATCAATCTTTACCTCTGGACCAATCCGGAGCTCCTCATGATGTCAGTGATCTCATCTAGGACTCTGAACAACCTTCGGTCACCACCATACATAACTCTATACTATCAAAATGTCATTGAATGTTAAGTGTGCAGACCCTATGGGTTCGAGAACTATGTAGACATAACCGAGAAACCTCTATGGTCAATAACCAATAGCAGGACCTAGATGCCCATATTGGTTCCTACATATTCTACGAAGATCTTTATCAATCGAACCTCTATGTCAAAGATTCATTTAATCCCATATGTTGTTCCCTTTGTTCTTCAGTATGTTACTTGCCCGAGTTTCTATTGTCGGTATCTCTATACCAAGTTCAATCTCGTTACCGACAAGTCTCTTTACTCGTCCCATAATACAAGATCCCGTGGCTAACACTTTAGTCACATTGCTTGCAAGGCTTTTTGTGATGTTGTATTACCGAGTGGACCCTAAGATACCTCTCCGTCACATGGAGTAACAAATCCCAGTCTTGATCCATGACCACTCAACAGACACCCTCGGAGATACAGGTAGAGCACATTTATAGTCACCCAATTATGTTGCGATGTTTGATATACACAAGGTACTCCTTCTGTGTCAGTGAGTTGCATGATCTCATGGTCATAGGAACAGATACTTGACATGCATAAAACCATAGCAATAAGCTGACACGGTCATATGTTATGTTTAAGTTTGGGTCTTGTCCATCACATGATTCTCCCAATGATGTGATCCCATTATCAAATGACATCTTATGTCTATGGCTAGGAAACCTTGACCATCTTTGATCAATGAGCTAGTCTACTAGAGGCATACTAGGGACATAGTGTTGTCTATGTATCTACACATGCAATGTGTTTCCAATCAATACAATTATATCATGGATAATAAACGATTATCATGAACAAGGAAATATAATAATAAACATTTATGATTGCCTCTAGGGCATATTTCCAACAAATACTTACCCACTTTGTGCCGCGATAACCCGTTCCTCTAAACGGAAAACCCAACACGGATCACGAGTATCACCCATCTCTACACAGAAGAGATCCCCTAACAAGATTTCTATTGACGGAGGGGACATAATGCACGTTCTTTGGCCACACGATCTTCCTCAAAGTAAACTTCAGATAGACCATGCCAACACCATGAACAGAAGTACTTGAACTGTTGCCCATCAGCACGGAAGTAGTCTGTGTGGTCTGATAAGAAGAAAACATGGAAATATCACCGCATACATCCACATTTGCACCTGTGTCAATCAACCAATCAGGGGAACGCCTTACTAAGAGAATAGTCGGAAGTATACCATACCCAACATCCTTCATCTTAGTGTCATCAATGACAAAATTGGAGATCTTTTCACCTTTCCCAAGTTGACGCTTTTCATAATGGTTAAGGCAGCTAGGGGCCCCATCATCACGATCCCTGCAGACATGAGAAACACTTTTCTTCTTGTCAGTATTCTTCTCGAAGTTGGTGTGATGCAAAGCCTTGTTCTTCCCATGAAACTTTTCATTACCATCAAACTTGCCCTTGATCTTGAACTTGTGGTGCTAGAAGTTTTTCTTCTGTACCAGATTGGAACTAGAACCCCCAATACCTCGAGTACGTATGTCCTTTTCTCTCGCCTTTTCTTCCACATAAAGAGTACTAATGAGATCCGAAATGGAAAACTCATGTCTCTTATGCTTCAGAGAGGTAGCAAAGTTCATGTATGAGGGAGGAAGCTTAGTAATGATGCCTGCAGCAACAAAATTATCCGGTAAAATACAATTGAAGTGCTCAAGTTCTCTAGAAAATGATTGTATCTCGTGAGCTTGCTCAACCACGAAGCGCTCACTAGTCATACTGTAATCATAGAATTGTTTCATGATATACAACTCGGTGTTGAGACCCCAAACTTGGCCTCGAGTGCATCCCACATATCTTTGCCATTATAAATTAATGCATATGAATCAACTATGTTCTCACTAAGAACACTCAAAGGAGCAGCCTTAAACAAGGTATCCATTTTCTAAAAAGCTTGTTCTTGTTGAGGATCAAGAACTTCGTCAGGTTTGCCAAAGAGTGGCGTCATAGCAGCTCATGGTTTGAAACAATAGAACTGCCCTCACATGCCACTTATTATAGTGCACACCCTCAAACATAAGAGGCCTCATGGAAGCAGGAAAACCACTCGGGGGTAAATTGTGTATAATAAGATTTTTGGAATGTTAGATAAATGAGGAATTTATTGAATGATTTAAATGAAATAAACAGTAGAGAGAACAAGATCATAGTAACAGAAACAACATTAGTCATGCAAAGTATGGGAGAGTATGCTACAATAAGAGAAACACGACTTATCAGGCAACCTAAAGGATAGTAAGTAAATATTATGTGAATATGTGAACTAGACCGAAACGTATGTAGAGAAGAAAATAGACCAAGAAAGTCTAGCAGAGCCTTGAACAAAAAATACGCGAACACGTACTGAGCAGTAGCAATGGCATTAGCTTGGCATTGATGTTGTCACTTGCCATGTTGTCTAAAAGGTTGTTGACGCCGGGGAAGAAGTCGTCGTCTGGGAAGTGGTTGTCGATGTCCATGCCGTCCGTGATGAAGATGTCAGTAGTCGTGCAGAGTGCTCACCAAAAACCTTATCACCCTTATCCTATACATGAATCAAAGTGGCGGGGTTTCGGAGGCCTAATGTCCCGACCTGCGGTGCATGCCACAAGTCGGGATGAGGAAGAACCTAGCAGCAGCTCAAAGTTTGGAACTCGATGGCGTGAGGAAGATGATGTTGTGATATGTCTCTATGAATAGGAGTGACCTCTCTCTTGTAGGTACAAGAGAAGGAGGCGAATAGGTTGCGACGAAAGACAAAACAAAAGGACGGGATACAAAGCGAACAACCAGCAACCAAAGGGTGGATCATTCGTATTCACTGCCCACTACAAAAAAAACGTTTCAGCTCCTGTGCAACCTTTCACATACGAGTCATGCATGAAAAAAATTAGACATCGGCTCGACTGATTCCCGCAATCCATGGCGCGTCATGACAAGGCATGGTGAGGCGGGTGGCGGAGGAGGAGCGTGTGTATGTCTCTCTTGTTCTCATGCTCATACATGTGTGGAAACAACCTCCCTTATAAGGAGGTCCAACTCCTATTAGATGTGTAGTATGGGACTAAACTATTGTACCACCTCTTGCCTTGCAAGAATGGGCTAAGTGAGCCTCTAGGATTTATTAGGAATTCTGAAAAATGCTATTGGGATGGCCCATATATAGATCAAATTCTAGCAGCATGCACATGTTTTCATTAGTAATACTTGTTTAATCTACACAGATTATGTAGTGGTAAAAAAGGCACAATAAGATCTAGTAACTATGATATTCCTATGGGGAACTAAACTTGAAAGAGTGAGTCAATGCCAAAGAGGCTCACCTTGATGATAGAGATGCTAGCAAAGCACCCTGTTGAGTTTTTGAAAACAATACCCTAACAATAATGTTTGCAAATGTGAAAGAACCAACAAGATATTTGCAAGCTTATCAACATTCTCTTAAAGAATCAAATGATACATCTCATGAATTAGCTGATTGCAAGCGTCGCTCCTCCAAAATTCTTTGAAAGACCAGTGCACCTTACAAAACTTCTGTTGGTGAATTTAATATCTTCTGTGTTAAAAGTGTTTGAGATAGTGATTATCTTCGTAATAATTTATGATCCAATCTCTTTATAACCCACAAAAAAGGCCACCTCTATTGTATAATTAGTTCCATAATGGCTGGTGTTGCTCCAAACAAGAATCATGGTCCACCTCGAAAGAGTGAGTACCTACCAAAGCGGTGAACCTTGACTATGAAAATGATAGGAGAGCACCCTTTCGATTTTTCTAGAAAGAAATATGCTAACATACCATGCGTGCAAATGTGGAAGTACCAATAAAATCAACGTAAGCCTAACAGTATCATCTTAGGAAATAAAATGCTATATCTTATGAATTAGCTCGATTGACAAGAGTCAGAAGACCCTAGTTTAATTGCGAGCCAAAACAACCTGAAAGAAGAAAATTGTTTGACAGGCAAACCATCTCATTCCTGTATATTCCCGCAATGTTAGTAAAAGGTTTAATTGAATTAAATAGAAACTTCCCTTTCTAGAATGGAAAAGATTTGGTTAATAATTAATGAGATAATATATGTTATAACCCACAAAAAGACCATGATGACTAGTATTTCTATGAATTAGTTTTCAGATGCTGAAATACAATCCACGACACAATGATTTGATCAGTGGGTAAACCAACTTAACTAAGCATAATGTGCATTCATTCTCTACACAACATCACTTAGATAAATCTTAATTCAGAAATCCTTAAAAATCAATGTCACGAAACAAATAAAAGTTAAATTAAGCATCTCAAATGTCACACATTGGCTCGAGCTTCACTCAAATGAACAAAACAATCCAGCTTGAACGAACATGGAAATGATGGAGCGAAATAATTCAAGAAAGTAAAAAAGAAGAAGTGCGAGACTAATAGGAAAACAATTGACCCAATTCTCCAATCAAAGGCCTCCATTTCCCCATTTTCTTCTTGCACTTACATCAGGGAGCTGTTGTTGAGGAGGCTCTGCCATGGGTTCGATCCTGCATTGTTGATCCAGTAGCAATCCCTCGATGACCCACCATCATCGCCATCACCACCGTTGCCCCTATTATTGTTGTGGTTGTTGTGGTTGTTGTTGTTGTTGTTGTTGTCCATTGTCACATTGTTCTCAGTTTCTAGGTGATGCATGCCTCTTGATCCAACACCACCATCGCCGCCATTGCCAACCTGTGGCTGCCACTGGAGCCCCATACCGTTGTCTCCTTCCTCGCTAGCACCGCCATGAAATGTTGAAGCAATTGCGCCACCTATTCCATTGCCACCAACCATGAGACCACCATGTTGTTGCATCAGACCTGGAATGCCAAACGACACTGCCGGCGGTGTCATGAGTATCCCAATGCCTGATCTGATGGCAGGCCCACCATAGTAGTAGCCATTCCTCTTACTGAGACTGCCATCAAGAAGCCATCCCGTGTCACCTCTCAACACATCCAGAAATGAAGTTGTCACATTGGGGGACATCAATGCCGCCGGGTTGGACGACGATGATGACCCAAAGGTTGTCAGGGAGAGGTTGCTTGGAATCTCAAAGCCAGCAGACATAAACGTCGGGAGGACATTGGCAAAGTTCATCGTTGTGCAAGTCGAGGGGGGCATGACACATGTGGGTTCCGAAGAGGAGGCCAAGCCAAGATTGTTGGCGTCGAAGGTCCCCGAGCGCTTGGGCTTGCGACAGCCACCGCCGATGGGGACGTTGCGGAGGGAGCCACCATGGGTCCAGTACCGGCGGCAGGCCTTACAAAAGTAGCGGGGCTGGGACATACTGTAGTTGTTGTAGTAGCAGAATTTGGTGTTACCAGACTTGCACCGAGGGCACTCCACCTTTTGCTCTGGCTTCGGTCGAGACTTTTTCTCCACCGCTGTTGCTGCCTCTCCCACCATCTGACCAGCCTCGCTATTGGAGTTGGACGAAAACACTTCCTCCATCTGTCACACATATGTCCACCCATATCGAATTAAATTAAGTTAAGTTCTTAATCATGAGGAGTGAGACATGTAGAATCATTGGTTAACTCAAAATGTCATGTTGGGTGCATAATTCAAAGTATAAGATCCATTCAATATATTTAATTAATCAGCTACAAATCAAAGTGTTGGTTATTTTGAGCAGATTAAAAAATAAGTTATCTCTGCCCACGCTCTCTGGTATTAGGATTCATCGAAAGCCTAATCCCAATCCCTCCTAATTAGCTAACCACGCATGTAAGAAATCGAGACACAAACAAAATAAACTCTTGGATACAAAGTAGTGAATTCGGCATGGATAAAAAAGAACTACACAATTCAATCCAACTTTTCATAAATCAAGACAAGAATAAAATAAAGACCTTGCATAGAAATTAGTGAGTCCGGCATGCAGCATGGATCAGTGCCCATTGAATGTGGTAACAGTTGTGTGCATCAACCGATGCAGAACCTGAAAATACCCCCTTTAGAAATAGAAACATACGATCGGCCCTTTATTATTCTAGCTATGGGAAATTTTCTAAAATTGAGGCAAAAACATACCAAACTAGGTAGGCCAGGAATTATTTTTACAACTCGGCCATGAACTCTTCAATCAAGATCTAGATACATGCATGTACACACGAACACCCAAACAAGAGAAATATATTTTGGAATATCCCGTGGATGGATCTACAAGGGGTATTAAAATAAGGATTGATATCTATCGAGAACACCTTGCGGTGAGCAATACTATGAAAATTATCTAGAAAAAGTCGCATGCACGAGGAAGAAGAAGAAGGGAGAAAGAGTAAATGATAGAGATCAAAGGAAGAAGAATCTCACCAGGTGAACGATGGATAGTATTGAGTATAGGTTTGTTTCGTCTAGTGCTATGAGATAGGTTGAAGTTTCCCTCCTTTTTGTACCCGAAAGGCTAGCCAGATGTATAGACACCACCAAAGAATGAGCAAGCCAGATATATGGTCAAATTAATAGAGGGTGTGTTCATGTGAGTGATGAACTGTGTATAGCCAGTAGCACTGGTAAGACAGAAACGGTTGTAGAGTTGTTGGCTCGTTGTCCCTGGAAGACAAAACGGCTAGAGGTGACGCACACACTAGAGAGAGAGAGAAGGATGAATGGCTTGCAAGCCTTGGGTTCAAAACAGAAAAGAGAGAGAAAGACGAGCCTAATGTCTGAGCTCTTGTGCTGCAAGTTTCTCCATCCTTCCTCCTTTCGTTGCTTGCTTGTCAGAGCTTGAGGCCAACAGCAAAACATGGGGCTGGCCGGCCATGCATACGTATGTGTATATTATCTTTGACGTGTTATACACACATGGATGGACGCATGCACTCTACGGGTCTATGATAGGCATGGACCACACAGCCTTCACACACCTGTCTCATGAGATAGCATGGGCATGAACAGCACACCAGGAATCATCCAGTGGAAATCTTCATCACCACTCTTCCTTGCCGTCCATTGTATATCTGGCTATCTTTTCAGTTATCGTGGCTAGAAAACATGGCGTAGGCGTGCCGCATTCACATGTCCTACCTCCTAGTGGAGTGGTTGTGTGCATCGACGTATGCAAAGGCCAAGGTGAAATCTTTTTTGGCACGACGTTTTATATTAAAAGAATCCATTTTAGAAAGGAAACTCCTGCTAGAACTCTATCCTCTGCATTTCAGTGATTAATAGCAATCAAATCATCCTCTAGCTCTATCTTTTAATTTCCCCTCATTTCATTAATTCCCCACCGTTGAATCAATATGTGCATTTCCTCGCAAATAAAGAATCATTTTTATATTAACTTGGTAATGCTTGTTTCGAAAAGGGCATGGCAGATAGCTGACATAATAAACTTGGATGTTTCTTGTGTGCACTCCATTTGTAGTCAAGTGAAAATACCCCTATTTGTGTTGCTCTATATTTGGAATATGGTTAATCATATGAATTATTTTCCTACCACCACCTCTTTAGTGAGGTTCCAATTTTCTGTAATAATGAAACCAACCATCATCACCAAAGTTCATAGATTAATTTGTATATAATTGCCACAAAATATCACAAAGCAACACAATATAGATATTTGAAATTATAATCTACTACCCCTAGAGAAGATGATGATTCGCCATCTTGTGATAAAAAATGTTTACTACTACTGATCCATGGGATTATGAAAAAGGGGAGCCAACCAATAGTTAAGTACCTTTGCCAGATATCTTTTTCAATCAACATGGCAACCCCTCTACCATTGGCCACCTTAGCTTGGAAAGTATGGTAGTTGTGGTTTTTCCATATCCATAACCCCCTCCCTACACACTTTTGGCAACTTTTTAACTTCTCACATGCTGAGGTATATATCATTTTTCTTATAATCTAGTTGAGTTATAAGTAAAAACGTGTATTGTCCATCATTATAGAGTGTTGTTCCTACCTCAAGAGATCAAATAAAAGATGCATCATGGAGATGCCAACATAAAAAAGAGAAAATATGGACCAAGCAGTTGTCCAAAGTAGATGATGAGGGACGAAGCAACACTACTATCCCTTTGTGTTATACACATATGCGTCAAAGTGGTACCTAATTTTAGCACATATCAGAAAAGGCGTCAAAGTAGCACTACTTCATTTCATGGACACAATTTTTGTTAGCATCCCAGAACCAACTTCCAACCTCTTGCCCGCGTTTAGACGTTTCCTTCACTCATCATACACACCACTATAATCAAAGAGCCCACCACATCCCAAAATACTAGCAGGGCAGGTGACACTCTCCTTATAAGGTTGTACTAGCCTCCTCTAGTAATCAAGGTGTGACTAAAGTCACTAGGAATGCCCAATGGCCTAGTAGCCCAACACATCCCCCTAGGAAGCCCCCCAATGGCTTGGCGTCCCTAGCTTTGATACTAACAAGATGACCCGTTGCGCCAATTGGTGCAAAGACCAACTGCATACTACAAGTTAAGTAAACTGTATGAAATACAAAATGGAAATGAAGTGAACTATTTGAAAAGATCAACTAACTAACTACAAGTTGGAAGTTAACCTGGGAGTTCTGTTCGAATGGGCTCCCGGAAAATAAGGAATTCCTTATTGATATGAGTAGTCTATCATCCCTAATAATCCAGGCTATCGCACAAACTTCTGTGCTTCCAGTCCAATACATGTGTTATTCCGTGTGCCACGATGGGTCACCAACTTCGTGAACAACATGACCGTGCACCTGTCAGCAAACATCCGTGTAACCGCGAGGGTCGGCTCTGATACCAACTTGTAACGCCTCAAACACACCTGTCGGTAGTCGTTACTCCTGGCGGGATCTAGACTAGCCTCACAGATCAATACTTGTCCTTTCTGCGCACTTTGTCCTCACTCATGTGCACCCAAGACCAACTTCTCGGTCGGTCACCCATCCTAGTACTACTCCAAGCCAAGCATGCTTAACTTAGGAGTTCTATTCGAATGGGCTCCCGAAAATGAAGGAATTCCTTATTGATATGAGTAGTCTATCATCCCTAATAAGCCAGGCTATCACAGATATGAAAGTGGTTATGTTTTGTATTGAGTTTGTTTCTGTCCCATACATTGAGCAATGATAAACAATGATTATCTTTGTCAGCCCGGTCAATCCAATAGCCAAGTTGATAGAGAGGCTAACTGCAATCCCACGATACATCACATGTACTATCAGACCTAAGACTCCTATGCCAACTGTAGCTCAGAAGCACAAAAACTTACTTATAACATTATATGTTGAATAAGTCAGTCCAACAACAGAGCTGATACAAAAAACAACCGCACTCCCACAACACATCACGTGAACCATAGGAACTAGGGATTCCTTCTCGAAAGAACTGAAGTGGCTCAACACCATCCAACCACACGAGAAAATCCAAATACCATGCAACACACATTTATTTTATACTCCCCTAGCCGTGTTGGTAGAAATCACCCATTCGATTCTTTGTGTTCCTAGAGGTTATGGATAGGGACAAATAGATGTGTGTAACATCCCTACATTTTCCAAATTTTGGAATGTTAATATGTATTATTATTGAGTGAGTTGCAATGATTTTCAGGGGAAATTAAAACTTTTTTGAGTCTTGTTTCAAAAATTTCAAAATCATTTTCTTTTCCTTTCTACTACTATGAAGTGCTTTGAAACCATATTCAAAATTATGGATTGGGAATAAAATTATTTTCTCAATTGGGTGAATATTTTAAAAAACATGTATTTGAATATTTGTAGTTCTTTTGTTTTTGGAGTTCCATTTTGAAGTTTGCAATTTTTATGGAGTTTATAAACAAATGTTCTCGATTCATTTGAATATATTTTGAGCACTAATTATCAAAAACTATTAGCAAACAGAAATACATAAAAGGACGTGCTACCCGTCCGCCGGCTAATATTTTTAAGAAGATCGGCCGGGTCATGAGCCGGCAGATTTGCCACATCGAATGAGTCGAGCACACCTTCAACACTCTAACACAATTCTCATTGCATAATTATTTCTACAACATAGATCTCGTTGCACATTTTGTTTTTTTGCGACAATTGCAACTGACGTTTTCTTACAAAACATAGACCCATCGTAGACCATTGCAAAACCTTATATATTTCATAAACATTGCCTCTGTTGTAGAAATGCGTTCAACGAAGGACGGTATACAAGCCCTCATGAAGACGTGTGTCATTCAGGGTGGGTGACGGACACGGTCACTACGATCAGCCGATTGATGGTAAGATTTTCTGTAGATAATATATAAAACTACCCTACACCTACTAGGCTCACCCACTCCTTTATCTTGCTATTTTACGCATGCGTGCGAGCGAACTGCACACCTCTTTGGTCATATTTTCCCTTTCCCTTGGGCCTATTACTACCCACTAAAGCTGTCAGCAGCCCTGTCATGCAAGCCCCATCGATCAGCAACTCACACACGTCGAGGGTTGGCCCACGTCCACAACATACCAAGAATCCTAACCCGGGAGTCGCTGGTCCGACATGGACCAAGTGAAGCCCAACCATTCCAGCTACTTCTTCCCCCCACGATAGGAGCCTAGGGTATCCAGAGGATCAGGCTAACGGTGGCGGCTACTAGTTCCCTTTCCTTCCTTGTGTTCTTCCTATGTATCCAATTCATGTATCTCAAATTGTACTAAGCTACTACTTCGAAGAGCTTAGATCGTAAGAGACTAGTGGAACCATAACATCTGGTATCAGAGACCCACCACCACCCTTCCTTGTGCGCGATCTGGCGCAGTTCATCGAAACCAGGCGTCTTCGTCAAGCACGGCTTTAAATCGAAGCGATGGAACCGACCATGAAGGAGTACATGGATCGGATCACCTCTTCCATGGAGGAGTTCCGCATCGAACTACGCAACAACACGGCGGCCGTCCACGCCAACACCAGCGGACTCTACGACCTCCTCGCGTGGCGCCCTGATCTGGAGCGCCGCTTGGTAGACCTGAGCATGGCGGTGGCCGATCTTCAACGAGGGCGCCTGCCTACGGAGGCAACGCTCGGCGCGGCAGCAGCAGGGCTCTCCGGTCTCGAGCCCCCTCCTGCGAAGGCCAGTGACCTGTCCAACGCCACAGGCCCACCGCGGGAGCTGCCTCACTGGTCTCAAGACCATGGCAACGCATTTCTTCACCGGGGGCAGCCACTGATGACCACGCTGGTGCCTCTCTCGGGCACTGGTCAATACAATCACTCCTCCCCTGCTTCCTCTCCATTTACCCATGCTAGCCAGATGCTCGCCAACCTAGGACAAGCCCACCCCTCAATCTGCTTTCCTCAGTTCTCTGGGGAAAATCCTAAACTGTGGAAAATGATGTGTGAACAATACTTCAACATGTTCGGGATACACAATTCCTTTTGGGTTCCAATGGCCACTCTGAATTTTACCGGCTCTGCTTCTATGTGGTTACAGCCAATTTAGCATAATGTCTCTGAGTTTGAGTGGGAGTCGTTTACAGCGTTGCTCTGTACTCGATTTGGGTGTGATCGTCATTAACTATTAATTAGGCAATTCTATACTGTTTGTCAAACTTCATCTATAGCTGAGTATATTGAATGTTTTGAGTTGCTTATCAATCATTTGATGTCATATTCTGACTCAATTCATCCTTTCTACTATTTGACTCGTTTTGTCAAGGGAATCCGTGCTGACATTCGAGTTGTGGTGCTAATCCAGCGACCGCCTGATTTGGATACGGCGTGCTCTCTTGCATTGCTGCAAGAGGAAGTGACTGAGGCGGCTCATCGGTCGCGCTTGCCTCCACCAACTCAGCGTGCGCCCGATGCCATTCTTCTACCAGGAGCCCCACTTCCACTACCTCCACCACCAACAAGGCCAACTCCATTACCGGCCACCAATGCAGCAGTGGATAGTCGCGTCATTGACGATGCACGTGCTGGCAACTCCAAGATCAAGGCATTGCGGGAGTCCGCCGAGCTCGAGGCTTGTGCTTCAAGTGTGGTGAATGGTGGGGGCATGACCATACTTGCCCTACCTCCGTCCAATTGCACGTGGTGGAAGAATTACTGGACTTATTCAGGATTGAGGCAGTGTTAGATGAGGAGCCACCATCAACAGCAGACACAAATTATGATACAGCTATGGCCATTTCTCGGTATGCTCTCACTGGAGGGGTTTCACCTAAAGCATTTCAGCCGCATGCTTGGATTCAAGGACGAGAGATTCTCATGCTAGTGGATTCTGGGAGCTCTACATCTTTTGTGGATGCTTAGTTGGCTGATGAACTTACTGGTGCAATAGCATTACAAACTCCAGGTCCTATCCGAGTGGCCGGCAGTGGTGAACTGCTCTGTCAGTCAATTATTCCCCAATGCAGTTGGTTTTCTCAAGGGCACGAGTTCAAAGCTGATATGAAAGTGCTACCCCTCAGCACTTATCATGCAATATTGGGTATGGATTGGCTGGAGACAATAGCCCTATGACAGTGGACTGGCGGGCTAAAAAGATTGAGCTCTGTATCAATGGCAACACCATCTGTTTGGAGGGCCACCCATCGACCACCAGTTGTTTGATCATCAACAGCGCGTAGCTGCACAGTTTGTGTCACCGGGGTGCCATTTCGCATTTGGTTCAGTTGCATCAGGTGGAGCTGACGGACGAGGAGCAAGCAACTGTTCCTCCACCAGTCCAGGAAGTGGTGGACCAATTTGCTTATATCTTTGGTAAGCCCACAAGTTTTACTCCCACACGCAAGTGTGACCACACGATTCAGCTGATTCTAGGCACTCAGCCCGTCAACATCAGACCCTACAGACATAAACCAGAGCACAAAATGGAGATAGAAAAACAAGTCACAAAATTACTACAGTCCGGAGTAATCAGACACAGCAAAAGCCCATTTGCCTCTCCTGCTATCCTAGTGAAGAAAAAAGACGACATGTGGCATCTATGTATTGACTATCGTCATCTTAATGCTCTGACAGTTGTTGCCAAGTATCCAGTACCAATCATCGAGGAATTGTTGGATGAACTTTACGGAGCCAAGTGGTTTTCCAAGCTTGACTTGAGAGCCGGTTACCATCAAATAAGGATGGTAGAGGGAGAAGAGTACAAGACGGCTTTCTAGACCCATTATGGACATTTTGAGTTCTTAGTCATGTCCTTTGGTCTAGCAGGAGGTCCAGTCACTTTCATCGAAGCCATACAGGACACACTGCACCCATTGCATCGTGTTTGTGTCATGTCATTCTTTGATGATATATTGATATTCAGCAAGACTTTGGAGGACCATGTCCATCACTTACGCCAAGACTTTCAGTTGCTGCAACGAGATCAATGGAAGATTAAGTTATCCAAGTGTTCATTTGGCCAACAACAACTCTCTTATTTAGGGCATGTGGTCAGCTCTGAAGAGGTCGCAACCGAGCCTAGCAAGATCGCTGCAGTCAAAAACTGGCCAACACCCACAGATGTAAAAGAAGTGAGGCGTTTCCTCAGCTTGGCGGGATACTACCGATGCTTTGTTCACCACTTTGGGACCATTGCAAGACCTCTTTTCAATCTTCCGAAGAAAGGAACACCATTTGTTTGGACAGAGAGCACATCAGAGGCATTTCATTTATTGAAACAGCAGCTCGTCTTAGCCCCAATGCTTGCTCTCCCAGATTTCACAAAGCCATTTGTCGTTGAGACTGATGCGTGTGATGCAGGGATTGGAGCAGTCTTGCAACAAAATGGCCATCCCCTTGCCTTCATGAGCAAAGCGTTTTGTCCATGGTACCGAGGACTCTCAACTTATGAGAGGGAGTAACTTGTCGTTGTGGTAGTTGTCGATCAATGGAGACCTTACCTGCAACACAATGAATTTGTGATTCACACTTATCAGAAGAGCCTAGTCCACTTTGAAGAACAACGGCTAACGACGCCCTGGCAACAAAAGGTGTTCACCAGACTCTTGGGCCTTTGTTACACCATCAAGTTTAAGAAAGGGGTTGATAACAACGCAGCAGATGCCTTATCACGAGCTACTCATTCTGATTTGCTGCACTCTATTTCTTCTTGTCAACCAGCATGGATGGGGGATATCATTAGCAGCTACATCACCAATCCCCAAGCGTAGAAACTTCTGGAACAATTAGCTATTCGCCCAAATTCCAAGGGTCGTTTTTCACTAGACCAAGGCATATTGTGATTATGTGGACGTATGTGGTTAGGAGGTAGTACTTCCATGCAGCAGCAGATCATTGCAGCTTTCCACGATATGCCCATGGGAGGGCACTCAGGATTTCCATTGACTTACCGGCGTGTCCGTCAACTTTTCGCATGTCCAAAGATGAAAACTCACATTCTCCAATATGTGAAGTGTTGTCAGGTCTATCAACAAGCCAAACCTGATAGAGCTGCATATCCAGGCCTTTCGGAACCTCTACCAGTCCCCAAGGAATCATGGGAACTCATCAGCATGGACTTCATTGATGGATTACCTCAGTCTGGGCATGTCAATTGCATACTGGTTATTGTGGAAAAATTCACTAAATTTGCTCATTTTCTGACCCTCGCTCATCCTTATACAACATAGAAAGTGGCTTTGCTCTACATGAATCACATCTATCGTCTACATGGCTTTCCTGGAGCAATCATTTCAGACCGTGACCCTGTCTTCACTAGCCATTTTTGGCAAGAACTCTTCAAGTATGCTGGCATAGGCTTGAGAATGAGCACCGCCAATCATCCTCAAACGGATGGACAAACAGAATGAGTCAATCAATGTCTAGAAACGTTCCTCCGGTGTTTCACACAAGCTTGTCCTTGCCGCTGGAGATACTCGATTCCCTTGGCACAGTACTGGTACAACTCCTCCTTCCATTCAGCCATTGGGATGTCTCCTTTCCGAGCTATGTATGGGCATGAACCACGTCAATGGGGGATCACAACAACTTCTGCATGTTATGTTCCTGCACTCCATTCATGGCTCGACGAAAGAGCTACAATACAACTCCTGCTACAGAAGCATCTTCATCGTGCTCGCAACATCATGAAACAACAGGCAGACAAGAAGCGATCATTCCAGTCCTTCAATGTGGGTGACCAGGTCTTCCTCAAGCTCCAGCCTTATGTTCAGATTTCTGTGGCGACCAGAGCAAACCACAAGCTTTCGTATCGCTTCTTTGGACCATATCCTGTCATCGAGCGTATCAACAACATCGCCTACAAACTGCAGTTACCAGCTCACTCTCAAGTGCATCCTGTTTTTCATGTGTCCCAATTATGACGCGCCCTGCTGCTAGGTACCTCTTCATCCATTGATCTTCCTGAGCATTCTGACATTCCTGATGTTCCTACATCGATCATTGATCATCGGTGGCGGAAGTGTCGCGGCACAATGGTGGAGCAAATACTCGTGTGTTGGTCCAATCCTGCAGCCGTCGCAGACTCTTGGGAGGACAAGGTAGCTCTTCGCGCTCGATTTCGAGCAGCAGAGGCTTGGGGTCAAGCCTCGTCCCAAGAAGAGGGGGATGTCAGCAGCCCTGTCATGCAAGATCCATCGATCAGCGACTCACACACACACCGATGGTCGGCCCACATCCACAACGTACCAAGAAGCCTAACCCGTGAGTCGCTGGGCTGACATGGACCAAGTGAAGCCCAACCACTCCAGCTACTTCTACCCCCCATGACAGGAGGCCTAGGGTATCCAGAGGATCAGGCTGACAGCGGCGGCTACTAGTTTCCTTTCCTTCCTTGTGTTCTTCCTCTGTATCCAATTCATGTATCTCAAATTGTACTAAGCTACTACTTCGGAGTGCTTAGATCGTAAGAGGCTAGTGGTACCATAACAAAAGCCCACACCGAAGTGAAAACACATGCACTGCTAGTCATCTTCCTCCCTTGTTGTATATGTGAACATGAACATTGTCTCAAAAAAATATGTGAACATGAACAAAACTTACAGAACCACAACACGCATGACTTCCACCTATTCCTCTTCCTCTAGAATTTGATTATTTCACCCTTTCGACTTGCCACCAACACGAATATTCTGGAGGAATGTCAGGAGAACCCATTCAAGGAATTAAAAGCCAACATTGTCGTCTTACTTAGTCAAATTGATCCAAGAAATGTACACGTAGGAATAGCCATTAATGGTCACTTTTAGCTCCCTTGATCTCCCCGTACCGGCTCC
Source organism: Hordeum marinum (assembly GCA_022496015.1). Classification (NCBI taxonomy): domain Eukaryota; kingdom Viridiplantae; phylum Streptophyta; class Magnoliopsida; order Poales; family Poaceae; genus Hordeum; species Hordeum marinum. Next base: position 179,330,032 of record CM039678.1, on the reverse strand, counting down.
CTCTGCCACTACAAATTCTCCCCAGGAGCACACCCAACCCTACTCTTCCCCAAGACAAAAACTCCCTTGTTTACTCACTCTCCTCGGCATGCCATTTCTCATCGAAGTTTCTATACAACAGCCCTGCTCGTTGAAGGTTGTGTCACCGTCTGGCCATCCGTCACCCATTTCTTCCTTCCTTTTTTGGAATCACATCGCGACGCATGTTTTTGACATTTTTATTCATCGAGTCCACAAGCTCCGCATTTGCCGGAGGTACTCAGCAATTCCGACGACCTGTCACCACTTGTACATGAAGCTATCAAAGCCAACTAGTCCAAGAGATTCTCCTTTTCATTCTGTACGGCGTCCTCCCATTCACTGACTCCAATGACTATCTTCTCCAACTCCGGCGACCAACTACAATGAACTCTCTCTCTCTCCCTCTCATGTACACTACCAATCACGATGCAACATGTGGCTGATTATTGTTAAATCTCGTAATTCATTTCCAGAAAAAAGTGGATTTCAGAAAAATCATATCGTTTAATCTACATATGCAAATTTTACAAATAAGATATCCATGGATAGGTGAGGACATCCACTTTATTATAAAGTTTCGAAATCTCACTTTGGGGAAACTGAAATTGATTTTTTATCAAAACAAGAATTTGAGTATTTTGCTATATCTCATAATCCGCAAATCATATAAAAATGTTCATTATATGAAATTTGGACCTTAGTACCTCACCCTTTTGATAGATGTCGTAGAATAATTTTATCAATAGATTTTAGCATTGTTTTAGACTCAACACCTTAATCTTACATCTTTGATCGTCGTTAAAGAACTTCAGCAAAATAAAATTTTATGCTAGGTTAAATATCCTAGATTGATCCCTAGAAAATATCTCTCATCATTATAAAACCCCACAAAAATTTGGAGTCACAAGATTAACAAGTTAATTCTTTTATCTTGAAACTTATACCACAATTCTATTTAACCCAAGTCAAATTTTCCGATCAAACCCATTACAGAATTTGTCCTACAACCTTGACCCACAACCCTTTCAACCATGGTATCCACCTAGTATAAATATGATCCAAAACTAGAATATGAATATGTCATATTTTCTTCGAAGAGCATACTTGATCTTATATAAACCCTAACCATGCACTAGAACTATCGTAGTGGCAATTGAATAACTTGTATTGTCAATTTGCATCTTTTATTTGGATCTTCATTTGGATTTTGTTATGTGTTGAAGTAATTTTATTTTATCGTTAGATAAACCGTTAGTCAAGGATTGATGATAACAACTAAGGAGTCAACTTTAGGAGACTCAGGAAAGTTGCAACTTGGTCATACTTTGTCCTGCACTTTCGAAATATGCATGACCTCTGTAAAATATACTATGATGCATGTTTTATAAAAAGTTTTGCAAGCAACTATTGCTAGCTAACGCCCTAGGAACTTGTAGCTATGCTTATCGATGCTTACAAGGAAATGGGTTGGGAATCAAACAAGTTTAGAACAAATGAACTTGCCCTCTTTTGGGGCAATGTTTTGTGAAAACTTCTGAAAAACAAAACTACGCCTTACTGTGGTATAACATAATGTTTTATGAAAACTTCTACTCCCTGGGCAGAGCGGTATGATAGTAGCGTCTACAAGTGACTGCGCCCATCGGGGTCTTGTAGTGAATGTGCCTTACTATGGTCTTGCACACATGTTTTTGGTGGGACCACCGTCCAGGGATATGAGATCTTCCAAGTACAGTTTGATGTAGCTTTCAATGCATCCACATGCTTATATGGGCTCTAGCTTAGATTAGTACTAATGAGAAACCCTTACGTAGGGACCGCCATTGGAGAGGGGTCTTCATTTCCTATGTTGCAGGCGTGCCCGGAAGTAGGTATAGGGGTTAGTTATGAAAAAGCTTCATCATAATCTCCTATAGTCGTTCGCCCAAGTGTACAACGATAAATAGGGTTGGTTGTGTCATGTGCGAACGTGTACGAACTCTGCAGAAGGTTAAACCTAATCGATTAGCCATACCCCGGTTATGGTAATTGTGAGCAACTGAACACTTGGACTCAAGAAGACTATCCCCTCCCTTTTCTAAAAATCTATTTTAAGGATTTAGGTTAGGATTGAGCACATGGAATGTCTTTCACCCTATGAATGGTTTTACCTAAATCGAAAAATGAGCTTAGGTGCGTATATCCAAATGTCTCACTCCTAACTTTTACACTAAAAATTGTTTTGATTTCAAAGAAAGTTTATAAAATTTTAGTGTGGTAGAAAATTGGCTTTACACAAACCAAACATCCACCCATACTTGCCGTGCATATATATTATGTTATACTTTCCTTTGCAACTTGTTAGTACATTCCATGTACTCATTTGCACCTATGACGTGCAGATCTCGACATATTAAGAGACGATAGGGTTGTGTTCTATACTCAACGAGCCTAGTGGCGTTGATGGAGCCCTAACTTAGTGTCTACATATCATTTTGTTGTAATATGTGCAAGCATCGAGCTATGCCAATGGTATGTATTTATTTAATTCTGGATATATCGTCATAGTGAAATGATGTATGTTTACCTAATACTTATTCTTGTTACTGTGTGTGTTGGGGAACATTGCATGGGAAACAAAAAAATTCCTACGTTCACGCAAGACCTATCCATGGTGATGAGCATCTACGAGAGGGAGAGTGGATCTACATACCCTTGTAGATCGCTAAGCGGGAAGCGTTAAGAAACGCGGTTGGTGTAGTCGAACATCTTCGCGATCCAAATCGCCGAGCGTCCCGTGATCCAATCAAGATCCGTCCCGCGATCCAATCATAATCCGTCCCGCGAACTTGATCACGATATGTCCCGCGAACTCGATCACGGTCCTTCCGATCTAGCGCCGAACGGATGGCACCTCCGCGTTCAGCACACGTACGGCTTGATGACGATCTTCATCGTCTTGATCCAGCAAGAGGGAGCAGAGAGGAATAAGAGTTCTCCGGCAGCGTGACGGAGCTCCGGCGATGGTGGTGGAGCTATTCCGGCAGGGTTTCGCCTAAGCACTGCAGAAATCCGATCTAGAGGAGAAACTATGCACTGGAGGAACGAGCAGCACGTGGCTAAAAAAATCTGTGGAAAAACCCTAAAACCTCCAGTATATATAAGAGGGAGGGAGGATATGACTTGGCGCATGGGCCAAGCCTCCTTGGTTCGGCCGAAGTGAGGATGAGAGGAGGACTCCTCCTCCAATCCTAGTAGGACTAGGATTCCTCCCTTTTTGGCCTTTTTTCACCTTTTTCCCTTTGGGATTTTCTTCCCTAGCCGCATGGGCCTTGTGTGGGACTTCCACCAGCCCACAAAAGGCTGGTATTTATTCTCCCACAGCCCATGAAGCCTCTTGGGTCGAAATACCCCTCCCGGTGGTCTCCCAGTACACTATCGGCACTCCTCGTACACTACCGATTAGCTCGAAACTTTTTCGGCAACCAAAACAGGACTTGCTATATATGAATCTTTACCTCCAGACCATTACGGAGCTCCTCGTGACATCCGGGATCTCATCCGGGACTCCGAACAACCTTCGGTCACCACCATACATAACTACCAAAACGTCACCAAACCTTAAGTGTGCAGACCCTGCGGGTTCGAGAACTATGTAGACATGACCGAGACACCTCTATGGTCAATAACCAATAACGGGACCTGGATGCCCATATTGATTCCTACATATTCTATGAAGATCTTTATCGGTCGAACCTCTATGTCAAGGATTCAGTTAATCCCGTATGATGTTCCCTTTGTTCTTCGGTATGTTACTTGCTCGAGATTCGATCGTCGGTGTCTCCATACCTAGTTCAACCTCGTTACCGGCAAGTCTCTTTACTCATTCCATAATACAAAATCCCGTGACTAACAGTTAATCACATTGCTTGCAAGGCTTATAGTGATGTTGCATTACCGAGTGGGCCCTAAGATACCTCTCCATTACACGGAGTAACAAATCCCAGTCTTGATCCATGCCAACTCAACAGACACCCTCGGAGATACCTGTAGAGCACCTTTATAGTCACTCAGTTACGTTGCGACGTTTGATACACACAAGGCACTCTTCCGGTGTCCGTGAGTTGCATGATCTCATGGTCATAGGAACATATACTTGACATGCAGAAAACAGTAGCAATAAACTGACTCGATCATATGCTACGTTTGTAGTTTGGGTCTTGTCCATCACATCATTCTTCTAATGATGTGATCCCGTTATCAAATAACATCACATGTCAATGGCTAGGAAACCTTGACCATCTTTGATCAACGAGCTAGTTCACTAGAGGCATACTAGGGACAAAGTGTTGTCTATTTACCAACACATGTAATGTGTTTCCAATCAATACAATTATAGCATGGATAATAAACGATTATCATGAACAAGGAAATATAATAATAAACACTTTATGTATTGCCTCTAGGGCATATTTCCAACGGTGTGTGCTAGCTACAATCCAAGAATAGCACAGTAAGCACAGAGACTTGGATTTTACCAAATTCTGGTCGTTACAAAATGGTATCAAATCATACGGTGACTTAGGACATGACCCTAGAAAATGGCATAGAATTAGGAAACCCTTATAGGAACAACCATTATTAGCATTCCTAAAATTGCAATTCTCATAAAACATGTTCCTACTAACAGAGTTTGGGAGTTCACATATTTCAAAAAAAGGCTCACAAACATTTAAAAATTCACATTTTGGTTACAAAAGAAAAAATACTTATTTAAAAAAGTTCAGGAAAACTTTAACAAGATCACTAAGTTGAGAAAGAAGTTCGTCGGTTTGGAAAAGTTCACAGAATTTCAATAAAGTTCATGAAAGTTTAAAAAGTTCACTATTTTGCAAAAAAAACACGAGTTTGAAATAAGTTCATGGATTTGAAAATTTTGATGGAAAAAAGTTCACGAATTTGTTTCAAAAGGCAAAAGGTCATGTGGTCAAAATAGTTCACAAAAATTGAATAAAGTTCACTAATTTGAGAAAAAAGTTCATCAATTTCAAAAAGTTCACGGATTTGACAGTATCACAGAATTTCAAATAAGTTCATGAAAACTGAAAAGATTTCACTAATTTGAAAAACATTCACTCATTTGGAAAAGTTCACGAAAATATGAAAAGAGTTCACGAAATACAAAATAGTTCAAGAATATTTAAAAAGTTCATTTGTTTGAGAAAAAATCTACGAATTAAAAAATGTTCACGAGTTTGAAAAAGTTCATAGATTTGAAAAGTTCACATATTTTGAAAAACAATCATGAAATTAAAAAAAGTTTGCTAATTGGCAAAAAGTTCATGAGTTTGAAAAAAAATCAGTGATTTAAGAAATGTTCATGAATTTTAAAAAAATTCACTCATTTGAAGAAACAGGAAAACATAAAGAAGAAAAGGAAACAAAAGCTAAAACCGAATAAAACAGAACAAAGATCGGTTCAAGAAAAACAGGAACAAAAAAGAAAAAGAAAACTGGCCGCTACCTGCCTTACAAGGGGCGCATAACAAAAAAGAAAAAAAAAGAAATTAGACACAGCAAGTTAACTAGCCCGTTGGTTACTGCAGCTAGTGATAAACCACTATGTCGTGACTTCCAATCTCATGTCGCGCGCTCCTCTTTTTTGAAGATTGAAAATATTACATGGGCGAAGGGTGTGTGTGTGTGTGCCTGTTGGCTGAATAGCCTATAACCGGCACCTTAAGCGCGGAATAGGAAATGCGCGCTGCCGCCCTCCTTCAGGGAGTCGGTATTGGCCCGACCTAGTTACCATGTGGTAACGTCATGCGACGTCACACATGTTTTCTTGTTTTTCCCTTCATTTTTACATTTTTTAATGTTTCGCAATATTTTGCTTTATTTTTAAAATATTTATTTTATTTTGACTTATTATACTATATTACAAAAACACATTAGATAACTTTTAAATAATTAGTCATGCATTTCACAAATATTTATGTGTAAAGAAATTTTTTCATGTATACAAAAATGCATGATGTGAATGAAAATGTTAATCATGTTTATAAAAAAAATATTACACATTTAAAAGAATGTATGTGATATTGAAAAAAACTTGCAATGTAAACAAATGTTCACGTAATTCAAATAAATATTTCTTACCTTCAAAAATATGCATGTTATATTTGAAAAATGGTTCCATGAGTTTCAAAAATGAGTCCATCACATTTTAGAAAATTTGGTTATATAAAACATGTTTCATACCATTAAGAAATATGTGTGACATATAAAAATACTCCTGCATTTCAAAATAATAAAGAAACAATGTTATGGAAGGTTAAAAAAATCCATTAAAAATGTATGTGGTATTCTAAAAAAATATTCATGTGTTTCCAAAGAAATGTCCATGATTTTTTTCTAAGAACATTGTACAGTATAACATGATGCTCGTGCAGCTTAAAAAATATTTAATGTCATGCATTTAACAGTAAAACGGGTTATCTGTGAAAACGTGTATTTTCGAAACATAATGTCAAGTGTTCTAAGAACATTGTACAGTATAACATAATGATTTTTTTCTAAGAACATTGTACAGTATAACATTAACAGTAACACGTGTATTTGAATTTTTATTTACCATGTATTTGCGAAAGTGTTCAAAACATGTATTTAAAAAATATTCAACATGTATATAAAAAATGTTTCACGTGTTCGCTAAAATGTAAATTATTTATTGGAAAGAAATAGACATGCATTATAAAGAAAACCTATAAAAACCGATAAAGAGACTAAAAGAAAACAGAACTGAGGAACACAAAGGAAACCAAATAAGACATAAAATAAAACCAAAATACAACGCAACAAGAAAAAAACAGAAGAAAACTAACAAAAAAACATAGAAAATGGAGTATAAAATTTTGTTTGAAAAAACAAAGGAAACCGATTAAATCAAAGGAAAAGGAAAAAACTTGAAGAAACTGGAGCAGAGCGAGAAAATCTACATAGCGACCTGCGCTGATGGGCCGACCCGATAGTCGTCCGCTCCATAGGCGATTCCTAATAGGAATCGGTACGGCGAGAGATAGCTCTCGCGCTCCTTTGGTTCTCTCGCTCAACCGCTCATTGTTATGGTGAGTGTTACGTGGATTACAGAGAGGATTGAGCAAGTATTTTTCCACATTGATTCTATTGTTGTGTTCCGTTGTGTAGTAGGAACATAACGAGTTTTTTGGGCGTGGAACTTTAAGAAAAATGGGATGTTTATAGTGAAGTTGGCATATCGTATGTTGGTATCAACCAAAATTCAAAAGGAAACATGGTTGGATGGATTACAGGGAGCTTCGAAGTATGAGCATGAGACGAAATCGCGGAAGATACTGTGGAAGACCCCTTATACCAATCAAGCTAGACCACCATGAGTGTAATAAAGGGTGAACACTTTGCGAGTAGTGTACCAAACCATGCCAAACATATGTGGATGGAGGTACATAGGAATTATTGAATAAAATATATGTGTGGATTTTGAGTTTTATTGGATTTTTGTTGTTTTAACTATTTTTGTCATTTGAGTTGTGTGATTTATGATTTTATGTTATTAGGGTACGTATTTCATAGGTTGTATTGTTGATTAAACCTTAAAAGGTGTGAGCTATGGGGGATGTATTGGTAGACCATCACATGGGCGAACCACATGTATTGAAGATTGTCAAGGACCAAAGGAAATGAAGATTTTATGACGAACTTTAGTCAACAAGCCTATTATAAACGCTAGAAACATTGAGGTAGGAGTTGGTGTGTACCCATCTTCCTTATCTTTAAATCCATATCTCACCCTTGATCAAAACCTTGAACTCCATGGACGAATCAAAAACCAATTGGAATACATTTCAAGTCTTTGGAAGGATGGAGAAATGGAATATCTTCGTACACAAAAAAATGGAGAAGTATAACACATGTGTGAACCATGTCCCACTTGTGGAAGAAACCAACCCAATGAAGAATTTTCCACCATTCGTGTGACACATTCCTTGCTTGAAGAACCAATCACTAAAAAAAATCCTGGACCAAGAATGTGTACTCGGATGGAAGCAACCACATTTCAACAATAGATTCTTATCCCTATTACTCTGATTTTCTTCCTTTCCATCATACCCACAGATCTCTTTTCGGGTCTTTCCACAAGGGAAGAACGATGATTATGACCCTAACTAGTGATCATGACTTCCCAAAGATCCTACAAGATATGATGGGACACATTCACCTTGAAGGAGATGCAGTTTACAAGGGTTATCCTTTTATGGATAATGAATTGGAACGTTGGTACGATGGAAGTATACCTCTTTTGTATAAATGGATATTGTCCAAAGACTTCTAGAGAGCACTTGTATCACCATCTATTCGCCGAACTAGTGCACCTATACAATTTGCCATTGTATTGGGTGTGTTGGGTACACAAGAGATTTCTTGTATTTGATTGCAGGGTTCTTTGAGAGAGACCATCTTCATCCTACACCTCCCACGGATTGATAAACCTTAGGTCATCCACTTGAGAGAAAATTGCTACTGTCCTACAAAACTCTCCGCTTGGAGGCACAACATAGTCTACAAGAATAAAGTTGCATAGTAGACATCACTACTATATTGCTTCACCCTTTCTCTTTGGGGAAAAACACAACACAGCTCACAAGTAGCATTGTTCATCAACTCGACCTGGATCATGGCTTCCTTGCTTGCCCCCACCTGATCCTCTAGAGTTCGGTGCAGTGTGAAGGGAGTGACTGGGGCAGAACTCTAGGCAGTGGCTGGTGAAAGGAGCAGGCGGCGCAGCTCTGAGTGCGACACCAGTAAGCTTGGGAGATGGTATTGGTCGGCGAGACCTGACTCACTCGGCTCGTGGGAGCATCTTGCATGATGACGTCAGTGTCGGTTGGCGGGTTCGGTAGATCAACCTTGTCATCTCCATCAAGTTCAGTCACTTCAGTCGGCACTGCAGACACTCGGACGTCAGAAAACTAAAAAAGCAAAATACTCGAAAAATTCAAGCGAGACAGAGTCGGCCAATACCTTTGGAAGACGTCGCGTTTTCTTACGCCCGTGTTTTCTCTGTGGCCTTCGGGTCGAGTGAAGCGGTCGAAGTATCGGCACTTCATTCATAAAGCCGCTCGGATGTTAAAGTTGTGCAAATTCACCAAGTAAAGAAGATCGGTCTGAATGCTTACATCGATAACATGGGTATGGACCCCTTGATCCTTGGCAGGGTTGTGGTCTTTAGAGGTTTGGCATCTTGGGTCTTGGGTTGTTTGGCCACCTTTCAAGCGACCCAACGGATTAGGATCGAACGCGCTTCGAGCTGCCCATGTTAGGGAATGACACAACCGGTTTGGGTCCACCCGGCCACTTGGCGCCCCCAACGCAAACACTCGGATCGTGGCGTCCCTTGGAGTGGTGCTCCAACAGAACATTCTCTAACGGAGAAGACTCCGCCTCTTCCCCACCCTCGGTGTCTGTGACAACCCAAGTGTTGTCCCTACCTTTTATGGCATGTAACCCCTTTGTATGAACCTTGTGTCATGAGCTTTGATATGAATTGCACCTTGTCCCATGTGTTGTTTTGCATTCATGCATCATATCATCCTCCATAGCATTCAGCATGCCTTGCTTGTTTTCTTGTGTCCTTGAATGATGTGGTATTATGAGGTGCCTTGTGTGTGGTGGTGTTAAGTGTGGTTGGAGTTGATGTGTGCAACCTCTTCTTCTTCCCCTCTCTATTCTCCTTCAAACATGCCCTTCCAACACCCCCCTTCCCTCCATATAATTTTATTGTCAGGATTAAGTTGTTTTAAAAAATGAATAAAAATGTTCAAGAGGTAGCCCTATTCATATTAATAATTTAGAGTGTGAATCTTTTGATGGTTGGGGTTTGGTTATTATTGTATTTTAATTAAACAGGAGTTGCCTTTTATTAAAGTATTAAAATTACTTGCCCAATAAAACAACTTATTATTTTTATTAAATAGTGTACATTATTTCCTTTACAAAAGTATTTTTTTGTTGCACCAAAGATCCTTTTATCTTTTCTGGGGGTTTTATTTTGTGTCCTGTGTTTTTTTAAAAGGAAAAAAACCTGGTGTTATTTCTGTGAGAGAGAGAGCTGGGAGGTGGGCTCCCCTTCCCTCGCGGCCCAGCTAGCGCGACCGGAGCCGGCCCAGCCCGCGCACGTAACGCTCACCTGTCCCGTCTCCCTCCTCCGCCAGGCAACGCACGAGAGAGCAGAGAGAGCAGAGAGTGCGCGTCGTCGACGCCGTGAGAGGAGCTCACGGACGTCGAGGCCGACCTTCCCCCCCTATTTAAGCGCGCGGATCCCTAGGGTTCTTTTCTCCCTCGCCGCCGCCGCTTTTCCTCCTCCTTCCTATCCCTCCTTCTTCTTTCTCTCGGGTTCAGAGGAGTGAGCGGGTTCAGAGAGAGCAGAGTCCGCCGGGCCCGTCGCTGTCGTCGCCTCCGGTGGTGTCCGTCGTCGTCAAGATGGCGTGCGGCTTCCCGGTGCCGTCTGCGTTCCTTTTCGAGCACTAAAGGGCGTGAGGAGCACCTCCCCGCGGCGCCGCTTCGCCATCCCCGTCGTCCGCAAGGGAGTTGTGAGTCGCCGGCGTCTTCTTCCTCTTCTTCTCGTCATCGCCCGCGTTCCCACGTCTCCGAGAAGCCCTCGGTGAGCGCCTCCTCCCCGCTGTCCTCTCTCCTTGCCATAGCTCGTTGCATCGTCGTTGTGGTGCTCGTCGCCGCCGGCCGGAAAGGCGAAGCCTTGAGCTTGCCCCCGTCCTCCTCGTCGCAAGACGAGTAGGGAACGGAAACCCCGTAGATCCCCACGTCGATCCTGCCCGTTCATGCTGCCGGAGAGCCCGTGTGGTCACTGGAATCGACGCCGCCATTTCCTGTCGCCGGTGGCCGACCTTGGTTCAGTTTCGTCAGAAACGAGTGCGTGTGTGTGCTTAAGATGCACAGAGACCCCCCTCTGTTAACCAGCGCGTGCGTAGTAGAGTGGTGGAGCCAGGGGGAATCGACCAAGGAGTCGAGGGTTCAATCCCGAACCCCTCCCCTTTGTTTTTTCTCTTTTTCTTTTGTTTTTATTCTTATTTTGCCACATGCTTGTTTGTTTCCTTGCTGGTTATGTGTAGTGTGTGTGTATGCTATGCATACACACATATGTGTGTGGTGTAGGGGTGTGTGATTGTGTAGTGTAGATGGCTTGTGTATGTGTGTGTATGTGCATGTGAGCATTCACATATGCATGTGCATATGTGTGTGTGCTCATGCATATATGTGTGTTTGCTGGAGTGTGTATGTGTATATACATACATGTATATATGCATATGTTGTGGTAGCGTGTGTGTATCTACATGATGTAGTGTGTGTGTATGTAAGTACATGAGAGGTGGATGTGTGTGTGCTTATGCATACATACACTTGTGATTGTATAGTATAGGTGTGTAGTGCATGTGTTCTTGTGTGTATGTGTGTGCTTTACACCTATAGTTATGGTATATTTAGTGCATGTGCATGTGAGTTGTGAGTGTGTGTATGCTATGCATACATACATATGTGTGTTGGTAGTTGCAAGTGCTTTGACATGTTGTGTGTATGTGAGTAGAGTGTGTGTGTGAGAGAACTAGTGGGCTTCCCCACTTGGCATATCCCTTTCTTGGATGCATGTTAGTAGGTTTATCAATGCAGTATGGTGCATTAAGTTTCTAATATGGTGGTGTTCTTAGTTGTTCAAGGTCATCTAGATCTATATGTCACTTATGAGTAGGTGGTAGTTTTGCTAGCTTAGGGTGCATGTTGCTTGACATGATCATACGAGTATGACATATGTTCTTGGGGTAGAAAGACCCAATGAACCCATTGGAACTTTCAGATTTCACTTTTGAGCAAGTTCATAAATCTGTCATTTTAGCTGAGATGCCATTTTGTCATTTTTACATGATTTAATCCATGCTTGCTTTGGGATATGTGCCAACTAGTGAGTTCTAGTATTTTGTATCTAGATGCCATGGTATTTTTGTTTAACATGAGAATCACCCATATAAGTGGGAAACAAGCTGCTAAGTTGCCTACTTGATGTTTCTGTTTCAGCATGCTAAAAACTACTAAGTCTGAGAATCTACTGTTATTTTTATGCCATGAAGAGAGGTTGACATCTATCAACATGTTGTGATTTTTCTCATGCTCAGTTTTAGTTATTTGTAGTAGATATTGTCTTCTACCATCCTGTTAATTTTCATGTCAATACGAGCTATCTAGTATATTTAACTACTGCTGTCAACTTGCTACTTTATAATCTCAGATTCCAGAAAACTGGAATTTTCACTAAGTCCCAAAAATTTGTTTCATCATGTCAACTTGATAGCCTCATGCTTATTGATGTGTGCCTCCTTTGCTGATTGTGTAGTTGGATGATTTAATGTATATATCATGTAGTTTCTGTAAATATCTTGTTTGTGGCTGAAGGGTTCCTCTAGCTCAAGTTGCGGGTTGTAGAAGTTGTCATGATGCTGTTTTGTGGCAGATTGTGTGTTTATTTGTTTTATGACTTGTGGGAGCTATGCTCCATGGAATTGATTGATTATTGAGTCTATTGTCATTGATTTTTCATCACCTAACCAGTGTCTACCTTGGAATGCCAAGAATTAGCCCATGGCTTTGTGGTCTTGTGTTTTGCTTCCATACCTTGTCGTGAGCGTATCGTGAGAACCGTAACTCCGTTTCTTGCGTTCCTTATATGCATTTCTATCGATTTTGCATGATGCATCCATATTTTCCATGTTCATGCATATCTAAATAACTTAACATGAGGTTCTGTCCAGGTTCACTAATATACAAACTTTGCGTGTGAAGCATGATTAGTTTTGAATTGCCATGTTTAAATCTTCATAAATGAATCATGCATCATCTTGGTTGTGCATAGCACCTTGGTTGGATGTTTATTGTTGCTGTTTCTCTTGGGTAGACGCGAGTGTTGATACTGAGTACGAGGACCCAGGAGAGTACCACTACGAGGATCCCGCTACTTGTTCCGCTACAGAACCAACAGGCAAGATGATTGTACCCGGATCCCGATACTATTTTTGCTTGCTAGTTCCTCGCTCTTATCTTTACAATTGCGCTACCTACCACTTGATATCAGCCTCCTAATTGCCATGATAGCCTCTAACCTTCACATCCTAGCAACCTTTGATTGGCTAAGTTACCGCTGCCCAGCCCCTCTTATAGCATTCTTAGTTGCAGGTGTAGGTTGTTCCATGTGATAACATGGATATAGATATCACCATATTATCTGTCATTTAATTTATAACACATATATATCTTGGTATTGGTGGAAGGCTTGGTCTTTTGCTAAGTGATTTGTCCCGCTGTTACCGCCATTAGTTCCTGGTTACCGGTGTTATATTTTCCATATTTTGCGCTCCTAACATGCTCGGGGTTGTTATGGGGACCCCCTTGTTCTTTCGGTTGAGATTAAAACTTGTTTGGCAAGACCCAACATTGGTACTACATTTGCTTACAACTTAATAAAAACTTGCATAGGGCCTTGCAAACCCGTGAATAATTTAATCAACCCCCGGGCCAGTGCTCCTCATGAGTGTTGGTCCAAACTAGAGCACTGTGCGGGGACAACCCAGGGCAACTTGGAAGATTTCTATCAGGCCTCCGTACGCGTCGCTTATCCGTCGTGTCCTGAGAACGAGATACGCGGCTCTTATCGGGTTCGTCGACACGTCGGGAGGTCTTGCTGGATTTGTTTTACCTTTATCGAATGTCTTGCGTGTGGACTCTGACTTTCTTCGGGTTTACTCGAGGTGTTGGAATTCCTTTAGAATTACATATGATGATCACGAGATCCGTGGTCGAGGCTATTCGCATGGAGTATGGTTAATTTGTGATGGATTAGTTGGAGCACCCCTGCAGGGTTAAATCTTTCGGAAAGCCATGCCCACGGTTATGTGGCAACTTGGAGATTTGTTTAACACCCAGTTCTAGTAAACTTGAAGTAAACTCCAAATAAAATACACCAACTGTGTGAGTAACCGTGATTGTCTCTGCTCGTGAACACGATCCGAGAGAGAACATGGTGGGGTTATGATTGACCTAAGTAAGTGTTCAGGGTCTCATAGAGATCATACTAGATTCGATCATTCATCATAGGCCACTCACATTTACATTCTTGTTACGTAAGTTAGCCACCATAATTTCTTAGTGCTGCTGCAAACTAAACACTTTCCCCATCCCAACCTTAAAGCTTGAATAGTCTCGGTACCCGGGCGCTTGATTGCTGAGTCCTTATGTCTCATAGATTACTACAACCCTCCAGGTACAGGTACAGACGAGTTCGTGCAGGATGACCTTACCCAGCACCAGTGGGAATATGATGAGGAAAGAGGCAGGATGTATGTGACTTACCCGGATGAGTAGAGGAACATGGTCGTGATCTTTGGGATAGCAAGATAGTATCAATTGCATCTGTTTTATCGTTTGATTTCGTCCGTAGTCGGACCCTGTCTTCATCTTGATGATTTGAACTCTGAGTGGATTGTAATTTAGAATGTGGCGAGTGTAAGCCAATCTTGTATACTCATCTTTTCAATATTGTATGATGTGATGATACTATACTTGCTAACTGCAAGATGTGCCTCTATCCCTTGCGAGGCCCTCGTGTCTTAAAAAGGATAGGCGTGCATCTTGGGCATGACATTGTCCTCCTCGTCACTCTCCTCTTCGTCGACATCCTCATTGTCAAAGTCGCTCTCCTCGTCATTTGGGTGCTTGGTGTCGCTCGCCATGTCCCTAGGCATGCGGCTAATGTTTGGGACCTCGGATATTATCTCTATGAAGCTCTGTCATGAGAAGGAATAGCAAAGTATAATAGTATTCAAAACAGTCGGCAACAACAATAAAATCATTTGAATCAGAAAGACTTGTGGGTACCTCAATCGACGGGTTCTCCTTATCAAAAGGAGCCAATACCCTTGTCCTCTAGGGGTTGCCACGTGCAGAGGTGATGGACATGAGTTTGTACTCCACGGTCTTCTCCTCGAACTCCTCCGGGTGGACTCGAGTGGGATCACTCGGACCTTCGTACTCCCGCATGGGGTGACATCTCGCCTGCAGAGGCTAGATCCTCCATTTAAGGAAGAGCTCCAGCAGGTCCATCCCGCAATGCTCACGAGGGATACCACAAGGATCCCCACAGAAGACAGAGTAAGTGGGGCACATGGCAGATCTCGTGGCGGAAATTGAGGCGTCATGCCCCACTTTCCCCACTTAGTCGTGGCGTAAATGTTTCCACGGGCACATCTCGCATTCAAACCCGCAGAATTTTCGCTGCAGATTGATCCGATTGATCGCTTGTGCTTCCCTTCCAGGGGAGTGCACATCGGTCCGACCGACCACCCTTTAGGGGTCACCGTGCAATCGGACACGTAGAACAATCCGACTGAAGGCATCTTCAAGATTGTGACGGGACGAGCTTGACGCCCTTCTATGGGTTAACTTGCCCCTTTGTCTAGGCTCCAAGGCACGGGCCTCGTAAATTTGGACTCGAAGATGACCCGCACTGGTGTCCCCCAAAGGTACCGTGAGACATCTCTCGAGAGGATCACTCCTCACTCCGGCGGCGTCACTCGAGTTTCATGGCATGCCCTCATTCGGACCCACGGTCTATCTCTCCCGAGAGACACATGAATGCCATCAAATTTTGCCCAACGGTCATCTCAATATGACCACTCGGAAAACACGTAGTTTAGAATCCGTTGTGGTTTTTCCCAGGTCCTAATAGATAATCCCTTGGCTACAAGTTCTAGGTGCCCAGGGGGCACTCGGGTCATTCCATGGATTCCATTTGCTCGTCCTCCAAATCTCAACCGATTCGGGGGCTAATGATGGGTCACCTACTAATGATAGGGTCATGGGTCTCGCATCCAAGGCCCACCTAGGGCCCCACACCATCATTGGAGGGCCCAAGACCGCAGATGTGAAAGCACATATGCTCCCTTGGTGGTTTTGGTAATTCATGACAGCATACATTGCCTCTTGGACTAATACTTTTATCTAGTGTATTTCAGATAAAGTCCTTAGAGATGGGTTGGCAAAAAGGGGTGTGGAGAGTATCCCCATGAAGAAGAAGGAGAAGGAATAGCATTGGCAAAGCTTCAAGCAAGAGGACTCTATGTTTTACTTTGTGAGAAATCACTTTGAGTCCATAGGAAAGCCAATACTATTAAAAGGGGGTAAGGTAATGTTGGTGAACAAAATTCTCATACGTGCACAAGTGATAGCCGCCAAAGACACCCACAAGCTCTTCCACAAAAGTCTGTCCAAAACTAAATATTCAAAATCGGTGCAACCAACAATTCTCACTCGATGCCACCGATTCCCAAACTCAGACAGACCCATGCCAAACCCTAGCCATTCGGTGCAACCGATTCTGCTTCGGTGCCACCGAGTTTGGGTTGCCAACTTCCTGTTGCCTCCATTCACAAAATCGGTCCCACCGAATTTGTTGGATCGGCATCACCGAGTTGCGCAATCTGACTATTGGTCACATGATCAGTACAACCGAGTTTTATGTACGGGTCTCATCGAGATTTAAAAGTTGTCACCTTTTGGTCACTTCGATACCAACGAGATTCACACATTGGTGTCACCGAGTTGGTCACTTAGGGTGTAATGGTTGGATTTTTGGAGATGCCTATATATACCTCTCCTCCACCACCTACTCGACAGAGAAGCACTCAAAACAGATCCCCACTCATACCAACTGATTTTCTGAGAGAGAGCCACCTAGTCATGTGTTGAGATCATGCCATTCCATTCCAACCATATGAATCTTGATCTCTAGCCTCCCCAAGTTGCTTTCCACCCAATCAATCTCTTCCACCAAATCCAAATCTATGAAAGAGTGATTGTGTGTTGAGGAGTCTATCATCTTGAAGCACAAGAGCAATGAGTTCATCGACATTATCGAGCATATTACCTTTTGGAGGGTGGTGCCTCCTAGATTGGTTAGGTGTCGCTTGGGAGCCTCCTACTTCGTGTTGTGGAGTTGAACCAAGAAGTTTGTAAGGGCAAGGAGATCGCCTACTTCGTGAAGATCTACCCATAGTGAGGCTAGTCCTTCGTGGATGGAAGCCGCTATGGAATAGTCAAGGTTGCTACTTCGTGGACCCTTACGGATGGAGCCCTTCGTGGACTCTCGCGACCGTTACCCTCTGTGGGTTGAAGACTCCATAAACGTGGACGTACGATAGCACCACCTATCGAAACCACGGGAAAAACCTTCATGCCCTTCATGTGTTTGATCTCCCTATCTGAACTCTTTACTTCCATGTGCAATGTCTTTACTTTTTGCTGCTATACTTGATGACTTGCATGTGTAGGGTGTGCTAGACTTGTTATAATTGCTAAAACCTGTCAACACTTAACTTTGCACCTTGCGTAGATTTTAAATTCCTGCTAGTAGTCTATTCACCCCCCTCTAGACATACTCTTCTAGTGATCCCACAAGATGCACTCGGGTGCATATGTTAAGGAATCCACTTGGATCCACCACGTTACTCCAACGTATTCTCTCTAGTTGACCAGACTCCAGCACTCGGACAGAGGAGATGTAGGCACAACGTGGGAACTACAACGTTCGAGGGACTTAACACAATACATCAAGTGTAGTTATAGCTACAATTACCTGTAACTGCAGTAGCTATGCACTACCGTCACTAGAAACTGTCATCATTAAGGATATTCACTCCCCCTTGTAACAACCCTTTGATGGGGCCTCGCGCACTCTATATAAGCCACCCCAAGCTTCTGGACAAGGGTTCAGCACTTTGGTGTAATCGTACTCCTCGGAGAAAACATAGAGCCTCCAGGCACGAGACGTAGGGTTTTTACCTCTTCACTAGGGGTCCGAACTCGTTAAATCCAAGTGATACACTTGCGTCGTAGTTAGGTTCCGCCCCTTGTTCGTACCCCTAGTATTCATTGTCAGGATCGTTGCCTCGACAGATGATTAATGACAAAAAAACAGTTAAGAGACTAATGTGTTTATGAGTATACAGTGATGAAAGTCCCACAGAATTTGGTTTAAAATTACCCCTGAAAATTGTGAGAAAATTGTAGAATTCAGAATGCATGTCAAGTAAGTGGGTACAAGTCAAAGCTAAGATTGAACTTTGGTTGGATCCATCCTTTTGCTAGTGCCTCGTTGTCCTAGCATGAAACTTACTCGTTCTTGAAGGTGTTGCTAAAGTTGGCTTAGTCGTATGTGTTTATTTCATCTTGTAATAATTTAATCATGGTTGTCTTTATTATGTATTCCACTTAATAAATAATAAAAATAGTTGTGTGCATTCAACTTTCCCCAACGAGTCACTAGCTTTTCTCGAAAAAGGGGAGATTCACTGCTTACTGCTCACAGAAACATCTGACCTTATGGTCAAGTCGTCTGTCTATCTTTAATCTCACTTTCGAACTTTGGCTGGATCCATCAAAACCGATGCATGTGTAACCATCCCTTCTTAAGTGATCATTTCAAATCGAAACACAAGATACCATAGCCAAGGCCGGGCATATAGCTGTGATGAGTGTGCGGCCCGCACAGGGCTCATGAATTTGGAGGGGCCGGATTTTTATAGGCTTAGTATGTATATTTTTCAAAAAAAATAGCTCCACTAGGTCGTTGGGCGCTGGGCCCTGTGGACGTTGGCTTCCCGCGACACGCGCTAGTCGACAAGCCGCTGCTCTCGAGTCTTGGTCCCACAGGCACCTGATTGTTGTTTCTGCTCCAGAAAAAAACCTGATCGTTCTTCTTTTCTAGTCGGTTGTCCAGCATCCAGCCCACCTGATCCTAAGACTCACTCCTCGCCTCATAATATATATAAAAAAGTGGATCGTCGGGAGTCTCGGGACTAGAATTAGATGAGATCGATCGCAAACAACCACATCCAGCATTTCATCGATCCGCGGTCGCATGGCCGCTCCGCTTCGGCTACTGCATGTTGCCTTGTGCCTACAGGAGGATTAAATAAGCGATTCGGCGATAATTCTACAACTGAAAACAGGGTCGTCCTATCCATCAACGGCGACACGACAATTTCATTCTTCAGGTGCTCTCATCGTGTCGCGACTTCCATCCTCCAGACGCTTCACGGCTCCAAAACAGGTAGCTTGTCGTGGGTGAGTCCTCCTTTCTAATTAACTTCGGTTCCTGTTCGTAATTACTAATTTTCAATTAATTTTTCACAGGGATAGTTAGAGATTGGTTCTTGCCTTTTCGGTTAAAGATCACAATATTATAGCAATTTAACCGGACAAAATAAGAAACTAAGTGAGTTAAACGGTTTGTCTAATTGCCAAACATTGATGTATAATATTACGCAACCGAGAGTTGAATAGGTATGATTTTTATGTATCCAATTATTATGTAATACATTATATTATATACATTATATTTTTTATGCGAGATATATATGCATTATAATTGATCGTTATTTTATTTTTATAATGAGATAGGATCACATTTTTTTAGTTTCACACATGGTCTCGAATTTTACCGGCCCTGCCCTGGCCACAGCAATGTACGAGGAGCGCTTCTCTCATAAATTGTTGCGCAAAGAAATCACTAGACAAAAAAGTTGGACGTGGTTTATAGTCCTAGTCCTTCCTAGGAATTAAACGGAGAAAACCCTGCTAAGAATCATAGGACACAGTATCCAACAGTTGGCTAGTCTCCCGAGCACCCCCCCTCCTCCGAAGCTCGAGTCCCCTCCGCCCGAGCCCCACGACCAGGAGCTTTCCCCGCCCCAGAAGCCCCCCGACGATGGCGAGGACATGTCCGCCTCTGCCGCACGGGAGGTGGAGGAGGAGTCTGGTCCGGTGGAAGGTCCTCGGGGAGGCCTAATAAGATTAGGAGGTTAATCGATAAGATTGCTAACCTTTCTTGTTTGCGTCGCCGTGCTGCTGCGCGTGACTCCTCGTCGTTCTCGTCCACATGACGCTTCTCGAACTGCATATACACGTAGGCACTGACAGATTAAATTTGATGCCGCCAATATGTAGTCAGCGAAGGTGCAGTGTCCCCGCAAAGAACAAACGCGCATAAGATTGGTACTGGTAATCACACACAGTGTGTTTGTTGGCAGTAAACTTGTGAGATCTGCCGTGATTGTTGTAAGCGTAACAAGGTAATTAATTAGGGCACGCGTAGACCTTAATCTAGTAGTAAAAAACAAGGTAATTAGGGCACACCTATACATCTTAATCTCAGTACCTCCACTTATCCTTCAGAAACCAATGAGAATTCGAGGTCATGCATGTGGGATGGATGTTATGTACCCGGCCGCCGCCAGTGGTGGCGGTGTTGCTGCAGCTGAAGGACACGGCCGACGCAGGGCGAGCCGGAAGCCTCAGGTTTGCCGATCGCCGGAGCGCGAGGCCAGCAACGGCAGATCGCAGCATCCCCTTGGTTGCTAGTTTCCGGCATTAACAGGCAGACGCCTTTGTATTTATATGGAGTAGGAAGGAAGGCTGAGCCTTTCGAGATTAGAAATTTGCCTTTCGAGGAAGGAAGGCTGCACGCACGCACGCATGCTTCTTGATCAAGAAAGAAAACCGAGTCCCACTGTCCAGACACTTTTTTGTTTTGTTTTGTTTTGCCGGGACACTGCCCAGGCACTTGAGTTCAGCATCCGCTATGCACGATCGACCGGGAGGGAGGGATGTGGACAATTAACGGCATCTACCTAGCCTGCGTCTCTGCTGGCTCTACAGCTCTCGTCCCCTGATCAGTAGCATGTAGCTAGACAGACATCGTCGATCCTCTTCTCTACGTATTATTATCACCATCTTCTTTGGAAATACATGGATGGTTACCAAAGAAGCAACATCCTCAGATAGGTCACATGCATCCTTAGTTGCATTCTAGCATGGAAGAAGCGCGGTGCACACCGCGCCCGTGACCAATTCTGTCTGTATTTTGCCGAAATAAGTCAGAAAACAACATGTATTACGTGAGAAAATAAAATAAAAAGAAGAATAGAAATTCTATTTTGACCTTTTGATCTATGTAGACACGTAAGAAACATTAAATTATTTATCAAATTAAGTAAACCGGCTGGCCTATTAATATATTTTTTCCTTTCATAGGTAAAACAAAAGTGATGAGCACCATAGATGATGGCAAGAACATGGCTATTCTTCTCGCGTAGGTAAATGCATCGAGGGAAAAGAAGTCTCACTTTTGGTAGGGATTGTCTTGGTATTTTTTCTTGATTACTGTTTACATGAATGCATAATGCTGATTTACTGTTTTTATTGTTTCAGTTTATTTGGGCGTATTGTTCTTGGTTATAATTCAGTTGTTATTTCGGTTTATGGTTCAGGTGAGTTAATGTTTTCTATTTATTCATGTGTTGTTCCATTTCATTGGTTTTAATGTTTCCGGTTAGTCGGGTTTATTGTTTTGGTTTACTATTCTAGGTATTGTTTAGGTAATTGTTGATGCACTATTCACCAATGTCTTGGTGTAAAAAATAGTAATTGGTCAATAACTTGAACTTATTTTCCCCATGGGTTACTGTTCATTCAAATATATTGTTTCGGTCTATTATTTTGTGTCTTGACAACACCATCATCGGAAAGGTACAGGAAATGATTGATGCAACTCTGCAGCGATACACCGGTGGAGAAATGATGTGTGGAAAAATTCTAAAGCTTCACTCTCCATACATGGACGTGAGGGTGGATGGGAGAGGGGGAGAGAAATGATGTGCAGGAAAAATCCTATTTTTTGAACATGTATTTTTTTCTGCATCATTATTCTCGAAAGGTGTTGTTCGTTGATGGATGTTGTTCATACATGTCTACTATTTATTGATACTATTCACTAATGGCCACCTAAATGAATAGTAGAAGTGCAAAAAAAAGTCAAAAATGAGAAAGAGAAAATGCTTCCCATGTTGATTTATTACTTTTATTATTTCAGTTTATTCGAGTGTATTATTCTCGGTTATAATTCATGTACTGTATGGTCTTATAGTTCAGGTGGGAAATGATGTGTAGAAAAATTATGAAGCTTAACTCTACACATATGGATATAAGGGTGGAAGAGGGGGAGTGAAATGGTGCGTAAAAAAATCATATTTTTTTTGTAAACATGTATTTTTTGTGTTTCACATGGGTCCTGTTCATACATATCTATTGTTTATTGATAGTGTTCACTACTGTCCACTTAAATGAATAGTAGAAGTAAAAAAAAAGAGTCACATAACCAGAAAAAGTAAATGAACAGTAGAAGTGCAAAAAAAAGAAGTCAAAAAAAGCAGAAAATTGAAAGCTTGCCGGTTTAGTATATAGTATATATGACATTACATACTCCCTTCATTCCTAATTATTTGTTTTTATAGAGATTCAACTATGGACTACTTACAAAGCAAAATGATTGAATCTACACTCTAAATTATGTCTATATACATCCGTATGTAGTGCATAATGAAATATCTAAAACGATAAATATTTAGGAATGGAGGGAGTAGAATATAGTACGGAAGTGTATGCTAGATCAAACCAAGGCCAGAAATTAAGACCCACAAAAGTTGGATGGTGTGTGGCAGGGCAGGCTCAAACACCCGAAGCAGCTCTAGTACTTACTGGTCCAAAACACGAAAGCACCCAGGAAGCAAAAACCAATTAATCCATCAGCTTACCAACCCAGCATGGTTTATTCTACGCCTGAATCCCGTTTCGGATTGGAACTACCGTCGAAGCAGGCCACCGCCTTTGCTGCAGCCAATCTTCTTATCCAGGCGTGTCTTGAAATTAATGACGACTTCGTGCTGGGCCCCCAATACACGAAGCCGTTTCAACCAGAAGAACTTCTTGGCCAGTTCATGCGCCTCCGCTGTTTTCTTCACAAACACTTTCTTCACATGCGTTGAGAACTGCTCCCGGGACTTCTTATCGATATGAGGTGATCGCAACACGGTGTATAAGGACCGCGATTCAGGCAACCCAACCTTATGCATGTACGACGCAAGCTCCTTCAGATTGTTCTTCTGGTTATTGAAAGATTTCATAACTATGCGTATCTTGGCAGGTGACTTGTGGGTCCTCGGGTACACATCTTCCTTGGTCTCCTTAATAGGCTTGTGAAGCTGCAACAAGTAACAAACTTGATGTTATCAACTACAACAAAAGGAGCACCAAACATCTAGATCTGTAGCCTTCTTCTAATAGCATCTCCTTCGACAAGGTATATGAATGGACTTGCAGGGAACTAACAAAAGTGAGGAAAAATCTGGAAATTTTCCACACACACTACCAGTAATCGCTCTACCTATCTTTCAGGACTCAAGTTTTTACATGCAACATTTTGTTGCAGAGAAAGTTAAATTCAACCAATGTAGGAATACAAAAAACGAGAAAGTGCGGACAGAGATAATTAGTGGATTGCATGAAGATTGCACTATAGGCCTTGTCACATACAAAACATCTCCATCATATTACCCTAATTGATCGTATTAATTTCAATTCGCAAATGCCTACTATATTAGTTTGGGCAGCCTTGTTCTGTTATTGCTCTAAATGTCTACAAACCTGCAGGAGCTGTGTTGTTTCAATTATTTGCACAAATAAAAGTAGTTGTCACGTGCTAATGGGCCATATGCTATAGGTTACTAATCTTAACCAAACAAAAGATCACTCAAGGAGGCTGGAAATGATTAATGAATTAAACAAAGTGTTATGACCAGCGTAGGCCCAATGGGCAAGTTTAGTTAGGGGCTTAGCCCAGTTTAGTTAAGTGCTTAGCCCAAGTTATTTTATTTTCCCTAGCATCGAGATTATATAAATAGTTGTAAGACCTCTTTTAGAAATCAAGCAATAAGTCATAACTCTATTGCCCGGCTCCCAGAGGAGCCGGAACCCTAACCCTAGCCGCCACCTTCCACCGTCGCCGCCTCGTCTCACGCACGCCACGGCGCCCCGTCGGCTGCTGCCGCGCTCGAGCCCTCGCCAACTGTCACGCCCAAGATGCGGTCCTATCCTTATTTCGGCACGAGGGCCTCGACAGCAATATAAGCACATCTCGTCGTGTTGCAAGAATGGAAATCATTACAAGTACATGTACAGAAGAGATGATGGAAATGGCTTACACTCATCACAAGCTACATCAGAGTCACATCAATACAACAACATACTCAAACATCATATAGAAGAACAGGGTCCGACTACGGACAAAATCAAACAATAAAATAACATCCACCCTTACTATCCCAGGCTGCCGTTTGGAACCCATCCTAGATCGATAAAGAAGAAGAATAATAACTCCAAATCAAATCAAGCATCGCGCTCACGTCAAATCATCACATTACCTGTACCTGCAACTGTTGTTGTAGTAATCTGTGAGTCACAGGGACTCAGCAATCTCATTTCCAAGGGTATCAAGACTATTAAAGCTTAATGGGTGAGGTATGGTTAAGTGGTGAGGCTGCAGCAAGCGACTAAGCATTTATTTGAGTGGCTAACTTACGAGTATAGAAAGTAAAATATGATGGTCTCCGCATAACGGACGTGAACTAGCAATGATCACTAACTGATCCTGAACACCTACTTACGTCAATCATAACCCCCATCGTGTTCTCTTCCGGATAAAGACTCACGAAAAGAGACAGTCACGGTTACGCACACAGTTGGTGTATTTTATTAGAGTTTACTTCAAGTTTGCTATGACCGGATGTTAAACAAAATATCTAAGTTTGCCACATAACCGCGGACACGGCTTCTCAAATAGATTTAACCCTGCAAGGGTGCTCCAACTCATGCATCACAAATTAACCACACGCAGCGGAAATAACCTCAACCATGGATCTCATGATCTTCCTAGGCGATTCCAAAGAAAATCCAACACCTCGAGATAGCCCGAAGAAGATCAGAGTTCCTCACTCAAGACGTTCGAGAAAGGTAAAACAAATCTAGCAAGGTCTCCCGACGTGTCGACGATCCCGATAGGAGCCGCGTATCTCGTTCTCAGGACACGGCGGATAATCTAGTGTATGATGGCCTGATAGAAATCTCCCGAGTTACCCTAGGTTGGCCCCACACAGTGCTCTAGTTTGGACCAACACTCATGAGGAGCACTGGCCCAGGTTGTTGATTAATTATCCACGGGTGCCGACGGGTCCCTATGCAATTTTATTAGTTATTAGGCAAATGTAGTACCAATGTTGGGCCTTTCCAGACAAGCTTTATCCTAAAACAAAAATCAAGGGGGTCCCCATAACAACCCCGAGCATGTTAGGAGCGCTCAATTATGAAACATAACACCGGTTCACAAGTAACTAGGGACGGCAAGAGTGGAACAAAACACCGAGCGAAAGGCCAAGCCTTCCACCCTTTACCAAGTGTATCGGTGCATTAAATTAAATAGCAATAATATTGTGATATAATAAAAAGAATGTCCATGTCGACACATGGAAGCAATTGCACTTGCAGCTAAAACGCTATAAGAAGGGCTGAGCAAGCGATAACATAGCCAAACAAAGGTTTGCTGGGAAGGTGGAGGGTTAGAGGCTTTTCCTGACAATGTTAAAAGGCTTGACAAACAAGTGATAGGTAGCGTGACATAGCGATAGAAAACGAGACATCTAGCATGGCAATGATAGTAATGGTATCCAGAAAAATATGTCATCTTGCCTGAGATCCCGTTCGGAAGAAGAACGAGTCCATAAAGAAGACGAGCCAACGTAGTCCATGAAGAGACTGCTATCACTCTTTCTCTAGCGGAAGAATTCTCTGAGCCAATTACCTGGAGTGCTGCAATTGGTTGTGCATCGAACAATGCGGAGGCCTTGGGTTACTCTAATTTTTGAAAGAAAAATTCCATAGTTTCTTATTATGTTGGGTACTTTTGTGTCAAAATATTTGAAATTTTGGGTTTGTCCAAAGTCAAACTTCCTTAAGTTTGGCAACTTTATAGAAAATTGTCCTAATATCCATAGCATCAAATATACATACTAAAAAAACGTACGTCGTGACGAATATAATTAAACTAATTTGGTGTAGTAGAGTTTAATATATTTTTCTGTAAACTTGAGCAATTTAAAGAAACTTGACTTAGGAGAAACCTAAAACTTCAAATATTTTGAAGCAAAGGGAATATATTATATTTTGAAGCAAAGGGAATATATTATTGCTCATCATGTCAAAGGTTATGTAAGTGTAGCTAGCACCTCGTTATTGTTTTCGACGATTAATAACAAAACAGTTAAGGGACTACTGTGTTTGTGAGTATACATTGGTGAAAGTCCCAGGAGATTTGATTTAAAATTACCCCTGAAAATTGTAGAATTCAGAATGTTTGTCAAGTAAGTGGGTAAAAGTGAAAGCTAAGATTGAAAACGAGACATCTAGCATGGCAATGATAGTAATGGTATCCAGAGAAATGTGTCATCTTGCCTAAGATCCCGCTCGGAAAAAGAACGAGTCCATGAAGAAAACGAGCCAACGTAGTCGAACGAATCCTCACACTACGAACGCTTTCGAAACTCTATCGAGAAGAAGCAATACGAAAACAACAATCAACACGAAATACACCACAACATATGCATGACATGATGCGCAAACAAATATGATGCATGCCGATTCAATATGCAAGGCATGACAATTCACATCAAACAACTACTACACATTAAAGTGAAGCTCAATATGCAACGAGTTACATATTGACGAAACTCCACGTTTGAATTATTTAGTTCATTCCCGTTAGGTACACGGCAATATTAAATGTTGTTGAACATGACAAGAGGTGAAGCATAAATAAACTACACTATCTAGGCATCTTAAATGAGGTCAGAAACAACTTATAGTATTTCCGAAACGACCTCATGTGTTACTTTCGAAATTGGTTCAGATTTGTACTAATCATATTTTATATTTGTTAAACAACAGAATAAATCATACCATGCAATTCTACACGTCATTCTAGTCGATTTACATATATAGAATATCTCAAACGGAGCTACGGTCTAAAAGATATGAGCAACACAAGATGCACATGTCATGAATGCAAATGCATGAAAATGATAACCACAACACTTCAAATCATGAATGCAGCAAGACATTATGATATTACAAGAAATTCTATTCAAGTTTCATATATGGCATGTCCAAACGGAGCTACGGTTCAACCACAAACACCACAACAAGTTTTCGTTGAGATCTGCCCAAAACAGCAAGATAGCATATTGCACGCATGAAAACAACAAGCTACAAGATCCTAAAATGCACAAACTAAGCATGGGGCAGTAGTATATGACACATACTTCATTTCATCTTCACATATCATATTCAAAACATGCATGGATCACATGATAGGAAGCTCACAAGGTATCTACTTGAAAACAGTTTCAGACTTGGTGAAAATAGCAGTTTTTTACAGTGCAGTTTTTATCACGAAGGCATATTGACAACAGTAAAACTATATGTTACAGGTCATATTATGACATGAAACTTAACAGCATACTAAAGGACATTATTTACTACAATTAACTCTATTACACCAACCACAAAGGAGTTCTAGATCAGTAGCAAAACATATGGCAAGACAGCAACAAAATATTACAGATTCCAGACTTAGAAATATTTTGGACCCTCAAAACAGCAGTATTTTTATACCATGTTGTCATCAAGAAAATTAACATCTAACATGCATTTCTATGGCAAGCAAAATGTTCAGAGACTAGGACACATATCAAATGACATATCTCATGGTCAAAATTATTTTATATCATGCATGTATTTAATCATACGAAAATAACAAATGAGTATCACCGCAAAAATGACATGCACACCAAGTTTCAACCCAATCCAAGAATATTTTTCGCGCGCTTTAAAAACGATTTTTTTTAACGATGCCGAAGGCGCGTGCGTGTGTGATTGGTCTCGAAACGGGCAACGACAAGAGCGGAGAGAACTGACAACTACGAACGGATGCAAGTTTGAAAACGAGTGACGATGCTATGCAGATGATGCAAATGATGCGATGATGAATGCAACAACCAAACGGATCACATACGAAAACGGAAAGAAAAAGGAATCTTCTAAAATCTTCTGGAACGTCGGTACCGGGCTGTTACACCAACCCCTCTCCTTCCCCTACAACCTCCACCCTAGACCCAGTAGAACACAAGTTCCTACCACAGAGAGACTCAAAAGTATATAAGAAAATCAACAGGGTATTAATTCCATAGGTGAGGAAATATTGACAAAGGCTAAATCAAGCAGAGTGGAGCCATTTTCTTCTAGATCAAAAGTGACATTAGCAGATGAACGAATAAATTCCTTTAGATTGACTGCCATTGCTCTGCCCCAAACAAAACAAAACAAAATAATGTAGGTCGTGATCAGGTCTCTAGCAAAGCAAAGCTCCCTGAGAATTAGGTTCTGAACTGGTTTCGCTTGTATGCTAGCCCGACTCATATGGAAATCCGAATGGCAATGAATCCAATCTAATACATGCTGCAGTTCAGTTCTTCAGTCAAGCGTCTGATTCAAGCTGGGCTAATAGCTAGTATCCTGATGCGGAATGAAAGAGCCAATTCGAGAAGAAGCACGTACCGTGGAGTTGGTGCTGCTGGATCCGGGCCGGCTGCCGTTGCTGAAGAAGCGAGAGGCTGCCGCCATCGCAGCAGCACAAGGAGGAGGCGCCGGCCGTCGGAGGAGCGGGAGGCCAGCAGCGGGGTTAAGGATAGTAACCTATAGCAATGTCATCATGGAGAATAGAGTGCAGAATAAGATAGCTGCACAAACAGAGGCAAGAAAAATTACAAAGGCATACATCAATTATTGGATAAAAAACCATAAGCTATTTGGCAATTAATGGATAATAGCATTTTACTAAATGGTACTCTCTCCTTCCCATAATATAAGAGCGTTTTCTTATATTATGGGACGGAGGGAGTAGCATCTAATATTACCAATCGAACCCTCAATCCGATGTATAAACAGAAGGAACTACTTGTGTATATGTTCAATGAAAATGCTTCAGTGTGCAAGTTACGCATAGAAACGGGGATCTAACAATGAAACAACACAACCAGGTGGCACTCGTGGTAAGCAATCCAAACTTGATGCAGAAAAAACAATGAAATTACGCGAGAATTCAGACATAGATGATGCACTTAACTATGTCCGCAGTACATAAGTTTCATAAAATATAAACTCTGAATGGCATGGCCCAAGTTACTACTCAGAAACTATGGGGCAATGAACGCAAGCGGTTAAAACTTGTAAAATTGGTATACAACGCAAGAGACAACCAGATAGTGTCTCCTCGTGTATTCCACAAACATGTGTTGGTGGCATCATGACTGGAGTAAGTTCAGATCTGTTCCAAGAGACACAGCTACAGTTTATTGCAGAAACATGGAATAGAAATTCCATCAAGTAAAACTAAACCTAGCATCGACGGAACAGAAAGGACACATTTTCGCCGTATGACGAGCAACCAGAAATACAGACGAAGAAAACTACTCGACCTAGGCCAGCAATCACAAGCATACGTACATGTTACCCAGCCATGGGCATCGGACAAGGAACACAAGGGAGGATCGGATCTAAGAGGGGAAGCAAACCTGATTGGCCTTGAAGCCGAGACGGCGTGCCCTATCGGGGCGGGTGGGCCTGGTGATGCGCACGATTGCAGGCTGCACGAACCTCGTCACGTCCGACTGCTTCCTCCTCCATAGCTCCGATACGAACTTGTACGCTCCTGCCACCTCGAATCCATCAAAACGAGCGCGCAAATACGTGCGAGAAGGCAAACATGCGAGATTGCGGGAGGAAGAAGAGCTGGTGGACGGACGGGCTCACCCATGGCTGCGGTGGCGGTGGTGGCGGCGGCAGGGTGCTGAGGCGGCGGGGAGGGGGAGCGTGTGGCCTTAGGGGGACTGGAGAGAGCACTTCCAGGCCCAGGCCCAGCACATTAGTTAAAGGTGTTGGGCCTATGGCCCCTTTATCCCTTATTATGGGCACACGTTTTTCGGCCAGTTTGAACTGTTTTGAGCCTATAAAAAAATAATTCTGGAAAATAATAATAAAATGTGTCGGGTTCTGCCGGCACGCGGGCCTGGTCTCGCGGTCCTGGCATGCCCTCAAGCTTGCCGCGTGCGAGGTGCCAGGCAGGGCCCATGATGTGTCTGGTTCGCGGGCTAATGGGTCGACACACCAGGCACAACCCAGATGGTCATGTCTGCTCCTAGGCGTCCCTACACCCTCAAGAACAGTAAATCAAAAAAATGAAAACTAAATCTGAAATTTTGTGACATCATATATGCTCAAACTTTGTAGGTGCTTGCAAGCATTTGAGGGGCTCTAAACAAGAAAAAAATCAGCTTAAAATATTGAACGCTCATCTTTTCTTTCTTACATGTAGAGCTCATCGGCTGATATTTTTCAAATAAAATTTGCAAGCACCTAAAACATTTGAGCATACCACACCATATTGGCAGGAGACACCCAAAGAAACAAGAGGGACTAAACTTATCTAGTTTCAGTTAGGAACAAAGATTTGTTGGTTTTGGAGTTAAGGGGGCATTTTTATACTTTTGAAAAAATAAGGAATGGAAAATATATTTTTCCCTTAATATATAGTATCATTTTTTTATTAAAGAGAATTTAAACATTATATGGTGAACACCAAAAACAAACATCGATGGCACTATCTTGCTCTTGTCTTAGTGTCATTTGTTACTTCTAATAAACCATTTGAATCGGTGCGCCACCGATAACTGGTTTCGTAGGGGAACATTTTGTGCTCCTATAATCATTGTCCCACTAACACCCTACTAAACGTGTTTTCTTGGAAATCAGTGAATTATCTGATTCAAGTTCCACTCGGGCATCACCATTTGATTGTTCAAATGAAGTATGTTGTCAGCTGATAAAACCATGCAAATGTGATGTATTGTCAGCTATATCCGGTTTTACATCAAATGAACTATACAGTTGTACTAAATCAGCAACAATTAATATGAATTGAGAGGGGATAGTATGTTGGCACCACCTAATCTGCACATATTATAAATCCCAGAATATTCAGTATTCTATTGATCTTATATTAATCAAAATCTGGTAAGAATTCATGACCTGGAGTGCAACCGTCACCTTCCGACAAAGAGACTGCTACCATTCTTTCTCTAGCGGAAGAATTCTCTGAGCCAATTACCTGGAGTGCTGCAATTGATTGTGCATCGAACAATGCGGAGGCCTGGGTTACTCTAATTTTTGAAGGAAAAATTCCATAGTTTCTTATTATGTTGGGTACTTTTGTGTCAAAATATTTGAAATTTTGGGTTTATCCAAAGTCAAACTTCCTTAAGTTTGGCAACTTTATAGAAAATTTTCCTAATATCCACAGCATCAAATATACATACTAAAAAAACATACGTCGTGACGAAAATAATTAAACTAATTTGGTGTAGTAGAGTTTAATATATTTTTCTATAAACTTGAGCAATTTAAAGAAACTTGACTTAGGACAAACCTAGAACTTCAAATATTTTGAAGCAAAGGGAATATATTATTGCTCATCATGTCAAAGGTTATGTAAGTGTAGCTAGCGCCTCGTTGTTGTTTTGGACGATTAATGACAAAACAATTAAGGGACTACTGTGTTTGTGAGTATACACTGGTGAAAGTCTCAGGAGATTTGGTTTTAAATTACCCCTGAAAATTGTAGAATTCAGAATGTTTGTCGAGTAAGTGGGTACAAGTGAAAGCTAAGATTGAAGTTTTTGTGTGCACTCACTCCTTCGAACATAATTCTTCTGAGAACAAAGACTTGGAAATCTAATTCCAGATGAGTTATTTAGCCTCAATGTCTTTGGGGCATCGAAGTTAAATTCTTCATTGAGGAGTTCAATGACTTGTTCTACAAGTTGGTTTGGTGTGCTAAGTTCGAAATCTGTCATTGGGTGATGCATCTCCAAGCAGCTCAGCTGCTTCTCATAGTGCTGGAAAGCCTAGAAGTACTTGTTCCCAGGTGCATCTCCAACTAGTGAAACGTACTTTCAGTGCACGGCGGCCTCTGCCCTCTTTATCCTGGACGTTGTCGTCTGCATTCAAATGAACACACCATGTGCCAGGCTGTAAAACGTGTTGAAAAGGTTGGCTGTGAGTAAACCTGGGCATCCATCGGGCCGGGCCAGGCTTTGGGCCGGGCTTTACAAAGCCCAAACCAAAAATCTTAGGCCTGAGCCTGGCTCGACCCGGCCAAAAAACAGAAAATACAGGGCCAGGCCCGGCCCGAACGTACTAAAAAGGTGATTTCCGGGCCGGGCCGGGCCTTCGTGTAAAGTGTCATTTCCAGCAAGCCTGAGCCCGGCCCGAACTGTTGCCCGGGCTTGAAAACCCGGCCCGAACCTAAAGCCCGGCCCGGCCCGGCCCGGCCCGGGTTTTTCGGGTCGGGTCGTCGGGTCGGGCTGCCCATGCCCAGGTGTAGCTGTGAGTATTTGGTTCTTGTATTTGGTCCAAGACCATTCGTTTAGTACCTGTGTACTTGCGAGGTGCTGTGTTGAGTGGTCTTGATGTTGGAAATATGCCCTAGAGGCAATAAATAAAGTGTTTATTATTGTATTTCCTTGTTCATGATAATCGTTTATTATCCATGCTATAATTGTATTAATTGGAAACATGGATACATGTGTGGATACATAGACAAACACAATGTCCCTAGTGTGCCTCTAGTGAACTAGCTCGTTGATCGAAAGATGGTTAAGGTTTCCTAGCCATGGACATGAGACGTCATTTGATAACGGGATCACATCATTAGGAGACTGATGTGATGGACAAGACCCAAACAACAAACGTAGCTTATGATTGTGTCAGTTTATTGCTACTGTTTTCTACATGTCAAGTATATGTTCCTATGACCATGAGATCATGCAACTCACAGATATCGGAGGAGTACCTTGTGTGTATCAAACGTCACAACGTAACTGGATGACTATAAAGGTGCTCTACAAGTGTCTCCGAGGGTGTCTGTTGTGTTGGCATGGATCAAGACTGGGATTTGTTACTCTGTGTGACGGAGAGGTATCTCAGGCCCACTCGGTAATACAACATCACAATAAGCCTTGCAAGCAATGTGACTAAGTGTTAGTTGCGAGATCTTGTATTACGGAACGAGTAAAGAGACTTGCCAGTAACGAGGTTGAACTAGGTATGGAGATACCGACGATCGAATCTCGGGCAAGTAACATACCGAAGAACAAAGGGAACATCATACGGGATTAACTGAATCCTTGACATAGAGGTTCGACCGATAAAGATCTTCGTAGAATATGTAGGAACCAATGTGGACATCCAGGTCCCGCCATTGGTTATTGACCGTAGAGGTGTCTCGGTCATGTCTACATAGTTCTCGAACCCGCAGGGTCTGCACACTTAAGGTTTGGTGACGTTTCGGTAGTATAGAGTTATGTATGATGGTGACCGAAGTTTGTTCGGAGTCCCGGATGAGATCCCGGACGTCATGAGGAGCTCCGGAATGGTCCGGAGGTAAAGATTCATATATATGAAGTCCTGTTTTGGTCACCGGAAAAGTTTCAGGCTCATTGGTAGTGTACCGGGAGTGCCGGTAGTGTAACGGGAGGCCTCCGGGAGGGGTATTTCGACCCAAGAGGCTTCATGGGCTGTGGGAGAGTGAATATCATCCCTTAGTGGGCTGGTGGAAACTCCCACACAAGGCCCATGTGGCTAAAAAAACCAATAGGAAAAGGTGAAAAAAAGGCAAAAAGGAGCCATCCTAGTCCTACTAGGATTGGAGGAGGAATCCTCCTCTCCTAGTAGGTTCGGCCGAACCAGATAGTCTTGGAGGCCAAGGCTGCCTCCTCTCCTCCTCTCCTCCTATATATACTAGAGGGTTTTGGGTTTTTGCACTAGTTTTTCCAGCCACATGCTACCCGTTCCTCCAGTGCATAGTTTCTCCTCTAGATCGGTTTTCTGCAGTGCTTTGGCGAAGCCCTGCCAGAATTGCTCCACCACCATCGCTGGAGCGCCGTTAAGCTGCCGGAGAACTCTTCTTCCTCTCCACTCCCTCTTGCTGGATCAAGATGGCGGAGATCGTCATCAAGCCGTACGTGTGCTAAACACGGAGGTGCCGTCCGTTCGGTGCTAGATCGGAAGGATCGTGATCAAGTTCGTGGGACGGATCGTGATCAAGTTCATGGGACGGATCGTGATCGGATCGTGGGACGGATCGTGATTGGATCACGGGACGGATCGTGATTGGATCGCGGGACGCACGGCGATTTGGATCGCGAAGACGTTCGACTACACCAACCGCGTTTCTTAACGCTTCCCGCTTAGCGATCTACAAGGGTATGTAAATCCACTCTCCCTCTCGTAGATGCTCATCACCATGGATAGATCTGCGTGTGCGTAGGAAAATTGTTGTTTCCCATGCAACGTTCCCCCACAGTGGCATCATGAGCTAGGTCTATGTGTAGATGAGATCTCGAGTAGAACACAAAAGGTTTGTGGGCGTTGATGCTTAGATTGCTTCCTCCCTTGGTCAGATTTTGGTTCAGCGGTATTGTGAGATGAAGCGGCCTGAACCAACATTACTTGTACGCTTACAAGAGACCGGTTCCCTCGACGCAACTTGTTTCCTAGATGGCTTGCGGGTGGTAGTTTCTCTCACTTTAGTTGGATCGGATTCGACAAAGGCGGTCCTTGAGAAGGTTGAAAAGCAAATTATGTATCACCGTTGTGGTTTATGCATAGGTGAGAATCGTTCTTGCTAGAAACCCGTAGCAACCACGTAAAATATGCAACAACAATTAGAGGACGTCTAACTTGTTTTTGCAGGGTATGTTGTGATGTGATATGGCCAATTACATGATGTGATATATGTGATGTATGATATGATCATGTGATGTATAGAATTTCACGACTTGCATGTCGATGAGTACGGCAACCGGCAGGAGCCATAGGGTTGTCTTTAATTATTGTATGACCTGCGTGTCAATCATTAAGCGCTATGTAATGCTTTACTTTATTGCTAAACGGTAGAAATAGTAGTAGAAGCATGTTGGGTGCGACAACCCCGATGGCGACACGTTGATGGAGATCAAGATGGTGGAGATCATGGTGTCTTGCCGGTGACGATGGAGATCATGCTGGTGCTTTCAAGATGGAGATCTAAAGCACAAGTTCATGGCCATATCATGTCACTTATGAATTGCATGTGATGTTAATCCTTTTATGCACCTTGTTTTGCTTAGTATGATGGTAGCATTATAAGGTGATCCCTCACTTAAATTTCAAGATAAATTGTGTTCTCCCTGAGTGTGCACCGTTGCGAAAGTTCGTCGTGTTGAGACACCACGTGATGATCGAGTGTGATAGACTCTACGTTCACATACAACGGGTGCAAGCCAGTGTTGCACGCGCAGAACACTCAGGTTAAACTTGACGAGCCTAGCATGTACAGACATGGCCTCGGAACACAAGACAACGAAAGGTCGAACATGAGTCATATAGTAGATATGATCAACATAATGATGTTCACCATTGAAGCCACCTCAACTCACATGATGATCGGACTTGAGTTGGTGGATTTGGATCATGTGACACTAAGATGACCTGAGGGATGCCAATTTGAGTGGGAGCTTTAGTAATTTGATTAACTAAACTCATTATCTTGAACAATAGTCTAAGTAAACTTTGCATATTTATGTTGTAGATCAATGGCTCGCGCAGTAGCACCCCTGAATTTTAATGCGTTCCTAGAGAAAGCTAAGTTGAAAGATGATGGAAGTAACTTTGTTGATTGGGCCCGTAATCTGAGGATTATCCTCACGGCTTCCCAGAAATCATATGTCCTTGATGCACTGCTTGGTGACCAACCAGAAGACATGACCTCCGAAGACGTTAAGAACGCTTGGGAGGCACGTACTGGAGATTACTCAATAGTTCAGTGTGCAATATTGTATGGCTTAGAACCGGGACTTCGAAGACGTTTTGAACGTCATGGAGCATATGAGATGTTCCAGGAGTTGAAGTTTATCTTTCAGAAGAACGCCCGGATTGAGAGGTATGAAACCTCCGATAAGTTCTATGCTTGCAAGATGGAGGAGAACGGGTCTATCAGTGAACATATACTTAGAATGTCTAGGTATTCAACTCGTCTAGCGGAGTTGGGAATTGCCCTTCCGCCAGAGGCGATCACTAACAGAGTTCGTCAATCACTGCCACCTAGTTACAAGAGCTTTGTGATGGACTATAACATGAACGGGATGAACAAGTCAGTCGCCGAGCTATTTGCGATGCTAAAAGTCACTGAGTCTGAAATCCAAAAAGAACATCAAGTGTTGATGGTCAATAAAACCACTAGTTTCAAGAAAAACGGCAAGGTCAAGGGCAAGGGCAAGAAGGGTAAAACCAAGAAGGATGGCAAAGCAGTTGCTACTCCTATAAAGAAGCCCAAGCATGGACCCAAGCCAGAAACTGAGTGCTTTCATTGCAAGGGAACTGGTCACTGGAAGCGGAACTGCCCCAAGTACCTGGCTGACAAGAAGGCGGCCAACGACAAACAAGGTATATATGATATACATGTTATTGATGTGTACCTTACTAGCTCTCGTAGTAGTGCCTGGGTATTTGATACCGGTTCGGTTGCTCACATTTGCAACTCAGAGCAGGAACTACGGAATAAACGAAGGCTCGCAAAGGACGAAGTGACGATGCGCGTGGGAAATGGTTCCAAGGTTGATGTGATCGTCGTCGGCACGCTCTCTCTTCGATTACCATCGGGATTAGTGATGAACCTGAATAATTGTTATTTAGTGCCTGCGTTAAGCATAAACATTATATCTGGATCTTGTTTATTGCGAGACGGTTACTCATTTAAATCAGAGAATAAAGGTTGTTCTATTTATATGAGTAATACCTTTTATGGTCATGCACCCAATGTGAGGGGTTTATTCATACTGAATCTTGATAGTGATGATACACATGTTCATAATATTGATGCCAAAAGATGTAGAGTTGATAATGATAGTACCACTTTCTTGTGGCACTGCCGTTTAGGTCATATTGGTGTAAAACGCATGAGGAAGCTCCATGCTGATGGACTTTTGGAGTCACTTGATTTTGAATCACTTGACACATGTGAACCATGCCTCATGGGCAAGATGACTAAAACGCCGTTCTTTGGAACAATGGAACGGGCAAGTGACTTATTGGAAATCATACATACTGATGTGTGCGGTCCAATGAATGTTACAGCGCGTGGTGGATATCGTTATTTTCTCACCTTCACTGATGACTTAAGTAGATATGGGTATATTTACTTGATGAAACACAAGTCTGGAACGTTTGAAAAGTTCAAGCAATTTCAGAGTGAAGTTGAGAATCATCGTAACAAGAAGATTAAGTTCCTGCGATCTGATCGACGAGGTGAATATCTGAGTTATGAGTTTGGTAGTCACTTAAGACAGTGTGGAATTGTTTCACAGTTGACACCGCCCGAAATACCACAGCGTAATGGTGTGTCCGAACATCGTAATCGAACCTTATTAGATATGGTGCATTTTATGATGTCTCTTGCTGATTTGCCACTATCATTTTGGGGTTATGCATTAGAGACAGCTGCATTCACTTTAAATAGGGCACCATCAAAATCCGTTGAGATGACGCCATATGAACTATGGTTTGGCAAGAAGCCAAAGTTGTCGTTTCTTAAAGTTTGGGGATGTGATGCTTATGTCAAAAAGCTTCAGCCTGAAAAGCTGGAACCCAAAGCGGAGAAATGCATCTTCATAGGATACCCGAAAGAGACAGTCGGGTATACCTTCTATCTCAGATCCGAAGGCAAAGTGTTTGTCGCTAAGAACGGAACATTTCTTGAGAAAGAGTTTCTCTGGAAAGAATTGAGTGGGAGGAAAATAGAGCTTGATGAGGTTATTGAACCTTTACTTCAACCAGAAAGTAGCGCAGAACAGAAAGACGTTTCTATGGAACCTACGACGGTAGAAGAGGAAGTTAATGATGATGATCATGAAGCTTCGGATCAAGCTGCTATTGAACCTCGTAGGTCGACAAGGCCGTGTACTACCCCTGAGTGGTACAGCAACCCTGTCTTGGAGGTTATGTTGTTGGACAACAATGAACCTACGAGCTATGGAGGAGCAGTGATGGGCCCGGATTCCGAGAAACGGTTAGAGGCCATGAAATCCAAGATTGGATCCATGTATGAAAACAAAGTATGGACTTTGGAAGTATTACCTGAAGGGCGAAAGGCCATTCAGAACAAATGGATCTTTAAGAAGAAGACAAACGCGGACGGTAATGTCACCGTCTATAAAGCTCGACTTGTGGCAAGGGGTTTTTCACAAGTTCAAGGAGTTGACTACGATGAGACTTTCTCACCCGCAGCGATGCTTAAGTCTGTCAGAATCATGTTAGCAATAGCTGCTTATTTCGACTATGAAATTTGGCAGATGGATGTCAAAACAGCGTTCCTCAACGGTTTCCTTGAGGAAGAGTTGTATATGATGCAACCCGAAGGTTTTGTCGATCCAGAGAATGCTGACAAAGTTTGCAAACTCCAGCGATCCATTTATGGACTGGTGCAAGCATCTCGGAGTTAGAATAAGCACTTTGATGAGGTGATCAAAGCGTTTGAGTTTATACAAGTGTACGGAGAAGCTTGTATGTACAAGAAAGTGAGTGGGAGCTCTATAGCGTTTCTAGTATTATATGTGGATGACATATTGCTGATTGAAAACAATATAGAAATGCTGGAAAGTGTGAAGGAATATTTGAACAAGAGTT
Source organism: Hordeum marinum (assembly GCA_022496015.1). Lineage (NCBI taxonomy): Eukaryota > Viridiplantae > Streptophyta > Magnoliopsida > Poales > Poaceae > Hordeum > Hordeum marinum. The sequence goes on along the minus strand of CM039678.1, from coordinate 179,291,158 downwards.
TTTCAATGAAGGACCTAGGAGAAGCTGCTTTCATATTAGGCATTAAGATCTATAGAGATAGATCGAGACGCTTAATAGCACTTTCACAGAGCACACACCTTGATAAAGTTTTGAAGAAGTTCAAAATGGAACAGTCCAAGAAGGGGTTCTTGCCTGTGTTACAAGGTGTGAAGTTGAGTAAGACTCAATGCCCAGTAACTGCAGAAGATAGAGAAAAGATGAGTGTCATCCCCTATGCTTCAGCCATAGACTCTATCATGTATGCAATGCTGTGCACAAGACCCGATGTCAGTCTTGCCATAAGTATGGACGGAAGGTTTCAAAGTGATCCTGGAATGGAGCACTGACAAGCGGTCAAGAATATCCTTAAGTACCTAAAAAGGACTAAGGAAACGTTTCTCGTTTATGGAGGTGATGAAGAGCTCGTCGTAAAGGGTTACGTTGATGCAAGCTTTGACACTGATCCGGACGACTCTAAGTCGCAAACCGGATACGTATTTATTCTTAACGGGGGAGCGGTAAGCTGGTGCAATTCCAAGCAAAGCGTGGTAGCTGATTCTACGTGCGAAGCGGAATACATCGCAGCCTCGGAGGCGGCGAAGGAAGGTGTCTGGATGAAGCAGTTCATGACAGATCTTGGAGTAGTGCCCAGTGCACTGAATCTAATGAACCTGTTGTGTGAAAACACTGGTGCCATTGCTCTGGCCAAGGAACCAAGGTTTCACAAGAGGACCAGACACATAAAGCGACGCTTCAACTCCATCCGCGATTACATCATGGAGAAAGACATAAATATATGCAAAGTGCACACGGATCTGAATGTTGCAGACCCGTTGATTAAACCTCTTCCAAGGGCTAAACATGATCAACACCAGAACTGCATGGGTGTTCGATTCATTGCAATGTAAATCACATAGTGATGTGAAACTAGATTATTGACTCTAGTGCAAGTGGGAGACTGTTGGAAATATGCCCTAGAGGCAATAAATAAAGTGTTTATTATTGTATTTCCTTATTCATGATAATCGTTTATTATCCATGCTATAATTGTATTAATTGGAAACATGGATACATGTGTGGATACATAAACAAACACAATGTCCCTAGTGTGCCTCTAGTGAACTAGCTCGTTGATCGAAAGATGGTTAAGGTTTCCTAGCCATGGACATGAGATGTCATTTGATAACGGGATCACATCATTAGGAGAATGATGTGATGGACAAGACCCAAACAACAAACGTAGCTTATGATCGTGTCAGTTTATTGCTACTGTTTTCTACATGTCAAGTATATGTTCCTATGACCATGAGATCATGCAACTCACAGATATCGGAGGAGTACCTTGTGTGTATCAAACATCGCAACGTAACTGGGTGACTATAAAGGTGCTCTACAGGTGTCTCCGAGGGTATCTGTTGAGTTGGCATGGATCAAGACTGGGATTTGTTACTTCGTGTGACGGAGAGGTATCTCGGGGCCCACTCGGTAATACAACATCACAATAAGCCTTGCAAGCAATGTGACTAAGTGTTAGTTGCGAGATCTTGTATTATGGAATGAGTAAAGCGACTTGCCAGTAACGAGGTTGAACTAGGTATGGAGATACCGACGATCAAATCTCGGGCAAGTAACATACCGAAGAACAAAGGGAACATCATACGAGATTAACTGAATCCTTGACATAGAGGTTCGACCGATAAAAATCTTCGTAGAATATGTAGGAACCAATGTGGACATCCAGGTCCCGCCGTTGGTTATTGACCGTAGAGGTGTCTCGGTCATGTCTACATAGTTCTCGAACCCGCAGGGTCTGCACACTTAAGGTTTGGTGACGTTTCGGTAGTATAGAGTTATGTATGGTGGTGACCGAAGTTTGTTCGGAGTCCCTAATGAGATCCCGGACGTCACGAGGATCTCCGGAATGGTCCGGAGGTAAAGATTGATATATAGGAAGTCCTGTTTTGGTCGTCGGAAAAGTTTCGGGCTCATTGGGAGTGTACCGGGAGTGCCGGTAGTGTACTGGGAGGCCTCCGGGAGGGGTATTTCGACCCAAGAGGCTTCATGGGCTATGGGAGAGTGAATATCAGCCCTTAGTGGGCTGGTGGAAACTCCCACACAAGGCCCATATGGCTGGAAAAAAACAATAGGAAAGGGTGGGAAAAAAGGCAAAAAGGAGCAATCCTAGTCCTACTAGGATTGGAGGAGGAATCCTCCTCTCCTAGTAGGTTCGGCCGAACCAGCTAGCCTTGGAGGCCAAGGCTGCCTCCTCTCCTCCTCTCCTCCTATATATACTAGAGGGTTTTGGGTTTTTGCACTAGTTTTTCCAGCCACGTGCTACCCGTTCCTGCAGTGCATAGTTTCTCCTCTAGATCGGTTTTCTGCAGTGCTTAGGCGAAGCCCTGCCGAAATTGCTCAACCACCATCGCCGGAGCACCATCAGGCTTCCGGAGAACTCTTCTTCCTCTCCACTCCCTCTTGCTGGATCAAGACGGTGGAGATCGTCATCAAGCTGTACGTGTGCTGAACGCAGAGGTGCCGTCCGTTCGGTGCTAGATCGGAAGGATCATGATCAAGTTCGTGGGACGGATCGTGATCAAGTACGTGGGACGGATCGTGATCGGATCGTGGGACGGATCGTGATTGGATCACAGGACGGATCGTGATTGGATCGCGGGACGCACGGCGATTTGGATCGCAAAGACGTTTGACTACACCAACCGCGTTTCTTAACGCTTCCCGCTTAGCGATCTACAAGGATATGTAGATCCACTCTCCCTCTCGTAGATGCTCGTCACCATGGATAGATCTGCATGTGCGTAGGAAATTTTTTGTTTCCCATGCAACGTTCCCCCACACTTGAGTATGAGTGTATGACAGGCCGAGACATCTATATAAATGCCTTGTCTTGGTCACAGAACTATCTTGCCACATCAACCCCTCAGCCCCACCGCGCCACCACAACCCCTAGCCCCTCGCTATCCCTCCTTCCTCCCTCGCTCATGTCACAAGGCAGCGCTGAGGAGCCGCGACGCCCAAAGAAGGCAAGACTGCCCAAGACGGCGACCGACACCCATTGTTCGTCCTCGTTTTTTACAGACGGGTGCCAAACCTGGCAGCGAGAAGACCATCGTCGAGTCCTCAGCTCCGATCTAGCGAGTTATTCCCCCCTCAAGATCCGCATCGTCGATTGGCCCTCGTCCACGCCGCCGCACCTAAGCGCGTGAACAGCACATCCCTGCCTGGTTTTATTCATTTTTTCCTTGTGTTTTACTATCCCAGTGTTCAAATCTGATCAGCAGCTGTTATTGTTAAGTGTGCTTGGTCATGGCAAGGATATTTGAGAATATGTGTCCATGACCGTCGCCAACGTCGCGAGCTCCGAGCAGGTGAGCTCTTCCCATCGTATCGGCTTATCATGGCCAATTTATGTGTTCTATTTGAAACTTTTCCTCCCAAGGATGGTTTGGAACATGGTTTTCTTTTGGGTTTTGGCTTGGAACATCTCTTATTTGGCTCCGCTATCTATCTTGGCGTTCAGATATGGCAAACCCCATTATATCTCTAGGTGTGTGATCAAGGTAAGGTAATTCGGGGTGATCGGTTCGTGTCAGGTCCGTAGTTTTGGTATTGTTCTTCTTCCCATCGTGAACTGTAACTGTTCTTCTTTTTACAATTGGTTGAGATGCATACAGTCGATTAGTTAAATTTTATCACTTTTGACTACATCTTCTCCAGTTCTCCATGTTGTGCAATGCATATGTGGTTTGTACCTGTGTGCTCATCATGTAGTCAGGATTATGTGGCTAACGTTATATCAACGTCCAACGGCTTTTGCGCTAGTTGCTCAAAAAATAGTATAAAAGTCAAGCAAGAAAACGGATGCGCTAACGCGCAACAACTTTCACGCTAGTTGCTCAATCCGTTGCTTGCTTCTCTTCTGTCTTGAAAAAGTGAGGATTTCCTATCTGATCCAAGGAAGGAAGGAAGGAGGAAAGTGTTGCTGTGTCAACATCATCAGGTCTATTCTTTTGATTTTTGGATGGATTTTTTTGTTGAAAATATGCCCTAGAGGCAATAAATAAAGTTTTTATTATTATATTTCCTTGTTCATGATAATCGTTTATTATCCATGCTATAATTTTATTGATCGAAGACTTAGATGCATGTGTGGATACATAGACAAAACCATGTCCCTAGTATGCCTCTAATAGACTAGCTCGTTGATCAAAGATGGTTAAGGTTTCCTAGCCATGGACATGATATGTCATTTGATAACGGGATCACATCATTAGGAGAATGGTGTGATGGACAAGACCCAAACTACAAACGTAGCATATGATCGTGTCAGTTTAATGCTATTGTTTTCTGCATGTCAAGTATATGTTCCTATGACCATGAGATCATGCAACTCACAGACACCGGAAGAGTGCCTTGTGTATATCAAACGTCGCAACGTAACTGGGTGACTATAAAGGTACTCTACAGGTATCTTCGAGGGTGTCTGTTGAGTTGGCATGGATCAAGACTGGGATTTGTTACTCCGTATGACGGAGAGGTATCTCAGAGCCCACTCGGTAATACAACATCACAATAAGCCTTGCAAGAAATGTGACTAATTTTTAGTCACAAGATCTTGTATTATGGAACGAGTAAAGAGACTTGCCGGTGACGAGGTTGAACTAGGTATGGAGATACCGACGATCGAATCTCGGGCAAGTAACATACTGAAGAACAAAGGGAACATCATACGGGATTAACTGAATCCTTGACATAAAGGTTCGACCGATAAAGATCTTCGTAGAATATGTAGGAACCAATATGGGCATCCAGGTCCCGCTATTGGTTATTGACCATAGAGGTGTCTCGGTCATGTCTACATAGTTCTCGAACCCGCAGGGTCTGCACACTTAAGGTTTGGTAACGTTTCGGTAGTATAGAGTTATGTATGGTGGTGAACAATGGTTGTTCAGAGTCCCGGATGAGATCCCGGACGTCACGAGGAGCTCCATGGTCCGGAGGTAAAGATTGATATATAGGAAGTCCTATTTTGGTCGCCGGAAAAGTTTCGGGCTCATCGGTAGTGTACCGGGAGTGCCGGTAGTGTACCGAGAGACCATCGGGAGGGGTATTTCGACCCAAGAGGCTACATAGGCTGTGGGAGGATGAATACAAGCCCTTAGTGGGCTGGTGGAAGTCCCACATAAGGCCCATGCGGTTGGGAAGAAAAGCCCAAAAGGAAAAAGTTGGAAAAAGGCAAAAAGGGCTAAGATAAGGAAGGAGTCCTAATCCTACTAGGAGTGGAGGAGGAGGACTCCTCCCTCCTGGTTCACCTGAAGCCTAGGGCTGGCTCCTTGAGGGCCAGGCGTCCTGCTCCTCTCCTCCTATATATACTAAAGGTTTTTTGGGTTTTGGCACAAGATTTTCAGCCACGTGCTACTCGTTCCTCCAGTGCATAGTTTCTCCTCTAGATCGGTTTTCTGCAGTCTTAGGTGACGCCCTGCCAGAATTGCTTCACCACCATCACCGCGGTGCCGTCACGCTGCCGGAGAACTCGTCTACCTCTCCGCTCCCTCTTGCTGGATCAAGAAGGCGGAGATCGTCATCAAGCTGTACGTGTGCTGAACGCGGAGGTTCCGTCCGTTCGGCGCTAGATCGAAAGTACCGTGATCAAGATCGCGAGACGGATCGTGATGAGATCGCGGGACGGATCGTGATGAGTTCGCGGGACGGATCGTGATTGGATCGCGGGACGGATCGTGATGAGATCGCGGGACGCTCGACGATTTGGATCGCGAAGACGTTCGACTACACCAACCGCGTTTCTTAATGCTTCCCGCTTAGCGATCTACAAGGGTATGTAGATCCACTCTCCCTCTCGTACATGCTCATCACCATGGATAGGTCTTGTTTGAACATAGGAATTTTTTTATTTCCCATAAGACGTTCCCCAACATTTTTTTCATTCGTATATATTTGGTTCAGAAAATTTACAAAGCTGATCCAAGGGACCGGATTTCACTTGCAGGTTGGTGACGCGGCCATATTTTCCAGCCTGAAGCCACGGCATTGCGGCCTGCTACTGTAGGGGCAAACTTCTTTCAGGCGGGTAGTGCAGTTCTGGTGGGTGTGCGTCTGGCTCGGGGAAGAAGAAAGTAAATGTTGGGTGGTGGGGTTGACTAGGGGTGAGCGTATCAATATCGGCCCCAATCTGCCGCTAGGGGCAACACTGTTTTCAAGCTGTACTGCCAATACTTGTAAATTTTTGGTACTCATATGCAGTTGTGCAGACTTGAATGTTTATTGAAACGCAAATTCAAAATTTGAATATGGATGTAGTGTGTTGACCCCCAAGAAAGAAAACCGACAGTTTTAAATTATTTGTCGGTCTCTGACATGTTTGAAACTATGTAGAGTATCAGTATTAGATAGACTGGTGTTCCACTACCGGCACATGTTCTGAATCACTCCAGTCTGGTTTGTATCAAGTTTGAAAAGACTTTGATTTTAGTCAGATTTTTCGTTAATTAATCAAGCAATTTTCTTCTTCTTAATTAATTGAGGAGGAAGTCTTTTGTCTCTGTTTTGATTTTTCTTTTGAAAAGACTGTCTAATTTCTTTGCAAACATACAGTACTTTGCTTAATACTATTGTAACCTTTTTGTATTTATCCCATTATATAAGAATTTTTTTACATATATTCCACATCTATACATATAAATATACTGGTCTATAGCCTCTTAGAAATATAAATTACATATTTCCTAACATGATATTAGAGCCTTAGATATTTTTTAACACCCGCAACTCGTGTTGTCGATCCAATCCCTCGTCCAGGCAGCCGCCGCCCGTATTCTGATGCTCTCCGGTGTCTTGTTGAACGTCAGATCAACCCTGCTCCGGCGCCGCTCCTCTCCAGCAGGTCCGTGACGCTGCCGTCGCGTCGTCTGCTGCTGATTCCTTCCGCTGGTCAACGTATCTGGTCATCCGGTCTCGCTCGCGTTGGCTCTGGGTCGCCGGCTACTCGAACCGCCCGCGATCTCGTTGGTGTGCTGCAACTGCTCCCTCCGAACCCTGCACCTACAGCTACTCTACCCGATCCCTCCGCGTGCAGCTGATCCGTTCGAGCTGCTGCTGCCGATTTGTGCCTCCGTGTCGCCGTGGGAAACCAGCAGCAAGTGCACGCCTTGTGCAGGCACACATCACGTGCAGCAACGCGCCACGTGCAGTGAGGAGGCACACGCTCACAAGCGGATCTTGCCGTCTTTTGTTGCTCTCTGTCTCATGTTTCTGCACACCGACGATTCACGTGAGTTTTCCTCCTGTTGTCTGTTTCGTCGGGATCGCTGCCTGTTCCACTCGGGACCTGTTAGTAACTGCTGCCTGACTGGTGATAAAAAAAAAGAAAAAAAAGAAAGAGATGCTTTTTCATGTCCGCATGTCCCTCGATGCCCGATGACTCCTGACGGTGTTTTCTTCACTACTTCCATCTCGCATATGGATTGTTCCTCGGCGCTTGATGCTTGTTTGTCTGTCACGTCGTCCTTCTCGGCGTTTTCCGCAGGCTGTGATGGTAGCTCTACTGCTGCTCCTCCCGCGAGCTCCACATATGACGATTGTCGTTCTACACCTACTCCTCTCGTGACTTCCATCGGTGAATGTCGCTCTTTTCCGACACCTTTCGCGACTTTCACCGATTGTACTGGTGCATACGACTCCATCGACTGCGCTTTGCACACATGTCTTCCCTTGGTGCTTGGTGCTTGTCTGCATACGACCTCGTCTTCTCCACCTGCCTTTATAGACGATACTGGTCATGCTACATCGCCACATTTAGCGGCTTCCACAGGTGGTGGTGGTCGCTTATCTCCCGATGCCACTACTTCGCCTACTTCAGTTGTGTCCTTCACTGAGGAGGAGATTGCACGACTTCGCGCCCTGTTGATTGCCTTCGACTCTCTATTGTCGGGTGCATCTACATCGAGGTCTTCAGTTGCGCCCCTGACCGAGCAGGAGATTGTGCGATTTCGATGCCTGCTAGCTCCGTCTTCTGGTTCTTCATCGACAGGTTCTGTTGGTTCTGCTACGGACTCTTCTGGCATTGTGAGACCACCTTCCACACATGCAGGTACATCCCCATGGATTCTTGATACTGAAACATCTTTTCATATGACTCATGATTCATCCACTCTGTCATCTACTCGACCTCTCGAGTCTCCTGTTCATGTTCTTAGTGCTGATGGTACCTCTCTCCCGGTTACTGGCCGAGGCACTCTCAGCACTTCATCCTTTCATGTTCCCGATGTTACTCATGTTCCTCGGCTTACCATGTAGCTCATTTTTGGTGGTCAGATTGTTGACTCTGGTTGCAGGGTCATTCTCGACTTTGGCTCATGTTCCGTTCTGGACCATCACATTGGTGCTCTTCTTGGTGCTGGCCCCCGGCGTCGTGACTCTCAGGGTCTTTGGGAGCTTGACTGGCTTCATCTTCCATCAGCTGCTACCGCCGTCAGTCTCTCCACCTCTGTTGCCTTGTCTACCAGCTCTTTTCAGCAGTGGCATCATCGCCTATGTCACTTATGTGGCTCTCGTCTCTCATCCTTAGTTTGACGTGGTCTTCTTGGATCCATCTCCAGTGGTGTGTCTTTAGACTGTCAGGGTTGCCGGCTGGGTAAACAGGTTCAGTTATCTTATCCTCATAGCGAGACTGTGTCTCAGTGTCCTTTTGACCTTGTTCACTCTGATGTTTGGGGTCTCGCTCCCTTTGCGTCGAAGGGAGGCCATCGCTACTATATTATCTTTATAGATGATTTCTCTCGACACACATGGATATACTTCATGTCTTCTCGCAGTGAGGTCTTATCTATCTATAGGCGTTTTGCTGCCATGGTTCACACTCAGTTCTCTACGCTATTCGTGTGTTTCGTGCTGACTCTACTGGAGAGTATATCTCCAAGATGTTGTGTGGCTTTCTTGTTGAGCAGGATACTCTTGCTCAGTTCTCTTGTCTCGGTGCTCATGCTCAGAATGGCGTGGCTGAGCGCAAGCATCGTCACCTTCTTGAGACGGCTCGTGCAATGATGATCGCCGCCTCTCTTTCGCCTCATTTTTGGGCTGAGGCTGTCTCAACTTCCACGTATCTCATTAACCTTCAGCCATCTACTGCTTTGCAGGGTGGCGTTCCTTTCGAGTGTCTCTTTGATCGTTCTCCCGATTACTCGGCGTTTCGTTTGTTTGGTTGTGTTTGCTATGTTCTTCTTACCCCATGTGAACGCACCAAACTATCCGTTCAGTCAGCTGAGTGTGTCTTCTTAGGTTATGGCGATAAGCATAAGGCCTATCGTTGTTGGGATCCTGTTAGTCGTCGGATGCGTATTTCTTGGGTGTGACTTTTGATGAGTCTCGTCCCTTCTACCCGCGTCCATCTTCCTTGACCTTTGCACTGGAGGATATATCTTTTCTCACTTTCCTGACACACCGATCACTCCCATTGAGCCCTTGCCCGTCCGTCCTACTGTCCCTGCTTCTCCACCTGTTGCAGATTCGACGCCATCATCTCCCATGGTTTCCTCCCCTCATTTGTCACGCGACTTGCACCTTCATCCCCGGTGTCTTCTTCGTCACCTTCGTCTACTCCGGAGACTCCTCCTCGTATTCTTTCTTCTTTTACTCAATATTATACTCGTCGTTCACGTAATGTGGATGCATCTAATGATGTGCCCATCTCCTCGTCTTAGCCTACCCATGGCTTGCGTTCTCGTCCGCTTCCGCCTGTTGATCGTTATGGTTTTTCAACCGCTAGTGCTGCTATGGTCTGATAAAATCTGTTGCTGGCGTTTCTTGCCTTGATTCTGATGAAGTTCAAACAAAAACGGCAATTACTTTTTTAGGGGGAATTACATGCAAAATTGACGGTATGGTTCTGATTTAGTCGATGGTCCTGGTTCTCGTCCACGGCCAGTTCGGCAAAGGCTCGCCCTGGACCTAAACAGTCTGGTGTTTTAACTAATGATAATCCTTTTTTTAGTTGAACTAATGATAATCTTGTTGGTGAGAACACGACCTAAATCTAAACAGTCTGGAGCCGCTGAGAACTGTTGCGGCGAGTTACTACGTGTGTCAGCTGGGTGACTAGATGTTGTTCCGTCAGGGAGGCACCAACAACGTGTTAGTGTTGGCATGGACAGGTACCAAACTTGGTACATGAAGCTACAAGCTTTAAATGACGTACATAGAGGAACTTGTGCCAGACATGGACATAGAGAAAGAATACTAGCTTCTGAATACAAATGGCTATATTCGTATACTGCAAGCAATGAGTGCACAGCGGCGATCCTAAAGACATGCGCAAGGTCCAGATGAAGGTCAGTGGTCGCCGTGGTTAGAAGCAAGTTTTCGTCCAACTAGCTGCTTTTCATTGTGTTAGAAAGCCAAGAATTACTCGTTTCCAGGTGGGCAGGTTTTGAACTCGGATACATATGAAGTCATTTTGAAAAACACATTTCTAAATGCTAAGAAGATCTGAAAAAGGTTGTACAGATACGTCTTCATGATTTGTGTGTGTGCATAAAGTTTCACAGAAAAATAACCTTTTTTATGTCCTATGCAAAAAAAACAAAAAGAATTGTGTCGTGAAACGCTATTTTCAAGCATTGAATTGTCTTTTTTGCAAAGACGAAACAAAAAGACATTTTTTCACAAAACTTTGTGCCACGCATACAAATTTACAAACATGTATGCATGAAATTTCCTTTTGAATTTTTTGACATTTTAAAACATGCTTAAAATGCAGTTTTTGAAAAGTGGATGTATATGCCCATGGATGTAGGAAGTGCCCTCTCCAGGTTTCATCACAAAGAACGTAGCCATCTAAGGTAATCTCAGTTCGTTAGCTGAACTTTCACTTCTATTAACTTCTCTTGGAATCTGTCAAATGAATACTCAAGCCATATTACCTCGTATATTTTTTCGGTTTCGCAACAACACCTCTTTCTCTTTGAAATGCATGTGTTGTCGAACTCAGGAGCTAGGGATTTCTACTTTTTTTTTTCTCCTTCTCCACTACAAAGCAAAGGAGACGGATTTCATATGACGTCACAAAAAGACATTTGAGCTTGCAGGCTACAGCAACAGAATAATAAGCAGTACTACAATACAACAGCTCAAATGATTTTATTCTTTAAACTCCAACAAATAGTACAATACCACTAGTTAGTTTATAGGTTTTGGTCAGCTGATAAGAGAAGTCAACAAGAAGAAAACGGTAATGATAAATCCCAAACGTCTGCATTTTAGCATCTCGTTCCGAACTGATAACTTTAGTTGCCACGGGATGGCAAGTTTAGTTGACAGGAGGTGGCAACTTTAGTGACAAACAGGGTATTTTTCTGAACTGGGACAAAGTTGTCATATCTTAACAACTAAAGTTGCCACCTCGCGTCAACGAAAGTTGCCATCAAAAACGTTCGGAACGAAAATGCTAAAAATGCGGACGTTTGGGACTTATTGGATCCCCAAGAAAAATACAAACTCTTCGGAGCTCGCTGCGCGGTCCAACAACAAGCCAACAGTACATGTTTCGCAACTCATGATGCTCACCAAGCATCCCAACCTTTCTTCCACTCACAATCTCCTCCACTCACAATCTGTTGTTCTTCATCAGCTCCACGAATTCACCAAACGCTGCAACACCAAGAGTTAAAACAGTTAAAGTTCATATCCATGGCCCCATTAATGGAACTAATAATTTGTCTTCCGAAAAACTGTTTTGCGTGCATGCGGGTAGCCAAGAAGTTATACATACCCAAGTCTGAGTCATGGGGCCCCGGGGAGGACTCCGGATGGTACTGGAGAGACATAAGCTTCATCTTGGGGAACACAAGACCAGCACAGCTCTGGTCATTTAGGTTGATGTGTGTTACTTGTACTCCTTCCGGGAGCGATTCTGGATCCACAGCATAGTTATGGTTCTGCATACCAAATCAAATGTTACAGCCAGTTGCAAGTGGCAGCAATGGATTCACATGTACCGGTAATTCAGAAAACAACCAAAAAAAATGGCATTCTTGTCAATAAGCTAATAACAACACAAAATAATGCACTACACCAGCACTGAAGTACTGGTACCAGCTCATAAGCATAAGTTGCTATCCGAAATCCTTCTGCTGAAACACCAGTACAACTGGACAACTGGTGATGCAATCCAAGAATCTTCAGAAATATAAAACTTGAAGTTCAAAAACAAAAAAAGAAATATTAAACTTGCACAAATGACCTTATGCTGAAAGTAAGGCTTTCAAAGTCCCTAGACCAAAACTCAAGCAAATAGGTTCAAGCAGGCGGCTTAGACTTATCAAAGTTATGCATACCTGACTAGCACTACAATTTAGCCTCCGTCCCTAAATATAAGACATTTTTGCAGTAAACAAGGTACGCAAACTAGCTGAAAAGATAAGCAAAATGAGCGGGGGAAACTGACAATCTCTGCTTGTAAACTGACAATGATAGTTCCAACGTTTTTGTCAAGATGTTCAAACTTAGTACTCCCTCATATCTATATTAATTATCGCTGATTTAGTAAGGACTACATAAGCTCAAGAATAAAGCCTTAAGGCCAATCACACCCATATATTATACCCGCTGCAACCAAATCCTTTGAGCTTTGACCATAGATAACAACAAAACTGTCATGGTTGGCCATAAGCATATGTCCATAATATTTTATTGGTTGCCAAAAGATAAGAACAAAAATTAACTGTGCAAGCACTCATGAAACAGAGAAGGCACGAGTCCAAGAATGAAGATCACTACTATGTCAAAAAATGACAAACAACCAGAAACCGGTCTACTGGATTTTCACGTCAAGAATCTGAGCCCAATAAGGCTATTGCTTGTCAAAAATCTTATAAGGATTTTTTCCACATAAACTTAGTCTTTCAGCATTCACAGTCCCATGTACTAGCTTCAATGTCTTAGTCCATGTAGTAAGGTGCCTACTGCCTAAGGTAAAAGTGTAAGGGGATGTTTCGTTCGCGTCCTAGCCAGCGTGCCTGAAGAAAACTAGTGCCTGAGTTGGGCCTGGAAAACTTGTGTTTGTTGCCTGGGCAGACCAGCCTGAGAGGGGAGTGTTTGGTTGGTGCCCTGACCTGGCATAGTATTAGGAAAAAATTATATGTCCTAATGTGGGGCCCACCAGCCCATCAAAGTATAGAGGTACTAGTTTAGCGCCAGGCACGGACCCAGGCGTCCGAAATCGATGGCCTGACTCAGGCTAACGACGATGCTAGGATCGCTCAGGTAAGGCATGCAATCGATTCCTCCGGACGTTAATCAAACATATGCCAAGGAAGCTCCTGGCCAGGCACGAGATGGCCAGGGTGCCAACCAAACAGACCCTAAGCCCAAAGGTGAAGTAAAGAACAGAGTTGCTTGGCTATGACATGAAGCTAATTTAGTATGCAGTGATAACTTAAGTTAAATTAAGAGACCCACATCACATATTCAGCATTAAGTATTAAGTAACATGACCTATCAGAAAACATAAATTGTCAAAGTTATATACTTTCTGATCATCTCAAGAAAAAGCTGACAAACCTGAGCACTGATGCCTACACGTCCGGTCCTGTTGTCACGAACTGGATGGTTTCCTCCGTGATGACCAAATTTCATTTTAAACGTCTTTCCACCAAGAGCCTGCCCAATCAATTGATGGCCCATGCAAATGCCAAATACTGGAACCTTCCCTACTATTTCTTGTACTGTTTTCACAGCATATGGAACTGCAGCTGGGTCACCAGGGCCATTACTAAAAAGAACACCATCAGGCTTCAAATTAAGTACATCCGAAGCAGGCCAGCTTGCTGGAACAACTGTTATTTTGCATCCATATGATGCCAGGCGTCTCAAAATGTTATGCTTGACTCCAAAATCATACACGACGACCTATATAGTTGGAAAAAAAGATGAAAGTGGTAAGATACAAGATTTTTCTTGAATACCACTAAAAGAACTGAGTGATACTGACATGAAAAATTTCACTTGACTGATTGTCATTGAACTCCCATCCTGAACCGGTCTTGTCTAACCATTCGTATGGAGCGTCACATGAAACATCACTTATCAAATCAACACCTGCAGAAAAGCAACACCAAAGTTTCATGCTATGCAACAAAAATGATCAATAGTATTTAAAGATCAAACAGCAGCATGTATACAATGTGTGAAGAAACACTAATGTGATAACAATGCAGAGGAAAATCGCTCGTATCACAAAGCTAATTTATTCACATCTCGAACAAGTACAGAATACACGAAATCCAGCCAATGAAATACTATCAGCTTCATATCTGTTTAAAGAACTTACTGCAAGATCCAATAATTAAGACTCAATAGGACCAAAACGAAAATAGTAGAAATTAAATATATTTTTCAGATAACCGTAGGTCCATAGCAATAAAAAAACATTACTTTAATAACATTGTTATAGTTTATAGGAAGCTTAACATACCAACAATTTTCCAATTTTTGGCCATTTCCAACAATTCCGCGTCTTTCAGAGACTGGTCAGTACTTAGAACACCAATGAGACTGCCATCTTCTCTTAACCTGCGTGTTATTGCACGTGTATCCACATCATCTGCAGAGTGTTAAAAGAACGTCAGATTCCATGAATGGAGTGATTTGAATTAGAGGCAATACTCGATGATGCTATACTTACATATGCCCATAATGTTCCTCTTTCTCAAATATTCATCAAGTGTTTCCGTGCACCTCCAATTGGAAGTACTAGAAGAAAGAAACAGTAGTGTGACTGTGTGAGTGAACAATATAGCGCGCTTAAGCTTTCATCCTATCTATAACAAAAAGTCTTACCATATACTTAGGCTTCGTATGATTAAGCCACCAAGGAAACATTTTATGGATTCTTCATCACCTACAAGAGATCCCCAATAATATTCGTCATTAATGATTATAGAGTATTACGTTCTGTGTCTTGGATACAGAAACTACATACCAGAGTTAACACCGGTGTTTCCAATATGAGGGTTGGCCATCAAAACAAACTGACCAGCATAGCTAGGATCAGTCAAAATCTCCTGGTACCTGTGTTCATTTGTCACGCATGAGAAGAGTCACATATCTGACACAAAAGAAGCTGCCTAAAATTTGAGAGCTTACTGAGACAAATCCTAAAGCAATTGGCACTAAGATAGTACAGTAGGATTTAGAAATTAGAGCAAGACAAGAAAGATGAAACACTGAAACATACAGTACTACATAAGCTAGTATCGCGAGAAGTAGCACCATCACAATACAGAGGTCATGCTCGGAAGAGTAAGTAAATATATGGTGATTTGATCTCATAAGCATTCTGAAGGGGCAGCTAAACACGGTATCGGTAGAAGTAAGAAAAGAATGGATTTCTTTACCCTGTCAATGAGGTGTTGAAGACCACCTCGCCGACTTGAGTCCAGGAAGCACCGAAGGATTTGGCATTCCACACGGAGCCGTCCTCGAGAACGAGGCGAGCGTCGCTAAGCTTCCAAGGTCTCTCCACCGCTGGCACCCCCTGATTCGCAGTCGGGCTGGCGACGGAGCGGCATACCACGGGCGTCGGCGTCCTCACGAGGGCCACTCGGCCATGCTGCCCAAGTCCGACAGAGGGCGGCGCGAGGGAGGTGCGCCGGTGGACGGCGTGGACAGCTGGGCGGGAAGTGAGAGGGCGCATCCGGGGGAGCATGATGGAGAAGGGTGCGAGGTGGGAGATAGCGGCTGGGCCTGGGCCCTGGGGTGAGTAGGGACGCTCGCGCCGCCGCCGACGACGACTTGCTTAAGGTTTTGATTTGAGAGGTTTCTTTCTCCCCAGCTTGGCTCTACGAGTAAAGTGAGGGGGCATATAATAATCGGATCGTTTTAATACCTTTTCGTGGCAAAATTTGGTGTTTTGAGAAAGTTTAGTCGAATCTGCCCCTTTTTAAAAACATTTCAGGAATGTCTCAGGATCGATAGGGTATACCAGCCTGTGACGACACACTTTACTGTAGGGGTATACGCCATACCGTATGAAAATTCTAAGTACGAGATACAGTGCTTGTACGTATCTATTGCCGGGCACTTGGGCAGTAGGGTTATACAGGCTACCGTCAACCTTTATGGCGATAGGGATGCGCTGTCCTGACATGGATAAGTTGTCTACCGACAGGGTCTTTGGTGGTAGGCATCTATACTCTACCGTTATCGACCCCGACGATAGGAAAAGAATCAAATTTTCGAACAGAGGTCAAGTCCGGGTCAAAAGACAGAAATTTGCCTCTTCTCGTTACAAATACGGATACATAAACGTCATGGTACTGCTATCGGTTTCATGTTTTCCAATCCTGACAGAGAGAAACAGACGCCGACACTTGATTACACCACCCTCAAAAAGAAGAGTAAACAAGTTTGACAACAGCGGGGTTTCTCAAACGCTACTTATACATCGCGCAAGCGCCTAATTAATGTTCGGTCACAAAAATTTGACCCAGCCGTATCCCTAGTATAAGTTCTATATATCTAGGCCGACCGACACCCATTATATCCATCGCGTATCTCGAGCGGACTGCCGTGTGGGACCCATCAGACACCCGTTGTTACCCAACGGTTCAGTGAGGACGACACTCCACCGTGCCACCTGAGGGACAAAATTCGGTTATTTTAAGTTGGATAGCGACCGACAACGCTAGTCACTCTCATTTCCCTCCCCTACCCGCCATCCACCCAATTCACTTGTAGCTCGGAGCTCGCCGTACACACGTAGCCATGACCCGACAACGGAGTATCACCTACGCCATGCTCACTATGTAGCGCTGATTGCAACTCCTAGATGAGATATGTGCCCGACGCATCCCTCGGATTGCAGTCGGCATGCCTTCGAACTCTCTAGACCATGAGAAGGGGGAGGAGCAAGCGTCGGACATGCACATGGAGGAGGAGGAGGAGGAAGAAGAGAAATAGGGGGAAGGCGATGCAGATCGAGCGCCTCTATTTGCTAGATTCGACATTGGCGACGTGCAAGCAGAGTACGGGATCATGCAAGAGGAGGAGGCGGCGGAGCAGCAAGCCATCCTCAACTCCATCCAGTTGGAGATGGAGACGAATGCCAACGGTTGCTTCCTCCGCGAACTACGGGCGTAGTGCAACCAACTCTTCAGGCATGGAGTCCGACGAGGAACCAAAGATGCGAGCAGCGGCCAACGACTGTGAGGCCCGTCCATTCGGTAGTGTCGGCATGGAAGTCGTCTACATCTACGACAATGACTACTAGTAGGCTAGTTCCTAATTAGTAATGTGTAGATTTTAGTGTTACATGATATTGTGCTGATTTAGGGTGTCAAACTAAAGGCGTGTGATTGTAGCCAACAAAAACGAGGAGTGGTCGGGCCCTCTCCACAGACGCGTCCGAACGCGTTCATGGATGTTTGAGGAGCCAGATTAGTTGGGCTCGGTTGTAGCGTGTTCGTGGACATTTGAGTGACCGGATTAGCTAGGTGCGGCTGTAGAGGGTATGAGACCAACACCAAGAATATCTCC
Source organism: Hordeum marinum (assembly GCA_022496015.1). Taxonomy (NCBI): domain Eukaryota; kingdom Viridiplantae; phylum Streptophyta; class Magnoliopsida; order Poales; family Poaceae; genus Hordeum; species Hordeum marinum. The sequence continues at coordinate 179,273,593 of CM039678.1, read as the reverse complement.
CAGCGAATAAAAATAAGGACTCTCTCCCAAAATTTTGATGCCCTAAAACTGGTTTTAGACAAGAAGGGAAGGGTTATGGCGATCAAAAAAGTTTCCGCTTTTGAAGTAGCCCTACAAAATTGATGTTCTTCTTTACTTCACATGCTTTGGTATGACGGCTATTTTAGGATAGTTGGTCAAGATGCTCTCATAGCTATGTCGGCATTCACCATAATGTATATCGTACTACAAAGTTGGTTGTTAATGAGATGGTTCCGCCAACAAATTCTCATACCCAAAAATTATTTATAAACCCAATTTATTTGTATTATTAGTGTCGAGAGTTACTGGTAGTTTCAGTTCCAAAGGCTCAACTTATTCGTAACCGGGGACACGGCTAATCGATTAGATTTGGTACTCTGCAGAGTCTTGCACACTTTCCCCCATAAGATTCGACCGCCTTCGTTGAAGGAATCACACTGCATGGTGCTTCAAAATCTGGATGATCGAAACATGGTCTTCCAAAGGGTTCCTCTGGGTTATTGCCGATGCCCATCCAATCCTACCGTTTTTCTACATCTCGTAGCACCGTCCGTCCAGAGTCACCATGATGCCCTACCAAGCTAGAGCCAATAATGGCTTGTGGCTGTGCAGGTAAGCCTCGGGTCTTGAAGTATTCATCCGTCTCTTCGTTCCTAGGTGGAACTTTCCACATGAATACTGGGACTTCTCCAACAACACCTAGGCTACCAACGGGTCCTCCAGGGTGCCGTTAAACCTTTCCACCAAGAGGTACATTGCATCATGAAGTCTTGGAGTCTTGAAATCTTGAGGTCTTGATCATGATTTAATTCTCACAATCCTTAAGGAAACACTCAACCAACCCCGTCTACCAAAAACATAGCAATTATTAAATATCGTCTCCCGGGAAAAAGTGACAAGGGTTTGTGGGGGGTACCTACCACATGATACTATTCATGATCCAAATTTCCAATCACCTAGTTTGCATGCAATGGTGGAACAAGTTGAACTAATGCAATAAAAATCATGGGTAAAATATGATCAAATGACTTGCCTTGCTAATGATCTTCGAACTCAAGTGACTCTAAGTAGCAAGCTTCGCACTTCATATGATCTAGCGAGACAAACAATTCACATTATAAGAAAACACATACACAATCTATTTTAAAACTAAAGATATTCACAAAATAGTGATTCAAACAAATTTCATTGAATTCAAATTTAAACTACTCAAATTTGAAACTACTTGAACTAACAAAAACTTTCTAAAATTTGTGACCTGATGCAGAAAGATTCACTCAAAAACTAATTAAAACATAAAAGATATAAAGGAAATACAAACAAAATAGTTTCTGTTATTTAAAACAAAACAAAAAAGAAAATGGCTACGTGGCACCCTGTGGTTTGCTGCGTGGTTGTACGCGCGAGTGCTAAGTGGCGAACGGTCGAGTGCTTGAGGAAAACAATGCGGGCATTATAAAGTATAACCGGCGATCTAATATAGACCGTACGCGGGGAATCTGACGCTGGAGGGGCTCCCGGTGACTTACAATGGCTGGGAGGTGAACTCCGGCAAGATCGACATCGGCAGGAAGTGGAGGTCGATGTTGGGTGGTGCTCCGATGGTCGCTGGTGGCGGCGGCTTGCTCCAAACAACGCGGACGAGGACGACGGTGAGGTTGGTGGCGTCGAACAGTATCATGGTTTTGTCACGGCATATATCCTCGTAGGAGAACTTAGGTGTGAGGCCATCGTCGCTGTATGGCGACTCGAAGGGGTTGATCGGGAACAAGAGACGGGTTTACCCAGGTTCGGCCCCTCCAATGGAGGTAAAAGCCTACGTCCTGCTTTTGTGTCTATATTGATGATGATCTCGATTACAAGGGTGGAATCGCTAACCTAGCCCTCGGGGGTATCTAACTTAGCCCTATTGGCCTCAGGGGCTCGCCTTTATATACAGGTCGAGACCCTGGGTTTAGAAAGTCCAGGTCAAGTTATGACTCGTGACCTAATACATCTCTAACTTGTCTTGTTCCTCAAGCAGGGAAAGTTCCTGGCGTCTTCTACCTTTTAGGTCTTGAGCCGCCATCTTCACGTGTTGGGCCACCAGGCGACTTACTAAGTAAACCGCCTTACTTACCTCATTGTCAACGCCACGACCCATCTTGAGTATGCTCCTTAAGCCGCCCACATTCTAACCCGACCCAATAGGCGGGTTACACTGCGGATTAGGCCTCGGGTTGATTTGAATTTATTCATATCAATCTCCCTTACCTTCACCAGGTGGCTTATCTTCTCCTTGCATTTGTGTTCTTTCAGTTTCTCCAAATGTCGGCTTATAATACTTCTAAACTTGTCACTTTTCTTGCGCCATCCACCTATGACTTCACCCGCCAAATTTTTTGGGAAAATATGATGAAATCACAACGGATCTTTGCACGTATCCGTTTATCTCGAAAATCAAGGCGTCTTTTCCAAAATTTACTGCGCCTCCTTGTTTCACACGCCTGGCATTTGCCCCTTCGGGTATTTTCCATATAAATATTCATGAGGGACCCCTCTTTCATTTTTACCTTGTCTTCTCACTCCTTCCTCGAGCCTAAAGCCTTGCTGCGCCACCGTTGTCGCACGTCCGTCGCCTCCAGCAACCATCTCCGGGACCGTAGCAGCATCTTGTCTTCACCAAAGTTCATTTGAACTCCTTCGGTGCCTCCAACACCTGTCAAGGTACGCCATTTCCCCCTCATTAGATATATCTTAGTTCATCAGAAAACCCAAAGTGTTCTTAGCCATTCATCGCCATTGTTGGTTCTTGCATGTCTTGAATGTCTTCTATTGTAAGAATAAAGTGGTAGAGATAACGGCTCCATTTTGTACATAGTATGCTCAGATCCCCCTCAAGAATCCATAAATTAGACTGCTATTGCTTTCACGTTTCGTTGTTAGGTCTAGAAAATGTTTTCTTTTCTGGATCATTTGTAGATCTATGATTATAGCCAGTTTGGTGGAAACTTGTTTGTCCCACACTTAGAAAACATTAGAAATTTTCAACTTGGTATAAAGCGCCTTTATATTTGCCATCTTGTCCTTATGATCACAACCCGCCATATGTAGATATTGTTTCTTTTAGGCGCCGACTCTTCTTTAAGGCGTCTCTCTGCTGTAGATACTTGTGGCGTCTTATCCTTGGTTATAACATAGGTGTTCTTGTAATTCCTTTGCTTGTATCTAGGCGTCTCATTATGTGAAAAACCTCCATCTATAACTGGGTGCCTTCACAAGTTTCTGAATAAGTCCTCAAAGAATATGAAGACCAAGGTTTGTTGCAGTCTAAGGAGGCAATCAGATGGCGGATTCCTCAGGGAGAAGAATGCCCAAAACCCGGCGAAGGATAAGTTGTGGTTTTCATATATCATTCTTGCGGATATCCAGCGCTCTGAACATGTTGAGGGTCGATTGAAGACAACCTATGAAGAGTTGTCCGGGTTAAAACGGCACATTGACCACATGACCCAAGCCATCTTAGGTGAATATCTTTATGAACTTTTATGCCAACCCACTCTAATACTCATTTATGAAGATAAATCGCATGGCGACTCATCTACTTGAACTGCTTGTGGGCCCTCGCACTCGCAATCTCCGGGATAATATCTTGCTAAAGCTCAAAGTTATGTATTTATTAATGGAGCAGCTTTATACTGGAAGCATGTGCACAATCAAAGCTGTCACGGGGAACAAAGAGTCGGTGAAGCTCATCAAAGATCCGCTGAAATTCCTCTCTACAATCCATAAGAAAATTGTAAAGCTCAAAAGATCAGCCGCCCGAGTTGGCGCACCATATTCCTTAAGTTGGGCTCTGGCTTATTCAGCAGAGCTTGACCCGGCAGAGATGGTCGAAGGTTTTCCGGCGCTGAAGGTAGACGGGTCAACATTCACCGATGTTGATTATATTCAGTGTGTCAAGGCGGCTCGAGTGTTCGCCAACCAACTTGTGAATGAAATGCCATTTAAGAACTATCAGTTGGCTTACGACTCCAACAACACTCGAGTTCAGCCGCCCTCCTTTGAATCAGTGAACCTGACTCCGCAGCACCATAAGCACATCTTTGTCCCTGACGTTGACCCGTACCTAGTCTTGAATGAAGAAGCTATATTTGAGGCTTTAACCCATTGCAACTCGGACTTGGACAAACTTCAGATCGAAGACCCGAAAGCCCGAGCAGAGGATAACCCGGAGACATCCCTCGTGAAAGATCAACCCAAAGCTTAACCCAGATGGCTCAGAGTCCGGGTTATGAAAAATATCTAAAAAAACTTTGATTCAACTTTTTGGGCATGATAGTGCCTTGTAATAGTTTTAAGCCAGCAATTGTTTTGCCTGTGTCGTGCCTTCGTGCACGTTTTCAAACTCTTTATCTTGTCTTGATGGCAAGGAATTTGTGTATGACCAGGCTTTTGTTAACTTGCCTTTAATCCTTGTGTGTATGAGTCATACAACATGTGTCCTCAACTTATTCTGTCTTGGCCGATCTTTTCTCAATATGTTATTTCTTGAATATGTATGGGAGGGTTACTGTAACCCGATCCCTAAAATCTTTCCACAAAACTTGTTTGCCAAACCATGTATTTTGAACTGGCCATGATAGGATCACAGTTTCATAACTTGGGTACTCTTGCATGAGCCGGTAATAAAAATAGTAGCATACCTAAAAGGTTAACTCACGATGATAATACATAATAATAAAGGCTATAATAGGCCGACTCAGTGAGACTCGGTAAGGAGACTGGCTTTTGAGGCTCAAGTCTTGCTTCAATGAAGCGGGTATGATAACCAATGGTTTATCCTAGCTCTCTGTATGCTGGCTCTCACGTAACTCAAGCCAATGTTTTAACCTTGAAAAGTTCAGGGTCCACAAAGGTTTGACTTATCAAGAGTACACGGGTTCACCTGATCAGAGTCGCATCAAGAATACAAGCAGGTTTAACCATATATTGTGGCGTATTTATTTTGCCAGGTCAAGAGGGTGAGAAAGCTAAACTCGATGAGTTGAAAGCCCCAAGTGCCCTATGTTTCAAACAATAAAGACACGTGCTCAATTTATAGGCTGAAACGACAGAGACCTTGAGTTTTGGGGGTGCCGGCATCATTATATTTGAACATATAGAAGTATGTACATAAATTGGGGGGGGGGGTACAAAAGTGATCAGCCGGTGGCTCTAAGTATAATAAGGCCGAAGTTGAGCAATGTTCCAAGGTCGGGTCGTCTCTTCTTCAGAGGTATATGATCCTAGTCGCAGGTCGATCAGATAATATGAACCATTGTTGAGGTTTTTGCTGATCATTAAAGGGACTTCCCGAGGTGGTGAAAGCTTGTGCATCCTTGTTTGATCTTGAATCAAACGGAGTACTAAGTTGCTCTCCTGAAAGGTGCAACTTTTAACTCTACGACTATGATAGCGATGTAGGTCTTGTTGATATAGAGTTGATATGGCTGCTGCTAAGTCACGCTCTTCCTCCAAAGCGTCCAAGGAATCTTGACATGCTTGTTCGTTGTCTGCCTCATTATAAGCGGTGACTCGAGGAGAGTCATGATGAATGTCACTTGGCAAAACCGCCTCAGCACCATAAACCAGAAAGAAAGGCATGTAACCAGTGGATCTGTTTGGAGTTGTTCTAATACTCCAAAGCACCGAGGGAAGTTCCTCAACCCAATAGCCTGGGGTACACTATAGTGGAACCATGAGCCAAGGTTTGATCCCCCTAAAAATCTCTTGATTAGCTCATTCAACTTGTCCATTGGATTGTGAATGCGCCACTACTCCTAAATCAAGCCAAATATGCTCCTTCTAACAAAACTGCTCCATAGCTCCTTTGGATAAATTGGTACCATTGTCAGTAATGATACTATGAGGATATCCAACGGTAGATCAATTTCTTCAAAAATTTGACTGTCGTCTTCGCATCACAACTGCTGATGGGCTCAGCTTCAACCCACTTGGTGAATTTATCAACCGCCACCAATAGGTGAGTCTTTTTATGAGAAGAAATCTTGAATGGGCCAACCATATCAAGCCCCCAGACTGCAAACGGCCAAGTAATTGGGATCATGTGCAACTCCTGAGCCGACACATGGGCCTGTTGGGCGAACTTTTGACATCCATCACACTTGCGCACAATGTCTTTTGCGTCTGCATGAGCTCTCAGCCAATAAATCCATGGCGAAAACTTTTGCTGCCAAAGATCTTGAGCCGACGTGGTGTCCATAGTCGCCAGCATGGATTCATTGAGAATTTCATGTCCTTCCTCAGGGGAAACGCAAAGTTGAAAAACACCAGTGCTACTCTGCATGTTTAACTGACAAGCCTCGATTTCCTCTGTTGGGGCTCGCCTCGGGTTAAATAAGCCAAATACAGAACTGTCCAATCAGGGATAACATGAAGAGCCGCCACCAAGTGCGATTCCGGGACACGAATAGCTATATCCTCCTCAGACGGCAATTTTACCGAATGGTTATGCAGGACATCTGGAAAGACGTTGGGAGAAACCGGCTTTCGCTGAGAGCCGAGTCGTGACAGGGTGTCTGTCGCCTCGTTTTGTCGATGATCGATATGGTTGACTTGATAGCCTTGAAAATGACTAATACGTCTCCTCGTATCTATAATTTTTTATTGTTTCATGTGAATATTATACAAATTCCACATATTTTTGGGAACATTTTATATGATTTATTGGACTAACATATTGATCCAGTGCCTAGTGTCAGTTCCTATTTGTTGCATGTTTTTTGTTTCGCAGAATATCCATATCAAACAAACTCCAAGCGAGATAAAAATTTACAGAGAATTATTTTGGAATATTTTTGATTTTTGGGAGGTGTAATCAACACAAAAGGAGGCCCATAGCCACCACAAGACACCAAGGCACGCCCTAGGGCCCAGACGCGTGGTGGTGTTGTCGGTGTCAAAACTGGTGGATCTCGGGTAGGGGGTCCCAAGTTATGAGTCTAGGATCGATGGTGACAGGGGGACGAAGGAGACGATGTTTACCCAGGTTCGGGCCCTCCTATGAAGGTAAAACCCTACGTCCTGCTCGATTATATTAATGTGTATGAAGGTTACAAAGTTGATCTACCTCGAGATCAGATAGCTAAAACCCTAGATGAGTTTCTCTGCCCTACAATCTAAAACCCTTTGGCTTATATAGATGCCAAGGGTCCCTAGGGTTACACATAGTCGGTTGCCCACCGGAGGGAAAAACATGCCTAATCTACTATCTTAAACTTTGAAAGACATGCCATGGCTCTTGAGGTCACCTCCATAGCGACGGGGCCTTCGGCCAATCCAATCCTTAGCGAGCGGCCCATGAGTCCGGCCGGTAAGAAATAGGCTGGAAGTCCGAGGACCCCTTAATCCCAGACTCCCTCAGTAACCCCCGGACTAGCCTCCAATGCCGAGGTATCCAGACAATCTTGCACATCAAAGTCTTCGGCTTGTGAGGCGAGTCCCTCTATCCCTTCTTGTTCGGAAACCATCCTGTCATCGATGAACTCTCAATCGTTGAGAACTTGCAGGACCCATTGTAGTAACTTCGACGCCCCTCGATCCTTGTGCGCCAAGGTGCGATGGGTAGCCCAACAGCTTTTTACAAGACTGCCCTTCCCACAAGGGATACACCACCCATTTAAACAGGCTGAATCGTGGTCTGGCCCCCCCTTCCCGTTCTTCCCCATCAGGAAAAGCTTCAAGCAAGAGATCACCAAGAAATGTGGCGAGCGTCCCTAGATCTTCCTCGCATCCTTACGGCACCCTTCCCGGGGATTGGGCAAGTTGCTTTGTATCCCTCCTTCGGTTGCGCGACCTCGAGACCAAAGGTTATCATCCCTCCTCGGATCTGGCAGCTACCCACGCCGGATTAACTTATTTTGGCAACGAGGCCTTCACGGAGAACTTCCCTAATCCTCACAAGGGAGAGCGGGTATGCTTCGTGCCTTTCCTCTTGTGGGGTCTAGGATTCCCCATTCATTCCTTCCTGAGGGGATTACTGGAATTCTATGGGATCCAGCTCCATCATCTTACCCCCATATCTATTCTGCACATCTAGGGCTTTGTTGCTCCTTGCGAGTTCCTGGGCTGCGAGGCCCACTTTGGATTATGGAGGAAGTACTTCTGTCTCGTCCGCCGCACTTGGGGTGAGATAATTTGGTAAGTTAGAGGAGCCGAAGTATGTCGTATAGCCGGGACAGGGTATCTAGTGGGGACACCGAAGAAGGAGTCCGAAGAATGGTCCTCGGAGTGGTTCGATATTAAGGATGTTCCCCTATTCGATCCATCTCGGAGGGGTTTGCTTGAATACTCTGACACCCCTTTGAGGAAAAGGTATAACTGGCAATCGAAGAGTTCATCCCAAGAGGAAGGTGCCAAAGTGCAATGCCTGGCTGCCCACGTAAGGCTGCTAGCTCATCACAAGCTGACCATTATTGATGTGATGGCTGCCCCTTCAGCAAAGGATACACCCTTTGTGGCGTTACAACGGAACAAGTGATATCACTTGTTCCCGACGGCTGGGCCCTGCCAATCAAGTGGCATTGGCAGCCGCACTTGCCGCCCTGTTCAAAGGGGAAGAAGAAGACTTTGTTCTGCTACCGGTTAAGGAGGGCTACTCGGGTTATAACCCAATCAAATGGGTAAGCCTTTCGACTTTGTGACCTGAGTTCGGTTTTTTTACTTGCCCCTTCTGACCGAAGCTTTCAATATGTGCGAAAAAGACTGGAGGTGCTTTGTCGAGATAGTCAACTGTCCGGCCCCTCAACCAGAGAACTACTCTCATGATGATGATCTAGAGTTGTCAATCGAGTATGAAGACGGGGTCTTTTACCAAGAGAGCCTTGATGGTTCCAAGGGGCTATCGTAGCCGATCACCTCGGATCACTCCCTTCCCCTACTATAGGCAAAAAGAAAAATTCTTCCCGTAAAAGGCAAGCAACCTCCGTCGACCAGAATGTGCCGGTTTATGCTCCCAAGTGTCGTCGGTCCACACGACGAACATCGACTGCGGCAACTATGCCCAGACCGAACAAAAACAGGAATCCTTCATGTGAGCCAACCACAAGGACGACCCCGACCACTCGTTCAACCAAAAGGTACTTCGTTCGACCGTTTAATCTATTGTTATCATGATCGATAGGATTTCACAGAAGATCTCATGTCAAAATACTCAGGAAATGAGTACAACCATCTTCTGTCGGGAATGTTGCTAGGGTGCCTGGCAACACTCATGATTCAAGGTCTTACTCTCATGCCGAACCTGCTGTAGAGGCCCATGTGGCCAACCAGGTCCCTGAAGATTCCGGGGATGTAGTATCAGTCACTAAATCCGAGGTAGAGAGTGTGATGAACCACTGGTGGCGACAAGAAGCCATGCGCCACCAGGCGTTTTCCGGACAAGAGTTTAATTCTCTATGTTCAGTAGACACGTACATCGGAACTGCCCGAGCTGGGCTTGGGGAAGCCGTGAAACTGATATCTTCCAGCCTGGAGGTGAGTGATTGGTTTTAACAATCCGGGCACACATATTAACCCAGTAGCCCCCGAGCCTTGATTTGGTGGGGCGACCGAATTAAGGACCCGCATATTGTTTTATGGATGATGTAGGCTTCAAGGTAGCAGAATGAGCAATTGGCCAGTGACCTGGAGGCGATCAAAACGCAGGTGCAAGCCGTGAAGGCCGATCTTGAACAAGTGAAGAATTTTACCCGGGAGGCGCATGTTGAGTATGTCCATTTTACCAATCTTAGTATATAGTCCCGTGCTGACGCAATGGTACTTTGTAGCAGCTGAGTCTATAGGGCAGATGCAATAAGATTTATATGCGGCCTGAGAATCCCAGAGGTACGCCGAGTCCCTGTATGATGGCGACTGCCTTTCATCACAACGAAATATGGAGGAGAAGAACCGTCTCGAGGCGGAAAACCAGCAAAAGGCTAAAGAAATTGAGAGTTTAAAAACTCAATTGGCTCAAGCCCAAGAAGTGAAACAGAAATTACAGAGGGGCATGTTCGGTAAGTGAGATTGTAACGTCGAAGGGTACCTCTAATACATGATGTGTAATGGACATGCTTCGTCTCGTACATAGGTCTCCTGACCAGGCAGCCTGAAGAAGATATCGGATCCTACCGAGGGAACCTTCTGAAGGAACTGTCTGCCGTACATGAGTGGGCTTGGAAGGCTATGAGGAGCATTATGAAAGTGCTATGGTCTACCGAGAAGCCTCCAGAGGGGATGGCCGAACTGGCTGATCGGTTCAAGGGAGCCGACATCGTTTCGAGTTATGGAAGACATCGGCCTGCCGGGAGGGAGCACGAGAGGCATGGGTGATGATCAAGACCCATTATACCAGTCTTAACCCCGAGCATATGGCTCGGGTTAGGACAGCAGGGCCGGATGGGCAAGAAGTACTGCTTCATTTGGTGTACGACCAAGTGATGCATGTCGTTCGTCTCTCACAAGAAGGTAACACCCTAGATGCCTTAATAGACAATCTTGACCAACAGACAGATGTGTGATTTTATGTAACTATATACTTTTAATCAAAAATTGCTCCGACTGGGCTGTAAACATTGTCTTAACCGGCCATCGGCTTCGACCTCTCTTGGTAAGAGCTTGGGAGTGTTCCTTATCAAATGTCCTTCAATAAGAGTGAATTCTTTCGCGGAACCAGGCAATCCGGCCATTTGGTGCAAACAGACAGAAAATCCACAGGGAGATATGTTATATTACTTCTTAGCGTAAGAAACATCTTCCAAAGAAAATATTACCTATATCGGTACCTTTCTTCAGGCCGCTACGTAAACCGTAGATAGTAATGTCGTATACTGCTAGTATGCGACTAATGGCTTTCTTGAGAAAAAAATCCCAAGTAATGGTGATAACAACCATAATTTATATTTTTTGCTTCCGTCGTAGCCGACCAATTTTCTGCTAAAGATAGCTAGCTTTTGGCTTCACCCATCTGAGGTACGTATCCGGGTGATCCGGTCGTAACAATCGTAGAGGTGCTCCCTTTATCCTCTAGCCAAACAATTGGGAACGTAGAGGGTAAACACAGGAGCGAGGCAACCAAGCTTGGAAAAAATCTTAGTTCTAATTGATGCATATAATGGCTTAAAAATTGACAAGGGAAACGTGCATACACAATAAATGGAATACATGCTTAAAATATGTAATCATCGGCTTCGGGAAGAAGCCCCCAGGTGTTTTGTTCGGGTTTAACATTTGAGGATGTATGCCGAAAAACTTAACACGAGCTCGGTTTAGCCAAACATAGAGTTGGGAAAAGAAAATCCAATCCTGCAAAATCAAGGTGGAATGAAAAGAAGTATGAAAGGAAAGAAATAAAAGGAAAAGGATGGTAAAAATTATGACGACACCAGTCTAGCCATAAAAGCACCGAAGACGAGTTACGTTCCATGGGTTTGGTTCGAGGCGGTTATCCGGCGGGTTGTGAAGACGATAAGCCCCTAGTGTGAGTACTTTGGATTGAGCTTATGCTTCTTCTTCTCCAGGAGTCGTAAAATGAGTTCACCCACATTATACGCCTTTGCCCTGACCTCCCTGCTCTGGTAATGTTAGGCTTGCTATTGATAAAAAGTAGAGCGAGCCCAAGCTATGTCGCGCTCTCCTTCTAAGGCGTCCAAGTCCTCTTGCCGATCTAACTCGGCCTCCTTTTCTTCATACATGCGCACCCTTGGTGCATCGTGAATAATATCACAGGGAAGGACTGCTTCTGCCCCGTAGACCATAAAGAACGGTGTGTATCCTGTTGATCGATTCGGGTGGTACGCAGACCCCACAGAACGGAGTCAAGATCCTCTACCCAATTGCAGTCGGATTCATGAAGAGACCGGACCAGACGTGGTTTAATACCACTCATGATGAGGCCGTTGGCCCACTCGACTAGTACATTGGTCTACGGGTGGTACACTGATGCGTAATCGAGCTTGATGCCCATCTTTGTGCACCAGTCTTATACCTCTTGGGCGGTGAAGTTGGATCCATTGTCCGTTATTATACTGTGTAGGACATCGTAACGTTGTACCACGCCTGATATAAAGTCGACTAATGGTCCGGACTTGGCTGATTTGACAGGTTTTGCTTCAATCCATTTGGTGAACTTGTCAACCATGACCAGTAGTTCTTCTTGGTCCCCCCCTTTAAGTGGTCCGACCATATCCAGCCCCCAGTCCGCAAAAGGCCAGGTAATCGGAATAGTCTGAAGAGCTGTTGGGGGCATGTGGCTTTGATTTTCAAATAGTTGACATCCCACGCAATGTTGGACAAGTGTCTAGGCGTTCGCTCGAGCGGTGGGCCAGAAGAAACCAGCCCGAAAGTCCTTGCTTACTAAGGCCCTTGCTGCGGCACGGTGGCCACCTATTCCTGCACGGACTTCGGCCAAGATCTGCCTTCCTTCTTCCTCAGATATGCACCGCTGGAGTACTCTGGTGGTGCTTTTCTTGTATAACTCACCCTCGTAGACTTTATAAGCCTTGGATCGCCGAAATATGCATCTCGCCTCTGTCTGATCGTCAGGGAGTTCTTGGCGATGAAGGTAAGAGAGAAAGGGCTCAGTCCATGATGCGATTACTGCCATGACCTCATGAGCCGAAGGCATTTCGTCCATTACGGAGCCACCAATGATTTTGTCATCTAGTTCATTTACAGGGGGAACAACCTCTTCTACACTGATGGATCTGGCACCGTTATTGTCGTCCTGCCAAACCACTGACGGCTTGTAGAGCTGTTCAAGGAAGGCGTTTTTCAGGACAGGGTCGCGTTTGGCCCCCATGCGGACCAGTATGTCAGCGGCTTGGTTGTTGTCTCTAGCAACATGATGGAATTCCAGCCCCTCGAACTGTGTGGATATTTTAAGGATGACATTTCTATATGCCACCATCTTCGGGTTTTTGGCATCGAATTCACCGTTGATTTGAGAGATGGCCAGGTTGGAGTCTCCCCATACCTTCACCTGTTGTATGCCCATTGATGCTGCCATCCGAAGACCGTGCAAAAGTGCTTCGTATTCGGCTGCATGGTTGGAATTGGCATAGATGATTTGCAACACATATCAAATGTTGTCACATGTGGGAGATGTGAGAATAACTCCAGCCCCCAATACGACCAGTGTTTTGGATCCATTGAAGTACATCGTCCAATGGGTGTATGTACTATATTCCCTCGGAGCTTGGCCTCTGTCCATTCAGCAAGGAAATCTGCCAACACCTGAGATTTAATAGCTCGTCGTGGCTTATAGGCGATTTCGGAAGGAAGGAGTTCAATGGACCATTTGCCTATGCGGCCCATGGCGTCTCTGTATTGCTTATATTGTTTAGGGGTACATCGGATGTCACCGTGATGGAACACTCTTGAAAGTAGCGGCTGAGCTTCCGTGATGCCATAAACATTGTATATGCTATCTTCTGGTATGCAGGTATCTAGACTTGCATTGCGTTAGCACTTCTGCCACATAGTAGACTAGCTTTTGTATCCAGAATTTGTGACCCTCCTGCTCTCATTCGACGATGAGCATCACGCTAACCACTTGATTCTTGGCCGATATGTACAATAACATTGGTTCACAGGCGCCTGGTGCTATGAGTATGGGGTTGCTTGCTAGCAGTGTTTTGATTTCCTCTAACGCAACTGCCGCTTCATCAGTGCACTCGAAATTCTTGGTCGATTTCAGCAACTTGTAGAGCGATAAAGCCTTTTCACCGAGGCGGGAAATAAAGCGACTTAATGCCACCATGCAACCCGCCAACTTTCAGACATGCTTTAGCTTTGTCGGAATCGCAAGTTCCGACAGGGCACCAATCTTAGCCGGATTGGCTTCTATTCCTCTATGGGAAACTAAGAATCCGAGTAGTTTACCAGTGGGGACTCCAAAGACACATTTCTTCGGATTGAGTTGTATATCATACTCACGTAGGCTAGCAAAGGTTTGCCTTAGGTCGTCAATCAATTGGCTGACGTGTTTGGTTTTAATGACCACGTCGTCCACATATGCCTTTACTGTTTTACCGACCTGTTTCTCGAGACATGTCTGAATCATGCGCTGGTATGTAGCCCTGTATTTTTTTATCCTGAAAGGCATTGTGTTGAAGCAGAATGGCCTGTAGGGGGTGATGAATGCGGTTGCAGCTTGATCAGATTTCTTCATTTTGATCCGATGGTATCCGAAATAAGCATCAAGGAAGCACAATGAGTTGTGTTTGGCTGTGGCATCAATAATCTGGTCTATGCATGATAAGGGGAAAGGGTTCTTAGGGTAGTCCTTATTAAGGTCTTTAAAGTCGATGCACAGCCGCCAGGATTTATCTTTCTCCGGTACCATCACCAGGTTTGCGAGCCATTCGGGGTGCTTGATTTCCCGTATGAATCCGACCTCCAACAATTTGGCTAGATCTTCACCCATAGCTTGACGTTTGGGCTCGGAAAAGCAGCATAGAGTCTGTTTGACGGGCTTGAAGCCTGCGATTATGTTCAGACTATGTTCTGCTAGCCGCCATGGGATTTTTGGCATATTAGAAGGATGCCAGGCGACGATGTCCCAGTTTTCTTGTAAGAATGCTCGCAGTGCCTCATCCACCATGGGGTCCAGCTGAGCTCCAATGGACGTTGTTTTATTGGGGTCCGTTGAGTGTACCTGAAATTTAACAATTTCTTCTATAGGTTTAAAGGACATGGGTTTGGGCCTTTTACTAAGGATCACATCGTCCTTGTCCACTATTGACTGGAGTGCAGTCAATTCCTCTATAGCAAAGGTCTCGGCTAGTGCCTCGAGGGCGAGCGCTGCAGTTTTGTTCTCAACTCGAAGGGCTATATTCGGGTCACTGGTGATTGTGATTACCCCATTCGGGCCTGGCTTCTTGAGCTTCATATACCCGTAGTGTGGTATACCAATAGGGCGTGGTAGCCACTAGGTAAGGGCACGATATGGAAGAGAAGTTCTTCGGATCGGTAGTTTTCAGGCGTGCTGAACAACACGTCCAAGGTGATGCGTCCGGAATAATGTGCCTCTTTCCCAGGGATGATCCCCCTGAACGTTGTGTTGCTATGTTCGACGCGAGATCAGTCGAACTGCATTTTTAGGGTGTCCTCGTAGATGAGGTTTAAACCACTACCGCCGTCCATTAGCACCTTTTGTGACATGAAACCATCGACGATGGGGTTTAGGACCAGTGCAGCCGATGTTTGACCAGGGTGGGCGGTTGGTTGGTCAGTTTCTATGAAGGTGATGGGTATGTCTACCCATGAACTTGTTGCCGTCACATGGTAGACCCGTTTGAGTTCTGTAAGAGCTCTTTTCCTCCTGTTCCTGAAGGGAAACATTTCATAGATCGTCAAGGCTTCACGTTGTATTCTGGTGGCGTTGTTGAACGCCTGTTCGGAGGTAGTGCCTCGAGGATGGCCTCTCCACTTTTTGTGACCTGCCTGACGACCCAACAAGCTTTGAGGTTGTGAGTCGGGCTTGTGTTTAGCAAGACACAATGTATAGGGCATGGCTTGTCCAATAGTCCATCAAGGACAGTTCTAACCCGTAGGGGGTATATTTCTTTTTCCGGTGGGTTCATGTTCGGCCAACCGCTTTGGAGGTGTCCGTATTTTCCGATCTCCTCTAGGGTATTTGGCAAAGACTAGTTCCTAAAGTAGTCATTCGGCTTGCCAGGTGCTCTCCATGGCACAGTATTTTTGTACCATGTCCGATAACTCGGTGAAGTCGTGATGTGTCGACGAGCTAGAGCATTGAGGATACCTTCATCATGACAATTGCAACTGAAGGTTGCCATTATCTCCTGGTCACTAGAGCCTGGTACTCTATCTCTAACAAGGAGGAGTCAGGCCCAAAAATGATGAACTGACTCCCCTGGCAGTTGTTTAACATGCCGTAAGTCTGAAGACTTGGACTCTCCTGTGATGCTTGAATGCTCGACTTGGGTGGTGGGTGGGATTTTTTTTGGTTCCACGCCACAATGTGAGTCCGGAATCACTGGGTTCGGCGCGGGGGAGTTGGAGTCCATATTGACTATAGGACCCTTCCGCATGGGGTTCGAATTCCGCGCTAGATCGGGGATCGATCCCGAACTACCAGAGCGAACTCCGGAGTCTGGGTTATGGGAGAGATCTTGATGATCGGAAGTAAGGATATAAATCGTCTTTAATTCTGGTTATTGGGAGGACGAGCCTCCAGCCGGACACTCGACGGTGGCTACTAAGTGAGTGATCGAGGGGATGCGAATCTCCCTATCGTCGGGTTTAAGCCCGATCGTAGAGCGGGGTATGGTCGTCATACATGCCCATGGTTTGAATCCGATCAAGTAGCTCGTTTAGAGATGAGACGTCAGTGGGGCACGTGTCGCCGAAGCGCACGGGGTCGATCCGCAATGTCGTGGTTCCAGGGTCGCTCGCCGACGAATCCAGGTTATGTTCAGCTGCAGCGGATCCAGGCACATCGACTGGGTTGGGCGTTCTAGACTACCTGAGGGTAATGCCACCTTAGAGGTGGGGCCTGATGTTCCCGGCATCAAGGCGTCGGGATCTGCGGGCTCCTCCATCAGACCTGAGGGCTCCATCAAAACAAGTTCTCCCCGTGAATCAACGATGAACTCTAGTGTTCCGAATCCGATTTCTTGATCAGGGAAGAAACTTCCGATGTGGCAGAGATGGCCAGTCAGATCAGCATGCAACATGATGTTGCCGCGTGCGGAGATCTGAATAGGGACGGAGACATCCTTGCTGTAGATTTCATTGCTTATGATAAGGCGAGCCATCGATTCATTTGGCGATCATAGCGGAACTCTCAGTCAAAGCACCAATGTCGGTGTCAAAATCGGCGGATCTCGGGTAGGGGGTCCCAAGCTGTGAGTCTAGGATCGATGGTAAGAGGGGGACGAAGGAGATGATGTTTACCCAGGTTCGGGCCCTCCTATGGAGGTAAAACCCTACATCCTGCTCGATTATTGACATGTATGAATGTTACAGAGTCGATCTACCTTGAGATCAGATAGCTAATACCCTAGATGAGTTTCTCTTTCGTACAATCTAAAACCCTATGGCTTATATAGACGCTAAGGGTCCCTAGTGTTACACATAATTGCTTGCCCACCGGAGGGAAAACATGCCTAATCTACTATCTTAAACTTTGAAAGACATGCCACGACTCTTAAGGTCTCCTCCATAGCAACGGGGCCTCCTGCTAATCCAATCCCCAGTGAGCGGCCCATGAGTTCGGCCGATAAGAAATAGGACGACAGTCCGAGGACCCCTTAATCCTGGACTCCCTCTGGTGGGTTGTGGTCACCTCATAAGTAGGTTGGAGCTCTACTTTGTGCGCAAGGAATCTTATATCTGTAAAAAAATCATGTTAAAATCTCAGTGTAATCGGAGATACAGACCTC
The DNA here is from genome assembly GCA_022496015.1 of Hordeum marinum. NCBI lineage: Eukaryota > Viridiplantae > Streptophyta > Magnoliopsida > Poales > Poaceae > Hordeum > Hordeum marinum. The sequence goes on along the minus strand of CM039678.1, from coordinate 179,256,143 downwards.
CAAGAATACAAGAAACAATTTTCAGCCAGAAAACAAGAACGCGAAACAGAAGAGAATAGAGAAGGAGGTCCAATCTGGGAGGGGCTTCTGCCCCTCTGCCTCCATGGAGGCCATGGACTAGAGGGGGAACTCTCCTACCATCTAGGGGGAGGCCAAGGAAGAATAAGAAGGAGGGGTCTCTCTCCCCCTCTCTCTCGGTGGCGTTGGAACGTCGCTTGGCAATCATCGTGATGATGATCTACACTAACAACTTTGCCACCATCAACACCAACTCTATCCCCCTCTATGTAGAAGTGTAACACCTCTCTTCCCCGCTGTAATCTCTACTTAAACATGGTGCTCAACTTCATATATTATTTCCCAATGATATGTGGCTATCCTATGATGTTTCAGTAGATCCATTTTGTCCTATGGGCTAATTGTTGATCGTGGTTGGTTTGAGTTGTATGTTTAATTTTGGTGTTGTCCTATGGTGACCTCCACGTAGCGCAAATGTGAGGGATCCCCGTTGTAGGTTGTTGCAATATGTTCATGATTTGCTTATGGTGGGTGGCATGAGTGACAGAAGCACAAACCCGAGTAGGTGGGTTGTTGAGTATGGGAATAAAGAGGACTTGATACTTAATGTTATGGTTGTGTTTTACCTTAATGATCTTTGGTATTTGCGGATGCTTGCTAGAGTTCCAATCATAAGTGCATATGATCCAAGTACGGAAAGTATGTTAGCTCATGCCTCTCCCTCATATAAAATTGCAATAATGCTTACTGGTTGACGTGGCTTGAGACTGCGTCGGTATTTCCCCAAAGAGGAAGGGATGATGCAGCATAGCGACGGTAAGTATTTCCCTTATTTATGAAACTAAGGTATCAATCCATAGAGGAAGATCACTCACCCACATAAATAGCACCTGCACACAAACAACAAATACTTGCAACCCGACACGAAAGAGAGGGTGTCATGCTCTCTACGATAATAAGATAGATTACGTAATGATAGGTAGGAGAAATAGATCTCTCGAGAACACGAAATAAAAGAGTAAATATGCAGCAATATATTTTTGGGTTTTTGGTTTTGTAGATCCAAAAACAAAGATTGCAAAAACGATAGATCGGAAAGCAATATGATGGAAAAGTAGACCCGGGGGCCGTAGGCTTCACTAGTGGCTTCTCTCATGAGTATAGCGCACGGTGGGTGAACAAATTGGTTTTGGGAAATTGATAGAAAATCGAATAGTCATGACGACATCCAAGGCAATGCTCATTATATAGACATCATATCCAAGATAAGTAGATTGACTCCTACCTGCATCTACCACTATTACTCCACACATCAACAACTATCCAACATGCATCTAGTGTATTAAGTTCATCTATTCATGTAGGAATAGACCCCATCTTGTTATCCTTAATAGCAATGATACATGTGAGGGAGTCCTCGATTAAGGGGGCCTCGGGAGGCTGACCTATTTCTATGGGCCGGACTATATGGGCCATTTACCGAACACGTGATTCATTGAAGACCCTATCTCCAGGATGGAAGCTTCGGGAAGCACGGCTTGTACTCCATGTTTGATGTAGCGAATAGGCATGTTTATCTCTTCGACGTGTAACCGACCATGTGTAAACCCTAGATACCCTCGGCGTCTATATAAGCCGGAGGGTTTTAGGTTGTAGATATAGAACAACTCATCTAGGGTTAGCTATTCGATCTCGAGGTAGATCAACACTATAACCCCCCATATCATCAATACAACAAAGAAGGATGTAGGGTATTACCTCCATAGGAGGGCCCGAACCTGGGTAAAGTGTGACCCTTTCTTCTTCTGTTAGCATTGGTTCTAGTCTCATAGTTCGGGACCCCCTACCCGAGATCTGCCGGTTTTGACACCGACATTGGTGCTTTCATAGAGAGTTGCTATGTGAGCACCCAAGGAATCCATGTCTCACCTTGTCATCAATGAAGAGGTCCGCAACATGGACACTTTCGTCCCCAGACAAATCTTCGCCTTTGGCAGCGTTGTGCTACATGCCGACCCGACCGGCCATCTAGGCCGTGTTGAGAGCTTCGCCCCTGATCGAGAGGTTAGATTCGGGAACCTAGAGTTCTCTATGGACTCTCGGGGTGACTTGTCACCAACCGGGCTTGCGACTTCGCCTATCACGCCCAAAGACTCTGAGGCTTTAACCTCGAGTCCCTTCTTCGGTCACACCAACGGGGTTAACCACTATGGTGTTCTAGCTCCTGATCCGGATCCGACAATAGTGTCGGAAGGCCGGATACTCGTTCTTGCCGAACATCCCTCTCGTTCGGACGCATCGGAGGTCAACTCTGAAAGTTCCGTACAGTATGACCCGATCGAACTCTCGGCGTTTGACGAAGCCCTAGATCGGATCCCGTCGATGGAAATTTCTGACGATTCAGCCCCAATCTATGCTCAGATCAGTTATGGTGCGGGTGGGGTGAATTTTTCGACCCTCCCACCACCCACTTGATAGCCATAGTCGTAGATTTAACCGACATGCTGGACTATGCCTCCGAGGAGGCAGAATACATGGATGAATAGGACTGCACTCCCACCCCTGTTAACACTAGGTGATGGGTCGTCAGTTCTACATATGATGTCTACATGGTGGACACTCCTAATGGAGACAAAACGCCTAATAATGACGGCGACAAGTCGGGCGATGCACTGTCAAGGTGCTGGAAACCGCATAAGCGGTCCAAAGGAAAAAAGGGAAGGAAAGCTATTATCGGCACCGGGGACGGAGATACCCCTAAGGACCATGGCGAACCCGATATCCCCGAACACCCGTCAGAAGGTTAGGAAAGGCCTGAGGACTGGAGCAACCCTGATGACTTCAACGATTCCGAGGACGATAACTACCTCCCCCCTGTCGAGGAGGAGGACATCCCAAAAGCCGAAGACTTGGACATCCCTGATAACCATGAAGATCAGCAATTGTTCAAACAACAACTCATAGCGATGGCTCGCAACCTGAAAGCTAAGGAATGGGAGCTCAAAGCCGAACAGGATGACCTCAATGATCGATGAACAAGAGTCCTTTTAGCTGAGGAAGGACATGGTACCGGTCTGTTGGACCAGTCCAAGAGCTATCCATGAAGAAGGTTGCTGCCGCAATTTGATGACGAGCTCACTGATACTCCGTCTCTGAAACATACTCCATATGACAAGCCAGACCGCCCTCCTCGCGGGCGTGATCGGACGGCTGATGACATCGGTTATAGACTAGCAATACCCCAAAGACGGGGTAAGGAGCCACTAGAGGCCAATGACAGGTTCAACCTGCGAGATGACCTAGATCACAGAGCATGCCGTTCAAGATCCATCTATGGATCCATAGGCTACTCACCCGATAGACGGGATGGGTACAAACCATGGCTCAACCAAAGCAATAATAGAGACCGGGAACATAACTGAGCTAGAACAGGGCCGATTACAGGCGCGACATAGCTCGGGTTCGAGGCGCCGCTCACCCGTTGTGTTTCATGGGTGAGGTGATGCAACATCAGTTCCTGAAAGGGTTTAAACCCGTGAACATCGAACAATACGATGGGACAACTGACCCAACCATATGGAACGAGGACTTCCTCCTCCACATCCACATGGCTCGAGGAGATGATCTCCACGCCATCAAATACCTCCCCCTTAAACTTAAGGGGCCAGCTCGACACTGGCTAAACAACCTCCTCGAAAACTCGATCGGATGCTGGGAAGACCTGGAGGATACATTCCACTCTAACTCCTACGACCTAAGTAACGTTGTTCAGAAGCCCGGAGAGTCTACTCAGCAATTCTGGAATCGGTTTTTGACCAAGAAGAATCAGACTGTCGACTGCCCGGACGCCGAGGCAATAGCCTCCTTCCGACACAATAATTCCGGATGAATGGCTGGCCCACCAGCTCGGCCAGGATAAACCTCGGACTATGTCCGCCCTTACTTCCCTGATGACCCATTTTTGCATGAGCGAAGACAATTGGCTAGCAAGACGCAGACACAACTCCGAAGATTTCGGAACCTCCGAAGCTCAAGATGACAACGGGAAACCAAAGAGCAATAAGAACAAATGCCGACATAATAATATTGATGCCGATGACACGGCTGTTAACACCGGCTTCCGCAACTCCCGACCTGGACAACGAAAGAAGCCTCCTAAAGGCAACCGCGATAGACCCACTCCGCTGAAAAAAATCATGAAAAGGCTTTGCCAAATCCACGGGACTCAAGAGAAGCCCACCAACCACACACACCACAATTGTTGGGTGTTTAAACAGGTCGGCAATCTCCCACCCGAGGATCAAGGCAAGAACCCTTGCAGCGAGGATGAAGATGAGCCTCGGGGTCTGATTGGTGGCAGCCAAAAGAAATTCCCTCCGGAAGTCAAAACGGTAAACATGATATACGCCACCCATATACCTAAGAAGGAGAGGAAGTGCGCCCTTCGAGAGGTCTACACTGTAGAGCTCGTGGCCCCAAAGTATAACCCATGGTCGGCATATCCGATCACTTTTGACCGACACGATCAACCGACTAGTATCCGTCATGGGGGTTCGGAGGCCCTCGTTCTAGACCCCATTATAGATGGATATCACCTCACAAAAGTCCTACTAGACGGAGGAAGTAGCCTTAAGCTGATTTACTCAGACACGGTGAAAAAGATGGGCATAGATCCGTCACGTATCAAACCCAGTAACACTACCTTTAAAGGAGTGATTCCAGGTGTCGAGGCCCGATGCACGGTCTCCGTAACCCTGGAAGTTGTGTTCGGCTCGCCCGATAACTTTTGTAGCGAAAACTTGATCTTCGACATTGTGCCCTTCCACAACGGCTATCACGCCCTGCTCGGCCGGATAGCGTTCGCTCATCTGAATGTCATCCCACATTAGGCATACCTCAAGCTCAAGATGCCGTGCCCTAAAGGGGTCATCACTGTTAACGGCAACACAGAGCGCTCTCTACGAACTGAGGAACATGCGCTGCCCTGGCGGACGAATTTAGTTACAAAGATGATCGGCAATTTCCGACATCTGTCCAAAAGGCACGCAAGGTTGGGAAGCGAGCTCGGTTTCAGGCCAAACTCTCAGAGCCTTCCTCTCCCCTTAAATAGGGACTCGCCCCCATCGCACGCCCCTAGGACCAGCAAAGTACGTGCCAAGAAGGCACAATTTTGCACTCAAAATTCCATGGGTGGAGGTGTGGAGACACGGGTGGGAGTCCGGCTGGACGGAACTACTACCATTAAACACGTCTTCGGACACAACGGAGGGACCATTGAAGGACCGGCTGCCACCTGTTGAGCTTGCGTTGGTTTTCCCTTGAAGAGGAAAGGGTGATGCAACGAAGTAGATAAGTATTCCCCTCAGTTGTTGAGAACCAAGGTACCAATCCAGTAGGAGGAACAAGCTAGTCACCAATGGATGCACCTACACAAACAATCAAACTCTTGCACCCAACGCTATAAAGGGGTTGTCAATCCCTTCACGGTTATTAGCAAGGATTAGATCCGACAAACATAGATGTAAACGAGAACGGAAAGTAAAAGGTAAACAAAATTGCAGCAAAGTATTTTTTGGTATTTTTGGTTTATAGATCTGAAAATATATTATGGAAAGTAGACCTGGGGGGCATAGGTTTCACTAGAGGCCTCTCTCTTCAAGGCAAATATCATGGTGGGTAAACAAATTACTGTCAAGCAATTGATAGAAAAGCGAATAATCATGTAGTTATCCAAGGGAATGATCATGCATATAGGCATCACGTCCGTATCAAGTAGACCGAACCGATTCTGCATCTACTACTATTACTCCACATCGATCGACTCCTACCTGCATCTAGAGTATTAAGTTCATGAAGAATAGAGTAACACATTAAGAAAGATGACATTATGTAGATGGATAAACTCAAGCAATATGATGAAAACCCCATCTTGTTAACCTTGATGGCAACAATACAATACATGACTCGCTACCCCTACTATGTCACTGGGTGAGGACACCGCAAGATTGAACCCAAAACCAAGCACTTCTCCCATTGAAAGAATTACCAATCTAGTTGGCCAAACCAAACCAATAACTCGAAGAGACTTGCAAGGATATGAAATCATGCATATAAAAATTCATAGGAGATTCAAATAAGATTCATGGATAATCTAAACATAAACCCACAATTCATCGGATCTTGACAAACGAACCACAAAAGAGTATTACATCGGATAAATCCCCATGAAGGTCATGAAGAACATGGTGTTGAAGATCAAAGAGAGAGAGAAGAAGCCATCTAGCTACTAGATATGGACCCGTAGGTCTGTCGTGGACTACTCATGCATCATCCAAGGGGCAATGGAGTTGATGTAGATGCCCTCCGTGATCGAAACCCCCTCTGGCAGATTACCGGAAAAGGCTCCAAGATTGGATCTCTCAGGAACGGAGGCTTCTATCGGCAAAAAGTATTTGCATGGCTTGTTCTGATGTTGGGGGAATATTTGGGAATTTATAGGTCAAAGATTAGGGTTAGGAGACCTGCCGGGAGACGACAAGCCTGCTAGGCACAGCCAGGGGGGCGCGCCTAGCAGGCTTGTGACTCCCTGGCAGGGTCCGTGTCATGCACTCCAAGCCTGGTTGATTTGTTTCCTTCCAGAAAAATTCCTTCCGAAGGTTTTATTCCGTTTGGACTCCGTTTAATATTCCATATCTTCAAAACTCAAAAAGAAGGAAAAACAAAAACTGGCACTAGGCTCTAGATTAATAGGTTAGACCCAAAAATAATATAAAATAGCATATTAATGCATATAAAACATCCAAAATAGATAATATAATAGCATGAAACAATAAAAAATTATAGATATGTTGGAGACGTATCAGCATCCCCAAGCTTAATTCCTGCTTGTCCTTGAGTAGGTAAATGACAAAAACAGAATTTTTGATGTGGAGTGCTACCTAAGATATTTATCCATGTAATATTATTTATTGTGTCATGAATATTCAAATCCGTAAGACTCAAAACAAAAGCTTAATATTGATATAAAAACAATAACTTTCAAGCATACTAGTAATGCAACTCTATCTCTTCAAAATATAATGGCAAAAGAAAGTTATCCCTACAATATCATATGGTATGGCTATGCTCCATCTTCCCCACACAAAGTATTTATATCATGCACAACCCCGATGAGAAGTCAAGGAAATTTGTTGCACAACTTTATTTTCTCAAACATTTTCAACTCTCACGCAATACATGAGCGTGAGCCATGGATATAGCACTATAGGTGGAATAGAATATGGTGGAGGTTGTCATGGAAAGTGAGAAGATAGTCTCACATCAACGAGGCGTATCAACGGGCTATGGAGATGTCCATCAATATATATCAATATGAGTGAGTAGGGATAGCCATGCAATGGATGCACTAGAGCTATAAGTGTATGAAAGCTCAAAAAGAAACTAAGTGGACGTGCATCACGAAGAAAAATTCCGCTAGTTATATGAAAGTGACAAAACAGGAGACTCTCTATCATGAAGATCATGGTGATACTTTGAAGCACAAGTGTGAAAAAGGGTAGTAGAAATGTCCCTTCTCTCTTTTCTCTCATTTTTTATTGGTGGGCATCTAAGGCCTCTTTTATTATATTTTTTTTGGGCTTCCCTGACCTCTTTTATTTTTTCATAAATTCCAGAATCTCATCCCCACTTGTGAGGGAATCATAGCTTCCATCATTCTTTCCTCACATGGGACATGCTCTAATAATGCTAATCATCACACTTTTATTTACTTACAGCTCAAAATAAAATTACAAGTCGATACCTATGACAAAATATGACTCTATATGCAATATGGAAGTGATGGTGCAAGTCATAAAAGGAAACGGTGGAAGTTCCATGGAAATATATCTCGTAATGGCTATGGAAATGCCATAATAGGTAGGTATGGTGTTTGTTTTGAGGAAATATATATGGTGGCTGTTTTGAGGAAGGTGCATGGTGGCTATTTTGAGAAAGATGTTTGTTGTACCGGTGAAAGTTGCGCGGTACTAGAGAGGCTAGCAAAGGTGGAAGGGTGAGAGTGCGTATAATCCATGGACTCAAAATTAGTCATAAAGAACTCACATACTTATTGCAAAAAACTATTGGTCATTGAAGCAAAATATTAAATGCATGCTCCTAGGGGAGAGGTTGGTAGGATTTAACCATCACGCGCTCCCGACACTCACACAAAGGTCGACAATCTATAAACAAGTCATGCTCTGACTTCCTTACATAACGGTTTACCATACGTGCATGCTAGGGGAATCACAAACCTTTACACAAGTATTTTTACTAAATCACAATTACTTCCTAACATGACTCTTAGCATTACCATCTTTATATCTCAAAACTTTATGCAAGGAATCAAACTTCTCATAAATACTCAATGCACTTAGCATGGAAGTTTTTATTATATCCCTCTTGGTTGCCTATCATATTAGGACTAAATTTATAACATAGACCAATTACCATGCTGTTTAGAGACTATAAAAATAATATACATGAGGTATGAGAGTTCAATTATTTCTATAAAATGCAAACACCACCATGCTCTAAAAGATATAAGTGAAGCACATATAGCAAAATTGCCTAACTCAAAAGATATAAGTGAAGCACATAGAGTATTCTAATAAATTCACGATTCAGCATGTCCTTCTCAAAAAATGTGTGCAGCAAGGATTATTGTAGCAAAATAACAAGCAAAGACTCATATCATACAAGACGCTCCAAGCAAAACACATATCATGTGGTGAATAAAAATATAGCCTCAAGTAAATTTACCGATGGATTGAAGACAAAAGAGGGGATGCCTTCTGGGGAATCCCCAAGCTTAGGCTCTTTTGTAATCCTTGAATATGACTTGGAGTTCCTTGGTCATCCCCAAACTTAGTCTCTTGCCACTCCTTATTCCATAGTTCATCCAATCTTTACCCAAAACATGGAAACTTCACAACACAAAACTTAACAGAAAACTCGTGAGGTCTATTAGTATAAGAAAATAAATCACCACTTTAGGTACTTTTGTGAACTCATTATTTATGTATATTGGTTTTTTACCTACTATATTCTAACTTCTCTATGGTTCATACCCCATTATACAACTCAAAGATTCATCAAAATAGGCAAACAACTCAAAGAAAACAGAATCTGTGAAAAACTGAACAGTTTGTAGCAATCTGAAAACTTCGTATCATTCTGTAACTTCAAAATTTCTGAAAAGTGAGGACAGCCTGTGAAATTTATATATCAATCTTGTGTAAAAATTTCAGACTCATTCGACGCTCTGAAAAATTTGGATAATTCCTGGACTGAGCGCAAAAGTTTTTGTTTTTCAGCAAGATCAAATCAACAACTACCATAGATCACCCAAAGGTGTTACTTGGATCAAACACTAATTGAAACACCAAAAAAAATTAATACAGAAGTAATAATGTGGGGGAACACTCAAAAACATAAGCAAAAACATAACACAAATATAAAATTGGGTTGCCTCCCAACAAGCGCTATTGTTCAACGCCCCTAGCTAGGCAAAACGCAATAGATCTAGCTAGGTATTGTCATCTTTGGTATGCAATCCAAAAGTAGCTATCATAATAGATTCATAAGGAAATCTTATTTTATTTCTAGGAAAGTGTTCCATACCTTTCCTTAATGGAAATTAGAATCTAATGTTCCCTTCTTTCATGTCAATAATTGCACCAATCGTTCTAAGGAAAGGTTTGGTAAGCTTGTCTTGACTTGCTATGTATCCACCCCGGCAACAGCTCCAGAAATCCTTCTTGCTACCTCTAGAGCTTGCGTTGGTTTTCCTTTGAAGAGAAAAGGGTGATGTTGGGAAGTAGATAAGTATTTCCCTCAGTTGTTGAGAACCAAGGTATCAATCCAGTAGGAGGAACAAGCAAGTCACCAACGGATGCACCTACACAAACAATCAAACTATTGCACCCAACGCTATAAAGGGGTTTTCAATCCCTTCACGGTTATTTGCAAGGATAAGATCCGATAAAGATAGTTGTAAACAAGAACGGAAAGTAAAAGGTAAATAAATTGCAGCAAAATATTTTTGCTATTTTTGGTTTATAGATCTGAAAATATATTATGGAAAGTAGATTCGGGGGGCATATGTTTCACTAGAGGCTTCTCTCTTGAAGGATAATATCATGGTGGGTAAACAAATTACTATCAAGCAATTGATAGAAATGCGAATAATCATGTAGTTATCCAAGGCAATGATCATGCATATAGGCATCACGTCCATATCAAGTAGACCGAAACGATTCTGCGTCTACTACTATTACTCCAACATCGACCGACTCCTGCCTATATCTAGAGTATTAAGTTCATGAAGAACATAGTAATGCATTTAGAAAGATGACATGATGTAGAGGGATAAACTCAAGCAATATGATGAAAACCCCATCTTGTTACCCTTGATGGCAACAATATAATACGTGCCTCGCTACCCCTACTATGTCACTGGGTGAGGACACCGCAAGATTGAACGCAAAACCAAGCACTTCTCCCATTGCAAGAATTACCAATCTAGTTGGCCAAACCAAACCAATAACTCGAAGAGACTTGCAAGGATATGAAATCATGCATATAAGAATTCAGAGGAGATTCAAATAAGATTCATGGATAACCTGAACATAAACCCACAATTCATCGGATCTTGACAAACACACCACAAAATAGTATTACATCGGATAGATCCCCTTGAAGATCATGAAGAACATGGTATTGAAGATCAAATATAGAGAAGAATCCATCTAGCTACTAGCTATGGACCCATAGGTCTGTGGTGGACTACTCACGCATCATCGGAGGGGCAATGGAGTTGATGTAGATGCCCTCCGTGATCGAAATCCCCTCCATCAGATTACCGGAAAAGGCTCCAAGATAGGATCTCTCAGGAACGGAGGCTTCTGTTGGTGGAAAAGTGTTTGCGTGTCTTGTTCTAATGTTGGGGGAATATTTGGGAATTTATAGGCCAAAGATTAGAGTCAGGAGACCTGTCGGGAGATGACAAGCCTGTCAGGCGCGACCAGGGGTGACGCGCCTAGCAGGCTTGTGACTCCCTGGCAGGAGCCCTGCTGTGCACTCCAAGCCTGGTTGATTTGTTTCCTTCAAGAAAAATTCCTTCCGAAGGTTTTATTCCGTTTGGACTCCGTTTAATATTCCATACCTACAAAACTCAAAAACAAGGAAAAAAACCAAAAACTGGCACTAGGCTCTAGATTAACAGGTTAGTCCCAAAATAATATAAAATAGCATATTAATGCATATAAAACATCCAAAATAGATAATATAATAGCATGCCATCATCAAAAATTATAGATACGTTGGAGACGTATCACCCGCCACTGGCGTAAAGCTCATCCACAATTAGGCGACTTCTCAAGACCTTGTTCGCAAGATCCGTTCACCAAACAGCACCACCCATCGAGGTGCACCAAAGAGCAGGAGTAAACTAGCAACAAGGCACATTGATGACGTAAGGCCACCAATCGAAGGCTTTTGGTACAACCACTCATGTGTAATTTCTTTCTTTCAAATACCTATAAGCAGTTGCCTCGGCAATCCGATGTTGGAAATATGCCCAAGAGGCAATAATAAATTAGTTATTATCATATTTCCTTGTTCATGATAAAACTTTTATTATCCATGCTATTATTGTATTGATCAGAGACTTAGATGCATGTGTGGATACATAGACAAAACCATGTCCCTAGTATGCCTCTAATGGACTAGCTCGTTGATCAAAGATGGTTAAGGTTTCCTAGCCATGGACATGAGATGTCATTTGATAATGGGATCACATCATTAGGAGAATGGTGTGATGGACAAGACCCAAACTACAAACGTAGCATATGATCATGTCAGTTTATTGCTACTGTTTTTTTCATGTCAAGTATATGTTCCTATGACCATGAGATCATGCAAATCACTGACACCGGAGGAGTGCCTTGTGTGTATCAAACGTCGCAACGTAACTGGGTGACTATAAAGGTACTCTAAAGGTATCTCCGAGGGTGTCTATTGAGTTGGCATGGATCAAGACTGGGATTTGTTACTCCGTGTGACGGAGAGGTATCTCAGGGCCCACTCGGTAATACAACATCACAACAAGCCTTGCAAGCAATGTGACTAAGTGTTAGTCACGGGATCTTGTATTACGGAACGAGTAAAGAGACTTGCCGGTAACGAGGTTGAACTAGGTATGGAGATACCGACGATGGAATCTCGGGCAAGTAACATACCGAAGAACAGAGGGAACATCATACGGGATTAACTGAATCCTTGACATAGAGGTTCGACCGATAAAGATCTTCGTAGAATATGTAGGAACCAATATGGGCATCTAGGTACCGCTATTCATTATTGACCATAGAGGTGTCTCGGTCATGTCTACATAGTTCTCGAACCCGCAGGGTCTACACACTTAAGGTTTGGTGACGTTTCGGTAGTATAGAGTTATGTATGGTGGTGATCGAAGGTTGTTTGGAGTCCCGTATGAGATCCCGGACGTCACGAGGAGCTCCGGAATGGTCTGGAGGTAAAGATTGATATATAGGAAGTCCTATTTTGGTCGCCGGAAAAGTTTCGGGCTCATCGATAGTGTACCGGGAGTGCCGGTAGTGTACCGGGGGACCATCGGGAGAGGTATTTCGACCCAAGAGGCTACATGGGCTGTGGGAGGGTGGAAACTATCCCTTAGTGGGCTGGTGTAAGTACTCTAAGAGGCCCATGCGGCTGGAGTTGAAAGAGAAAGAAAAAACGCAAGGTGGAAAGTGATTCCAAGTAGGAAAGGAGGAATCCTAGTCCTAATAGGATTGGAGGAGGATTCCTCCTCTCCTGCTTGCACAAGGGCTGCCTTGTGCGCCAGCCCTCCTCCTCCCTCCCTCTTATATATACTGGTGGTATTGGGTGTTTTGCATGAGATTTTACGGCCACGTGCTGCCCGTCCCATTGGTGCTCCTCTAGATCGGATTTCCGCAGTGCTTAGGCGAAGCCCTGCCGGAATTGAATCACCACCATCGCCGGAGCGCCGTCATGCTGCTGGTGAACTCTTCCACCTCTCCACTTCCTCTTGCTGGATCAAGACGGTGGAGATCATCATCAAGCTGCACGTGTGCTGAACGCGGAGGTGCCGTCCGTTCGGCGCTAGATCGGAAGGACCGTGATCAAGATCGCGGGACGGATCGTGATGAGTTCACGGGACGGATTGTGATGAGATCGCGGGACAGATCGTGATGAGTTCGCAGGACGGATCGTGACTGGATCGCGGGATGCTCGACAATTTGGATCGCGAAGATGTTCGACTACACCAACCGCATTTCTTAACGCTTCCCGCTTAGCGATCTACAAGGGTATGTAGATCCACTCTCCCTCTCGTAGATGCTCATCACCATGGATAGATCTTGCGTGTGCGTAGGAAATTTTTTGTTTCCCATGCAACGTTCCCCAACAGTGGCATCATGAGCTAGGTCTATGTGTAGATGAGATCTCGAGTAGAACACAAAATGTTTGTGGGCGTTGATGCTTAGATTGCTTCCTCCCTTGGTTGGATTTTGGTTCAGCGGTATTGTGATATGAAGCGGCCCAGACCAACATTACTCGTACGCTTACGAGAGACCGGTTCCCTCGACGCAACTTGTTGCCTAGATGGCTTGCTGGTGTTAGTTTCTCTCATTTTAGTTGGATCGGATTCGGGAAAGGCGGTCCTTGAGAAGGTTGAAAAGCAACTAGTGTATCCCCGTTGTGGTTTTTGCGTAGATGAGAATTATTCTTGCTAGATACCCGTAGAAGCCACGTAAAACATGCAACAACAATTAGAGGACGTCTAACTTGTTTTTGCAGGGTATGTTGTGATGTGATATGGCCAATTACATGATGTGATATATGTGATGTATGAGATGATCATGTGATGTATAGATTATCACGACTTGCATGTCGATGAGTATGGCAACCGGCAGGAGCCATAGGGTTGTCTTTAATCATTGTATGACCTACGTGTCAATCATTATGCGCTATGTAATGCTTTACTTTATCGCTAAACGGTAGCAATAGTAGTAGAAGCATGGTGGGCGCGACAACCCCGATGGCGACACGTTGATGGAGATCAAGATGCTGGAGATCATGGTGTCATGCCGGTGACGATGGAGATCATGCCGGTGCTTTCATGATGGAGATCAAAAGCACAAGTTCATGGCCATATCATGTCACTTATGATTTGCATGTGATGTTAATCCTATTATGCACCTTGTTTTGCTTAGGACGACGGTAGCATTATAAGGTGATCCCTCACTTAATTTCAAGATAAATTGTGTTCTCCCCGAGTGTGCACTGTTGCGAAAGTTCTTCGTGTCGAGACACCACGTCATGATCGAGTGTGATATACTCTACGTTCACATACAACGGGTGCAAGCCAGTGTTGCACATGTAGAACACTCGGGTTAAACTTGACGAGCCTAGCATGTACAGACATGGCCTCAGAACACAAGAGACCGAAAGGTCATACATGTGTCATATAGTAGATATGATCAACATGATGATGTTCATCATTGTAACCACCTCAACTCACGTGATGATCGGACTTGAGTTGGTGAATTTGGATCATGTATCACTCGAATGACCGGAGGGATGTCAATTTGAGTGGGAGTTCTTAAGTAATATGATTAATTGAACTCATTATCATGAACATAGTCAGTAGTGTCTTTGCAAATTATGTTGTAGATTACTTGCTCACGCTGTAGCTCCCTTGAATTTTTATGTGTTCCTAGATAAATAGAGTTGAAAGATGATGGTAGCAATATTGCGGACTGGCTCTGTGATCTGAGGATTGTCCTTGTTGCTGCACAGAAGGCTTATGTCCTTAATACACCACTCGGTGCGCCAACCCCTCTAGTGTCGTCTGTAGATGTTGTGAACATCTGACAGGCACGTGCTGATGACTACTTGATAGTTTAGTGTGTCATGCATTACGACTTAGAATTGAGGCTACGAAATGTTTTGAACGTCACGGAACATATGAGATGTTCTAAGAGCCGAAATTAGGATCTCAGGCTCGTTCCCGTGTTGCGAGATATGAGATCTCCAACAAGATTCTTTGCTTGTAATATGAAAGAGAATAGCTCAATCGTTGAGCATGCGCTCAGAGTGTCTGGGTGCTACAATCGGTTGAATCGAGTGTGAGTTCATCTTCCAGATAAGATAGTGATTGATATAGTTCTCCTAATCACCTTCACTAAGCTACTAGAACTTGGTGATGAACTATAAAATGCCAGGGATAGAATTAATGATCCCTGAGCTGTTCATGATGTTTGACACCACGAAGGTAGAAATCAATAAGGAGCATCAAGTGTTGATGGTTAGTACAACCACTAGTTTCGAGAAGGGCAAGGGCAAGGAGGGAAACTTCATGGATGGCAAGTCAGTTGCTGCTCCAGTGAAGCAACCCAAAGTTGAACCCAAACCCGAGACTAAGTGCTTCGATTATGAGGAGAGCGGTCGCTGAAGCGGAACAACCCTAGATACTTGGTAGATAAGAAGGCTGGAAACGTCGACAGAAGTATATTTGATATACGTGTTATTGATGTGTACCTTGCTAGTACTCCTAGTAGCGCCTGGGTATTGGATACCAGTTCGGTTGCTAAATGTTAGTAACTCGAAATAAAAGCTACGGAATAAACGGATACTAGCTAAGTGTGAGGTGACGATGTGTGTTGGAAATGTTTCAAAGGTTGATGTGATCAACATCACACGCTCTCTCTACCTTCGAGATTAGTGACGAACGTAAATAAATGTTATTTGGTATTTTTGCGTTGAGCATGAACAGATCATGTTCATTGCAACACGGTTATTCATTTAAGTTAGAGAATAATGGTTATTCTATTTACATGAATAATACCTTCAACGGTCATGCACCCAGTAAGATTGGTTTGTTGAAACTTGATCGTAGTAATACACATGTTCATAACATTGATGCCAAAAAGATACAAAGTTAATAATAGTACCACATACTTGTGGCACTGCCGCTAAATGTCATATTGGTATAAAACGCATGAAGAAACTCCATGCTGATGGATCTTTGGACTCATTCGATTTCGAATCGGTTGAGACATGCGAACCATGCCTCTTGGTCAGGATGACTAAGGACCCCGTTTTCTGTTTTGATGAAGCGGGCAAGTGATTTATTGGAAATGATGCATGTTGATGTATGCAATCCAATGAGTCTTGTAGCGTGCGGTGGATATCGTTATTTTCTTACCTTCACTGATGATTTGAGTAGATATAGTGTATATTTACTTAATGAAACACAAGTCTGAATCGTTTGAAAGGTTCAAGCAAATTTAGAGTGAAGTTTAAGATCATCGTGACAAGAAGATACAAATGTTTGCGATATGATCGTGGAGGTGAATATCTGAGTTACGAGTTTGGCATACAAATTTAGACAATGTGAAAGTTGTTTCACAACTCACGCCACCTAGAACACCATAGTGTGATGGTGTGTTCGAACGTCATAGTCGTGCTCTATTGGATATGGTGCGTGCTATGATGTCTATTATCGTTTTGTTACTATAATTTTGGGTTTATGCATTAGAGACAACTACATTCACTTTAAATAGGGCACCATTTAAATCCATTGAGATGACACCATGTGAATTATGGTTTGATTGAAACCTAAGATGTCATTTCTTAATTTTTGGGTTGCGGCGCTTGTGTGGAAAATGTTTTCACCTAATGAGCTCGAGCCCAAAGCGGACAAATGCATCTTCATAGTATACCCTAAGAACAGTTGGGTGAACCTTCTATCTCAGATCCAAGAATAAAATGTTTGTTGCTAAAACTGGGTCCTTTCTCTAGAAAAGGTTTATCTTGAAAGAATTGAGTTGGAGGAGGATAGAACTTGATTAGGTTATTGAACCTCTATTTCAACTAGAGAGTAGCGCAGTGCAGGAAGATGTTTATGTGAAGCCTACGTTAGTTGAAGCAGAAGTTAATGATGATGATCATGAAGCTTCGGATCAAGTTACTATCGAACCTCGTAGGTCGACAAGGACGTGTACTGCTCCTGAGCGGTACGACAACCATGTCTTGGAGGTCATGTTGTTGGACAACGATGAACCTACGAGCTATGGAGAAGCGATGATGGGCCCGGATTCCGACAAATGGTTGGAGGCCATGAAATCCGAGAAAGGATCCATGTATGAAAACCAAGTATAGACTATGGTAGACTTGCTCGTTGGACGATAGGTCGTTGAGTACAAATGGATCTTTAAAATGAAGACAGACGCTGATGGTAAATGTCACCATTTGTAAAGCTTGACTTGTTGCAAAATGTTTGTGACAAGTTCAAGGACTTGACTGTGATGAGACTTTCTCACTCGTAGTGATGCTAAAGTCTGTTGGAATTATGTTAGCAGTTGCTGCATTTTTCAATTATGAAATCTGGCAGATGGATGCCAAAACATCGTTTCCTTAACGGTTTACTTGAGGAAAGGTTGTATGTGATACAACCAGAAGGTTTTGTCAGTCCTAAGGATGCTAAAAGGTGTGCAAGCTTCAGTGATTCTTCTATGAACTGAAGCAAGCATCTCGGAGTTGGAATATACACTTTGATGAGGTGATCGAAGTTTTTGAGTCTATACAAAGTTTACGAGAAACTTGTATTTGCAATAAAGTGAGTGGGAGTACTATAGAGTTTCTGATAAGTATATGTGGATGACATATTGCTATTCAGAAATGATGTAGAATTTCTGGAGAGCATAAACGGTTGTTTGAAAAGAGTTTTTCAAAGGAAGACCTGGATAAAGCTACCTAATTGTTGAGCAGCAAGATCTATAAAGATAGATCAAGATGTTTGATAAGAATTTCAATGAGTACATACCTTGACAAGATTTTGAAAGAGTTCAAAATGGATTAGTCAAAGAGAAGTGTTCTCACCTGCTTTGTAAGGTGTGAAGTTGAGTGAGACTCAAAGCTCGACAATGGCAGAAGAAATAGAAAGGACGAATGTTGTCCCCTATGCCTTAGCCATAGGATCTACATCGTATGCCATGCTGTGTACCACACTTGTGTGTGCCTTGCCATGAGTCCGTCAAGGGGTACAAGAGTGATCCAGGAGTGGATCACCGGACAACGGTCAAGATTATCCTTAGTAACTAAAGGACTAAGGAGATGTTTCTCGATTATGAAGGTGATAAAGAGTTCGTCGTAAAGATTTACGTCGATGCAAGCTTTAACACCAATCCGGATGACCCGTAGTAGCAATCTGGATACATATAGTGGAGCAGCCATTTGGAATAGTACCAAGTGGAGCGTGGTAGCAGTGTTTTCAGTTTGACATAGAGATTTGCAAAGTACATACGGATCTGAATGTCGCAGACCCATTGACTATAAGACCTCTCTCACATGCATAACATGATCGAGCCCCAGAACTCATTGGGTGTTAGATTCATAACAATGCGTATCACATGGTGATGTGAACTAGATTATTGACTCTAGTGCAAGTGGGAGACTGTTGGAAATATGCCCTAGAGGCAATAATAAATTAGTTATTATCATATTTCCTTGTTCATGATAAAACGTTCATTATCCATGCTATAATTGTATTGATCGGAGACTTAGATGCATGTGTGGATACATAGACAAAACCATGTCCCTAGTATGCCTCTAATGGACTAGCTCGTTGATCAAAGATGGTTAAGGTTTCCTAGCCATGGACATGAGATGTCATTTGATAACGGGACCACATCATTAGGAGAATGGTGTCATGGACAAGACCCAAACTACAAACGTAGCATATGATCGTGTTAGTTTATTGTTATTGTTTTCTGCATGTCAAGTATATGTTCCTATGACCATGAGATCATGCAACTCACTAACACCGGAGGAGTGCCTTGTGTGTATCAAACGTCGCAACATAACTGGGTGACTATAAAGGTACTCTACAGGTATCTCCGAGGGTGTCTGTTGAGTTGGCATGGATCAAGACTGGGATTTGTTACTCCGTGTGACGGAGAGGTATCTCAGGGCCCACTCGGTAATACAACATCACAACAAGCCTTGCAAGCAATGTGACTAAGTGTTAGTCACGGGATCTTGTATTACGGAACGAGTAAAGAGACTTGCCGGTAACGAGGTTGAACTAGGTATGGAGATACCAACGATCGAATCTCGGGCAAGTAACATACCGAAGAACAGAGGGAACATCATATGGGATTAACTAAATCCTTGACATAGAGGTTCGATCGATAAAGATCTTTGTAGAATATGTAGGAACCAATATGGGCATCTAGGTCCCGCTATTGGTTATTGACCGTAGAGGTGTCTCGGTCATGTCTACATAGTTCTCGAACCCGCAGGGTCTGCACACTTAAGGTTTGGTGACGTTTCGGTAGTATAGAGTTATGTATGGTGGTGACCGAAGGTTGTTCGGAGTCCCGGATGAGATCCCGGACGTCACGAGGAGCTCCGGAATGGTCCGGAGGTAAATATTCATATATAGGGAGTCCTATTTTGGTCGCCGAAAAAGTTTCGGGCTCATCGGTAGTGTACCGGGAGTGCCGGTAGTGTATCGGGGGACCATCGGGAGAGGTATTTCGACCCAAGAGGCTACATGGGCTGTGGGAGGGTGGAAACCAGCCCTTAGTGGGCTGGTGGAAGTACTCTAAGAGGCCCATGCGGCTGGAGTTGAAAGATAAAGAAAAAATGCAAGGTGGAAAGAGATTCCAAGTAGGAAAGGAGGAATCCTAGTCCTAATAGGATTGGAGGAGGATTCGTCCTCTCCTCCTTGCGCAAGGGCTGCCTTGTGCGTCAGCCCTCCTCCTCCCTCCCTCTTATATATACTGGTGGTATTGGGTGTTTTGCACGAGATTTTATGGCCACGTGCTGCCCGTTCCATTGGTGCTCCTCTAGATCGGATTTCCGCAGTGCTTAGGCCACGTGGTGCCCATTCCATTGAAGCCCTGCCGGAATTGCTCCACCACCATCGCCGGAGCGCCGTCATGCTGCCGATGAACTCTTCCTCCTCTCCACTTCCTCTTGCTGGATCAACACGGTGGAGATCGTCATCCAGCTCCACGTGTGCTGAACGCGGAGGTGCCTTCCGTTCGGCGCTAGATCGGAAGGACCGTGATCAAGATCGCGGGACGGATCGTGATGAGTTCACGGGATGGATCGTGATGAGATCGCGGGACAGATCGTGATGAGTTCGCGGGATGGATCGTGACTGGATCGCGGGACGGATCGTGATGTGATCGTGGGACGCTCGGCGATTTGGATCGCGAAGATGTTCGACTACACCAACCGCGTTTCTTAACGCTTCCCGCTTAGCGATCTACAAGGGTATGTAGATCCACTCTCCCTCTCGTAGATGCTCATCACCATGGATAGATCTTGTGTGTGCATAGGAATTTTTTTGTTTCCCATGCAAAATTCCCCAACATCCGAGTTATAAGAGTTGGTGAGAAAAGAATAAACAGTGTTGCACATGTTTATCTTGTCTGTCCTTTTTGGCATATATTTTCCTTTTTCTCCACCTTCTTGTGATACTGTTCGGTATAATGTGATGCAACCGGCTAATAGACCGGGGCTCGAGTTTTTGTTAAAAAAATTGCCTTATGTACAACTTATTATGCGTTCGGCATCTTGGAATTCACTTTATATGCATTGGTTCCAAACTATGTCTTGGGTCAATTGTTGGGTTGCCCGGCTCCTGTGCTTGCCCCTTTACGATTCGCTCGGTCAGCTAAAAGGGCAAAGGGATAACCCGTGCGATTGTGTTTCCGGATAGTCTGGTCAAGCACCTCAGGGAAGAAAGGCAAAAACTGATTGTCATAGTATGCGAGGGGCGGTCTATGAATCTGAGCTCACTGTGTTATACTTAAATCCTCGTCAGAGGATATTCCGTGTTATACGAAGGGTATGTTCCTCATACAAACCATGTGATGCTGGCCTTAGCCATGGTTCGTCTGAATATCACAACACTCCGTGGGCTTGTCATCAGCCCCCCTCAGTCCTTTTCCCGGCCCTATGGCTAAGTGAAAGAAATAAAGCACTATAGTCTGATTGCCTAGTCCGCCGCACTACCGCCTTCGGGTTCCAATAACTCGGCTAAGGGACATAGTGCATTGGTAGAGACACCTCATGTAGTATCTACATGGGGGTTGAAGCCGACGACTCGCATCTTTCAGTTTGAAACGACCACACAGGAGTTATAAAGGAATGCAAAAACATTAAGCGTATGATAATTTATAATATTAAAACTTCGAAATGTCTTCGGATGCATTACAACTTATTCAAAAATATTGTCGCCCGAGCACCTTCCATTACTCCGGTGAAATACAGCTTGGGGCGCCGATGTTCCTTTGCAGGCGGCGGTGGCTATCTTCGTTAGATCCAACCCTGGCCAATGCACCTTGGCCTTTGCAAAGGCCATCTGAGTTCCCCCGATGCAGGAGGAGTGCCTTAGCACGTCGAGACGGGGCGATGCCTCAATCAGACTCTACACCAGGCCGAAGTAGCTGCCCGACAATGGCTCATCGGGCCACAGCCAGAGGTAGAGGTCTACCATGTCTGGCTCCTCCATTCGATGAAGCTCCATCAGCTGCTTCAGCTGCTCGGCAAGAAGAGGAGCACACTCGGGGGCTTCAAACTGTGACCAAAATAGACGAGCTTCGTCTCCTTGTTCTCGTGATGCATAAAGCCGATTCACGTCTGCTATGCTCTTCTGGAAATCGGAGGAGGCGCCTGAGGAACACCACACCTGAGTAAGAAATTTGAATTTGCTATCTCCAAAGACACACTGTAGTAAGTATGACTTACCATCCGTTATGTCCTTCGCTTGGCGGCCCTGCTCCTCATAGAACCGCATGTCCACCCGCTCCTTTGGAGGTCGGTCTTCAAGGTGGACAGTTCGGCCACGCTCTCCTTGCCCTTCTGCTCAAGGGCCTTGCACTTCTGGCTGGCGTCCTTGAGCTCTTGCTGGACCTCCACCACACGAGCCTCATGCTTGTCGCTGGTGGGTCGCAGGGCAGAGAGGGTGGTATCCGCTTCTTTTGCCACTGCCCTCTTGACGACAGCTTCGTCCTTCGCCTGTGGGAGCTCGGCCTTGAGCCTCTCCACCTCTTTCACCGAAGCTGTGTAATCATTAACACTATGAAAACTTGCATTGACAGTGTTCGGGCAAAGGTGTTCGAATTTTGTTTTGACCTACCTTGTGCCTCATCGAATCTTCTGTTGAGGGCTTCAACTTCATCCTTGGAGCGTTTGAGCTTCTGATTAAGTTCGTCCAGCTCAGCACCATTGACGGCCGCCACCGATGACGAAGCCTATATTACATATACAATTGACATGTTACATGGTTTCAATACTTCTGAACTGTAGTCAATCCAATAATACGTCCGACACTTTTAGGGGCTATTCTAACATTCTGAACACATAATTTGTATCTAGTTGGGAATAGGATCCATGATTGACCCTAGGTAAGTTTTTCCAAACTCACCTAGGGCTCGAGGGCTGCCATGTATATAATAATAAATAAAACTTTGCAAATAAGAGTATCGTGTGGCTTACTTGAATTCCCGTCACGAGACCCTTGAAGGCCTTCTTCAGTGCATTGTCGACGGACTGAATGCTTTGCAATACCGCACCTATAAGGGTGCCGTGCTCCTCGGAGATGGAGGCGCTCAATAAAGCCTCCTTCATGACCGGTGACCCATTGGTCGGTGGCGCCGATGGTGATCGGATAACCCGATCACCAGCCGGGGTTTGAACCAGTACCTCCGGAGGCATGGTGCGCACCGGAGATGCCCTCAAAGGGGATTGAGTGGCCGCTCGCCTGACCTCTTCAGTAACCAGGTGGGGTACCTCCCCTCGGTCTTTGGTGACCGAGGTGTTAGCCTCGGCCATTATGTCGTCTCCCCCATCGCCGGTGCCCGGCTCCATAGGAGCATGCTGGGACGACACCTCTATGGCGTCCTTTGTGGCACCCGAAGTAGTGAGATGCGACGCATTCCCGCTCTCTGCTAGTTCGGCGGGTGGGGTCTCCCCATTCGATAACTGATTGGTGGGAAGGATGCATGGGGGTTGTAAAGTAAAGAAGTACGTGCGTGTTAATAAACTTTAAACCTGTTAAAAGACGAACAAGGGGTCTTCGGATCCTAACCTTCGGGCGGGGGGCTTGACCCTGAGGTTCCTTCGTGGAACCATCTCAAAGTCATCGGACTCAGTGTCTGAGTCCGAGCTGTCGTCGGACATAACCACATGCGCCTGACGCGCTTTCTTCTGGGCAGGAGGGGGTACCTCCCTTGGGGCGTCTGATGATGCCCCCCTTTTTCTTGCGAGGGGGAATTGCCTTCCCCCTCAACTTCGTCCTCCTCCTCTTTCTCCTTCTCCTCCTCTTCCTCTTCCTCCTCATGATCCTCTTTGTTTGAGGAGGCATAAGTTTCCCCGGACACAGTCTCTGACTGGTCCCTGATGCGAAGGCCACCTCGGCCTGGTTTCTTCTTCTTCTCCTTCTTTACGGGGGATTTGTACGGCTTCACCACTAGTATCTCCGCTAAGAGCCCGAACCTAGCATCTTCGGGTTGAGGTGCCGGACTGCTGATGTTCACGGCTTTCTTTAGCCATGACTGCAGAGGGTGATCGAAGAAAATGTTATAAATCCAAATCCTCTCTATGGAAAATAAGGCCAACCAAGCAAGATTATACCGTACCTCGGAGGCGGGCTTGGCGGTGTGCAGACCCCTGTCTTCCTCCTTGGATGGCCAGCTCTTTTTTGACTTGAAGAGTGCCCACCACAGCTTCTCTCGCGTAGTGCAGAAGAGGTTCAGAATCGTGGGCGCATCGTCAAGCTAATGAGCCCACAAGGGAGTATCCCGATGCTGGCAGGGGAGGATGCATCTTCGGAGCATGACCTGGACCACATTGGTCAGCATGATGTCCTTCTCGACCATGGAGCCGACGCGCTTTTGCAGGTCGCTCACCTTCTTGCTCGGTCCCCAGCTAAGGCCCTTTTTGAGCCATGAAGCTAATCTGGTGGGGGCGGATCTGAATTCGACGGGGGGAATCTGACCTTCTTCTCGTGGCTCAGTGATGTAGAACCACTCCTTCTGCCACACCTTGATGGTGTCGATGAAGGTGCCCGATGGCCATACGACGCTGGTGAGCTTGCCGATGATAGCTCCATCGCAGTTTGCGTGTTTGCCTCCAAAGCACTCCGGCTTGACGTTGAACACTTTGAGCCAAAGCCCGAAGTGTGGCTCGACCTGCAGGAAAGCCTCGCAGACGAGGATGAACGCCGATATATGCATGAAAGAGTTCGGCAGGAGGTCGTGGAAGTCGAGGCCGTAGAAAAACATCAGCCCCCTGACAAAGGGGTGGAGCGGGAAGCTCAACCCCCTAATGAAGTTGGGGAGGAAGACCACCCTTTTGCCCAGCCTGGGAGTGGGGATCACTTGGCCCTCCTCCGGTGCGCGGTGAAAGATGTCAGCGGAGAGGTAGTCGGCCTTCTTGAGGTCAACGATGTCCCGATCGATGACCGTGGAAGCCTCCCACTGGACGTTGGAGCCGGAGACCTCCATTGGTGAGCTTGGAGGTGGGGGGCGGAAAACCTAGATCTGTGCTTCGGAGGCGTAGAGGAATGGAAGGAAGAAAAGGCGAATGGGGAACGTGAATAGGCTTTGGGTTTTTCTTCCCCTTTTATGAGGCTTATCGACTCGGTCTCCCCTCACTGCGCCGTGAATCCCTCCGCTCCCCGATACATGCAAACCGTTGCACGCGCATGATTAAACATATCCCATGTAAAACGGGGCATGATCAACACACTGATAGATCGTGTTGATTAAAACGGCCTCGAACCGCGAATCGAGTTTTTGTAACTAGCCTAGCGGTCGTGGTGGTCCATGACCTTTCGTCAGAAAGGTTGTTAGGGGACATTATTTTATACCTTGACGTTTGGCCTTCAATGTTGGCCTATTCATAGTGTTCGGACACGCCACTATTTGGAAAGCTACTTGTCATCGAAGGACGAACTGAGTTTGGTGGGAAGAACTCACCTCGCAAGCCGAAGAATCTGATCGTGCAAAGCAATTGAAGCTGAGACCCTTGGCATTGGAGGCAAGTTCGGGGGCGACTGAGGGAGTCCTGGATTAAGGGGTCCTCAGGAGGCCAACCTATTTCTATGGGGTGGACTATATGGTCCATTTACCAAACACAAGATTCATTGAAGACCCTATCTCAAGGATGGAAGCTTCAGGAAGCACGGCTTGTACTCCACGTTTGATGTAGAGAATAGGCATGTTTATCTCTTTCACGTGTAACCGAGCATGTGTAAAACCTAAATACCCTTGGCGTCTATATAAACCGGAGGGTTTTAGGTTGTAGATATAGAACAACTCATCTAGGGTTAGCTATTCGATCTCGAGGTAGATCAACTTTGTAACCCCCATATCATCAATACAGCCAAGCAGGACGTAGGGTATTACCTCCATAGGAGGGCCCAAACCTGGGTAAATCTGTGTCCCCTTCGTCTCCTGTTACCATCGGTTGTAGTCTCATAGTTCGGCACTCCCTACCCGATATCCTCCGGTTTTGACACCGACAACATGCGTGTCTTACTGCCTTTTCTGTCATTGGGAAATAACACCACAAGATCGAACCCGTTACAAAGCACCTCTTCCCATGGCAGGAAAAAATGATCTAGTTGGCCTAACTAAACCAAAGATTTGGAGAAGAAATACGAGGCTATAAGAAATCATGCATATAAGAGATCGAAGAAGACTCAAATAATATTCATGCATAGAAACATGTCATGAACTCAAAATTCATCGGACCCCAACAAACACACCGCAAAAGTTTAGATCAAATAGATCTCCACGAGACCATTGTATTGAGAATCATAAGAGAGAGAGGAAGCCATCTAGCTACTTCCTACGGACCCGTAGGTCTATGGTGGACTACTCATGCATCATCGGAGAGGCACCTATGATGAAGATGAACCCCTCCGTGATGGTGTCTAAATTGGATCTCGAGATTCTAGAACTTGCAGTGGCTGGAATTGTGTTTCGTCACTCCCCTAGGGTTTTGGATTTTCTAGGAATTTATAGGCACAATATTCAGCTGAGGGGGTGCCCGAGGGCCTAAGCACCCACCAGGTTGCGCCAGGGCGCCTCTCGCACGCCCTTGTGGGTGCTGGCCACCCCAGGTCCCCTCCTCTGATGTTCTTTGGCCCATCTTCTTTCTTTTGGTACTTAAAAAGTCCATAAAAATCCCCGCAGCGTTTTGTCTTTGTTTGGTACTGATTTTCTGCGATGTAAAAAACAAGCAAAAACAACAACTGGCACTTTGGCACTATGTCAATAGGTCAGTCCCAAAAAATGATATAAAGTTGCAATAAAATGATTGTAAAACATCCAAGAATGATAATATAACAGCATGGAACAAGCAAAAATTATAGATACGTTGGAGACGTATCAGCACCCCAAGCTTAATTCCTACTCGTCCTTGAGTAGGTAAATGATAAAAACAGAATTTTTGATATGTAATGCTGCCTAACATGTTCATCACATTCTTTTCTTGTTTGTATAGCATGGACATTTGGACTTGTAAATGATTCAAAGCAATAGTCCAGTTTTAACATAATGACTTCAATACTCAAGCATATCAAGAAGCAACCATGTCTTTCAGAATATCAACGCTAAAGCAAGTTATCCCTAGCCCATCATAATCAATCATTGATCCATTCACAATACACACTCAAATATTAGCTACACCTAATGCTCAAGTACGATCATAGTGACTCCTAGTTGGTGCTTTATAAGAGAAGATGGAGACTCAAATTTGAAAAATAAAAATTGCATAAAGTAAATAGATAGACCCTTCACAGAGGGAAGTAGGGATTTGTAGAGGTGTCAGAGCTCAAGTATTTAAATTGGCAGAGATTTTTTTTGAGTGGCATGCCTTTTCTGTCAATGGAAACGACTGAGAGATTTCAATATCTTTCCACACTAGATGCATCATAGGCGGTTCCCAAACAGAAAATAAAGTTTACTCCTTTTTCCACCAAACTTTCACTTTCCATGGTGGTCCATATCCACGGTTGCCTTCCATACCAACACTTTCCAAGGAATTTATCATTTTACAACATAAAGTAAATATTTTTTTCATTTTCATTTTGGGACCGGGAATCCCTATTACTGCCATACTCTCATGCAATGACAAGTGAATATACACTCATCTTGAGAATAACACATCTAGCATGAAAAAATATCGGTCACCCCCTACCATTTCATGAGCGGTACGAGCACAAAAAAAGGAAATTTTATTTTGAAAGTTTAGAGATGGCACATACAAATTTTCTTGGTACGACATGGAAATACCGTATGTGGGTAGGTATAGTGGACTCATATGGCAAATCTTGGTTTAAGGATTTTGGATGCACAAGTAGTATTTCTACTTAGTACAAGTGAAGGCTAGCATGAGGTTGAGAAGCATCCAACTAAGAAACAAAAAATCACATAAACGAGCATTAAGCGTAACTAACACGGAATAATGCACCACAAGTAGGATGCAATTTCGTAGCACAACTATTGACTTTCGTGCTTGCATAGGGAATCACAAACCTTAACACCAATATTCCTACTAAGCATAATTACTCACTGGCATAACTCACATGTTACTATCATCATGTTACAAAACTATTGCAAGGAATCACATTTAATTTGTCCAATGATCTTCATGAAAGTTTTTATTATATCCTCCTTGGATATCTATCACTTTGGGACTAGTTTCATATATTTCCATTGCTTTTTGATAAGCTCACATCGATATAAGTGAAGAGCATGAGCATAAAAGTTTCATCTCTCAAAATAATATAAGTGAAGCATGAGAGGATTTCTTCAAAAAATTACTAACTCTCAAATTAATCGAAGTGAAGAATGAGAGGATTTCTACAAAAGTTTCCAAGTTCACCGTGCTCAAAAAGATAAAAGTGAAGCACTAGAGCAATTTTACAGCTCAAAAAGTTTAAGTGAAGCACAGAGAGAAATTATAAAAAATCATAGCATGATTGTGGCTCTCTCAAATAGGTGTGTACAACAAGGATACAAAGGAAAAACTAACAAGCAAAGCAAGCAAAGATACAAGACGCTCCAAGCAAAACACATGATATGCGATGAATAAAAATATAGCTCCAAGTAGTATACTTATGGTTGTTGGAAGAAAGAGGGGATGCCATTTGGGGGCATCCCCAAGCTTAGTTTCTTGTTTATCTTTGGATATACATTG
Organism: Hordeum marinum; assembly: GCA_022496015.1. NCBI lineage: Eukaryota > Viridiplantae > Streptophyta > Magnoliopsida > Poales > Poaceae > Hordeum > Hordeum marinum. The sequence continues at coordinate 179,227,814 of CM039678.1, read as the reverse complement.
GGGGTGCGGTAGCATCCCCAAGCTTAGGCCTTTGCTACTCCTTACAGGGCTGGCCCTGAGGGGGGACGGGACGGGCGACCACCCCGGCCCCCCCAAAGCAAGGGGGCCCTGTCCAAGTATGTGTGAGCACTTCTACGGTTCTTCAAGAATGGCAACCGTTGCTGGAGATGCCATGAAGCTCTTGAAACTGTTCAATCTGCATCCAGGAAGAAGAAGGCTGAAACGTTATTCTTCTGCAGCGGCTGGGCCTTGGGCCTTTTTCTTTCTTTTGGATGTCTATCATCATGTCTTGCGGTGAGTATACATTTTATGCCATATAATTCTATTTTCTATCTGTTTCACCATACCAAAAGTACAATTCGTGGGTCATTGTGACCGCCAAATTTTACATGAAGTATGTCTCTTATTCTCTTTTCATGGATAACAACATTATTATAAACCTTGCATCTAAGAGTGTTAGATTTTGTTTTCAAATAATACATTTAAATTACTTGACATTGATATCATTTTTGATGAATTATTTATTTATTTATACACTTTATACAGATATATAAAAATTATTTTGATGGTTATATTAAAGGGTCTATGTCTGAGTTTCGCCCTGGGTCCCCGAAATCTCACGACCGGGCCTGACTCCTTATTCCTTCATCCTTCGTGATCTCACCCAAAACTTGAAAACTTCAATCACACAAAACTCAACAAAACCTTCGTGAAATCCGTTAGTATAAGAAAGCAAATAACTACTTTAGGTACTGTTGCAAACCCATTCATATTTTATTATTGCATTATACCTACTGTATTTTAACTTTACCAGGGTGTAGGGTCGAAAGTAGGTCTAGAGGAGGGGTGATTAGACTACTTGACCAAATAAAAATCTACTTCTTCCCAATTTTAAGTGTTGGAAGATTTTATCATTCATAGAAAGTCAAGTACACCCTACACATGCATGTCTACGAGTATAGCAGTGGAAAGTAATGACAAACATGAATAGTAAAGGAATGGTAGGAAGATCCATCACAATTTGGAGACACAATGATTTTTCCCGTGGTTCCGATAGGTGGTGCTATCGTACGTCCATGTTTATGGAGTCTTCAACCCATGGAGGGTAACGGTTGCGAGAGTCCACAGAGGGATCTACCCACAGAGGGTTCCACGAAGAAGCAACCTTGACTATACCATGGTTGCCTATGTCCACAAAGGACTAGCCTAACTCTGGGTAGATCTTCACGAAGTAGGCGCTCTCCTTGCCCTTAGAAACTTCTTGGTTCACTCCACAACACGAAGTAGGAGGCTCCCAAGAGACACCTAACCAATCTAGAAGGCACCACCCACCAAAAGGTAATAGGCTCGATAATGTCGATGAACTCCTTGCTCTTATGCTTCAAGATGATAGACTCCTCAACACACAATCACTCTCCCATAGATTTGACTATGGTGGAAGAGATTGATTGGGTGGAAAGTAACTTGGGGAGGCTAGAGATCAAGATTCATATGGGTGGAATATAATGGCATGATCTCAACACATGAGTAGGTGGCTCTCTCTCAGAATATCAGATATGATAGGTAGGGATCTGTTCTGAGTACTTCTCTTGCGAGTGAGTGGTGGTGGAGGGGTATATATAGGCATCTCCAAAAATCCAACTGTTACACTTAATAAGTCAGACTCGGTGACACCGATGTGTTAATATCGGTGGTACCGAGTTGCCTCAAAGGTAGCAACTTTTGAATCTCGGTGAGACCGATACATAAAACTTGGTTGCACCGATAAGGTGACCAACGGTCAGATTGCTAGTCTCAGTGACGCCAATTCAGCAAACTCGGTGCGACCGATATTGTGACTTTGCGTAACAGGAAGTTGGCAACCCAAACCCGGTGGCATCGAAGCAGAATCCGTTTCACCAAAGGGCTTGGGTTTGGCTGAGTCTGTCTGAGGCTAAGTATCGGTGGCACCGAGTGGGAAGTTTTGTTTGCACCAATTTTGGGTATTTGGCTTTGGACATACTTTTCTGGAAGAGCTTGTGGGTGTATGTGGTGACTATCACTTGTGCACGTATGAGCATTTTATTCACCAATAGTACCTTACCCCTTTTTAATAGTATTGGCTTTCCTATGGACTCAAAGTGATTTCTCATGAAGTAAAATGTAGAGTCCTCTTGCTTGAAGCTTTGCCAATCTATTTCGTTGCATCTTGGGGTATTCCACAATCATTTTGCCAACCCATCATTTAACTTTTCCTGAAACATGCTTAGTGGAAACATTAGTTCAATGACATATATGTTGTTATTAATTACCAAAACCACCAAGGGAGCAAATGTGCTTTCAATCTCCCCCTTTTTGGTAATTGATGACAGCATATAGGTCAAAGCTTCTACATATGATATAATTGTCGCTTTGAGAAGTATGTGATAAGCAAGAGCTCCCCCTAAATTTGTTCATTATTTTTAGATTTGCGTTTGAATGCAAATGCACAATCGATTAGGTACATGGGGAACTTCTTCCATGTCACATACAACTTGGTGGTGTTCAAGAGTAATAAGATTTAATATCATAGAACAACACATTAAGCAAAGTGAATGATGATCTCATAACCATCAAAAGGATAGGAAATGGTAGCAACACACATTAAAGTGTATGATCAAACACGAACAAAAGCATAACACGAGCAACAAAAAGACCAAATGTTTTTCAAAACAGCAATAAAAAACAAACGCTCTCTCACTCGAAGCCTAAAGATCTATATACAACTTCTCCCCCTTCGGCAACAAGTTACCAAAAAGTTCAAAGAGATATAGATAATCGCCCTTCTAGAGCTGATCTCCTCCGGTGGTTGATGTCGGAGTCGAGAGAACTGCGTCGGCGAAGACCTCTATAGATGTCCTAGACGGAGTTGGAGTAGCAACTGGTGGCACTGGGGGAGTTCATGTCTCTGTAGCTGGTGCAGACAATGAAGGTCTCGTCTCTGGAGCTGACATTGTAGGTGTCCTGGCCTGAGTCTTGAACTGGGCAGTCGTCCTGACAGGTGCACAATCCTCATCCTCATCAGAATCAGACTTTGAAGAGGTGTGACGGATAGGAGCTTGATCTACTTCTTTCTTGATCTTGTTCACGGTCTTGTTTAGCCCATCCACCTTTTCATTGAGGGTCTTCACTCTATCCTCAAAGATCCTCACAAGACTGTTCTAGTTGTCCAATATGCCTTTGATATCCTTATTCATGTCCATGACTATAGAGATCAAGAGATCCATCTGGTCGTTCCTAGATCTAGGGACTTGGACACTAGTGGCTCTAGCTGCCTCTGCTTCTGTTTCTGCCATAGCTGTAGCTCATGTGGAATGGTCTGGGTCCATCACCACAACGTTGTCCTTGAAGTATGGCTGTAGGGGCAAGTGGGGTCTATCCAGAGCAAAGATGTGCTTCTCCAGCTTGGGTGCATAGAAGCATGAGCACTTCTGATCAGTAGCAACCCTCTTCACAATCTCCACTATCAGATCCATCACTCTGAATCTCTAGTGCTTGTCAATAAGAAGCAGCAGGTTGATGGAGTAGCCTCGGATCATCTTCTCGTCACCTAACTTGGGCATCAAAGTATGCCTCAAAATAGTGTTAATGGCGCGGAGACCTGCCTGGAGGTGATGGATAGATCCTAGGTCGTGGGACTGAAGCTGTGCAGTAGGAATGGCATTGTACATGACCTTCATGGAATTGTGCCTTGCCTTGGACTCTGAGTATACACATATATCTCCATCCTGTGCCTCTGGGACTCCTAAGATGGCAGCCCATTCATCAACAGTAGACTCATATCTTGCTCCTTCTGTCATCCACACAATCCGACCATCTCCATAGAAGTGAGCAGTGGAGTAGAATTGCATGATCATCTCGTCGTTCCATGCAGTTAATTATTTGCCAACAAACTTGTCTAGGCCAATGCACTGGAAGTTGTCTTGCACACTCGAGAAGTAGTCTTCATTTGCCTTGACGTACTTCTAGTCGACACATCTCATATCACTCACAACTGGACTCTTGTCAAGCAACACAGTCTCATAGAAATCATGTTGCTCCTTTGTGTAGAACATGTAGTCCACAACTATCTTCCTCCTCTGATAGTAAGGATCAATGTCTCTCCACTCTCTCAAACCCGCATCCTTCTTCTTATTCATATCAACAACAAGTGGATGGCTGGCATTGTGCTCTGGAAGGTGAGGTCTGAGCTTCATCAATGCAGACATAGTAGCCTCATCAGCTTCTTTGAAGGTAGATCCCTTGTTCTTCTCAGAAGCTAGGATGTCTTTGGTAGTCCTCTTGGACTTCTCTACAGCAGCCTTCTTGGGTGCAGACCTGGTGCTCTTGGAGGGACCTTGCTTTGGCATAGCATCTGCCAACAGTTTCTTCTCCTTCTTCTTGGGAGGGGCCTTGACAACATGCTCTTCCTCCTCCTCCTCCTCAGCAGCACCAGCAGCCTCCTCAGGGTCCTCATACATTGAGGTAGGCCTGCCAACAACACGGATAATCCTTTTCCTGGCTTTCTTCTCTCCTCCCTTCTTAGGCAATGCCTTCCTCATGGGCTCAATGGTCATGGTAGCCCTAGCACTCTCAGGTGCTCTCATAGTCTCTGGAGGTGCATATGTCTTGTTGACCACCCTCCTGGAAGAGGTGGCTTCATTTGCTAACTTCTGGCAACCTTCTCTTGCTTATTAGCAAGAACCTCGTCTAGCACAAAGTCTGAATCCTCCTCATCTGAATTCAGTCTCTTCCTGGTCCTAGTAGAAGCCTAGGGCAACCCATGATAACTAGGGTTTCCTGGATCTGAAAATGAGCTGGACCCATGGCTAGTGCCTGAACTCATGTCAATGTTCTGCTCCTGCAAATTTTGGCTATCCTCAGCATCTGACATATCTGACCCTATGAATAGAGTATAGAAGAGTGGAATAGGATAAGTCATCACAAAATGTAGAGTTTTTTGAAAGTTTTTACAAAAGATTCTCAAGGTTTGCATTCTGTCACATGAAAATCGATACAACTGAAGAAAAAAATTCGGTGCTACCGAGACTGACTTTCTCTTTAACAAAAACTTAGCACACCTCTCGGTGAGACCAAAAAAGAGTACTCGGTTTCATCGAGATCGTTCTCAGCAGCACAGAGGGAAAATCAGTGATACCGATTTGTTTGCTTCGGTTCCATAGAGTTTCATCGAGCGGACGACAAACCATAGATAATTGATCGTTTGCTATTCTAATGGAATTTCTCGTGGAAAGATCGATCTCAAATGGTGGCTTATGGATGGAAACACTTTAATGCACAAGAATCGGAGAGGGCAGTGCCTGAATGGTTTGAAATCATACCCTAGCTTGGTGACGACTTCGCTATGGCGGCAACAGGGGTGAAGATTTCGTCGACGACATGAACTTCCAACGGCGGAGGCGCTCGGAAAGACAACGACAATGACTAGGGGGTTCTTTTAGACAACTCAGGGTTTTGGGGCACGACTGTTTAAGGATGGAATTTCAAAGCGTGGGGTCTACAACATATATACCCCTCGCTGTCGGTGACACCGATTCTAAATTTTCGGTGTCACCGAGTTTCTCAACTGTCAGCTGACAGGGAAATTTAGTGTAACTGAGAATATGGACTTGGTTATATCGAGATAGAAAACCAGATCAACCCTAGGCATTCGGTGAGACCAAAATTTTTGAGTTGGTTCCACCGAGATGCACTTGGGAGGTTTTAATGGCCAGTCCTTTGTCGATACGGAACTCCAAGTGCTCCTCACATAGAGATATCGAGAAGTACTTGTTCAAATTTTGTGATGTAGCATGAATAGAACTTGAGGTGAGAAAGCATATATAGCTATAGGAGTGGTCCTAGGCATTCTTGTACATCCAATTGGCAAATGAAAAATCAAAATCGAAATAGCAACAATTGGATGTTCTCGAACGAGTAAAGAAATGCAGACCAACATGCTCACACAATAAGATGTCAAATGAAAACATGGCAAACATGCACAAACACACTAGCATCTAACAAGCACTTTGGCGATGATGAAGTCATCTATATATGAGTATATTGACTTAGGAGCAAGGTAAGAATACTTGATCATAGGTCATTCTCATCGTTTAAGCACAAGTGGGGTTACCACATTTCATAAATCATTTAATGTTGTCACATACTATGAGATGCTTTGACTCAAATCTTAGAGTAAAGCTCCCCCTTGATGTGACATCCCCCCATAGGAGGGATAAACTAACCTTGGTTTTGTCGATGAAGACTTCATGTAGGTGAAGTAGTGGTGAATGCTCAAATTTGATGAAGATCACCATGAGTTGGGAGCATCCTTGTTGTTTCATTACTCTTCTCACCTACATGGGTTAGTCCCAACACAGAAGAGACGAATACAAGGATATCTATGGACATGGAGTGCAAGGCATACATGATGATGTCCATTGATTTTTTCATTACCTTGTCCCTTGCTTACCTTTGAGGGAATTTGAACTATTGCATAATGTTGATGTTTATTGCAACTAGTTCTTGCCAATAATGAATGTGAGTGGATTTCATTGGCGGAGTCACCCCTCAAGAACTTCTCTAGTTCTTCTTCTTGGGGACCCACATCAAGTTGACGGGGATCCTTGGTGTTGAAGTAGCACTTGTAGAAGTTGAGCTTGTAGTAGACTTGGGAACACACTTCACCAAAGCTTGGGATTCATCTTCATATGAGTCAATGTCCTCTTGAAGCTTGTTCTTGCTCTTGAGCTTGGGGTCTTGTGGTGGAAGGCCATCTTGAGCTTTTGTTCCCTTGGGGAGAGTATTTTCATACTTCTCCTTTTGAGGAACAACCTTGGGATTGGGGCATTGACCTTCTTCCCATTCAACTCCATTAGCGTTGAAGTAGCCAATGTCACGGTTCATCCGGTATCCTCCGTGCTTGTGTACAATCTCCTCAAATTGTTTGCACCCGCCAAGACTCTTGTAGATACCTTTCTCTATAATCCCCTTCAAAAGTTCATTTTCTTGCTCAAGTGTAACTTGGCTAAGAGAAGAGTTAGTGGGATCAGTAGAACTACTAGAAGCAATATCATTGGATTTATCATTTTTATTGCTACTAGTTGAAGAACCTTTCTTGCCTTTGTTACTAGCTTGCTTAGTCTTAACTTGTGGCATGAACTTAGACAAGAAAAATCCTTTGGCTAGATAAGAGGAAGTCTTATTTCGAAGATCGTCATTAATAGCTTTAAGGAACTCATGCTCTTGCTCTAAGTTGAGCTTCTCGAAGCAGAGCTTCTCATGTGTCCTTTCAAGATCTCCATGATCTTGTAGAGTAGACTCATGAGCTAACTTAAGAGTGTCTAGTTCTTGAGTTAGTTGTTCTATTTCCAACTTATCATCATCACACGACTTATATAGACTAGAGTGATTACTAGCAAGTTCGTCTTGACTAACATTACTAGATTTGTCAAATAACAAGTCATCTTCAATTAAGAAGTCATCCTCGTCACTATTGAAATCAAGATACTTAGGGTATGATACCTTGGGGCCTTTAACCATGAAGCAACATACACTCCCTTCATTTGGTGAATCAAATATGTCGTAGGAGTCGGTTCTCACTAGTGCAAGTCCGGCAACACCTTCATATTGACTATAGTTGGAGTTGGAGTGGTAGCTTCTCTTGGAGTGGTTGTCAGATTCGGAGCTGAAAACTCATTCACCAACATGATCTTGATGTCTTATTCTTGAGTAGATCTTGGTGTACTTGTCATTCTTCTCCGAGTCCATACTTCTCCTTGAGGGTCTTCGTTCATAACGATCATCCCTACTCCTTCTCTCTCTTTGAGGTGACTCGCCTCTTGAGCTTCATCTTCTTGGTGACTCTTCTTTCCTTTTGTAAGGAGCCGTGCACTTACTGGAGTAGTGTCCGGGCTTCCCACAATTGTAGCAGTTTCGATCACGACTTGACGGACGCTTCTCTACATATCTTGAGTTGGAGCTTTGATCTTTGCTTCTATTCTTGTAGAACTTTTTGAATTTCTTGACCATGAGGATTATCTCTTCATGTGTGATAAGGTTGTCGCTTGAAGTTGCGAGAGCATCACTTGTGGCCTTGTAAGCACCGCTGGACTTGTGGTGAAGCTCTTCCTTGTCCTTGAGTGTGATCTCATGAGAAACAATCCTTCCACTCACTTCCTAAGCCAGCAATCTCATTGGTGATGAGAGCTAGCCTAGAGTACATCTCAGCGACTCCTTCACCATCCTTCATCTTGAACTTGTCAAGCTGACTTTGTAGAACATCCAACTTGGATTCTCTCACAGATTCATTACCTTCATGCATATCAACCAAAGTATCCCAAATATCTTTTGCTTTATCAAAATGGCTGATTTTGTTGAATTCTTCGGGGCATAGGCAGTTGAAGAGAATGTCACATTCTTGAGCATTTAGTTGCAACATCTTCAATTCATCCGCAGTCGCATTTAGTTCCCTTCCATCCGCAAAGAATTGACCTTGCAATCCAACACGAACAACAACCCAAGCGGTGGGGTTATGACCTAGAAGATGCATTTTCATTTTGTGCTTCCAACTAGCAAAATCAGTACCATCAAAGTATGAACCTCTACGATGATAATTTCCCTCACTAGACGCCATACTATACTAGGTTGTGAAACCAATGCAATGGAGACCAAAGCTCTGATACCACTTGTAGGATCGAAAGTAGGTCTTGATAGGGGGGGGGTAATTAGACTACTTGACCAAAGAAAAATCTACTTCTTCCCAATTTTAAGTGTTGGCAGATTTTATCATTCATAGCAAGTCAAGTACACGCTACACATGCATGTCTACGAGTATCGCAGCGGAAAGTAATGACAAGCATGAATATTAAAGGAAGGGTAGGAAGATCAAACGCAATTTGGAGACATGATGATTTTTCCCATGGTTCCGATAGGTGGTGCTATCGTACGTCCACGTTTATGGAGTCTTCAACCCACGGAGGGTAACGGCCGCGAGAGTCCACGGAGGGCTCTACCCACGGAGGGTTCCACGAAGAAGCAAACTTGACTATACCATGATGGCCTATGTCCACGGAGGACTAGCCTAACTCGGGGTAGATCTTCATGAAGTAGGCGATATCCTTGCCCTTACAAACTTCTCGGTTCACTCCACAACACGAAGTAGGAGGCTCCCAAGAGACACCTAACCAATCTAGGAGGCACCACCCTCCAAAAGGTAATAGGCTTGATAATGTCGATGAACTCCTTGCTCTTGTGTTTCAAGATGATAGACTCCTCAGCACACAATCACTATCTCACAAATTTGTCTATGGTGGAAGAGATTGATTGGGTGGAAAGTAACTTGGGGAGTCTATAGATCAAGATTCATATGGTTGGAATAGAATGGCATGATCTCAACACATGAGTAGGTGGCTCTCTCTCAGAAAATATGATAGGATATGTAGGGATCTATTCTGAGTGCTTCTCTTGCGAGTGAGTGGTGGTGGAGAGGTATATATAGGCATCTCCAAACTTCCAACCGTTACACCTAATAAGTAGACTCGGTGACACCGATGTGTTAATCTCGGTGGTACCGAGTTGCCTCAAAGGTAGCAACTTTTGAATCTTGGTGAGACCGATACATAAAACTTGGTTGCACTAATAAGGTGACCAACAGTTAGATTGCCAGTCTCGATGACACCGATTCAACAAACTCGGTGGGACCAATATTGTGAATTTGTGTAACAGGAAGATTGCAACCCAAACTCGGTGGCACTGAAGCAGAATCGGTTGCACCGAAGGGCTAGGGTTTGGCTGAGTCTGTCTGAGGCTGAGAATCGGTGGCACCGAGTGGGAAGTGTTGGTTGCACCAATTTTGGATATTTGGCTTCTGACAGACTTTTGTGGAAGAGCTTGTGGTTGTATGTCATGACTATCACTTGTGAACTTATGAGCATTTTGTTCACCAATAGTACCTTACCCCCTTTTAATAGTATTGGCTTTCCTATGGACTCAAAGTGATTTGTCACAAAGTAAAATGTAGTGTCCTCTTGCTTGAAGCTTTGCCAATCTATTTCCTTGCATCTTGGGGTATTACACAATTCTTTTGCCAATCCATCATTGAACTTTTCCTGAAACATGCTTAGTGGAAACATTAGTTCAATGACATATATATTGTTGTTAATTATCAAAACCAACAAGATAGCAAATGTGCTTTTACATGGATTGTACCCCCCCAATACAAACCATAGATCATCAAAACAAGCACACCATGCAACCAAAATAGAATCTGTTTCAGACAGAAGAGTCTGTAGTAATCTGTACTCTACCCATACTTATGGAATTCGAAAAATTCTGAAAAATTAGGACAATGTATAGGATTTGTATAGAAACACTGTGTTAAAGTTTCAGCTCAATATAACGTTCCGGTAAAGAATTAAAATTAATATACTAGACGCAAAGGTTATGTTCCAGATCCAACATCACTTCTACTCTTCCCATGAATCACCCTAAAGGCTTTACTTGGGAAAAACACTAAGTAAACCATAAAAACAAAATATTAACATAGGTTTAATTGTGTCAACACACAAAAACATAAAGGAAAATTCAAAAATTTATTTATTCATTGGGTTGCTTCCTAACAAGCGCTATCGTTTTACGCGCCTAGCTAGGCAGGACGCATAAATTCAAGTATTGTCATCCTTAGTTTTGGATCCATAGGATGTCCTCATGATTGATTCATATGGTGGCCTAATTATTGTTATAGGGAAGTGTTCCATACCATTTTTAAGAGGAAACTGAAACTTAATATTGCCTTCTTTCATATCAATCACAACACCTATAATGCGTAAAAACGGTCTACCAAGTATAATGGGACAAGACGGATTGCAATTAATATCAAGAAAAATAAAATCAATGGGAACATAATTCCTATTTGCAAGAACAAGAATATCATTAATTCTTCACATAGGATTTTTAATAGTAGAATCCGCCAAGCGCAAATCAAGATAGCATTCTTCAATGTTGGTAAGACCAAGCACATCACATAGAGATTTTGGAATCATGCAAACACTAGCACCCAAATCACACAAAGCAAAGCATACATAATTTTTAATCTTGGCCTTAATGTCAGGTTCCCCCTCACCTTGCAATTTTCTAGGAATAGAAATCTCCAAGTCCAACTTTTCTTCAAAAGATTTCATCATGGCATCAACGATATGTTTAGTAAAAGCTTTATTTTGCTCATAAACATGGGGTGAATTCAACATGGATTGCAGCAAAGAAACACACTCACTCAAAGAGAAACTATCTTAGTTAAAATCTTTGCAATCCAAGATAGTGGGCACATCACTAGTTAAAGTTCTGAGCTCTTCAAACCCACATTTATCAAAAATCTCATCAAGATTTCCACCCTCCAAATTATTGGAACGCCTTCTAGCTAAAGATGACTCTTATTAAGTCCCTTAATTATCAATTTTAATATTAATAAACAAGGAATCAATATAAGAAACACCAATCACTTTAAGATCTTCATCTTTCTTATAGCGGAAATCACTAAAAGATGATTTTTATAAGATTTCACTTTTAGCTCTAAGCATAGAGGTTGTTTTCTTACTATCATTAAAAGAGACATATAAAGCTTTAAAGATTCATCAATCATAGGCACAAAATCTTTCAACTTGAGATTTTCAACATCATAAGAAATTCTATCAATGCTTCTAGACATATCATCAATCCTATTCAACTTTTTTTCTATCGTAGTATTGAAAGCCTTCTTTAATATTACTATCAAGATCATAGGTGTTCCTATTATTATTGTAAGAATAATACCATATTAATTACCATAATTATTAGAGGAATTACCAGGAAAAGGCATAGGATTAAAATTACCTCTATAAGCTTTTTTATTGAAATTGTTGCGCTAGACAAAGTTCACTTCTACGGATTCATTATTTTGCTCAATAAAAGTAGACAAAGGTACGTCATTAATATAGATATGTGCATTTTTACTAGCAACCAATTTCATCAAAGCATCAACTTTATCACTCAAAGTACCAAGTTCCTCTACCGAATAAACTTTTTTACTAGTAGGTGCCCTTTCGGTATGCCATTGAGAATAATTAGCCATGATATCATCTAGCAATTTAGTAGCTTCACCCAAAGTAATCTCCATAAAAGTACCACCTGCGACGAAATCTAAAAAAATTGTAGAGACAAAATTCAATCCCGCATAAAAAAATTGTATGATCATCCAAAGATTAAAACCATGTGTAGGGCAATTTCTTATCATCAACTTCATTCTTTCCCAAGATTGGGCAACATGTTCATGCTCAACTTGCTTAAATTTCATGATTTTTGTCTTAAGGGAAATAATTTTCGCGGGAGGTAAATACTTAGTGATAAAAGCATCTTTGCACTCATTCCAAGAATCGATACTATTGCAAGGCAAAGATGAAAACCAAAATTTTGCACGATCATGCAAGGAAAAAGTAAATAGTTTCAACTTGACAATATCATTGTCCACATCTTTTTTATTTTGCATATCACACAAATCAACGAATTTGTTCAGATGGGAAGCGGCATCCTAATTAGGATTACTGACAAATTGATCTTTCATGACAAGATTCAACAAAGCGGCATTAATATCGCAAGACTCCGCACTAGTGGCGGGAGGAGCAATAGGCGTACTAAGAAAATCATTGTTATTAGTATTGGAAAAATCACACAACTTGGTGTTCTATTGAGTCATCATGACTACGCAAAGAAGATTGCAAACAAGGAAGAGATCCGACAAGAAAAAGGGTAAACGAAAAAGAGGGCGAATAAAATGGCGAATTGGTAAAGTTGGGGAGAGGAAAACAAGAGGCAAATGGCAAATAATATAATTGCAAGGAGATGAGATTTGTGATTAGGAACCTGGTAGATGAGATTGCTTCCTCCCCGACAATGGCACTAGAAATTCCTTTGACGTGGCTTGAGACTGCGTCGGTATTTCCCCAAAGAGGAAGGGATGATGGAGCATAGCGACGGTAAGTACTTGCCTCAGTTATGAAACCAAGGTATCAATCCATAGAGAAAGATCACGCACCCACATAAACATCACCTACACACAAACAACAAATATTTGCAACCCGACGCGAAAGAGAGGTTGTCACGCTCTCTATGGTAATAAGATAGATTAGGTAATGATAGGTAGAAGAGACAGATCTCTCGAGAGCATAAAATAAAAGAGTAAATATGTAGCAATATACATTTGGGTTTTTGGTTTTGTAGATCTGTAAACAAATATTACAAAAAAATAGATCGAAAAGCAATATGATGGAAAAGTAGACCCGGGGGCCGTAGGATTCACTACTGGCTTCTCCCATGAGTATAACGCACGATGGGTGCACAAATTACTGTTGGGCAATGATAAAAATCGAATAGTCACGATGATATCCAAGGCAATGATCATTATATAGGCATCACGTCCAAGATAAGTAGACCGAATCCTACCTGCATCTACCACTATTACTCCACACATCGACCGCTATCCAGCATGCATCTAGTGTATTAAGTTAATGGAAAAACGGAGTAATGCAATAAGAACGATGACATGATGTAGACAAGATCTATTCATGTAGGAATAAAATCCGTCTTGTTATCCTTAATAGCAACAATACATGTGTGTCTTGCTGCCCTTTTTGTCACTAGGAAAGAACAACGCAAGATCGAACCCATCACAAAGCACCTCTTCCCATGGCAAGAAAAATCGATTTAGTTGGCCTAACTAAACCAAAGATTCCAAGAAGAAATACGAGGCTATAAGAAATCATGCATATAAGAGATCAAAGAAGAATCAGATAATATTCATGGATAGAAACTAATCATGAACTCAAAATTCAACGGATCCCAACAAACACACCACGAAAGTTGACATCAAATAGATCTCCAAGATACCATTATATTGAGAATCATAAGAGAGAGAGGAAGCCATCTAGCTACTGCCTACATACCCGTAGGTCTATGGTGGACTACTCATGCATCATCAGAGAGGCACCTATGATGAAGATGAACCCCTCCGTGATGGTGTCTAGACTGGATCTCGAGGTTCTGGAACTTGCGGCGACTAGAATTGTGTTTCGTCGACTCCTCTAGGGTTTTTGGATTTTCTAGGAATTTATAGGCACGATAGTCAGTTGAGGGGATGCGTGAGGGCCTCAACACCCACCAGGTTGCGCCAGGGGGCCTCTAGCGCGCCCTTGTGGGTGCTGTCCACCCTGGGCCCCCTCTTTTGATGTTCTTTGGCCCATCTTCTTTCTTCTGGTCCGTAAATAATCCACAAAAATCCCCGTAGCATTTTTCTCCGTTTGGTACTGATTTTCTCTGAAGTAAAAAACTAGCTAAAACAACAATTGACACTTTGGCACTATGTCAATAGGTTAGTCCCAAAAAATGATATAAAGTTGTAATAAAATGATTGTAAAACATCCATGAATGATAATATAACAACATAGAACAAGCAAAGATTATAGATTGCCCAGCGACAAATAATCTTGTTGTTTGACAAAAGCTTTATTTTAAAGAACTAACTTTTATTATCTTGCAATTTACTTGTGCTTTTACTCCTGCAAAGTAGTTCTAGTTTTATTCGTGCTAACTATCCTACGACCTACAAAATAGTTTCATACTTGTTCTATGTAAAGCAAATGTTAAAGTGTGCGTAGAGTTGTATCAGTGGTTGATAGAACTTGAGGGAATATTCGTTGTACCTTTAGCTCCTTGTTGGGTTCGACACTCTTATTTGTCGAAAAAGGCTACAAACCATCCCCTACACTTGTGGGTTAGCAAGACCTTTTTCTGGCGCCATTGCCGGAGGGCAATAGCGTGGGGTGAATATTCTCGTGCGAGCTTGTTTGCTTTATCACTAAATAGTTTTATTTTGTCCTCTTGTTTTCTATCTTTAGTTATGGGTAGGAAACGTAAAATAACAAAAAATATATTTGTACTTACTGCTCCAAAAGTTGAGGAACCACTAGTGTTCTGTACTACCGAAGAATATTATTTGGATCATCTTCGATCCATTTGTGCTCGTGCTGAAAACCCAACTAGCTTAGTTGAGGGAAAATCATTAAATGAGCATGCTTATTTTGTGCGAAACCACTTATCTCAAAAATGGAAACATTGTGGCATCATATTAATGGTTTGTATTGATATGCTTTGAATTTAGGCGAAATGCATGATTTTACTTGTTGTTCTGAAGACCCTAAAACACATTTCCTTCCAATGTGAGTTTAAGGATAATGGAATCGTATCTTATTATGCCAAGGGTGTTTATAATTACTATGATACTAAATAAATTGAAGAATTTGTTGCTTTTAAGGGTGCATATGAAATTGCTTCTTTGATTGAAAAGTATAATGCTACTCTTTACAAATCTAAAAAATTGTCATAATTAAATACTACTATGAAAACTATGCTTCCAATGCATATGACAAAGAATATATTGAGGACTCCTCCCCTGTCCAAGAAGAGACTAATGTTTTGTAGGAATCTATGGAAGAGGAAATTGCTGAAACTATGAGCTCATTAGATGAAGAAAAGGAGGAGGAGAACGAAGAACAAAAGGAGGAAGAGCGGATTGGCTACCTATGTGACGGTGTCCTGGACTAGGGGGTACTCACCACATCATCTCCCAACTAGTGGGTCGGGTCGAGGACCCCCAGGGCGGCTCACTAATGGCCCAGTTCGGACAGCCCATGATGCATATGAGGTAGATTCCACAAGATTTGGTGATCAAGGCAAGGACTCCTCTCCACCAACGTAGTTGACTAGGACTCTTTTGACCCTAGGCCTCTGGTGTGTTATATAAGCCGAGGCCAGACTAGTCATTAGGGACAATCATATCATCATAGATCATATCATCATACGAGCATAGCTCTTAGGGTTTAGACCACTACATACGATCTCGAGGTAGATCAACTATGTACTCGATGCACCATCATAAATACAAACAAAGCAGGACGTAGGGTTTTACCTCCATCAAGAGGGCCCGAACCTGGGTAAATACCGTCTCCCTTGTCTCGTGTTACCTATCGATCCAAGGCCCACAGATTGGGACCCCCTACCCAAGATAAGTCGGTTTTGACACTGACACCGTGCCCACCTTCTAATGAGAGTAACTCGTTAAGTCATACATTATTGAATTTCCCTTTGAGCTTACCGAAGGATGAATGCTATGATAATTTCGATGATCCCATGGATTCTTTTAAAATATCCCTTTTTGATGAACTTGATGTTTGTTGTGCCTATGGCCAAGGTGCCAATATGAATTATGCTTATGGAGATGAACTTGATATAGTTCCTTGCGTTAAGAATGAAATTGTTGCTATTGCACCCACACATGATAGTCCTATTATCTTTTTTAATTCTCCCAACTACACTATATTGGAGAAGTTTGCTCTTATTAAGGATTATATTGATGGGTTGCATTTTGCTACTACACATGATGATTTTGCTGAATATAATATGCATGTGCTTGCTGCTCCTACTTGCAATTATTATGATAGAGGAACTACATCTCCACCTCTTTATGTTTTCAATACGATAAAATTGCAAGAAACTGTTTATATTTTGCATTGGCCTTTACTTGTTGTGCATGAATTGTTCTTTTATGACATGCCGATGCATAGGAAGAGAGTTAGACTTCTTCATTGCATGATATATGTTGCTTTGTGCTCACTACTAAATTAAAAATGATTGTTAATTAAAATTAGCTAGATATACCTTGGGATCTGGGTGGATCCATTACTTGAGCACTTTATGCCTAGCTAAACGGATTTAAAGAAAGCGCTGCTAGGGAGACAACCCGGAAGTTTTAGAGAGTCATTTTATTTTGTAAAGTTCCTTTATAAAGTTTTAAAAAAAATATAGGGGAACCTAAAACTTCACAAAAAAAGTGAAAGTGAGAGAGATGAACATCGTGAAAGTGGGGGAGTTCCTTGAATTTGTTCATGGCCATGGAAACTTTGTGAATCTTGAATCACATAAACTCTTCAAATAAATAATTACCCTCTTTCGCAAGACTTGGTGATAAAGACAAGGACTCCTCTCCACCGACGTAGCCGACTAGGACTCTTTTTACCCTAGGCCTCTGGTGTGCTATATAATCCGAGGCCAGACTAGTCATTAGGGACAATCAGATCATCATACATCATATATCATACGAGCATAGCTCTTAGGGTTTAGACCACTACATATGATCTCGAGGTAGATCAACTCTGTACCTGATACACCATCATCAATACAAATAAAGAAGGACGTAGGGTTTTACCTCCATCAAGAGGGCCCGAACTTGGGTAAATACCGTCTGCCTTGTCTCCTGTTACTTATCGATCCAAGACCCACAGGTTGGGACCCCCTACCCGAGATCCGTCGGTTTTGACACTGACATCGTTCCCATCTTCTAATGAGAGTAACTCGTTAAGTCATACATTATTGAATTTCCCTTTGAGCTTACCGAAGGATGAATGCTATAATAATTTCTATGATCCCATGGATTCTTTTGAAATATCCCTTTTTGATGAACTTGATGTTTGCTGTGCCTGTGGCCAAGGTGCTAATATGAATTATGCTTATGGAGATGAACTTGCTATAGTTCCTTGCGTTAAGAATGAAATTGTTGCTATTGCACCCACACATGATAGTCCTATTTTCTTTTTGAATTCTCCCAACTACACTATATCAGATAAGTTTGCTCTTATTAAGGATTATATTGATGGGTTGCATTTTGCTACTACACATGATGGTTTTGTTGAATATAATATCCATGTGCTTGCTGCTCCTACCTGCAATTATTATGATAGAGGAACTACATCTCCACCACTTTATGTTTTCAATACGATAAAATTGCAAGTAACTGTTTATACTATGGATTGGCCATTACTTGATGTGCATGGATTGTTCTTTTACGACATGCCGATGCATAGGAAGATAGTTATACTTCTTCATTGCATGATATATATTGCTTTGTGCTCACTACTAAATTAAAAATCATCGTTAATTAAAATTGGCTTTGATATACCTTGGGATCTGGGTGGATCCATTACTTGAGCACTTTATGCCTAGCTTAATGGATTTAAAGAAAGCGCTGCTAGGGAGACAACCCGGAAGTTTTAGGGAGTCGTTTTATTTTGCAAAGTTCTTTTATAAAGTTTAAAAACAAAATATATATAGGGGAACCTAAAACTTCACAAAAATAAAAGTGAAAGTGAGAGAGACGAGCATCGTGAAAGTGGGGGAATTCCTTGAATTTGTTCATGGCGATGGAAAATTTGTGAATCTTGAATCACATAAACTCTTGAACAAAAATAATTACCCTCTTGTAAAAACCATTGTATTACAAAAATAATTACCCTCTTGTAAAAACCATCGTGAAAGTGGATGATTAGATTGCTTGCTGGTATGTGATGTGTAAAAACAGAAAATTTGGCTGTAGTGTGTGAATTTACATTTTTTTACTGGAACATCGAAAGTTTCTGAAAATTTTGCACACTATTTGTATAAAAAATTTGTATTTCTTACTAATTTTCAGAATTTTCGAGTTACAGAAGTATGGTAAAACTTCAGATTACTACAGACTGTCTTGTTTAAGATAGATTCTATTTTTGATGCATTGTTTTGCTTGTTTTGATGAAACTATCGATTTTATCAGTGGTATAAGCCATGCATAAGTTATAATACAACAGTTATAATGCAAATATAAAATATGAATGGTTTTGCAACATTACTTAAAGTAGTAATTTGCTTTATTATACTAACGGATCTCACAAGTTTTCTGATCGAGGAGGTGTTCAAGATCGAGGAGGTATCGATATGAGGAGAAGGAGGAGAGGTAAGAGTTCAATCTTGGGGATTCCCAAGGCACCCCAAGTAAATATCCAAGGATACTCAAGTGTCTAAGCTTGGGGGTTCCCCAGAAGGCATCCCATCTTTCTTCAACACGTATCGGTATGTTTTCATTTTCATTTTGTTCATGTGATATGTGTAAATCTTGTATCATCTTTTGTGTTTAGTTTTCACTTTTATTTTATGCAACATGCTGGTATTAGATAGTTCATGGTTTATTTATATAATTCTTATTGCATTTCACTCATATCTTTTGAGTATGGCTTTATAGAATGCTTCATGTGCTTCACTGATATCCAAGTTTGGATTGTGTGTTTCTCTTCACATAGAAAAAATATTGTGTAGAATGCTATTTTGCTTAACTTATATTTATTAGAGCATGGTATTTTTTAGAAAGAATTAAACTCTCTTGCTTCACTTATATCTATTTAGAGAGTCAACAAGAATTGGTCATTTGCGGGTTAGTCATAAAATCCTACATAAAACTTATGGATCACCGAATATGATATGTTTGATCCCTTGAAATCGTTTTGTGATATAGAGATGATAATATATGGGAGGTACTAGTGGATGATCATGTTTAGTAAGATACTGGTGTTAAGGTTTGTGATTCCCGAAGCAAGCACGTATAGTCTCACGTTATGCCAGGAAGTTGGAGCGCAATTTATCCTTGATTGTCTATCTTTATGTGAAGGTCGGGGGCACGCGAGGGTTAACTCCTAGGGAAAGAATCTAGGGTTAGTGAAAACTAATAAATTAGGCCAACTTTGTCAGTCCGACCTCCCTCCTAGGAGCATGTGTAGTAATACTTTGCTCCGAGGGCTAATAAACGTTTGCAATAAGTATGTGAGTTGTTTATTGTTGTGGAACGTCGCATGGGAAACAAAATTTTTCCTACGCACACGCAAACCTATCCATGGTGATGAGCATCTACGAGAGGGAGAGTGGATCTACGTACCCTTGTAGATCGCTAAGCGAGAAGCGTTGAGAAACGCGGTTGGTGTAGTCGAACTTCTTCGCAATCCAAATCACCGAGCGTCCCGCGATCTAATCACGAACCGTCCCACAAACCAATCACGAACCGTCCCACGATCCGTCCCGCGATCCAATCACGAACGTCCCGTGGCCTTGATCACGATCCTCCCGATCTAGTACCGAACGGACGGCACCTCCGCGTTCAGCACACGTGCTGCTTGATGACGATCTCCATCGTCTTGATCCAGCAAGAAGAGGCGGAGAGGAGGAAGAGTTCACCGGCAGCGTGACGGCGCTCCGGCGATGGTGGTGGAGTGATTCCGACAGGGCTTCGCCTAAGCACTGCGGAAAACCGATCTAGAGGAGCACCGGTGGAACGGGTAGCACGTGGCCATAAAAACTGTGCAAAAACCCTCTATTCCACTAGTATATATAGGAGGAGGGAGGAGAAGAGGCAGACAAGCCTCCAAGACAAGGAGGCTTCGGCCGAAGCCAAGGGGAGGAATCCTACTCCTCCAATCCTAGTAGGAGTAGGATTCACCCTTTTTGCCTTTTTTCCACCTTTTTCCTTTGGGTTTCTTTCTCCCAGCTGCATGGGCCTATTGTGGCTATTCCACCAGACCACTAAGGGCTGGTTAATACTCTCCCACAGCCCATGAAGCCTCTTGGGTCGAAATACCCCTCCCGGAGGTCTCCCGGTACACTACCGACACTCCCGGTACACTACCGATGAGCCCGAAACTTTTCCGGCGACCAAACTGGGACTTCCTATATATGAATATTTACCTCCGGACCATTCCGGAGCTCCTCGTAACGTCCAGGATCTCATCCGGGACTCCGAAAAAACTTCGGTCACCATCATACATAACTCTATACTACCGAAACGTCACCAAACCTTAAGTGTGCAGACCCTGCGGGTTCAAGAACTATGTAGACATGACCGAGACACCTCTACGGTCAATAACCAATGGCGGGACCTATATGTCTACATTGGTTCCTACATATTCTACGAAGATCTTTATCGGTTGAACCTCTATGTCAAGGATTCAGTTGATCCCGTATGATGTTCCCTTTGTTCTTCGGTATGTTACTTGCCCGAGATTCGATCGTTGGTATCTTCATACCTAGTTCAATCTCGTTACCGGCAAGTCTCTTTACTCGTTCCGTAATACAAGATCCCGCAACTAACAATTAGTCACATTGCTTGCAAGGGTCATTGTGATGTTGTATTAGCGAGTGGGCCCTGAGATACCTCTCCGTCACACGGAGTAACAAATCCCAGTCTCGATCCATGTCAACTCAACAGACACCCTCGGAGACACCTATAGAGCACCTTTATAGTCACCCAGTTACGTTGCGACATTTGATACACACAAGGTACTGCTCCGATATCTGTGAGTTGCATGATCTCATGGTTATATGAACAGGTTCATTGGATTCAGTGCACTAGGCACTACTCCAAGATCTGTCATGAACTGCTTCATCCAGACACCTTCCTTCGCCACCTCCGAGGCTGCGATGTATTCCGCTTCGCACGTAGAATCAGCTACCACGCTTTGCTTGGAACTGCACCAGCTTACCGCTCCCCTGTTAAGAATAAATACGTATTCGGTTTGCGACTTAGAGTCGTCCGGATCAGTGTCAAAGCTTGCATTGATGTAACCCTTTACGACGAGCTCTTCATCACCTCCATAAACGAGAAACATTTCCTTAGTCCTTTTCAGGTACTTAAGGATATTCTTGACCGCTTGCCAGTGCTCCATTCTAGGATCACTTTGAAACCTTCTGGCCATGCTTATGGCAAGGCTGACATCGGGTCTTGTGCACAGCATTGCATATGTGATAGAGCCTATGGCCGAAGCATAGGGGATGACACTCATATTTTCTCTATCTTCTGCAGTTACTGGGCATTGAGTCTTACTCAACTTCACACCTTGTAATACAGGCAAGAACCCCTTCTTGGACTGTTCCATTTTGAACTTCTTCAAAACTTTATCAAGGTATGTGGTTTGTGAAAGTGCTATTAAGCGCCTCGATCTATCTCTATAGATCTTAATGCCTAATATGAAAGCAACTTCTCCTAGGTCCTTCAATGAAAAACTCTTGTTCAAATATTCGTTCACGCTTTCCAGCATTTCTATATTGTTTCCAATCAGCAATATGTCATCCACATATAATACTAGAAACGCTATAGAGCTCCCACTCACTTTCTTGTAAATACAAGCTTCTCCGTAAACTTGTATAAACTCAAACGCTTTGATCACCTCATCAAAGCGCTTATTCCAACTCCGAGATGCTTGCACCAGTCCATAAATGGATCGCTGGAGTTTACAAACTTTGTCAGCATTCTCTGGATCGACAAAACCTTCGGGTTGCATCATATACAACTCTTCCTCAAGGAAACCATTGAGGAACGCTGTTTTTACATCCATCTGCCAAATTTCATAGTCGAAATAGGCAGCTATTGCTAACATGATTCTGACAGACTTAAGCATTGCTACGGGTGAGAAAGTCTCATCGTAGTCAACTCCTTGAACTTGTGAAAAACCCTTTGCCACAAGTCGAGCATTATAGACAGTGACATTGCCGTCCGCGCCTGTCTTCTTCTTAAAGATCCATTTGTTCTGAATGGCCTTTCGCCCTTCAGGTAATACTTCCAAAGTCCATACTTTGTTTTCATACATGGATCCCATCTCGGATTTCATGGCCTCTAACCATTTCTCGGAATCCGGGCCCATCACTGCTCCTCCATAGCTCGTAGGTTCATTGTTGTCCAACAACATGACCTCCAAGACAGGGTTGCCATACCACTCAGGGGTAGTACATGGCCTTGTCGACCTACGAGGTTCAATAGCTGCTTGATCCGAAGCTTCATGATCATCATCATTAACTTCCTCTTCTACCGTCGTAGGTTCCATAGAAACATCTTTCTACGCTGCGCTACTTTCTGGTTGAAGTAAAGGTTCAATAACCTCATCAAGCTCTATTTTCCTTCCACTCAATTCTGTCGAGAGAAACTCTTTCTCAAGAAATGTTCCGTTTTTAGCGACAAACACTTTGCCTTCGGATCTGGGATAGAAGGTATACCCGATTGTATCTTTTGGGTATCCTATGAAGACGCATTTCTCCGCTTTGGGTTCCAGCTTTTCAGGCTGAAGCTTTTTGACATAAGCATCACATCCCCAAACTTTAAGAAACGACAACTTTGGCTTCTTGCCAAACCACAGTTCATATGGCGTCGTCTCAATGGATTTTGATGGTGCCCTATTTAAAGTAAATGCAGCTGTCTCTAATGCATAACCCCAAAACGATAGTGACAAATCAGCAAGAGACATCATAGAACGCACCATATCTAATAAGGTTCGATTACGACGTTCGGACACACCATTACGCTGTGGTGTTTCGGGCGGTGTCAATTGCGAAACAATTCCACATTGTCTTATGTGATTGCCAAACTCATAACTCAGATATTCACCTCCTCGATCAGATCGTAGGAACTTAATCTTCTTGTTACGATGATTCTCAACTTCACTCTGAAATTGCTTGAACTTTTCAAACGTTTCAGACTTGTGTTTCGTTAAGTAAATATACCCATATCTACTTAAGTCATTAGTGAAGGTGAGAAAATAACGATATCCACCACACGCTGTAACATTCATTGGACCGCACACATCAGTATGTATGATTTCCAATAAGTCACTTGCCCATTCCATTGTTCTAGAGAACGGTGTTTTAGTCATCTTGCCCATCAGGCATGGTTCACACGTGTCAAGTGATTCAAAATCAAGTGACTCCAAAAGTCCATCAGCATGGAGCTTCCTCATGCGTTTTACACCAATATGACCTAAACGGCAGTGCCACAAGAAAGTGGTACTATCATTATCAACTCTACATCTTTTGGCATCAATGTTATGAACATGTGTGTCATCACTATCAAGATTCAATATGAATAAACCCCTAACATTGGGTGCATGACCATAAAATATATTACTCATATAAATAGAACAACCTTTATTCTCTGATTTAAATGAGTAACCGTCTCGCAATAAACAAGATCCAGATATAATGTTCATGCTTAACGCAGGCACTAAATAACAATTATTCAGGTTCATCACTAATCCCGATGGTAATCGAAGAGAGAGCGTGCCGACGGCGATCACATCAACCTTGGAACCATTTCCCACGCGCATTGTCACTTCGTCCTTTGCCAGCCTTTGTTTATTCCGTAGTTCCTGCTTTGAGTTGCAAATGTGAGCAACCGAACCGGTATCGAATACCCAGGCACTACTACGAGAGCTAGTGAGGTATACATCAATAACATGTATATCATATACACCTTGTTTGTCGTTGGCTGCCTTCTTGTCAGCCAGGTACTTGGGGCAGTTCAGCTTCCAGTGACTAGTTCCTTTGCAATGAAAGCACTCAGTTTCTAGCTTAGGTCCATGCTTGGGCTTCTTTGCAGGAGTAGCAACTGCTTTGCCATCCTTGTTGGTTTTACCCTTCTTGCCCTTGCCTTTGACTTTGCCATTTTTCTTGAAACTAGTGGTTTTATTGACCATCAACACTTGATGTTCATTCTGGATTTCAGACTCAGCGACTTTTAACATCGCAAACAGCTCGGCGACTGACTTGTTCATCCCGTGCATGTTATAGTTCATCACAAAGCTCTTGTAACTAGGTGGCAGTGATTGAAGAACTCTGTCAGTGATCGCCTCTGGCGGAAGGGCAATTCCCAACTCCGCTAGACGAGTTGAATACCCAGACATTCTGAGTATATGTTCACTGATAGACCCATTCTCCTCCATCTTGCAAGCATAGAACTTATCGGAGGTTTCATACCTCTTGATCCGGGCGTTCTTCTGAAAGATAAACTTCAACTCCTGGAACATCTCATATGCTCCATGACGTTCAAAACGTCTTTGAAGTCCCGGTTCTAAGCCATACAATATTGCACACTGAACTATTGAGTAATCTCCAGTACGTGCTTCCCAAGCGTTCTTAACGTCTTCGGAGGTCTTGTCTTCTGGTTGGTCACCAAGCGATGCATCAAGGACATATGATTTCTGGGAAGCCATGAGGATAATCCTCAGATTACGGGCCTAGTCAACAAAGTTACTTCCATCATCTTTCAGTTTAGCTTTCTCTCGGAACACGTTAAAATTCAGGGGTGCAACTGCGCGAGCCATTGATCTACAACATAAATATGCAAAGTTCACTTAGACTATTGTTCAAGATAATGAGTTTAGTTAATCAAATTACTAAAGCTCCCACTCAAATTTACATCCCTCAGGTCATCTGAGTGTCACATGATCCAAATCCAGCAACTCAAGTCCGATCATCACGTGAGTTGAGGTGGCTTTCAATGGTGAACATCATTATGTTGATCATATCTACTATATGACTCATGTTCGACCTTTTGGTCTCTTGTGTTCCGAAGCCATGTCTGTACATGCTAGGCTCGTCAAGTTTAACCCGAGTGTTCTGCGCGTGCAACACTGGCTTGCACCCGTTGTATGTGAACGTAGAGTCTAGCACACCCGATCATCATGTGGTGTCTCGACACGACGAACTTTCGCAACACTACACACTCGGGGATAACACAATTTTATCTTGAAATTTAAGTGAGGGATCACCTTATAATGCTACTGCCGTACTAAGCATAACAAGGTGCATAAAAGGATTAACATCACATGCAATTCATAAGTGACATGATATGGCCATGAACTTGTGCTTTTGATCTCCATCTTGAAAGCACCGGCATGATCTTCATCGTCACCGGCACGACACCATGATCTCCATCATCTTGATCTCCATCAACGTGTCGCCATCGAGGTTGTCAAACCCTTCATGCTTCCACTACTATTGCTACCGTTTAGCGATAAAGTAAAACATTACATAGCACTTAATGATTGACACGCAGGTCATACAATAATTAAAGACAACCCTATGGCTCCTGTCGGTTGCCGTACTCATCGACATGCAAGTCGTGAAGTTCTATACATCACATGATCATCTCATACATCACATATATCACATCATGTAATTGGCCATATCACATCACAACATACCTTGCAAAAACAAGTTAGACTTCCTCTAATTGTTGTTGCATGTTTTACGTGGCTGCTATGGGTATCTAGCAAGAACAATTCTCACCTACGCAAAACCACAACGGTGATACATAAATTGCTTTTCAACCTTCTCAAGGACCGCCTTTGTCGAATCCGGTCCAACTAAAGTAGGAGAAACAAACACCCTCCAACCATCTTTGTGCAGCGAAGTTACACGTCAGTCGATGGAACCGGTCTCTCGTAAGCGTACGAGTAAGGTTGGTCTGGGCTGCTTCATCCCACAATACCGCTGAACCAAAACACGACCAAGGGAGGAAGCAATCTAAGCATCAACGCCCAGAAACTCTTTGTGTTCTACTCGAGATCTCATCTACACATAGACCTAGCTCATGATGCCACTGTTGGGGAACGTTGCATGGGAAACAAAAAAATTCTACGCACACGCAAGATCTATCCATGGTGATGAGCATCTACGAGAGGGAGAGTGGATCTACATACCCTTGTAGATCGCTAAGCGGGAAGCATTAAGAAACGCGGTCGGTGTAGACGAACGTCTTCGCGATCCAAATCGCCGAGCATCCCGCGATCTCATCACGATCCGTCCCGCGATCAAATCATAATCCCTCCCGCAACTCATCACGATCCATCCCGCAATCTCATCATGATCCGTCTCGCGATCTTGATCACGGCCCTTCCGATCTAGCGCCGAACGGACGACACCTCCGCGTTCAGCACATGTACGGCTCGATGATGATCTCCACCTTCTTGATCCAGCAAGAGAGAGCGGAGAGGTAGAAGAGTTCTCCGGAAGCGCGATGGCATTGCGGTGATGGTGGTGGAGCTATTTAGGCAGGGCTTCGCCTAAGCACTGCAGAAAACCGATCTAGAGGAGAAACTATGCACTAGAGGAGAGGTAGCACGTGGCTATTAAGGTTAGATTTTTCCTCTAAATCCTCTATTATATATACAAGGGAGGGAGGGGAGGAGGCAGCCTCAAACCCTCAAGGTTTGGTCGAAATTCAAGGTGAAGGAGTCCTACTCCAATCCTATTAGGAGTAGGATTCCTCCTTTCCACTTGGAAACTCTTTCCACCTCTCCACCTTTGGATTTTTTCCTTCTCAAACCACTCCAGCCGCATGGGCCCTTAGAGGAGGCTTCGGCCAGCCCACCAGGGGCTGGTTTACCTCCTCCCACAGCCCATGTAGCCTCTTGGGTCGAGATACCTCTCCCGATGGTCCCCCGGTACACTACCGACACTCCCGGTACACTACCGATGAGCCCAAAACTTTTCCGGTGACCAAAACAGGACTTCCTATATATCAATCTTTACCTCCGGACCATTCCGGAGCTTCTCATGACGTCCTGGATCTCATCCAGGACTCTGAACAACCTTCGGTCAGTACCATACATAACTCTATACTACCGAACGTCACCGAACTTTAAGTGTGCAGACCCTGCGGGTTCGAGAACTATGTAGACATGACCGAGACACCTCTACGGTCAATAACCAATAGCGGGACCTGGATGCCCATATTGGTTCCTACATATTCTATGAAGATCTTTATCGGTCGAACCTCTATGTCAAGGATTCAGTTAATCCTGTATGATGTTCCCTTTGTTCTTCGGTATGTTACTTGCCCGAGATTCGATCGTCGGTATCTTCATACCTAGTTCAACCTCATTACCAGCAAGTCTCTTTACTCGTTCTGTAATACAAGATCTCGTGGCTAACACTTAGTCACATTTCTTGCAATGCTTAATGTGATGTTGTATTACCGAGTGGGCCCTGAGATACCTCTCCGTCACACGGAGAAACAAATCCCAGTCTTGATCCATGCCAACCCAACAGACACCCTCGGAGATACCTGTAGAGCACCTTTATAGTCATCCAGTTACGTTGCGACGTTTGATACACACAAGGTACTCCTCTGGTGTCAGTGAGTTGCATGATCTCATGGTCATAGGAACATATACTTGACATGGAGAAAATAGTAGCAATAAACTGACACGATCATAGGCTACGTTTGTAGTTTGGGTCTTATCCATCAAATCATTCTCCTAATGATGTGATCCCGTTACCAAATGACATCTCATGTCCATGACTAGGAAACCATAGCCATCTTTGATCAACGAGCTAGTCTATTAGAGGCATACTAGGGACATGGTGTTGTCTATGTATCCACACATGTATCTGAGTTTCCGATCAACACAATTATAGATAATAAACTATTATCTTGAACAAGGAAATATGATAATAACCAATTTATTATTGCCTATAGGGCATATTTTCAACAGCCCGGCTCCTGTGCTGGCCTCCTACATTCCTCTTTGTTCGGCTAGGAATTCAAAGGGAGAACCACTATGATTGTACTTACAGTTTAACTGGTCAAGTACCTAAGTGGAGAAAGCCGAAAACTGACTGTAACAATGAGCATAAACTGGTCGGCGATCCGTTGACCATATTAAACAATGGGCCTTTCATAAAATTGACCGGAGTGTTAACGAATTGACCTCGGCTAACGCTGAACACTAACCGGGGGCTAGTAACTGTCCTCCCAAACTTTAAGATCCCATGACCAAGTGAAAGTTATAAAGCCTAGATATCTGATTGCCTCGTTTCCGCTAACACAATCACCTCCGAGCATCGAGACGTTGGCTAAGGGTTGTCTTGTTACTACGGAAACACCCTGCATAGCATCTACAAATGGGTAGAAGCCAACGATGGGCCACTCTCAAATGATAAACGATCACAAAGGAGTGAAAATAACATATAGGATAAAAACATTTGTATTCAATATACGAGTGCTGCCTTCTGTAATCATCGTAATAAAGCCATATATATGCATCAATTTGACTTAAGATTTTGAGCAAGCTGGGTTGCCTGGCTCCTATGCTTATCCCCTACGTTCCCGATTGTTCGGCTAGGGTATAAAGGGAGCACCTCTGCGATTGTTACTTCCGGGTCATCCATTTTAGTACCTTAGACTGGGTGAAGACGGAATTGAAAATTTAGGTTCACTAAGGACCACAGAGTTTGGATCTTTCCCCGAACTAAATCCTCAATATTTTCCTCCCACATTGATCGGAGTTGAGGTTTCATGATCATGGTCAACATGACATCCTGGGAAAAGGAACTTTTTGAGTAACTATTTTTCCCAGAAGATGTTTCTTACGTTAATAGTAATATAACATCTCTCTCCGCGAACCTTTGATTATAAAACCGTATGACCGGATTGCCTTGTTTGTCGTAAATCTTTGTCGTTCTAAAGGCTTTATAAAGTATGACGAAAACTCCCCGGATATTGGCCGAGGAGGTTGAAGCCAATGGTCAGTCAACAAATTCTTGTACAATGCGGATCTGAGCATTAATGATGTAAAGTACTTGGATACATAGAATCATTACACATAAATTGTGTCAAACATAACAAAGGTTGTGTTAAACAAATACCGATCCTTAATTCGACCATCCGTGCCCAAATTAAGGATCGAGGGCTATTGATTGCCTATTCAATGCAACAAATTCAAAATGCAATACGGTTTCTGAGGAGATTCGATCCTTAAGTTGGTCGGCCGCACCCAACCCGAGTCTCGGAAACTACTACGTACCACGTTTCTATCCCTAACGTATGCCGTTGAGCAAGAACTTGATCCTCAGTCTATTGGGATCAGTGGTTTTATTTTGATTATTATTTTTCGTTCAGGTGCATCCTGGGTTTTAGACCGGCACACACCTTGAGGGCTACTAGCTATATATCTCGGGAGAGAATAAATTGCTGCAATCGGAAATAATTTCCACAAAAAACCAGCCCGCTGTCGAGGTGGTGCACTATTTCTAAATCAGTTCGATCTAATGCTCGGATGTAGGTGGTTGGCTCAATAGAGGGCATTGTCGGCATTAAGCTTGGCTGGACTCGTCCAACATTTTCAAAGACCGAAGTAATTTATGACACCTCGGATGCCGACAAGCATTGGATCTCGGGCGCAGACCGGGATTGGACATCGGCTGCAAAAAGATACTTAGGACACAATCCGGCGTTGGAGCTCGGATGGAGCCCATCATTGGTGCTCAGATGCTGATCAGCGTTGAAGCTCAGCTGCAAAAAGACACCTCAGATGCAGTTCGGCATTGGAGCTCGGATGCAAGAGGACACCGACGCATGGGAAACATTTCAAACCTGAGGTATGGCGTAAAAAATTACAAGGCATTGATAAAGGCCAAGAACTTAAAGGAGCTCCTCAGATTCCCGACGTGTGAACTCTTTGGATACACTTCGGGCAATCCTCAAGATCGGATATGGGAAGATTTGTTGAACCAGTTTTCAAGATGGACAACTGAAGATGAAGAACATTTCGGAAGAATCAAGGAGCGTCCCAAACTTGAAGACCATTTCAGGGGGCTACTGACGGTGTCCTGGACTAGGGGGTACTCACCACATCATCTCCTGACCAGTGGGTTGGGTCAAGGACCCCAGGGCGGTTCATTTATCGGCCAGTTCGGAAAACCGATGATGCATACGAGGAAGATTCCACAAGACTTGGTGATCAAGACAAGGACTCCTCCCCACCGACGTAGCCGACTAGGACTCTTTTTACCCTAGGCCTCTGGTGTGTTATATAAGCCGAGGCCAGACTAGTCATTAGGGACAATCAGATCATCATAGATCATATATCATACGAGCATAGCTTTTAGGGTTTAGACCACTACATATGATCTCGAGGTAGATCAACTCTGTACTCGATACACCATCATCAATGCAAATAAAGAAGGACGTAGGGTTTTACCTCCATCAAGAGGGCCCGAACCTGGGTAAATACCGTCTCCCTTGTCTCCTGTTACCTATCGATCCAAGACCCACAGATTGGGACCCCCTACCCGAGATCCGTCGGTTTTGACACTGACACCGTGCCCACCTTCTAATGAGAGTAACTCGTTAAGTCATACATTACTGAATTTCTCTTTGAGCTTACCGAAGGATGAATGCTATAATAATTTTTATGATCCCATGGATTCTTTTGAAATATCCCTTTTTGATGAACTTGATGTTTGCTGTGCCTGTGGCCAAGGTGCCAATATGAATTATGGGGATGAACTTGTTATAGTTCCTTGCGTTAAGAATGAAATTGTTTCTATTTCACCCACACATGATAGTCCTATTATCTTTTTGAATTCTCCCACCTACACTATACCAGAGAAGTTTGCTCTTATTAAGGATTATATTGATGGGTTGCATTTTGCTACTACACATGATGATTTTGTTGAATATAATATGCATGTGCTTGCTGCTCCTACCTTTAATTATTATGATAGAGGAACTACATCTACACCTCTTTATGTTTTCAATACGATAAAATTGCAAGAAACTGTTTATACTATGCATTGGCCTTTACTTGATGTGCATGGATTGTTCTTTTACGACATGCCGATGCATAGGAAGAGAGTTATACTTCTTCATTGCATGATATATGTTGCTTTGTGCTCACTACTAAATTAAAAATCATCGTTAATTAAAATTGGCTTTGATATAGCTTGGGATCTGGGTGGATCCATTACTTGAGCACTTTATGCCTAGCTTAAGGATTTAAAGAAAGCGTTGCTAGGGAGACAACCCGGAAGTTTTAGGGAGTCATTTTATTTTGTGAAGTTCTTTCATAAAGTTTAAAAACAAAAAATATATAGGGGAACCTAAAACTTCACAAAAAGAAAAGTGAAAGTGAGAGAGACGAGCATCGTGAAAGTGGGGGAATTCCTTGAATTTTTTCATGGCCATGGAAACTTTGTCAATCTTCAATCACATATACTCTTGAACAAAAATAATTACCCTGTTGTAAAAACCATTGTATTATAAAAATAACGTGCCAAGATTTGCCTTTAGGATGATTAGATTGCTTGCTGGTATGTGATGAATTTACATTTTTTTTACTGGAACATCGAAAGTTTCTGAAAATTTTGCACACTATTTCTATACAAAATTTGTATTTCTTACTAATTTTCAGAATTTTTCGAGTTACAGAAGTATGGTAAAACTGCAGATTACTACAGACTGACTTGTTTAAGATAGATTCTATTTTTGATGCATTGTTTTGCTTGTTTTGATGAAACTATTGATTTTATCGGTGGTATAAGCCATGCATAAGTTATAATACAATAGTTATAATGCAAATATAAAATATGAATGGTTTTGCAACATTACTTAAAGTAGTAATTTGCTTTATTATACTAACAGATCTCACTAGTTTTCTTTTAAGTTTTGTGTGGATGAAGTGTTCAAAGATCGAGGAGGTATCGATATGAGGAGAAGGAGGAGAGGTAAGAGTTCAATCTTGGGGATTCCCAAGGCACCCCAAGTAAATATCCAAGGATACTCAAGTGTCTAAGCTTGGGGATGCTCGAAAGGCATCCCATCTTTCTTCAACACGTATCGGTATGTTTTTGTTCTGGTTTCGTTCATGTGATATGTGTAAATCTTGTATCATGTTTTGTGTTTAGTTTTCACTTTTATTTTATGCACCATGATGGTATTAGATAGTTCATGGTTGATTTATATAATGCTCATTGCATTTCACTCATATCTTTTGAGTATGGCTTTATAGAATGCTTCATGTGCTTCACTGATATCATTTGAAGTTTGGATTGTGTGTTTCTCTTCACAAAGAAAACAATATTGTGTAGAATGCTATTTTGCTTAACTTATATTTATTAGATCATGGTATTTTTTAGAAAGAATTAAACTCTCTTGCTTCACTTATACCTATTTAGAGAGTCAACAAGAATTGGCCATTTGCAGGTTAGTCATAAAATCCTACATAAAACTTATGGATCACCGAATATGATATGTTTGATCCCTTGCAATCGTTTTGTGATATAGAGATGATAATATGTGGGAGGTACTAGTGGATGATCATGTTTAGTAAGATATTGGTGTTAAGGTTTGTGATTCCTGAAGCATGCACGTATAGTCTCCCGTTATGCTAGGAAGTTGGAGCACAGTTTATCCTTGATTGTCTATCTTTATGTGAAGGTCGGGGGCGCGCGAGGGTTAACTCCTACCAACCTCCCTCCTAGGAGCATGTGTAGTAATACTTTTCTTTGAGGGCTAATAAACGTTTGTAATAAGTATGTGAGTTGTTTATGACTAATGTGAGTCCATGGATTATACGCACTCTTACATTTCCGTAATTTGCTAGCCTCTACAGTACCGTGCATTGCCCTTTCTCACCTCGAGAGTCGGTGGAAACTTTGCCGGTGCATGCAAACCTTGTGATATGATACGCTCTATCACACATAATTCTTATTATATCTTACTCAAAACAGCCACCATACCTACCTATTATGGCATTTCTGTAGCCATTCCGAGATATATTGTCATGCAACTTCCACCACTTCCATATTGATGACTTGAGCATTCATTGTCATATTGCTTTACATGATTGTAAGATAGATAGCATGATGTTTCCATGGCTTGTCCGTTTTTTATATCTTTGCTACGCTAGATCATTGCATATACTGGTACACTCCTAGAGGCATTCATATAAAGTCATATTTTGTTCTACTATCGAGTTGTAAGTAAATAGAAGTGTGATGATCATCATTATTCATTATTAGAGCATGTCCCAATGAGGGAAGGATGATGGAAACAATGATTCCCCCACAAGTCGGGATGAGACTCCAGACAACGAAAAGAAAATAAAAAAAGGAAAAAAGAAAAAAAATGAGAGACAAAGAGAGAAGGGGCATGCTAATTACACACTTGTGCTTCAAAGTAGCACCATGTTTTTTTCATATAGAGAGTCTCTTATGTTGTCACTTTCAAATACTAGTGGGAATTTCTCATTATAGAGTTAGATGCACACCCACTTAGTTTCAGTTTGAGCTTTCATACACTTATATCGCTTAGTGCATCCGTTACATGGCAAGCCCTACTCCTCGCATTGATATCAATTGATGGGCATCTCGATAGCCCGTTGATTAGCCGCTTCACTGTGAGACTATCTTCCTTTTTGTCTTCTCTATATTAATGCCTACCACCGTATTGTATTCCACCCATAGTGTTATATCTATGGCTTGCGCTCATGTATTGCATGAGAGTTGAAAATCCTAAAGCGTTAAAAAGTATGAACCAATTCATTGGATGACACCGGGTTAGTACATGATTTATACTTTGTGTTAAGAAGATAGAGTATGACAAGGCTATATGATTTTGTAGGGATAACGTTCTTTATCCTACATATTTTGAAAGACACGATTGTTTGTTTGGATGCATGAGTATTAATGTCTTTATGTCAAATTATAGACTAATTCTTTGAATCACTTGTGTCTTAATATTCATGTCGTGATTAGATATATGATCAAGATTATGTTAGGTAGCATTCCACATCAAAAATTATCTTTTTTATCATTGACCAACTCAAGGACGAGCAGGAATTAAGCTTGGGGATGCTGATACATCTCCGTCGTATCTATAATTTTTGATTTTTTCGTTCCAATATTATACAAGTTTCGCATATTTGTGGCAACATTTTATATGATTTACTGGACTAACATATTGATCCAGTGGCCAGTGCCAGTTCCTATTTGTTGCATGTTTTTTGTTTCGCGGAATATCCATATCAAATGAGGTCCAAATGCGATAAAAATTTACAGAGAATTATTTTGGAATATTTGTGATTTTTTGGAGGTGGAATCAACGCAAAAGGAGTCCCATAGCCACCACAAGACACCAGGGTGCGCCCCAGGCCCAAACGCATGGGGGTGGGTTGTGGTCTGATAACCCACAAGTATAGTGGATCACAACAGTTTTCAAGGGTAGAGTATTCAACCCAAATTTATATATTGAACACAAGGGGAGCCAAAGAAAATTTGAGAGTATTAGAAGTTGAGTTATTAATTCAATCACACCTGTAGCAAAGTGATCAGTAGCACAGTAATATGATAGTTTGATAGCAGTAGTAACAGTAATAGTAGCAATAACAGTAGCAGTCATAGTTTTGTAACATGTGAAAGTATGACAACAATAGTAGTAACTTAGAAAGAACAATAAGTGGAAAACTCGTAGGCACTGGATCAGTGTATTCATTGGATGATATTCATCACATAACAGTCATAACCTAGGGCGACACAGAACTAGCTCCAGTTCGTCAATGTAATGTAGGCATGTATTCCGTAAATAGTCATACATGCTTATGGAAAAGAACTTGCATGACATCTCTTGTCCTACCCACCCGTGGCAGTGAGGTCCACAAGGAAACCCAGGGATATTAAGGCCTCCTTTTAATAGAGAACCGGAACAAAGCATTAACACGTAGTGAATACATGAACTCCTCAAACTACGGTCATCACCGTGAAGTGTCCCAAATATTGTCATTATGGGGTTGATGGATCATAACACGTAATAGGTGCATATGACTAGGCAAGATAGGATCAAGAACATATATATAATGATGATAACATAAACGGCTCATATCTAAAATCATGGCACTCGGGCCCTAGTGACAAGCATTAAGCATGGCAAAGTCATAGCAACATCAATCTTAGAACATAGTGGATACTAGGGATCAAGCCCTAACAAAACTAACTCGATTACATGATGAATCTCATCCAACTCCTCACCGACCAGCAAGCCAATGAAGGAATTACTCACTCCCGATGGGGAGCATCATGGAATTGGCGATGAAGGAGGGTTGATGATGACAAAGACTGAAGATTCCCCTCTCCAAAGCCCCAAACAGACTCCAGATTTGGCCTCCCGATGAAGAATAGGAGGTGGCGGTGGCTCCGTATTGTGAAAAGCGGAGAAACTTACTCTTTGTTTTTTTAATGGAAAATAGGATTTTATAGCACTAGAAATAGGGTCTGGGGGCCACAAGGTGAGCACCACCCACCAGGCTGTGCCACGGGGCTATCGCGCCCTGGTGGGTGTTCCTCACCCTAGCCCCCTTCTATGGTGGTTTTTGGATCCAATATTCCTCAAATACTCTGAAATAATTCTACAAAAATTTTCGTTCCATTCTGAGAACTTTTATTTCTACAGAAAAACAACACCATGGTAGTTCTGCTAAAAACAGTGCCAGTCTGGCTTAGTTTCATTCAAATCATGCAAATTAGTGTCCAAAACAAGAACAAAAGCATTAGGAAAAGTATATATGATGGATACGTATCAACTCCCCCAAGCTTAAACCCTTTCTTGTCCTCAAGCAATCCAGTTGACAAACTGAAAGTGAAAAAAGAAAAACTTTTACGAACTCTTTTGTTCTTGTTTGCATACATATGCTTAAGTAGCACCCAAGTTTTCAGCAAAGATTATGACTAACCATGTCAACAATAACTCTTGAGGATTATATTAACTCATATCAATGTCACAAGGAACTAGCGAGGAATAAGAAAATATCTCAAGTGCAAACATTTGTCAAAACAATCATGATATAATATGTCAATAGTGGTATCTCGCTAGCCCTTTCTGAGGCCACAAAACATACATGCAAAGCACCTCCAAAGTTCAAGCAACGAATAAACATTGTAATTCATGGTAGAAAAGATACATTCATGATGCATCCAACATTCACTATACACAATGCATGAGGATGACAATAGCGCTATCAGATCTGGCGCTTATTTGAGAAGGTGATGACTCAACATAAAAGTAAATAGATAATCTCTTCGCACAGGGAAGCAGTGATTTGCAGAGGTGCCAGAGCTCAAATCTTATATAAGAGATAAGTATTTGGAGGTACACCATTCCTATCAACGTTATGACCATAAGCTATCAATATCTTCCATGTTAAACAAAATAGGGGCAGTTCCCAAGCGATAAAAGTAAAGGTTTACTCCCCCTCCACCAACAAACACATTCCACGGTGAGCGGAATCCACGGCTACCGTCCATTCCTAGGAGAGTTTTCTTTAGTCATTTGCATTTCTTTGATTTCAGGACTGAGAATCCCTATTACCGCCCTTCTCGCACAAGGGAGTTAATAAACACTCATCATGAGAATAACCCGCTTAGCATGGAAGACACTGACCACCCCCTGTCGCTCCATGAGCGGTTCAAGCACACAAAACAGATGTTCATTTGAAATGTTAGAGGTGGCACATGCAAATTTACTTGGAATGACATGGTAATACCACATATAGGTAGATATGGTGGACTCATCTGGAATAACTTTGGTTTAAGGATTTTGATGCACAAGCAATATTCTCGCTTAGTACAGGTGAAGGCTAGCAAATAGATTGAGAAGCGGCCAGCTAGAGAGCGAAGACGGTCATAAACATGCATTATGAATAAAAACATTGAATTGTATCATGAGTAGGATATGGAACCATGAACATAAATATCATGAAGACTATGTTGGTTTTGATTCAACTATATGCGTGAACATGTGCCAAGTCAAGCCACTTGAAACATTCAGAAGAGGATACCATATCATCATACTACATCACAACCATTTTAATGCATGTTGTAATCTAAAATAAATCATTATCCACTCCTAGCTACTTGAGCATGGCATGAGCAATTATAATCTCTAATTGTCATTTCAAACATGTTTGATCATGATATGTTGAATCATGGATACTTGGTTAAACACATTTATGAAAACAAAAAAAACAAGTTGAGTTCATACCCGCTTCTCTCTTCCAAAGTCAATTCATCATATATCGGCATTATTGCCTTTCACTTGCACGATCGAATGATATGAAAATAATAATAGTGCAAGAGTGTCATGGACTAAGGTGGAATCTGCAAACATTTTATTCAAGAGGAGAAGACAAAGTAATATAGGCTCTTTGTTAGATCAACAATAAAGCATATGAGAACCACTCAGCATTTTCATCGCGGTCTTCTCCTTAGTATGACTCGATAAAAGAAAATGAATTTTAGAGAAACACACTAAAATATATTTTTGGAGTTTTTAGGATTTTATAAGAAAACAAACAAAAGAAGGAAAAACAAAAACAAGAAAAAATATTTACACGGGAGAACTCCCAACAAGCAAAAGAAGAAATGAGAAATCCTTTGGGGTTTTCTTTTAATACTACAACTAACTAAACTGAAAAGAAAAACTGAAAATAAGCAAGAAGTATTTTTGGATTTTCTCAAAGCTTTTCAAATACACAAGAAGAAGGCAAGAAAATAAATCTAGCATGGATAATACAATGAAAAAGTATGGACAACGACAACTGGAATGAAATGCATGAAAATGAATATAATGTTGGTGGAAACACATACTCCCCCAAGCTTAGGCTTTTGGCCTAGCTTGGTAATCACCATCCATAGCCCGGATAATATTCCGAGTGATAGCCTATCGAGGCTCTTGGTGCAACCACATCAGCCCTTCTGGCAGGTTCAATCTCCACATTGTACGTGCGGGCCTTGCTCTCAAGGACGTAGTATCTTCCCTTCCTGTGATAATCAAAGAGAGCAGGAGTAGGCAATACGATTGGGACCATTATCGAACCTCAAGTTCTAAGTATAGTTACTGAATTTTCCCTTAGGGAATGTATGGCGTTTCATGGCATCAAAATCTAAGTACTGGTTAGGTACGATAGGATCATTAGTCCAAGGGAACACTCCAAACCTCGTAGCTAGGCGGGAGGCATAAATCCCTCCATAGAAATTACCATTAGCGGCACTGAGATTTAGTCTCCGTGCAACAATTGCTCCTCAATTGTAGTTTTAAATTCATGTTAAAGCATTGTGTATAAGACTCAACTCATGGGCATAGAGTGTGCTACAATCCTTCTTGCCTACAATGCATTTTCCATTAAAGAGTGCAAATTACTGTATAGATGGAAAATGGATGCTTTTTATTCTACCTTGTGTCACTCCTCTGATTTCACCATAGCAAAGATTACTCAAAAATGAATCATACTCATATTTTGTTGGTTCATCTAGCGAACCCCAATATGGAATTTTGCATGCTTCATAGAACGCATCTAAAGGCATGGTGAAAGCATTATTATAAAGACTAAATGAAACTCTAGACTCACAAGGGAAATATTTAAATTTCTTAGTAAATGTCTCTATGAGAGCGAGGTGTTGAGTGCACTTATCTTCGATGAAGGAAGCTAGATCGGCATTGTGAATGTACTGCTCAAATTCTTCCTTAATACATGCACCTTCCATGAAGTATTACACAGCCAAAGGCATGGTTTGGTTTCGGTGTCCCGCATCGAGCTTGCACTTGGGTCAACATATGATTGTCGTATAGAGATTTCACTTGAAGAACACCTAAAGAATTGCAGTTTTATTTGCGAGCAATTTCTAAAAAAAATTGTGACACAAAATGTTGCTAACAAAACTTAATAAGATTGATAGCAACTACTCCTAAGGATGCCCGGAGGCCATATCAAGCATTCAAACTACTTAGAACTCTAAGAATTCAACATGCAAGCTCATCAAC
Organism: Hordeum marinum; assembly: GCA_022496015.1. Classification (NCBI taxonomy): domain Eukaryota; kingdom Viridiplantae; phylum Streptophyta; class Magnoliopsida; order Poales; family Poaceae; genus Hordeum; species Hordeum marinum. Next base: position 179,188,516 of record CM039678.1, on the reverse strand, counting down.
AACAGCACCAAGAGTAGCTAGTTATTCTAAAAAGAAACCATTAAATCAAAAACTAATTGGAGAAATGGGGGAGTTACATACCAAGAAGCAATCCCCTAAAACAGTTTCGAAAATGGAGCTTCGAGCAAAGAGATCGAAATCCACGGGTTTGTGAGCAAGAACACAAGAGATAGAGAGCAATGGTGATTTTTTCAGGAGCTAGGAGATGTCATGGGCTAAGGGAATTAGTGAGGGGACCCACGTGGGTCCCACCACCCATGAGGGCATGCATGGGGTGGCTGGCGCGTCCTAGTGTCTTGTGGGCACCAGGTGCACACCCCTCTAGTGTTATTCGCACCAAGAATTCAGAAATAATCAAAAAAAATCATGTTAAATTTCAGGACATTCTAAGAACTTCTATATTTGGCTCATTTTTTATTTCACGAGAAATTCAAAAAACAGGATAAACATAACATTTTAGTTTATTTAACTAAGAAAAACAGAAAGTGGATACAAAGAGTTGTGTCTACTAAATTCATCAACTTCATACCTCTAAAAATGATCCATTAATAAGGCTGATCAAGTCTTACTAATAACCACCTTCGATTAACCGAAGAACCTTCGTAAAATACTAAGTTACCTCAACAGGGATGTGCATATTTCCAACTATAATTATATCATATTTCTTTTTGGTAGTAGGTAGAGGTAGATGAAAGCCTCCAATAGTGAGTGTCAGAGAATTCTTAGTACCATTTACACCATTCACTTGGAATTGCTTCTTCGGAAAGTGCATCGTATGCTCATTACCATTGATATGAAAAGTGACTTTGCTTTTATTGCAATCAATAACAACCCTTGCAGTATTCAAAAAGAGTCTACCAAGGATAATTGACATCTTGTCATCCTCGGACATCTCAAGAATAATAAAGTCCGTTAAGATAATAACATTTGCAACAACAATGGGCACATCCTCACAAATACCGATAGGTACGGCAGTTGATTTATCAGCCATTTGCAAAGATATTTCAGTAGGTGTGAGTTCATTCAAATCAAGTCTTTTATATAAAGAGACAGGCATAACACTAACACCAACTCCCAAATTACACAAAGCAGTTTTGACATAATTTCTTTTAATGGAGCAAGGTATAGTTTGTATTCTAGGATCCCCAAGTTTTTAGGTACTCCGCCCTTAAAAGAATAATTAGCAAGCATGGTGGAGATTTCAACTTTAGGTATCTTTCTTTTATTAGTGATGATGTCTTTGATGTATTTAGCATAAGGAGGCATCTTTAAGATATCAGTTAAGCGGGTACGCAAAAAGACCGGCCTAATAATTTCAACAAAGTGTTCAAATTCTTCATCATCCTTTTTATTAGATGGTTTAGGTGGAAAAGGAATGGATTTCTGAACCCATGGCTGTCTTTCTTTACCATGTTTTCTAGCCACAAAGTCTTTTTTATCATATCGTTGTTTGTAGGTTGTGGGTTATTAAGATCAACAACAGGTTCTATTTCTACATCATTATCTGGTTCTTTATCATTACTAGGTTGAGTATCCTCATGAATATCACTATCATTATCATTATCACTAGGTGGATGTTCATTACCAAATTGAGTTTTGACATAAGAAATAGAGACAACATTATTATTAGGACATTTTTCTATCTCAGGTTCACTAGAAGCATGCAAAGTCCTATCATTTTGGGAAATGCACCCGGGAGCACGTGCTCCTGCCCATTGAGAATGAAATTTGAAATGTGAAAAAAATTCCAACAAAACTTTTATGTGTTCTTTGTCACATTCAAATGCTACCTGAATTTTTTTAGGAAAAAAGGTTAAACATTTTGGCCTGTGCAAAAAAGACAAATTGAACATCAATTGTTATCCCAAAATGTCACATTCAAATTTGTTTTTTCACCGACAAAACACTACTGCCCCAATTTGCATGAAAATTGTCAAGAATGCTTGCGACAGTAACACGAACATCCACAAAAAAATTCAGATTTTTTTGAAAACATTTAATATTATTTTTTGCGTTACTGTTCATTCGGGTGCAAATGCACCCGGAGCAGAAACACCTCTCTCTATCATTTTTTATTTTTATTTTTATAAGGACTAGGTGCAACATCATTAATTCCTTGAGAGTCTTGTTCAATTATTTTAGGATGACCTTTAGGATAAAGAGGTTCTTGGGTCATTCTACCTCCTCTACTCACTACTCTAATAGCATGATCATTCATATTATTATTCATTTCATCAAGCATTTTTGAGATTTAGCAACTTGTTCTAACTGAGTTTGAACCATAGAGGCATGTTTTCCTACACCTCTAACATAATTATTGATTCTAAATAACAAGTCACTCAAGCGGGCAATCATATCAGAATTATATTTCAATTGTTTCGAAACATTTGCATTGAAGTGATGTAGTTTCCTAATGTAGTTATCAAACTAATATAAGCATTAACTAGGATGTTTATTGTAAGGGATATCACCTTCATCAAACTTTAATAAAGAATTTACCTATACCACATGTGGAGGTGGTGGTGTGTTCAGTCCATGTATTTCCTCAATAAGTGGTAAATTGTTAACATCCTTAGCCTTAATACCTTTTTTCCTTCAACATTTCTTTGCCTCTTGCATATCTTTAGGACTGAGAAATACGATACCCTTCTTCTTAGGAGTGGGTTCAATTGGTGGTTCAGGGAGAGCCCAGTCATCGTAATTTTTCAATATATTATTCAATAGTTCCTCAGCTTGTTCAACAGTTCATTCCCTAAAAACACAACCAACACAACTATCTAGGAAGTCCCTAGAAGCATCAGTTAGTCCATTGTAGAAGATATCAAGTATTTCATTTTTCATCAATGGGTGACTAGGAAAAGCATTAAGCAATTGGAGAAGCCTCCCCCAAGCTTTTGGGAGACTCTCTTCTTCAATTTACACAAAGTTAAATATTTCCTGTAAGGTGATACGTCTCCAATGTATCTATAATTTTTTATTGTTCCATGCTATTATATTATCTATTTTGGATGTTTTTATGCATTAATATGCTATTTTATATTATTTTTCAGACTAACCTACTAATCTAGACCCTAGTGCCAGTTTCTGTTTTTTCCTTGTTTTGAGTTTCACAGATAAGGAATATTAAACGGAGTCCAAACAGAATAAAACCTCCGGAATGATTTTTATGGAATAAAAGGAAGCCACAAGACTTGAGAACCAAGGCAAAGGAGCTGCCACGGGGCCACAAGCTCGCTAGCCACGGCCAGGGGGGCCACCCACGCCGGGCAGGCTTGTGGCCCCCTGGCAACTCCCCTAACCCTAATATCCGATCTATAAATTCCCAAATATTCCATCATTATAAGAACGAGCCATGAAAACATTTTTCCGCCGCCAGAAGCCTCTGTTCCCAAGAGATCCAATATTGGAGCCTTTTCCGGTAATCTGCCGGAGGGGGATTCGATCATGGAGGGCATCTACATCAACTCCATTGCCCCTCCGATGATGCGTGAGTAGTTCACCACAGACCTACGGGTCCATAGCTAGTAGCTAGATGGCTTCTTCTCTCTCTTTGCTTCTCAATACCATGTTCTTCATGATCTTCATGGAGATCTATCTGATGTAATACTCTTTTGCGGTGTGTTTGTCGAGATTCGATGAATTGTGGGTTTATGTTCAGATTATCCATGAATATTATTTGAGTATTTCCTGAATTCTTATATGCACGATTTCATATCTTTGCAAGTGTCTTTGAGTAATTGGTTTGGTTTGGTCAACTAGATTGGTAATTCTTGCAATATGAGAAGTGCTTAGTTTTGGGTTCAATCTTGTGGTGTCCTCACCAGTGACAAAGTAGGGGTAGCGAGGCACGTATTGTATTGTTGCCATAAAGGTTAAAAATATGGGGTTTTCATCATATTGCTTGAGTTTATCCCTCTACATCATGTCATCTTACTTAATGTGTTACTTTGTTCTTCATGAACTTAATACTCTAGATGCAGGCAGGAGTCGGTCAATGTGTAGAGTAATAGTAGTAGATGCAGAATCATTTCGGTCTACTTGTCATGGAGTGATGCCTATATGCATAATCATTGCCTTGGATATCTTCATAATTATTTGCTTTTCTATCAATTGCTCGACAGTAATTTGTTCACCGACTGTAATACTTGCCATCATGAGAGAAGCCATCTAGTGAAACCTATGGCCCCTAGGTCTATTTTCCATATTATATTTTCAGATCTAAAACCAAAAAAACAAAAATACTTGCTGCATTGTTTTTTACTTTTAGTTTTACTTTCCGTTCAAGCACCCTATTATATCTATCTCTACTAGATCTCATCCTTGCAAATAACTGTGAAGGGATTGACAACCCCTTTATAGCGTTGGGTGCAAGAGTTTGATTCCTTGTGCAGGTATATCTATTGGTGGCTCGCTTGCATCTCGTACTGGATTGATACCTTGGTTCTCAAAAACTAAGGGAAATACTTATCTACTTTGCTGCATCAAACTGTTCCTCTTCACGGGAAACCAACGCATGCTCGAGAAGTAGCAAGAGGGATTTCTGGCGCTGTTGTTAGGGAGATACATAGCAAGTCAAGATAAGAGCTCTCTCTTCAACGCCAATTTCTGGTTTGGTTGCGGGGAGATCTACATCAAGCCTACCAAGTACCCATCACGAACTCATCTCTTGCGGTGTCCTCACCAGTGACAAAGTAGGGGTAGCGAGGCACGTATTGTATTGTTTCCATAAAGGGTAAAAGATGGGGTTTTCATCATATTGCTTGAGTTTATGCCTCTAGATCATGTCATCTTACTTAATGCGTTACTTTGTTCTTCATGAACTTAATACTCTAGATGTAGGCAGGAGTCGGTCAATGTGTGGAGTAATAGTAGTAGATGCAGAATCATTTCGGTCTACTTGTCATGGACGTGATGCCTATATGCATAATCATTGCCTTGGATATCTTCATAATTATTTGCTTTTCTATCAATTGCTCGACAGTAATTTGTTCACACACCATAATACTTGCCATCATGAGAGAAGTCATCTAGTGAAACCTATGGTCCCTGGGTCTATTTTCCATATTATATTTTCAGATCTAAAACCAAAAAACCCAGAAATACTTGCTGCATTGTTTTTACTTTTAGTTTTAATTTCCGTTCAAGCACCCTATTATACCTATATCTACTCGATCTCATCCTTGCAAAAAACCGTGAAGGGATTGACAACCCCTTTATAGCGTTGGGTGCAAGAGTTTGATTCCTTGTGCGGGTATATCTATTGGTGGCTCGCTTGCATCTCCTACTGGATTGATACCTTGGTTCTCAAAAACTAAGGGAAATACTTATCTACTTTGCTGCATCAAACTTTTCCTCTTCACGAGAAACCAACGCATGCTCGAGAAGTAGCAAGAAGGATTTCTGGCACTGTTGCCGGGGAGATACATAGCAAGTCAAGATAAGAACTCTCTCTTCCACTTGCCAATTTCTGGTTTGGTTGCGGGGAGATGTACATCAAGCCTACCAAGTACCCATCACGAACTCATCTCTTGCATTCATATTATTTGCCATTTGCCTTTCGTTTCCCTATCCCCCACTTCTAAAATGATTTTTAGAAAATACCAAAAAGATTTGCCTTTTTATTCGCCCTTCTTCCGTTCGCCTTTTCGTTGCTATGTTTGCTTGTGTTGCCATGTGCCTTTTATTTGCTTACATCTTCGCTTGCTGAAAAACTATTGATATGGATCCTCATACACTTGCTAATCTTTTCAAAAGACCAAATTATGATGAACCAATTGCTAGTGAGTTGAGTGCACTTGATTATCTCTATGAAGTTTTGTTTAAAAATCATGAATCTGAAAATCTTGATGAAGTGTGGAAAGAAGAAATTTATAAGGAGATTCATGATAGCTACTTGAATGAAAAGCATGATTGCCATGTTGTTAGTATGAATTCTTTGAATATCCATGATGCTAATGATATGCAAAACCACAAACTTGGGGATACTATGCTTGATGAAGATGATATTTTTTGTTCCCCAAGTTTTGGTGATGACACATATGCTATAATTGACCATGAAAAGAATCCTTTATGTGATAGTTATATTGTGAGTTTACTTCATGATGCTACTGAAAATTATTATGAGGGAGGAACATATTCTTGTAGTTATTGCAATAATATCAAGTTTCCTCTCTATGTGTTCAAAGTTTTGAAGTTATGCTTGTTTTGCCTTCCTATGCTAGTTGATTATTGCTCCCATAAATTGTTTGATCACAAAATCCCTATGCATAGTAAGTGGGTTAGTTAAATATGCTTGTCATGAGATTCATGATGCTCTCTTTCATGTTTCAAATACTACTTTTTTGTGAGCATCATTGAAATCATTATGCGTAGCTAGGGCGTTAAACAATAGCGCTTGTTGGGAGGCAACCCAATTTTATTTTGCTTTCTGATTTTTGCTTATGTTTTGGTGTGTTTGGCACATTATTACTTCTGTAGTAATTTTGTTTTTGTGTTTTAAATTAGTGTTTGAGCCAATTAAAACCTTTGGGGTGATCTATGGTAGTTGTTGATTTGATCTTGCTGGAAAACAGAAACTTTTGCACTCAGTCCAGGAATTTTCTAGATTTTTAAGAGCGTCAAATTGATTTGAAATTTTTACACAGGATTGATATGAAAATTTACCTGGTTTTCCTAATTTTTCAGAAGTTTTAGAGTTCCAGAAGTGTTCGAAGTTTATAGATTGCTACAGACTTTTCTGTTTTTGACAGATTCTGTTTTCTTTGTGTTGTTTGCTTATTTTGATGTATCATAGGTCGTACCGGGGGGTATGAGTCATGGAAAAGTTAGAATACAGTAGTTATTATACAAATATAAATAAAGAATGAGTTCACAATAGTACCTAAAGTGGTGATTTATTTTCTTATACTAGCGGATCTCATGAGTTTTCTGTTGAGTTTTGTGTTGTGAAGTTTTCAAGTTTTGGGTGAAGATTTGATGGACTACGGAATACAGAGTGGAAATAGCCTAAACTTGGGGATTCCCAAGGCACCCCAAGTCATATTGAAGGATACCAAAAATCCTAAGCTTGGGGATGCCCCGGAAGGCATCCCCTCTTTCGTCTTCAATCCATCGGTAAATATACTTGAGGCTATATTTTTATTCACCACATGATATGTGTTTTCCTTGGAGCGTCCTGTATGTTATGAGTGTTTGCTTGTTATTTTGCCACAATCATCCTTGCTTCAAACATCTTTTGAGAGATACACGCTGAATCGTGAATTTGTTATAATACTCTATGTGCTTCACTTATATCTTTTGAGCTAGGTAATGTTGCTCTAGTACTTCACTTATATCTTTATAGAGCATGGTGGTGTTATATTTTATAGAAATTATTGAACTCTCATTCATCACTTATATTATTCTGAGAGTTTCTTAAAAAAGCATGGTAATTTGTTTAGGTTATGAATTTAGTCCTAATATAATGGGCATCCAAGAGGGATATAGTAAAAACTTTCATATTAAGTGCATTAACGACTATGAGAAGTTTGATTCCTTGCATATAGTTTTGAGATAATAGGGATGGTAATATGAGAGTCATGATAGTGAGTAATTGTGAATTGAAGATATACGTGTGTTAAAGCTTGTGATTCCCGTAGCATGCACATATGGTGAACCGTTATGTAACGAAGTCGGAGCATGATTTATTTAATGATTGTCGACCTTTGTGTGAGGGTCGGGAGCGCGCAATGGTTAACTCCTACCAACCTATCCCCTAGGAGCATGCATGTAATGCTTTGTTTGATGACTAATAGACTTTTTCTATAAGTATGTGAGTTCTTTATGACTAATGTGAGTCCATGGATTATACGCACTCTCACCCTTCCATCTTTGCTAGCCTCTCTAGTATCGCGCAACTTTCGCCGGTACATCAAACCCTCCTTCCTCAAAACAGCCACCATATATTCCTCAAAACATCCACCATACCTACCTATTATGGCATTTCCATAGCCATTCCAAGATATATTGCCATGCAACTTCCACCATGTAGTTTTTTTATGACTTGCATCATCACTTCATATTGCATATAGAGTTATATCTTCTCATAGGAATCGAGTTGTAATTTCTTTTTCTTTGAGTTATAAGTAAATAAAAGTGTGATGATTTTTCATTAATAGAGCATTGTCCCATGATACAAAAGGATGACGGAGGCTATGACTCCCTCACAAGTTGGGACGAGTATCTGGACTTTACAAAAAATAAAAGAGGCCAGCGAAGCCCAAACAAAAAAAGAGAGGCCAAAGAAGCCCACGGAAATTAAAAAATGAGATAAAGAGAGAAGGTACAATTGCTACTATCTTTTTCCACACTTGTGCATCAAAGTAGCACCATGATCTTCATGATATAGAGTCTCCTATTTTGTCACTTTCATATAACTAGTGGATATTCATTATGCACGACCACTTAGTTTTATTTTTGAGATTTCATAAACTTATAGCTCTAAGTGCATTTGTTGCATGGAAATCCCTACTCACTTCCATTGATATCTATTGATGGGCATCTCCATAGCCCCTTGATATGCCTAGTTGATTTGAGACTATCTTCTCCTTTTTCCCTGGCACCCCCACCATATTCTATTCCACCTATAATGTTATATCCATGGCTCACACTCATGTATTGCGTGAGAGTTGAAAAGGTTTGAGAACACCAAAAGTGTGAAACAATTGCTTGACTTGTTCATCGAGGTTGTGCATGATTTAGATACTTTGTGTGGGGAAGATGGAGCATAGCCAGACCATATGATTATGTACGGATAACTTTCTAAGGCCATGCTATTTCAAAAGGACACGGCTACCTTGTTGGTGTGCTCGAAGTATTACTGTTTTTATGTCAATAGTAGACTATTGTTTTGAATCTAGCGGATCTGAATATTCATGCCACAATAAATAATATTACATGGATAAATAAGTTGGGTAGCATTCCACATCAAAAATTCAGTTTTTATCATTTACCTACTCGAGGACGAGCAGGAATTAAGCTTGGGCATGCTGATACGTATCCAACGTATCTATAATTTTAGATTGTTCCATGCTATTATATTATCTATTTTGGATGTTTTTATGCATTAATATGCTATTTTATATTATTTTTAGGACTAACCTATTAATCTAGAGCCTAGTGCCAGTTTCTGTTTTCCATGTTTTTGAGTTTCGCAGATAAGGAATATTAAACGGAGTCCAAACGGAATAAAACCTCCGGAATGATTTTTTCTAGAACAAAAGGAAGCCACTAGACTTGAGAACCAAGGTAGATGAGCTGCCATGGGGCCACAAGCGCGCTAGCTGCGGCCAAGGTGGCCACCCACGCCAGGCAGGCATGTGGCCCCCTGGCAACTCCCCTAACCCTAATCTTCGGCCTATAAATTCCCAAATATTCCATCATTATCAGAACGAGCCACGAAAAGAATTTTCCGCCGCCAGAAGCCTCTGTTCCCAAGAGATCCAATATTGGAGCCTTTTCCGGTAATCTATCGGAGGGGGATTCGATCACGGAGGGCATCTACATCAACTCCATTGCCCCTCCGATGATGCGTGAGTAGTTCACCACAGACCTACAAGTCCATAGCTAGTAGCTAGATGGCTTCTTCTCTCTCTTTGCTTCTCAATACCATGTTCTTCATGATCTTCATGGAGATTTATCTGATGTAATACTCTTTTGCGGTGTGTTTGTCGAGATTCGATGAATTGTGGGTTTATGTTCAGATTATCCATGAATATTATTTGAGTCTTTCCTGAATTCTTATATGCACGATTTCATATCTTTGCAAGTCTCTTAGAGTTATTGGTTTGGTTTGTCCAACTAGATTGGTAATTCTTGCAATAGGAGAAGTGCTTAGTTTTGGGTTCAATCTTGCGGTGTCCTCACCAGTGACAACGTAGGGGTAGCAAGGCACGTATTGTATTGTTGCCATCAAGGGTAAAAATATGGGGTTTTCATCATATTGCTTGAGTTTATCCCTCTACATCATGTCATCTTACTTAATGCGTTACTTTGTTCTTCATGAACTTAATACTCTAGATGCAGGCAGGAGTCGGTCGATGTGTGGAGTAATAGTAGTAGATGCAGAATCGTTTTGGTCTACTTGTCACGGACGTTGTGTCTATATGCATAATCATTGCCTTGGATATCTTCATAATTATTCACTTTTCTATCAATTGCTCGATAGTAATTTGTTCACCCACCGTAATACTTGCCATCGTGAGAGAAGACATCTAGTGAAACCTATGGCCCCCGGGGTCTATTTCCCATATTATATTTTTCAGATATCAAACCAAAAACACCAAAAAATACTTGGTGCATTGTTTTTAATTTTAGTTTTACTTTCCGTTCAAGCAGCCTATTATATCTATCTCTACTAGATCTCATCCTTGCAAATAACCGTGAAGGGATTGACAACCCCTTTATAGCGTTGGGTGCAAGAGTTTGATTCCTTGTGCGGGTATATCTATTGTTGGCTCGCTTGTATCTCCTATTAGATTGATACCTTGGTTCTCAAAAATTGAGGGAAATACTTATCTACTTTGCTGCATCAAATCGTTCCTCTTCACGGGTAACCAACACATGCTCTAGAAGTAGCATAAGGCAGCTTGTTTCTTATGAGAAGGAAAATATTTTTCAGAGAAGTAGTAAATCATATCATAGGGAATACGCACACAAGCAGGAGCAAGAGTATTGTAGCATATATTAGCATCGCCCTTTGATGTGAATGGACATAATTTGAGAATATAGTAGTAGTGAATCTTCTCATATGAGAAAATAGGGTATCTATATCATTCAACTTATTAAGATGTGCTACCACAGTTTTAGTTTCATAGCCATGAAAATGATCAGATTCAACCAAAGTAATTAACTCTGGGTCAATAGAGATTTCATAATCCTTATCGGTAACAAAGATAGGTGAAGTAGCAAACTTAGGATCACATTTCATTTTAGCATTCAAAGTCTTTTCTTTATACTTGCATAGTAGTCTCTTAAGATCATTTGTATCCTTACAAGCAAGAATATCTCTAGCTATTTATCAATCCAAAGCATAACCTTCAGGTATCTTAGGCATTTCAAATCTAGGAGAGCTGGGCCTAATAGGTGTTCCATAAGTATCAGTTTCAAAGATTTCATTCTCTCTAGGTCTAGCAATTTGTACATCAAGAAATTCACCTAGTGGCACATTATCATCAAGCATGGTACTAGCATCATCAGAAGCATCATTCATACCAGAAATAGCATCATCAATATCAAGATTAGTAGCAGGTGGTGGTGTTGCAAGTTTACTCATAACAGAAGGTGAATCAAGTGCAGAGTGTGATGGCAATTCCTTACCTTCCCTCGTCGTAGAAGAAAAAAATCTTGGTTTTAGTATACTTAAGATTCTTCATAGTGATAGATTGATATAAATACCAAGTGACTCAAGAAATATAGCTATGCTCCCCGGCAACGGCACCAGAAAAAGGTCTTGATAACCCGCAAGTATAGGGGATCATAATAGTTTTTGTGGGTAGAGTATTCGACCCAAATTTATAGATTCAACACAAGGGGAGCCAAAGAATATTTGAGAGTATTAGTAGTTGAGTTGTAAATTCAACATACCTGGAGATAAATATCTGCAGCAAAGTGATCAGTAGCACAGTAATATGATACTTTGATTGCAGTGTCAACAGTAACAGTAGTGGTAATAGTAGCAGTAATTTTTGTAGTAAGTACAATAGTAACAACAACAGTAGTAACTTAGCGAGAACAATAAGTGGAAAACTCATACGCACTGGATCGGAGTATTTGTTGGATGATATTCATCATATAACGGTCATAACCTAGTGCGACACAGAACTAGCTCTAGTTCTTCAATGTAATGTAGGCATATATTCCGTATATAGTCATACGTGCTTATGGAAAAGAACTTGCAGGGCATCTTTTGTACTACCCTCCCATGGCAGCGGAGTCCATAAGGAAACTAAGGGATATTAAGGCCCCCTTTTAATAGAGAACCAGAACAAAGCATTAGCACTTAGTGAGTACATGAACTCCTGAAACTACAGTTATCACCGTGAAGTATCCCAAATATTGTCACTATGGGCTTAACGGATTATAACACGTAATAGGTGCATATGACTAGGAAAGATCAGATCAAGAACATAGATATAATGATGATAACATAATCGGTTCAGATCTAAAATCATGGCACTCGGGCGCTAGTGACAAGCATGGCAAAGTCATAGCAACATCAATCTTACAACATAGTGGATACTAGGGTTCAAGCCCTAACAAAACTAACTCGATTACATGATGAATCTCATCCAACTCCTCACTGTCCGGCAAGCCTACGAAGGAATTACTGACTCCCAGTGGGGAGCACCAAGGAATTGGCGATGAAGGAGGGTTGATGATGACGAAGACCGAAGATTCCCCTCTCCGGAGCCCCAAATGGACTCCAGATCTGGCGTCCCGATGAAGAACAGGAGGTGGCGGCAGCTCCGTATCGTGAAACGTGATGAAACTTCCTCTGTGATTTTTTTATAGAAAAATAGGATTTTATAGCGCTGGAATTAGGGTCAGGGGGCCCAGGAGGTGAGCACCACCCACCAAGTCGCCCTGGTGGGTGTTCCTCACCCTGGCCCCATTCTCTGGTGGATTTTGGCTCCAATATTCCTCAAATATTCTGAAATAATTCTCCAAAAAGTTTCGTTCCGTTCCGAGAACCTTTATTTCTACACAAAACAATACCATGGTAGTTCTATTGAAAATAGTGCCAGTCTGGGTTATTTTCATTCAAATCATGCGAATTAGAGTCCAAAACAAGAACAAAAGCATTAGGAAAAGTAGATACGATGGAGACGTATCATGGTCACCTCGTAAGTCGGTTGGAGCTCTACTTCGGGCGCAAGTAAGCTTATATTTGGAAAACAAATCGTGTTAAAATTCAGCGTGATTGGAGTTACGGCTATCCGGGAATATAATAAACGGTTTTCGGGTAGAAAACAGGAACGCGAAACAGAAGAGAACAGAGAGGGAGATCCAATCTTGGAGGGGCTCCTGCCCCTCCGTCGCCATGGAGGCCATGGACCAAAGGGGGAACTCTCCTTCCATCTAGGGGGAAGGCCAAGGAATAAGAAAAAGGAGGGGGGCTATCTCCCCTTCTCTCCCGGTGGCACCGGAACACCGTCGAGGCAATCATCGTGACAACGATCTACACCAACAACTCTGCCGCCATCAACACCAACTCTCTCCCCGTGTATGCAGCAGTGTAACACCTCTCTTCCCTCTGTAATCTCTACTTAAACATGGTTCTCAACTCCATATATTATTTCCCAATGATATGTGGCTGTCCTATGATGTTTGAGTAGATTCGTTTTGTCCTATGGGCTAATTGATGATCATGGTTGGTATGAGTTGTATATTTTATTTTGGTGTTGTCCTATGGTGCCCTTCGTGTCGCACAAACATGAGGGATCCCCACTATAGGGTGTTGCAATATGTTCATGATTTACTTATGGTGGGTGGCGTGAGTTACAGAAGCACAGACCCGAGTAGGTGGGTTGTTGCGTATGGTAGTAAAGAGGACTTGATACTTAATGTTATGGTTGGGTTTTACCTTAATGATCTTTGGTGGTTGCATATGCTTGCTAGAGTTCCAATCATAAGTGCATATGATCCAAGTGCGGAAAGTATGTTAGCTCATGCCTCTCCCTAACAGAAAATTGCAATAATGATTATAGGTCTAGTTATCAATTGCCCAGGGACAAATAATCTAATTGTTTGACAAAATCTTTCTACTAAACAACTAAATTTTATTATCTTGCAATTTACTCGTACTTTTATTCCCGCAAAGTACTTCTAGTTTTATTCGTGCAAACTATCCTACCACCTTCAAAAAGTTTCATACTTGTTCTAGGTAAAGCAAATGTTAACGTGGGAGTAGAGTTGTATCAGTGGTGGATAGAACTTGAGGGAATATTTGTTCTACCTTTAGCTCCTCATTGGGTCTGACACTCTTATTTATCAAAAAAGGATACAAATGATCCCCTACACTTGTGGTTATCATTGAACCGCCATGTCCGAGACCACCCGTCGATAAGCCGCCATCAAAGTGTCTTTAGAGTCCCAAGTCTCCGAAACTTGTTGAGGCACTAAATCTAAGTCGCCCAAACACCTGACCTGGCTAAGATTCATCTCCTTAGACACCCTGAGTCCATGTAGGAGGGCCTGGTACTGAGCTGCATTGTTAGTACAAGGGAACATGAGCCCTAAAGCATAACAAATTTGTCACCTTGTGGGGAAGATAGAAGAACTCCAGCCCCCGAGCCCTCCAATTGCCTGGACCCATCTAAGTGTATAGTCTAGTATGTGTTATCTGGCCTATCTTCTCGGATCTGCAATTCGGTCCAATCATTCATGAAATCGACCAGTGCTTGACATTTGGTGGTTGTATGGGGCATATACTTCACATGGTGAGGGCCAACCTCAATTTCCCACTTGGCGATCTGGCCAGTAGCCTCTCGATTTTGTATGATGTCCCCAAGAGGTGTTGAACTGAACACATTAATTGGATGTTCGTGATAATAGTTCTTTAGCTTCTGGCTTGCCATAAAGACTCCAAAGATCAACTTCTGCCAATGTGGATATCGTTGCTTGGATAAGGTCAAAACCTCACTAATGGAATAAACTGGCCGCTGAACTGGATACTCCTTTCCTACCTCCTTTCTCTCAGTGACAACTACGACACTTACTACCTTTGAGTTAGCAGCAATGTACACGAGCATGGGCTATTTATCAGTTAGGGCGGCTAAAACAGGCGGCTCAGCTAGCTGCTTCTTGAGGGCTTCAAAGGCTTCGTTAGCCACATCAGTCCAAACAAACTTGTCCATTTTCCTCAACAACTCGTAGAGGGGAATTACCTTCTCACCAAGGCATCTTATGAACCGGCTAAACTCCTCTATGTGGGCAGCCATGCGTTGGACCTATTGAAAGCACATTTGCTCCCTTGGTGTTTTTGGTAATTAATAACAACATATAAGTCATTGACCTAATGTTTCCACCAAGTATATTTCAGGACAAGTTCAATGATAGGGATGGCCAAAGGATTGTGGAATTACCTCAAGATTCAAGGAAATAGGTAGGCCAAGCTTCAAGCAAGAGGACTCTACATTTTAAATGTGTGAGAAATCATTTTGAATCCATAGGAAAGCCAATACTATTAAAAGGGGGTAAAGTCTTTATGGTGTATAATATGGTCAAACGTGCACAAGTGATAGTCACCAAAACATCCACAAACTCTCCCACCAAAGTCTGTCCTAAGCCAAATATGCAAAATCGGTGCAACCAACATTCCTATCCCGGTGCCACCGATTCCAAACCCTAGACAGACTCAGCCAAACCCTAACACTTCGGTGCAGCCGACACTGCACTCGGTGCCACCAAGTTGGGTTGCCAGGTTTCTGTTATGCAAGTTCTCATTTTTGTTCTGACCGAGAATGGTGAATCGGCGTCACCGAGATTGGTAAATTTGACCGTTGGTCCCCGTGTCAGTGCAACCGAGAATTGTATATGGGTCCCTCCGAGATTCAAAAGTTGCCACTTTTTGTCACTTCGGTACCACCAAGATTTACACATTGGTGTCACCGAGTCTGACTTATTGTGTGTAACGGTTGGATTTTTAGGGATGCCTATATATACCCCTTCACCACTACCTACTCGAAAGAGAAGCACTTAGAACTATTCCATACCTATCCTACTCAGTTTTCTGAGAGAGAACCACCTACCCTTGTGTTGAGGTCAAGATCTACCACTCCAACCATATGGATTTTGATTTCTAGCCTCCCCAAGTTGCTTTCCACCAATCCCATCTCTTCTACCAAGCCAAATCTATGAGAGAGTGATTGTGTGTTGAGGAGTCTATCATCTTGAAGCACAAGAGCAAGGAGTTCATCGTCATTACCGAGCCTATTACCTTTTGGAGGGTGGTGCCTCCTAGATTGGTTAGGTGTCGCTTGGGAGCCTCCTACTTCGTGTTGTGGAGTGAACCAAGAAGTTTGTAAGGGCAAGGAGATCGCCTACTTCGTGAACATCTACCCATAATGAGGGTGGTCCTTCGTGGACGAAAGCCGCATGGAATAGTCAAGGTTGCTTCTCCATGGAACCCTCCATGGGTAGAGCCCTCCGTGTACTCTCGCGACCGTTACCCTCCGTGGGTTGAAGACTCCATGAACGTGGACGTAAGATAGCACCACCTATCGGAACCACGAGAAAAATCATCGTGTCATCACTTGTGTTTGCTTTCTAACCCTCTCTTTACTTACATGTGTAATGTGTTTACTTTCCGCTGCTACACTCTTAGACATGCATGTGTAGGGTGTTACTTGATATGCTATGAATGCTAAAACTTGCCAAGAATTAAAAATAGGAAAAAGGCAAAACTTTTATTTGGTCAAGTAGTCTAATCACCCCCCCCCCTCTAAACCTACTTTCGATCCTACAAGTGGTATCAAAGCTTTGGTATCCATTGCATTGGTTTCACAACCTAGGAGAAGTATGGCATCTAGTGAGGGAAATTATCACCGTAGAGGTCCGTACTTTGATGGCACTAATTTTGCTAGTTGGAAGCATAAAATGAAAATGCATTTGCTTGGTCATAATCCTGTCGTTTGGGCTGTTGTTCGTGTTGGCTTGCAAGGTGAATTCTTTGCGGATGGAAGGGAACCAGATCGCCTTGAACACGCAAAAGAGATTTGGGATACTTTGGTTGATATGCACAAAGGAACTGAGTCCATGAGAGAATCCAAGTTAGATCTTCTTCAACGTCAACTTGACAAGTTCAAGATGAAGGATGGTGAAGGAGTCGCTGTAATGTACTCTAGGCTAGCTCTCATCACAAATGAGATTGGCGTCTTAGGAAGCGAAGAAATGACTGACAAGTTCATCATCAAGAAGATACTTCGAGCTTTGGATGAGAGATATGACACCGTGTGCAAGTTGATCCAAATGATGCCCAACTACATAGATGTCAAACCAACAGAAGTGATTGGTAGAATTGTTGCTCATGAGATGACACTCAGATACAAGGAAGACCTTCATCACAAGTCTAGCAGTGCTTACAAAGCCACAAATGATGCTCCCGCTACCTCAAGCGATAACCTTGTCACAAATGAAGAGATAAGCCTCATGGTCAAGAAATTCAACAAGTTCTAAGAATATAAGCAAAGATCACAGCTCCAACTCAAGATATGAAGAGAAGCGTTCGTCAAGTCGTGACTGAAACTGCTACAATTTTGGGGAGCCCGGACACTACTCCAATGAGTGCTCGGCTCCCTACAAACAAAGAGAAGAATCACCAAGAAGACGAAGCTCAAGAGATGAATCACCTCAAAGAGAGAGAAAGAGTAGAGATGATCGTTATGAACGAATATCCTCAAGGAGAAGTAGGGACTCGAAGAATAAGGACAATCACACCAAGATCTACTCAAGATGAAAGCATCAAGCTCATGTTGGTGAATGGGTTTCTGTCTCTGACTCTGACAACCATTCCGAGAGAAGCTATCACTCCAACTCCTACTATAGTCAAGATGATGGTGTTGCCGGAATCGCACTAGTGACAACCAACTCCTATGATCTATTTGATTCACCAAATGAAGGAGGTGGAAGTTGCTTCTTGGCTAAAGGCCCCAAGGTATCTCACCCTGAATATCTTGATTTTGATAGTGATGAAGATGATTTGCTTTATGATGATAACTTGCTATGTGATAAAACTAGTGATGTTAATGAACTTGATAATTCTCATGCTAGTCAAGATAAGTCAATTGATGATGATAAGATGAAAATAGAAGAACTATATAAAGAATTCAACACTCTTAAGTTAGCTCATGAAACTACTCTTGAAGATAATAGAGAGCTTGTAAGAACTCATGAGAAGCTATGCTTCGAGAAGCTCAATTTTGATCAAGAACATGAATTTCTTAGAGCTATCAATGAAGATCTCCAAAACAAGACTTCATCTTATATTGCCAAACTACTACTCTTGTCTACATTCATGCCACAAGTCAAATCTAAGCAAACTAGTAACAAAGGAAAGAAAGGTTCTTCATCTAGTAGCAACAATAAAAATGCTAAACCCAATGATGTTGCTCCTAGTAGTTCTATTAATTCCACTAATGATGATTCTCTTATCCAAGTTACACTTGAGCAAGAAAATGCTTTATTGAAAGGAATTATAGAGAAAGGTATCTACAAGAGTCTTGAAGGGTACAAACAATTTGATGAGATTGTACGCAAGCATGGAGGATACCGGAAGAATCGCGGTGTTGGCTACTTTAACGCTAATGGAGTTGAATTGGAAGAATGTTAATATTCATCTTCACATGATTCGCAACATCTGCATAGCATGGTCACTCGTTTTTGAAAACTTCCATCCATTAGTAGTTGTCGGTTCGCTTTGTTTGTGTCGTGTACCGTTTCGAGACCAACCACACACGCATGTTCCCACGACATTGCAAAATAGTGTTTTCGAAAGTGTGTACAAAACTTTCTCGGATTGGGACGAAACTTGGCGAGCGGTCGTAATGTGTTGTAGGTAGACCACCTGCAAAGTTTCGTCACAATGAGAGGTCGTTTGATAGCCCAACGCTCTACCATAGCGGTACCATCATCGGTTTATATTGTCGGACGTTTTTCGGAATCCCAAGTTTGTTCCTCCAAACGAGAAGTATGAAAATACTCTTACCAAGGGTACAAACACTCAAGATGACCTTCCACCACAAGACACCAAGATCAAGGGCAAGACCAAGCTCCAAGAGGACTTTGACTCTTATGAAGATGAATCCCAAGCTTTGGTGAAGTGGGTTCCGAAGGCTACTACAAGATCAACTTCTACAAGTGCTACTTCAACACCAAGGATCCCCATCAACTTGATGTGGATTCCCAAGAAGAAGAACTAGAGAGTTCTTGAGGGGTGACTCCGCCAATGAAATTTACTCATATTCATTATTGGCAAGATCTATTTGCAACCAACATCAACCCTATGCAATAGATCAAGGAGTCACACATTCCCTCAAGGGTAAGCAAGGGACAAGGTAATCAACAAATCAATGGACATCATTACACATGCTTTGCACTCCATGTCCATAGATATCCTTGTATTTGTCTCTTGTGTGTTGGGACTAACCCATGTAGGTGAGAAGAGTAGGGAAACAACAAGGATGCTCCCAACTCTTGGTAATCTTCATCAACCTTGAGCATCCACCACTACCTCACCAACATGAAGTCTTCATCAACAAAACCCAAGGTTAGTTTATCCCTCTTATGGGGGGATGTCACATCAAGGGGGAGCTTTACTCTAAGTCTTGAGCCAAAGCACCTCTTAGTATGTGACAACATTAAATGCTTTATGTAAAAGTGGTAACCCCACTTGTGCTTAAACGATGAGTATGACCTATCATCAAGTACTCTTACTTGGCTCCTAAGTCAAATACTCATATATAGATGACTTCGTCATCGCCCAAGTGCTTGCTAGATGCTAGAGTATTTCTGCATGTTTGCCATGAATTCATTTGACATCTTATTGTGTCAGCATGTTGGTCTACATTTATTTTCTCATTCGAGGATATCCAATTGTTACTATTTGGCTTTTTAATTTATCTTTTGTCAATTGGATATACAAGAATGCCTAGGACCACTTCTTTAGCTATCTATGCTTTCTCACATCATACTCTATTCATGCTGCATCACAAAATTTGAACAAGTGCTTTTCGATCCCTTTGTGGAGTACTCGGAGTTCCGTATCGACAAGGACTGACCATTAAAACCTCCCAAGTGCATCTTGGTGGAACCAACCACAAAATCCCGGTCTCACTCAATGCCTAGGGTTGATCTGGTTTTAAATCTCGGTACCACCGATTCCATTTTCTCGATTACACCGAGTGTCCCTATCAGCTGACAGTTGAGGCACTCGGTGACATCAAAAAGCTAGAATCGATGTCACCGACAGTGGTGGGTATATAAGTTGTGGACCCCGATGCTTTGAATTTCAATCTCATTCGTTGCGCCTTAGAACCCTAAGTTGCCACCCACGAGACCCCTGGTCATCGCCCTTGTCTTCCCGCGCTCTTCCGGCGCTGGGAATCGCCGTCGTCGACAAAATCCACTCCCTCGTCATCGCCATAGAGGATCCGCGCCAAGCTAGGGTATGGATTCGATCTCTATTGTGCTCCTCGTCTGATTCTTGCACATTAGATTCATATTTATCTTTGATACACCCTTTGCACGTATTCCTATCCACTCAAATCTCCAAAGTCTCATGAATAACGAATTTTCTAGGATTTTGCCATCCGCCCAATAAATCTCGGTGGAACCGAAACTGACATATCGGTCTCACCGATGTGCTTTTCTGTGTGGATGAGAACTGACTTGGTGGAACCAAGTTGCTCTTTTCGGTCCGACAGAAAAGGGTGCCAAGGTTCGGTTAGACAATCAGTCAGTCTCGGCCCCACCGAAAATTATGTTTCGGTTGTACTGATATTTATTTGACAGAATGCAAAAATCTTGAAAATTCATTGTTCAAATTTCAAAAACCAGCCTTATTTTGTGATGACTCATCTACTTCTGCTCTCCTATACTCTATTCACAGGGTCAGTATGTGTTGGGGATATAACCCCACGGTGAGACCCGCCCCGAAGGCTCCAGGTCACACTAGGCGGCTCGGACACCAGTCCAAAGATGGGACATGAAGACTTAAGCCCAGGACGTTGGGCGGCTTGACAAGGTGGGCCGGAGCATGGCCCGAATGAAGAAAGCATGAAGACCCGGGCGGGTGAGCCGCTCGGAGACAACTTGCTCAGGCAGGCAAGACAATGTAGAGACGGATTCAGACATGTAGTGAGAGTCGGTTACAACTTGTATGACCCGTGGTCTTGACCTCCTATATAAAGGCGAGACTCGGGGCGACTTAGAGATCAGACTATCGAGAACTAGGTCAAGCAATAGCTCCCTTGTAGTCGATACACCATGCAATATAAGCACAAGCAGGACGTAGGATGTTACCTCGACTTGAGGGGCCGAACCTGGGTAAACCTGTGTCTTTCGTCCCAATCAACCCCTTTGAGTACATCACCTTAGTGATGGCCTCGAATCCAAGTCTGTTCACCCGGACATCTGCCATGATAAAACCACGGCAGTTGGCGCCCACCGTGGGGCCTGCGCTCGGTGGTGTTGAGTTCTCAAAGGGTTCTCTCCCAGGGCTCGAGGGATACGTGGTCGGAAGGATGAACAAGATTCGCCGTGGCCGGCTCTACATCAACGACACCGGCTGGGGTCTTGATGCCAGCTCTGTTGAGTATGGATTCCAGGTTCCCTTCGGAGGGATCCATGTCTTCATCGGAAGGATCGACGGATCTACACCCGGGCCGGATATCTACACCAGCATCGTCGAGCAGGACCGGCACGTGCAACCTGTCCGTTGTGTGCGACCCGCCCATGTCAACCCGGGCCAGAGGCACGTCTTCGTGGGCTTCACTCAAGGTATGGATCTTGAAGCTTCTGCATCGCAGGAGACTCTCGTCTGTTCAGAGGACGGATCTTCGAGCGGGGAAGCAGAATCGATCTACCAGCTTCACAATGGTGGGCTCGGGGGCTACGACGAGCTTTACCCTGAGTCGGAGCGGTTTGAGCCGGACGGTTTTGGGCCACCGGTTCATGCGGCCATGTTCATGGCGGGGTCGACCCCAGGCGCGAGCAGCACAGCTGCTGGAGCAGCAACCTTGGGGGCTGACCCGCTGCCGCCGGCTCAAGTTCTTCTGGATCTAATGAATGAGCTCGCGGCCCTAATGGCCACTGAAGTCATGCCAGATAATCAAGCCGCTCGGAACTTGGATATTGTGAGACCCAAGGACCGGATGGCGGAGGAGCAACACAGGATAGCTAAGCTAAAAGTTCAGATGGAGGCAGAGGCGGAACGCATTAAGACGGATGCCTTCCGCTTGGGCTAAAACAGCAATCAACAGCTGTGGTGCATCGGATGAGGCATCAATCCTGCTTACCAGAACATTATGAGGCTAGGAATTTCTTCAATACGCAAGGAACAAGACGGGAAGCGGATGCACCAGGAAGTCGGCCGGCGGTTCGACCGTAGCTTAACCTGCCCCGACGAAACCAGGCCTCACCAGTGGTCTTTCCAATGTCGGCGGGTCATTATTCCAACCCGACAGAGAACATGGTGGCCGCGGCCACCCGGCTTGAAACAATCCCTATTCCAGATGAGGCGCCTTTTGCGGAAGAGGTACGGAACGCCATTGGATACTTTTAGATGGCCATGGCCGAGAAGGAGAAGTATGCTTACAACGGGAGCCGCGTTCATTCAACCTCCTCCCCAGCCACAGCTTTAGCCAGCGCTACGAATCACCGGCGGTCTCCAGCAGCGATCGGCATAGAGGTCCTCCGAGGGATGATCAGGCAGCTCTAGATGCACAAGCACTCATAAATCGGGCGAGAAACCAGCAAGAGGCGGTATCTTTGGCCACGGCGACTCACCAAGAGCCCACAACCTCCATATCAGTAGGAGCGGGAGTGACCACCAAGGCCATGAGAGTGCCATGCTTAGCACCGGCTCTGCGGAGTGAGCAGTTGCCAAAGGATTTCAAAGGACCTCGCAAGGTCCCGAATTACACTACTAACTTACCTCCGGAGGCCTGGATCGAAAGTTATGAGCTGGCAATGGAGATGTTTGATGTCAGTGAGGCGGTCTGTGCCAAGTACTTCATCATGATGCATGAAGGTCCGCCTCGCATGTGGTTAAAGGGTTTGGCACCCAATACCATCAATTCACGGGCTGAGTTGAGGGCAAGATTCATCAAAAACTTTCAAGGGAGTTGCAAATAGCCTATGACTATTGTGTATCTCGATCATTGTGTCAAGTAGGAGAATGAGTCGGCTCATCATTGGGTCCGATGGGTGTCGACCATTATCCACTCATCTGAACAGATCACGGTGGCTCAAGCGGTGTTGATCCTATAAAAGAACTGTCACTTCGTCCCTCTGAAGCAGAAGCTCGGCCGGTTCAAGCGTACGTGTCAGGACATGGGAGAGCTCATTGCGGCTCTCACAAAGTATGCTGGCTCTGATAACACGAAGGATCCAGGCTTTGATGAGGAGAAGGCCGGCCAAGATAAGAGGAACAACCAGGGCAAGGGTGCGGCAAACAATGGTAACCAGAGCAAGCGGAAAAACCCGGATGGTGGGTCAGAACTAGTGGCCAATGCGAGCACCGGCTAGAATCATCCTAAGGGCAATGGTAAGTTCAAACCGCCTTTTAACAAAAATAGGACACCTTTCAATTTGGAGGAAATTCTCAAAAAACCCTGTCCAGAGCACAGCCGGCCCAATAAACCTGCGGTGCACACATGGGGTGATTGCCATATCATGCAGAAGTTCAAGAATTACAGCATGCAGCAACACAACAACCATGGTGGTGGCCCGCCCGCAGCTCAGGACCAGGCGAGTTAGGAGCCGGATTTGGATCCGGCGGCTCAGGGTCCGATCATCATGGTCAGGGCAATCAAGGAGGACATCCTCAGCACTCTGGTAACAATAATCCACAACAGCATAATCAATCTGGGAATCAGAGTAATCCAAAGCAGCTCAGCTCGGGCCAATATCATGTTTTTACGACTAGCCTTAACAAGCAGGATCAGAAATTGCGCAAGCGAGCAGTTAACACAGTCGTGTCGGCTCTACCGCAATACTTGAAGTGGTCTGAGTATGACATAACATGGAGCCGGGAGGATCACCCGCCGCGTGTTGATGACCGAGGGTGGCTAGCCCTGGTGGTTGCCCCCCAAGTGGGAGGATATATGGTGAATAAGGTACTTATGGATGGTGGCAGTAGCATCAACATCCTGTATTATGACACCTTCCGGCAGATGAAGCTTCTTGATAAATACCTTAAGCCCTCATCAACCGTTTTTCATGGTGTAGTACCAGGCAAGTCACCTTACCCAGTGGGTAGGATTTCTTTGGAAATCGCCTTTGATGACGAGTACAACTACAGGGTGGAGTCCTTGTGGTTTGAAGTGGTCAAGATCAAGAGCCCGTATCATGCATTGTTTGGGTGGCCGGCTTATGCTAAGTTCATGGCTAGGCCCTGTTATGTCTACTTACAGCTCAAGATCCCCGAGTTAAAAGGCACGATTACCATTCATGGTGATCGGAATGCGGCTATTGAGTGCGAAGAAGGGGACGTGGCTTACACGGAATCCAGTTGTGCTAAGGCGGAACTCAAGTTCTATAAGGAAAATGTTGACCCGAAGGATATGACTCCGTTGAAGAAGCCTACCACAGAGGTTGAGCTGCCCCTGAAATTTTCGGCGGATGATACCAAGGCGGTGGATTTTACTCCGGGTGACTCATCCAAACAGTTCATTATTTGGGCTAACATGGATCCCAAATAGGAAAGCGTGCTCATCGAATTCATCCGTGAGAATCGGGACATCTTTGCATGGAAACCTTCTGACATGTCGGGTGTACCGAGGGAGTTCGCTGAGCATAACCTTAATGTGGATCCTAAGATTAAACCTGTCAAGAAATTTCTATGGCGGTTCAATGAGGAGAGACGCAAGGCCATTGGGGAAGAGGTCGCCCGGCTCTTAGTGGCGTGTTTCATCGTCGAGGTCTTTCACCCGGAGTGGCTTGCTAACCCGGTGCTTGTGCTCAAGAAGAACAGCACATGGCGTATGTGTGTGGACTATACGGATCTTAAAAAGGCCTGTCCGGCTGATCCTTTTGCTCTTCCTCATATTGATCAAATCATTGATGCTATGGCGGGTTGCAAAAGTTTATGCTTCCTGGATGCTTATTCGGGATATTATCAGATCAAGATGGCAGTTAAGGACCAAGAGAAAACGGCTTTCATTATGCCTTTTGGAGCCTTCTGCTATATGTCTATGCCTTTTGGGGTCAAGAGTGCCCAGGCGACTTATCAGAGCTGCATATAGAATTGTCTCCACAGTCAGATTGGACGCAACGTTCATGCTTAATAGGATGATATTGTGATCAAGTCAAGGAAGAAGGAGACCCTGCTTGATGATTTAAAGGAAACCTTTGATAATCTGCGGATCTATAAGATGATGCTTAACCCGACAAAGTGTGTCTTTAGTGTTCCAGCTGGCAAGTTCCTGGGATTTCTAGTTTCTAAGCGTGGCATTGAAGCTAACCCGGGTAAGATCAAGGCTATCACCTCCTTGGCTAAGCCGGCTTGTATCAATGATGTCCAACGCCTGGCAGGACGGATCGCCGCGTTGAGCCGGTTCATAAGCCGTCTTGGTGAGAAAGCTATCCCTCTATATCAAGTGATGAAAAAGACAGACAATTTTGTTTGGAGTACGGTGGCGGGTGAAGCATTTGAGGCGCTCAAGAAGCAGCTCACTGAGCCGCCAGCATTAGCTGGTCCTGTTGAGAAAGAGTCTTTGCTCCAATAGGTGGCGGCTAACAACCGGGCTGTCAGCGCTGCAATTGTGGTCGAGCGAAAGGAAGTAGGGAAGGAGGGAAGGAGTATCCGGTTTAGAGGCCGGTTTATTATATCAGTGAGGTCCTGACAGAGTCCAAACAGAGATATCCACATTGGCAGAAGCTAGTGTATGGGGTGTTCATGGCCAACTGCAAATTAAAGCATTACTTCTTAGGACACCAGATCACCGTGGTTAGCTCTGCCCTGTTGGGGGACATAATTCAAAACAGGGAAGCCACAGGCAGGATTGCTAAGCGGGCATTAGAGCTGGGGCCTCTCAATTTGAAATACGTACCTCGTACGGCTGTCAAGTCTCAAGCCCTTGTGGATTTCATAAACGACTAGACAGAGTGTCAGGTGCCTGAAGAAAAGCCGGATAACACATACTGGACAATACACTTTGATAGATCCAAGCAATTGGAAGGGTCAGGGGCAGGAGTTGTTTTAACATCTCCTAAAGGTGATAAGTTTTGTTATGTACTCCGGCTGATGTTCCCTTGCCCTAATAATGCAGCTGAGTACGAAGCCCTGCTTCATGGCCTCAGAGTAGCTAAGGAGATGAATTTAAGCCGGGTAAGGTGCTTCGGCGACTCAGATCTTGTGGCTCAGCAAGTTTCAAGCACTTGGGACTCCAAGGATCCGTGGATGGCGGCTTATCATCAGGAGTTGGATGTCATTGCTGGTCACTTCAAGGGTTATCAGGTGGATCACATTGACCGTCGCAGGAACGAGGCGGCTGATGCCCTGTCAAGGTTAGGCTCTCAGCGAAAGCCGGTGCTGCCCAATATCTTTCTGGACATCTTACATCACCCGATTGTCAAATTACCCTCAACAAAAGATTTGGATGTTCCTGACCCAGGGGGACAATTGGTGGCGGCTCTACATGCTATTCCGGATTGGACTGTGCCTTACTTGGAGTATTTGACTCGGGGCGAGTTACCTGATAATGAAAATCTAGCCAGACAGATCACTCGGCAGTCTAAGTCCATGACAATAGTTAATGGTGAGTTGCACAAGTGCAGCGTCACCGGGGTGTTTCAATTTTGTGTCTCACCAGAGGAGGGTAAGAAAATTTTGAATGAAATTCATGCTGGAGATTGCGGACATCACGCCGGCTCAAAATCTCTAGTGGCCAAGGCTTTCTAGCACGGGTTCTTCTGGTTGACGGCTCACAAGGATGCATAGGATCTAGTCCGTAAGTGCGATGGATGTTAAAAACTCGGCCGGCGTGCTCATGTTCCGGCTCAAGAATTGCGCATGATACCAATTACTTGGCCGTTTGCAGTCTAGGGGCTAGATATGGCGGGCCTTTCAAGAGATCCAAGGATAGGAAAATGCACCTCTTTGTGGCGGTTGATAAGTTAACCAAATGGGTAGAGGATGAGCCGGTCAGCAAGTGTGACACGGCTACGGCGGTTCAGTTTATCAAAAAACTGATCTACCATTTTGGTTACCCTCACAGCAACATCACGAATAATGGCACAAACTTGTCCAAGGGGGCTATGAAAAAATTCTGCGACCTGGAACACATCCGGCTTGATGTTTCTGCGGTTGCTCATCCACAGTCCAATGATCAGGCGGAGCGTGCTAACCAAGAAATCTTGAGAGGTATCAAGCCCCGGCTTATGGTTCCTTTACAACGGACGCCGGGTTATTGGGTGGAAGAGTTATCGTCCGTCTTATGGAGCATCAGAACTACCCCTAACAGATCCACATGTTATACACCTTTCTTCATGGTTTACGGTGCAGAGGCCGTGTTACCAAGTGACATCCGACATGACTCGCCACGAGTGGCCACTTACGTTGAGACGGACAATGAGATGGCGCGTCAAGACACGTTGGATGGTTTGGAGGAGGAACAAGAACTGGCGGCTGCTCGTTCGGCAATCTATCAGCAAGACCTGCGCCACTATCATAGCTGCAGAGTCAAGACCCGGACGTTTCAAGAAGGCGACTTAGTGTTGCGACTGATTCAAGACCAGACAAATATGCATAAGTTATCTCCTCCATGGTAAGGACCTTTCGTGGTTAGCAAAAATCTCAACAACGGGTCGTATTATCTCATTGACATCCGGGGCTACTCAGATACCTCCGGGCAGGAGACCCGCTGGTCGTGGAACATAGCGCATCTGCGGCCTTATTATACCTGAGTTGTTGAGACTCGACATTGTACATTATCATTGTACATATCATATTTATATATGAATAAAGTAGCATCCCTGCAAGCCGGGGCCTCTGGCATTTCGCATATCTTCATCCATGCAAGAAAGATCCAAAACTTGGTTGTCGAAGGGGGCTTCCCACCTCCGGGTGTAGCTTATCTAACCCTAACAGCCGGCTCTTAAGCCATGAATAAGTTGACAAGTCAACTTGGTTGTCGAAGGCGGCTTCCCACCTTCGGGTGTAGCTTATCTAACCCTAACCGGCTCTTAAGCCAAAAAAGTTGAAAAGTCAAGTTGGTTGTCGAAGGGGGCTTCCCACCTCAGGGTGTAGCTTATCTAACCCTAACAGCTGGCTCTTAAGCCACAAAAAAGTTGACAAGTCAACTTGGTTGTCGAAGGGGGCTTCCCACCTCCGGGTGTAGCTTATCTAACCCTAACAGCCGGCTCTTAAGCCAAAAAAGTTGACAAGTCAACTTGGTTGTCGAAGGGGGCTTCCCACCTCCTAGTGTAGCTTATCTAACCCTAACAGCCGGCTCTTAAGCCACAAAAAAGTTGACAAATCAACTTGTTTGTCGAAGGGGGCTTCCCACCTCCGGGTGTAGCTTATCTAACCCTAATAGCCGACTCTTAAGCCAAAAAATGTTGACAAGTCAACATAGCTGTCGAAGGGGGCTTCCCACCTCCGGGTGTAGCTTATCTAACCCTAACAGCCGGCTCTTAAGCGACAAAAAAGTTGACAAGTCAACTTGGTTATCGAAGGGGGCTTCCCACCTCCGGGTGTAGCTTATCTAACCCTAACAGCCGGCTCTTAAGCCAAAAAAGTTGACAAGTCAACTTGGTTGTCGAAGGGGGCGTCCCACCTTCGGGTGTAGCTTATCTAACCCTAACAGTCGGCTCTTAAGCCAAGAAAGTTGACAAGTCAACTTGGTTGTCTAAGGTGGCTTCCCACCCTCTGGGTGTACCTTATCTAACCCTAACAGCCGGCTCTTAAGCCAAAAATGTTGACAAGTCAACATAGCCGTCCAGGGGGCTTCCCACCCTACGGGTGTAGCTTATCAAATCCTATCGGCCGGCTCTTAAGCCAAACTGTTGACTCCGTCAACACGTTAGGAAGATACATCATCTTTGGGTTATGCTTCTAAGCCTCCCTCCTAACGATATAAAGATACATCTATTATTGCAGAAAATTAAGCTGCCAAGAGCCGGTAAAGCATCCAATGAGAAGTGCAAGAAAGATGACATATGTATGTTAAGCCGGACTATTTCATATCTACACGATGGCACAATTCAAGCAAAGGCAAAATTACTACCAGTCTATTACATATGCTCTTTGTGGAGCCCAAAAATATCTTAAAGTTTTTTACACTGCTCATGGCGGGTTACAAAGAGACGGCTATCAACAGGCGTTCACATCGCGATCAGCTGGCCGACGGGTCACCCTACTCTGGGTCTTCGACTGCCTTGATCTGAAGATTTTCCAAGTCCCAGTTGTAGTTCGTTAAAGCCGCAAAGGTTCCTTCTTCAAAGGATGGGGACGGGTCAAGTTCAGAGGCAAAGAGATTCTTACTGCGGGCAGGCGTCAGATCCTTGGACTCAAAGAGAGGGCCGCGGATTCTTTTCTGGTCAGCACTGTAACCCGCCTGGTATGTCTCCAGGTTGACTTCTTCTACTAACACGGAGGCAAGGACTTTGGAAGCCTTCACACACCATGCATAGTCAGCCTCTGTAAACATGGAGCCATCATCCTTTTTTGAGGGAAACCCGTCCATCATATTAGCCGGAGTTAACTCTGGAGCAAAAGCCAATGCCTGACTTATGGCTGCGATCGCCCCCTGTCAGGCGGCTAATCTCTTCAGCTCTACAATTTGCTTTGGCAACATGGACAGAAGCTCTAAGACCCCTTTGATAGTTGGAGGGGTAGTATCCTTGTACAGTACAGCCTTGATTGTACACACAACGCCACAATAAAGTTGTTCTGTCAGAGTATACATGGCCTTCAAGGGAAGCAAGCTGTCGGAGGCATGTTGGCGGCTCCTAGGACCTGCATAAGACGGACGCCTCGTCATGAGTCGCCGGCACAAGTACAATACACAAATTGAGTTAAGCTATCAAATACGTACCAAAGATGGCGGTTGTTAACTTCTGGATGTGCCGCTTCAAGGACTGCAGCTCATCAGACACGATCACAAGCCGCTGATCAGCATCATCCGCCCGTTTGGTCAGGGCGACTTGTTCAGTCTTAGTGGATTCCTTGAAGGTTGCAAAGTCGGCCTTGATCTTGGTCAGTTCTTCAGCAAGGAGCCTACATTTTTCATCAGCTTCACTTCGGGCGACTTGCTGCGTGGCCAGATTATTTTTTAAGGCGGCCACTTCTGACCCGTCTTCGTTTAAAGCTTCCTGTGACATGGCAAAGTATGGAATGAGCCGTTAGGAGGAGAATTCAGCAAGTCTCAAACAGATTGCAAGCAATATGTGTGAAACTTGGGGGCTAATGTCTATTTGATCTCCTAGAGGCAGTTCCGGATCATCTTTATCAAGTTAACCCGAAACTTGGGGGCTACACTTTGGCTTTTCAACTGGTTTCCAGGGAAAAGAGCCGACTCAAACTTAACAAAATTTGAGCCAGCCCTTGGGGGCTACACTTGGCTCTAATAGCTATCTTCAATGAAGCTCCAGCTCAATATTATCAAATTTGAGCCGGCCTTTGGGGGGCTACGAATGATGATTTGATATTACTTCTAAATAAGTTGAGGCCTATCGGCTAAGCATTTCTACTTCTAGCAGGTTTTGAAGACCCGGATTATCATCATCCAACATTAACCCGGCTCTTGGGGGCTACGTAAGGGTATAAAGAGAGTAAAGAATACCTCATATTTCTTGTTCATTAAGTTGACAAGCTTCAGCTCCAGGTCCCGGCTTATGGACAGGCGGTTCAAATAACCAGCGTGAAGTTCGTTAGTGGTCATCTTCTAAAGGGCGGGGAGCTCAAACTCTAGCTTCTTGGAGGCTTCAATCGTCTCATTATGCTTTGTCAGCACATGAGGTTGAGGAGAGTGGAAGCCGGTGCCAGTAGTAAAAACATCCGGAGCGGTTGTTTCATCGACAACTTTTGTAGGGCTAGGCGGCTTGGAATGGTCCCTTGAAGGACTCTCAAGAATCACATCGTCAGCCGGCGGCTCTGTAGAAGGACAAGTTTCTTCAAGGGCCTCCTTGGAAGCTGCCGAAGGATCAACATCCGGCATTGGAGCATCCGGCTTGGCAGGCTCCGGCTCCTGGACATTAGGGCCAGGGGAGGACTTGTTGGTCTTCCTTCGCTTGGCTTGAGCCCTGAAAAGCATAAAGATTACAGCCTAAGGTTTACAACCACCAAAGACTCGGGCATAAGGCGTGAAAAGCACGTACAATAGGTTAATCTTCGGAGGTGGCAGAGCAGTGGCTGTAGAGTCGCCAGATGAAGGAGATGATCCCTGAAAAATAGTCTAGATAACGTAAAGCCATTTTGGAATTACAAAGGAAGGATTAGTAAAATCAAGCAAAGAAGAAATGTTTACCTCAGCTGAACATTTCCTCTAAGTCGGAGAATTAGGCAACCCGGACATGAGAACGGTAGAGCCGGCGCTCCGGGTCTGGCGTCGGGCAGCTTGCTGTTGCTTTTTCAAAAGAAATTGGGGGTCTAAGTAAGCAAGAGGATGAGAAAGGGGAACTTTTTGAATGACCCGCCGTATCTTCTGGGGTACGAAGTATTCTGAGTCGGACGAAACATAAGTTACCTCACGGTCGTTGGCATGGTTGGTCTCTGTCTCGTCCTGTGAATGGTTGTTGTCAATAAGGTGAATAAAGAGGTGGAAAAAAATAGTCAAGTTATACCTCCGAGCCGTCTGATTCCGACGGTTCAAACCATTCTTCCTGAGGAGTGGTATTCTTCGTCTTCTTGGCCACGGCCTTCTTCTTGGTTTTCTTCAGAGGAGGAACATATTTCTTCTTCTATAAGTCAGAGTCAGCCTGAAAAGATAAGCCGACAAGTACTGAGGGGATTGCCAAGATATAGCTAATAAAGTGAAGAGACTATAAAGAGTCGCCTTACATTTGGGGTTGGGTTAGTGACACAGAAAGGTGCCAGCCCAATGGCATTGCAAGATCCTGAAGTTTCATGGACAAGACTCCGGATGATAGTTGTAATTTCATCTTCTGTTAACGTTGTCCGGTTGAAGCAAAGGGAATCATCATACTGGCCCGGATATTCGCACATAAGGCAATTTCGCCGGCTCAAGGGCATAATGCTCCAAGAAAT
Organism: Hordeum marinum; assembly: GCA_022496015.1. NCBI lineage: Eukaryota > Viridiplantae > Streptophyta > Magnoliopsida > Poales > Poaceae > Hordeum > Hordeum marinum. The sequence goes on along the minus strand of CM039678.1, from coordinate 179,156,550 downwards.
CCAGTTGTGGATCAAATCCAATCCTTTCAGTCCGTTGGCCATAAGGGCTTTCATCTTGGCGTGAGCCGGCTCGTGCTTCGCCCGTTCAGTAGTTGACAGCCGGCCAGGAAGCTCAGAGGTCGTCTTGAGCCGGGATGGGCGGTAACCCGGCAGGGGATGCTCACCCTCTGGGGAGGTATCTTTACAGTAAAACCAAGTCTTGTTCCGATCTTTCGGATGACTCGGCATCTGAACAACCAGAAAAGTTATGTCCCGGCGCCTCTGAATTGAAATCCCGCCGAGTTCTAAGCTTGGGCCGGCCTTCACTTCTGTCTGGCGGTTTGCATAAAAAAACTCACGAAAGAGACCAACGGATGGCTCCGTTTGCAGGTAGACTTCACTGAGCACTTGGAGGTTGCATATGTTAGAAACAGAATTGGGGGCGAGGTCTTGAGGTGCGGCTTGTAAAAGTGAAGAACGTCCTTGAGCCGGGGGTACAAATCCACGTTCGACATGATCTAAAAATACAACTACTTCGCCCTCCTGAGGAACGGGCTTCAGTTCATTACCCGGAACCCGCCAATGGATGACATCTTTGGCGGGAAGGGTGCCCGCGTGTACATTGTCCATCAGGAACTCTTCAGTGATACAAGAGCTGACCCAATTGCATGAGTTGGATGCACGAGACATGGCGGCGGCTCAAAACTGCACAAGGTAACCATGTACGGCGAGTCAGGGAATGACAAATGTCTACGGGGGGGTTAAAAGCCTATGATTTTAAGATTAAGCCGCCAGGATCCAGTTGGTGAGAGCCGGAATTACATGGTGGGTCAAGTTTATGAGAAGACAAGGCAAAATTTGGCTAAGTGTGGAATACAGAGTTCACAAAGTATCTCTAAGATTACGGATCTACAAAACAGAGAAAAATGGTTTTATTTCAAACCTAGAGACGAAGTGTCGAAACGGTGAAAGTTTGAAAACGGCAGGCGGAGCTGTTACAGATCTGCACGGTGCTACTTTCGGTTTCCTACAGAACACCGCATTGGGGACAGATATTATCGAGTTCTTATGGACTAAGCATGGCCGGCATTGGAGAGAAGCTCGTGTTCTAAAGCGGCGAGAGAACTCCGTGAAACCCTACCGAAATGGCTACGGATCTAGGGAGGAAAGACTCACCGGAGATGGCGCTGCGGACACGGGCAGGAACTCTGGAACCAACAGGTTGATGCAGTGGCCTCGACGACGACGGTGTGAAGATGGCACCGGAGAAAGGTGTGCTGGAGCGGCAACGTCGAAAGAAAGAAGACGAAGAGCGAGCGGGGAAGAAAGAAAAGGCCACCCCCTGCGGTCCTATTTAATACGCAAGGGTGGAAATAGGCACAAAAATCCAGGCGACAGATATCATTTGACCGAGGCAGACGCCTCGATTCCCGGACAGTCCATTTAATAAGGGAAAGATTCATTGCGGACGTCAGAGGATCTTTTTGACATATTTGACATGACGTCACGATGGGTCATTATTTTCAGGTAACATAAGGCAGACTCGCCCATAATTGAGAAGGAGTCTGAAGTGAGCAAGCTCAAATCAACCTGGGGCCTAATGTTGGGGATATAACCCCACGGCGAGACCCGCCCCGAAGGCTCTGGGTCACACTAGGCTGCTCGTACACCAGTCCAAAGATGGGCCGTGAAGACTTAAGCCTAGGACGTTGGGCGGCTTGACAAGGTGGGTCGGAGCGTGGCCCGGACAGAGAAAGCATGAAGACTCGGGCGGGTGAGCCGCCCGGACACAATTTGCTCAGGAAGTCAAGACAATGTAGAGATGGATTCAGACACGTAGTGAGAGTTGGTTACAACTTGTATGACCCATGGTCTTGACCTCCTATATAAAGGCGAGACCCGGGGTGACTTAGAGATCAGACTATTGAGAACTAGGTCAAGCAATAGCTCCCTTGTAATCAATACACCAAGCAATATAAGCACAAGCAGGACATAGGTTGTTACCTCGACTTGAGGGGCCGAACCTGGGTAAACCCGTGTCTTTCATCCCAATCAACCCCTTTGAGTCCATCACCTTAGCGATGGCCTTGAATCCAAGTCTGTTCACCCGGACACCTGCCGTGATAAAACCACGACAGTATGTCAGGCTCAGAGGACAGTCAAAATTTGGCAGAGCAGGGAGTTGACATGAGTTCTGGCACTAGTCCAGAGGCCAGTTATTTTCAGATCCAGGCACCCCCAGCTTTCATGGGTTGCCCAAGGCTGCCACCAGAACCAGGAAGAAGCTCAACTCTGATGAAGAAGATTCAAATTTCAATCTCGAGGAGATTCTTGCTAAGAAGCAAGAAAAGGTTGCCAAGTAGTCAACAATTGTAGCTACTTCATCTAGGAAAGTTGTCAGCAAGATCTATGTGAGATCAGAGACTATCAAGGCACATGAGAGTAGCAGGGCCACTATTTCTGTTGATCCCCCAAGGAAGGCTTTTCCTAAGAAGGCAGGGGAGAAGAAGTCAAGGAAAAGCATTATCCATGTGATTGGCAGGCCTACCTCTATGTATGAAGATCCAGAGGAGGCTACTGGTGCTGCTACTAAGGAAGAGGAGGAAGAACATGTCGAGAAAGCCCCTCCCAAGAAGAAAACCAAGAAGCTTATGGCTGATGCTATGCCAAAGACTGGCACTTCCAAGAGCACCAAGCCTACTTCCAAGAAGGCTGCTGCACAGAAGTCCAAGGTGACTACTAGAGACATTCTAGCTTCTGAGAAGAACAAGGGGACTACCTCTAGAACTTAAGATGATGATGACTTGACTACTTTGGTGAAGCTCAAACCATATCTTCCAGTGCATGATGCCAGCCACTTAGTTGCTGAGGACATGAAGAAGTGGAAAGACTCAAGATTGAGAGGCTGGAGAGCCATAGATCCCTATGCTCAGAGGAGGAAAATTGTTGTTGACTACAGGTTCTACACAAGAGAGCAACATGACTTTTATGAGACAGTGTTGCTTGACAAGAGCCCAACTGTTAGCGACATGAGATATGTCTATTGGAAGTTCATTAAAGATAATGTGGACTACTTCCCAAGTGTCCAAGATAACTTCCGTTGCATTGGTCTGGACAAGTTCATTGGCAGAGAGCTTTCTACATGGAATGACGAGATGATCATGCAATTGTACTCCACTTCACACTTCTACGGAGATGGTAGAATTTTATGGATGACTGAAGGTGCAAGGTATAAATCCACTGTTGAGGAGTGGGCTGAACTTCTAGAAGTTCTAGAAGCTCAGGAAGGTGATCTGGATGTATACTTAGAACCCTAGGCAAGTCACAATGCCATGAAATATATGTATACTCCTATCCCTGCAGATAAGGTGCAATCACAAAAGCTAGGATCTATCTATTATCTGCAAGCAGACCTCCGTACAATGAACACTATTTTGAGGCACACATTGATGCCCTAGTCAGGAGATGACAACATGATCCAAGGCTACTCCATTAACATGCTGATCCACCTTGACAGGAACACCAGGATTAGAGTCATGGATTTGATTGTTGAGACAATCAAGAGGGTTGCTGCTGGTCAAAAGCGCTCTTACTGTTATGCACCCTACATCCAGTTGCTTATCAACTCTCAGTTGGAGAAGCACATCTTTGCTCTAGATCGTCCACATCTGCCCTTACAGCCAGATTTTGAGGATAATGTCATGGTGATGGACCCAGATCATCCCACATCTGCTATAGCATAGGCACAAGCAGAAGCAGTTCGAGCCACTAGTGCTCAAGCCCCCAGATCCAGAAACGAGCAAATGGATCTTCTGATCTCAGCGGTCCATGGCATGCAGAAGGATATCAAGGGGATTCTGGACAACCAGAACAGTCTAGTGAGGATCTTCGAGACAAGAATCAAGGTTCTTAGTGATAAGGTGGACAAGTTGTCCAAGACAGTTATAGAGCATCAGAAGGAATTTGACTCCGTGCACATCCCTTGGGTCTCTTCTACTGATGATGATGAGGAGGAGACGGAGGAGGAGGAGGAGGAGGATGGATCACCTCTCGAGCCAAGCACCCAGTTCACCACTCAGACTAGATCAGCCACTATGCCTGCACCAGACTTGAGGCCCTCTTCATCAGCTCCAGCTAGTGACAGCACAGCTCTTGCTCCATCAGCTCCAGTTCCTCCCGTGACCACTCTAGATCCATCCACGACATCTGTAGAGATCTTCGCCGACGTCGTTATCTCAACTCCTTCATTGACAACCGGAGGAGATCAGCCCAAGAACGATTAGTTATATGCCTTTGAACTTTTTGGTAACTTGTTGCCAAAGGGGGAGAAGTGTATATAGATCATTAGGCTTCGAGTGAGAGAGCATTTGGTGTTTGTTGCTTTTTCAAAACAATTGCTTTTGGTTGCCATGATACTCGTTTGTTTCGCTTGATGATGTTTGATCATACGCCTTAATGTGTGATGTTACTATTTCCTATCATCTTAATGCTTATGTGATGATCATTCATCTTTGGTTGATTGTGTTGTCCTACGATATTCATTCCAATTACTCTTGCACACCACCAAGTAGTATGTGACATGTAAGTAGTGACCCATGTACCTAATCGAGTGTGTATTTGCATTCAAACGTAAATTCAAAAATAATGCACAAATTTAGGGGGAGCTCTTACTTATCACATACTTCTCAAAGCGACAATTATATTCGATGATTATATCTTTATCGAGCTTTGATCTATATGTTGTCATCAATTACCAAAAAGGGGGAGATTGAAAGCACATTTGCTCCCTTGGTGGTTTTGGTAATTAATAACAACATATAAGTCATTGAACTAATGTTTCCACCAAGTATATTTCAGGAAAAGTTCAATGATAGGGATGGCCAAAGGATTGTGTAATTACCCCAAGATTCAAGGAAATAGGTTGGCCAAGCTTCAAGCAAGAGGACTCTACATTTTACATTTGTGAGAAATCACTTTGAGTCCATAGGAAAGCCAATACTATTAAAAGGGGGTAAAGTCTTGATGGTGAACAATATGCTCAAACGTGCGCAAGTGACAGTCACTAAAACATCCACAAACTCTCCCACCAAAGTCTGTCCTAAGCCAAATATGCAAAATCGATGCAACCAACATTCTTATCCTCGTGCCGTCGATTCCAAACCGTGGACAGACTTAGCCAAACCCTAACACTTCAGTGCAGCCGACACTGCACTTGGTGCCACCGAGTTGGGTTGCCAAGTTTCTGTTATGCAAGTTCTCATTTTCGGTCCGGCCGAGAATGGTGAATCGGCATCACCGAGATTGGTAAATCTAACCATTGGTCACCTTGTCGGTGCAACCGAGAACTGTATATCGGTCCCTCCAAGATTCAAAAGTTGCCACTTTTTGTCACTTCGGTACCATCGAGATTTACACATCGGTGTCACCGAGTCTGACTTGTTGTGTGTAACGGTTGGATTTTTGGGGATGCCTATATATACCCCTCCACAACTACCTACTTGAAAGAGAAGCACTCAGAACTATTCCATACCTATCCTACTCAGTTTTTTGAGAGAGAACCACCTACCCTTGTGTTGAGGTCAAGATCTTCCACTCCAACCATATGGATCTTGATTTCTAGCCTCCCCAAGTTCTTTCCACCAATCCCATCTCTTCTACGAAGCCAAATCTTTGAGAGAGTGATTGTGTGTTGAGGAGTCTATCATCTTGAAGCACAAGAGCAAAGAGTTTATCGTCATTACCGAGCCTATTACCTTTTGGAGGGTAGTGCCTCCTAGATTGGTTAGGTGTCGCTTGGGAGCCTCCTACTTCGTGTTATGGAGTGAATCAAGAAGTTTCTAAGGGCAAGGAGATCTCCTACTTCGTGAAGATCTACCCATAGTGAGGCTAGTCCTTCGTGGACGAAAGCCGCATGGAATAGTCAAGGTTGCTTCTCCGTGGAACCCTCCGTGGGTAGAGCCCTGCATGGACTCTCACGACCGTTACCCTCCATGGGTTGAAGATTCCATGAACATGGGCGTACGATAGCACCACCTATTGGAACCACGGGAAAAATCATCGTGTCATCACTTGTGTTTGCTTTCCTAACCCTCTCTTTACTTACATGTGTAATGTCTTTACTTTCCGATGCTACACTCTTAGACATGCGTGTGTAGGGTGTTACTTGATATGCTATGAATGCTAACTTGCCAAGAATTAAAATTAGGAAAAAGGAAAAACTTTTATTTGGTCAAGTACTCTAATCACCCCCTCTAGACCTACTTTCGATCCTACAACCTAGTTTATTTTAGCCGACTTACCTAGAGGTAACTGCCTTGATCTTGTCCAAGTTTGCTTCAATGCCTCATTCAGAAACTAGGAATCCTAGTAGCTTGCGTCCAGGAACACCAAAGACACACTTTGCAGGGTTAAGTTTCATCCGGTACACTCAAATATTATCAAACATCTTCTTGAGGTCATCCAAGAGTGTCTCCTTCTTCTGAGTTTTCACAAAGATAGTATCGACATAAGCATGAACATTGCGACCGATCTATGGGTGAAGGCAATTCTGAATGCAGCGTTGGTAAGTCGCCCCGGCGCTTTTGAGCCCAAAGGACATAGATACATAGCAGAAAGCTCCAAAGGGGGTTATGAAATCGTCTTCTCTTGGTCCTCCTTAGCCATCTTGATCCGATGATAACCAGAATACGCATCCAGGAAGCCAAAACGCTTGCAACCCGCCGTAGAATCGATGATCTGATCAATATGAGGAAGAGCAAAAGGATCTTTGGTACAAGCCTTACTCAGATCTGTGTAGTCAACACACACTCGCCAGGTGCCGTCCTTTTTCAAAACAAACATCGGGTTAGCCAGCCACTCAGGATGAAAAACTTCAACGATAAACCTGGTAGCTAGGAGCCGGGCTACTTCTTATCGAATAGCTTTGTGTCTCTTCTTGTTAAAACGATGGAGGTATTGCCATAATGGTTTCATCTTAGGATCCATATTGAGGTGGTGCTCAGCGAGTTCTCTCGGTACTCGAGGCATGTCAGAAGGTTTCCATGCAAAGATGTCCCGATTCTCACAGATGAACTCAATGAGAGAGCTTTCCTATTTGGGATCCAAGCCGGTCCCAATGGTGAACTGCCTGGATGAGTCGCCTTCCACGAAATAAACTTGTTTGGTATCTTCATCATGCTTGAACTTGAGCGGCGACTCAGACTTAGTGGTTGTTTTCTTAAGGGGACTCATATCAGCCGGGTCAACATTGGCCGTGTGGAACTTCAGCTCCTCAGCGGTGCAAGCCGACTCAGTGTAGACCGCATCTCCTTCCTCACACTCCTGAGCGATCTCTCTGCTTCCTCTCACAGTTATAGTACCTTTAGGACCCGACATCTTAAGCTTGAGGTAGATATAACAAGGGTGAGCCATGAAACAGGCATAAGTCGGCTTTCCAAAGAGAGCGTGGTAAGGGCTCTTTATTTTTTCCACTCAAAAGTAAGAGCCTCACGCCTGTAGTTATACTCATCACCAAAAGCAACATCGAGGTTAATCCACCCAATTGGGTATACTGACTTTCCAGGAACAACATGATGGAAAATTGTGGTTGAAGTTTGCGAACTGCTATCTGGGAGGTTCATCTGCCAAAAGGTATCATAGTACAAGATGTTAATGTTGCTAGCTCCATCCATCAAGACCTTTGTGAGGGTATAGCCACCTACCTGAGGCGCCACCACCGAGGCTAGATCTCCTGGGTTGTCAACTCGGGAGGGTCGATCCTCTCTACTCTGGGTGATTGGCTGCTTAGACCAACTGAGGTATCACGGAACTGCTGGTTCAACCATGCGGATGGCCCTTTGCTTCAGTTTCCTATTGCGTTTGCAAGTATTCGTGGTGAAAACATGGTATTGACCAGTACTTTGCTACTTAAGATCCCTAGGTGAGCTAGCGTGTGACCCGTCAGGGCCAGGTTGACCGGGATATCCTCCACCATTACCTCCTTGTCGGGTTTGGAAAGCCGGTTTACAAAACTCCTGCATGATGTCACAATTTTTCCATGAGTGAGTGGCCGGATTATCTAGGGTACTGTGTTTGGGACAAGGCACCACCTCCACGTAGTTTTGTGGCTTATTCCCACAATAAGTCAATCCAGGACGATTGTTTCGGCACCGGTCCTCAACCCCTACCACCGACGGATCTTGAGCCGACGTAGCCCCCTCCATGTGGATGGTGACCCGTCGGGGCGACTTAGCTACTTTTTGAGCGGCTTACACCTCTGGAAAACCCCCAAGACAACCATCTTGGAGAGGACAAGTTGAATTGGCATTCCCCACAAAGTCATGAGATCGACTGGCTTGACGCCAGCCGGGTTGAACGTACCAAGCCGGATCGATGATGTCGGTGCAGATTTCCGGCTCGGGTACTGACGCGTCGATCTTGCCGATCAAGATGTGGATTTTGCCGAAGGGGATCCGGTGCCCGAACTCGATTGACACGGCCTCAAAACCCCAGCCTGAATTGTCGATGTAGAGCTTACCACAGCGCACTTGGTCATCTGACCAGCCACATAGCCCCCGAACCCTGGAAGAGCTCATTCTGAGAACTCAACTCCACCACGCGACTTGCCCCACGGTGGGCGCCAAATGTCGTGGTTTTGTCATGGCATATGTCCTCATAGGAGAACTTAGGTGTGAGGCCATCATCACTGTGTGGCGACTCAAAAGGGTTGATCGGGAATGAGAGATGAGTTTACCCTGGTTCGGCCCCTCCAATGGAGGTAAAAGCCTACATCCCGCTTTTGTGTCTACATTGATGATGATCTCGATTACAAGGGTGCGGAATTGCTAACCTAGATCTCGAGGGTTTCTAACTTAGCCCTATTGGCCTCAGGGTCTCGCCTTTATATATAGTTCAAGACCCTTGGGTTACAAGAGTCCAGGTCATGTTATGACTCGTGACCTAATACATCTCTAACTTGTCTTGTTCCTCAAGTAGGTAAAGTTCCTGGCGTCTTCTATGTTTTAGGTCTTGAGCCGCCATCTTCATGTGCTTGGCCGTCAGGCAACTTACTAAGTAAACTACCTTACTTGCCTCATTGTCAACGCCGCGGCCTATCTTGAGTATGCTCCTTAAGCCTCCCACATTCTAACCCGGCCCAATAGGCAGTTACATCATGGGGTCATATCCTCGACAAACAACGTCGGGCGAACTGTGGCGAGTGACAGGACCTTGGCGGTGCTTTGGGCGTGGAAAGACTCTGGTGAGGGTGTGCGGCGTCTACGGCGAGGGAGAGCGTGGGATTTGCGGGGGGGGGGCATGTTGAGGGTCTGGTATTTATAGGCCTAGGGGGCTTCGGGGTTCGGGGTCGCCGTGGGGAAGGAAAGGGACGAGTGGCGCAGATCATCGGACACACAGGGGCCCACTGGTCAGTGGGGCGGAAAAGATCACGGGCTGATCGGTCACCGATCTGATCCGATTTCAGATCGGGTGGGGATCCTGGGTCGATACGACAGTTGGGTTGGCGCGGAGTATTCCTAATGAAGAGCATTTTTACTTTTATTTAAAAACATAAACAAAGTGCTAAAAAGAAAAAAAAACTATTCCAAATATAAAGGTGTTACATATAAAAATGCTCAGAAAAAATTATAGGATAAAACTTTTGGTGGAATTCCAATTTCAAACGATTCGAGTTCCATGATCCAATATCATCACATGGCCTATACCATGTCAATGGTTTTACCTTCAAAGATAAAGGTAAAACCTTCTTCTTAACTTCATCTTTAGATAACCCTGCAAGCTGAAATAATCCACAAATTTCTTCCACATGGATTAGGTGCATATGAGGATGTTCAATTCCATCTCCTGCATAAGGACTAGCTAGTTGTTGTTCTAACATACCTGAAGGAATTTCATAACCAATATTTTCAGTAGGGGTTGTAGGTTGAGGGGCAACTAATTTTGGTTCTGGTCATGGTGAAGATACCCCGAACAAACCCCTCAAAGGATTACTTTCCATAGTGATAAGTGACAATAAATTTCAGCATGTAGTATAAGTTTTTCCTTACCGATTTCAAGTTACCAAGAGCGCTACACTCCCTGGACGGCGCCAGAAAAGAGTCTTCATGACCCACAAGTATATGGGATCAGTTGTAGTCCTTTCGATAAGTAAGAGTGTCGAACCTAACAAGGAGCAGAAGGATATGATAAGCAGTTTTCAGCAAGGTAATTTCTGCAAGCATTGAAATTGTAAGTAGCAAGTGTTTCATTAGCAAGGTAATTTGTAACGAGTAAGTAATGTTAACAATAGGTAAGGTGCAGAAAGGTATCCCAATCATTTTGTGGCAAAAGACAGGCCAAATGTATCTCCTATGATGAGAAAAGTGTTCTTGAGGGTACACGGGAATTTCATCTAGCCACTTTTGTCATGTTGGTTTGATTTGTGTTCGCTACTTTGATAATTTGATATGTGGGTGGACCGGTGCTAAGGTGTTGTTCTTACTTGAACTAAGAGCCTACTTATGATTAACCCCCTCTCAAGCATCCGCAACTACGAGAAAAGTATTAAGACAAAGTCTAACCATAGCATTAAATATGTGGACCCAAATCAGCCCCTTACGAAGTAGCACATAAACTAGGGTTTAAGTTTCTGTCACTCTCGCAACCCATCATCTAATAACTACTCCACAATGCATACCCTTAGGCCCAAGGATGGTGAAGTGTCATGTAGTCGACGTTGACATGACACCACTAAGGGAATCACAACATACATATCATCAAAATATCGAACACATATCAAATTCACATGAGTACTTGCAACATGACTTCTCCCGCGACTTCAAGAACAAAAGTAACTACTCATAAATAATATGCATGCTCAAGATCAGAGGTGTATTGAATATTATAATGGATCTGAACATATAATCTTCCACCACATAAACCATATAGCAATCAACTACACAAGGCAATCAACACTAGTCACCCACAGGTACCAATTTGAGGTTTCGGTACTAAGATTGAACACAAGACATGAACTAGGGTTTGAGAGGAGATGGTGCTATTGAAGATGTTGATGAAGAATGACCTCCCCAAGATTATAGGCTTGTTGGTGATGACGATGGCTCAGATTTCCCTCTCCCGAAGGGAAGTTCCCCTGGCGGAATCGCTTCACTGGAGGGCAAAAGTGCTCCTGCCCAAGTTCCGCCTTGAGGTGGCGGCACTTCGTCCCGAAAATCCTCTCCTTGCTTTTTCTATGTTTTTGGGACTAAATACCAGAAGATGGGCTCTGGAGGTGCTACACGAGGGTGCGATCTGGGGGGCAGGCGCGCCCTGGTGAAGGGTGGCCACCTGGTGCCCCCCCCCTCCGATAGTTCTTTGCTCCAAAATTTCTTTTTTAATATAAACATATTCCCCGTGAATTTTTAGCTTCATTGCAGTTGTGTAGAATAGGTATCTCTGACATGCTTTTTCGGGGTGCTGAATTCCAGTTGCTGGCATTATCCCTCTTTATGTAAACCTTGCAAATTATGAGAGAAAGGGCATTAGTATTACTCCCCAAAGCATTATTACGCATAAAACATTATAAATAACGGTAGTGAAACATGATGCAAAAGGGACGTATCAACTCCCCCAAGCTTAGACCTCACTGGTCCTCAAGCGAAAGTCGATATCGAAGAAAATGCCGACATGGTCTGAGAGAGAGGTGTCGATGAAAACAAAATATGGACATTGAAGTATCATGCTTACTGTTATAGAAGCAACAAAACTAACATAAAACTTTCTCATAAAGCTTTTATTTCATAGCAGCAGCATATAACTTCTTATGAGCAAGTAACAATTCATCACAACATGGAAGTATAAAGCATAAGCCTTATCGGAAACCAACAAACTATGTTCTAAGTCAACTTTGCAACTATAATTCATCATATTTTTAGGAAGGGTCTCATGTAGGAGCCTTTTGGCAAGTCCACATACTTAACCATTATTTAGTATTCTATGATTGCTAACGCTCACAACGTACCCATGGACAAAAAGTTTCAACCAGACACATAGAAAGATAGGGGCTTACGGTTTGCCTCCCAACATATTCACCTCAAGCGTGATGTCAACAATAATAACTCATGCTCACTCATATCCAACTGGTCATATGTGCCTAGATCTTTCCTCACCACATGATGCTTGCCAAAGGAGTAAAATAAAAAGGAATAGAGAAGAATACTTTGACTCTTGCTTAAAAGTAAGTACATAAAAGTAAAATATAGGCCCTTCGTAGAGGGAAGCAGAGGTTGTCATGTGCTTTTTAGTTTCTATGCCAAATCCCTTAGCGCAAAAGAACTTCACGTTGCATTGCCTCTTGTGATAGCAACCTTTATTATGCAGTCCATAGCTTTTATTGCTTTGCCATCACAAGTTCATGCAATGCTCAATTTTCTCTTACACTAATCGATCCAACACTTTTTAGAAGCAATTTTTATTGCCTTGATGCACCGATGACAACTTACTTGAAGGATCCTATTCAATCCATAGGTAGGTATGGTGGACTCTCAAACATGAGTTTGGGTTTGGGTTTTTTGGATGCACAAGTAGTATCTCTACTTAGTGTAGAGTTTTTGAGCAAGCACCACATGTTAAAGGATCTATGACAATATAACTTCTATGTGAATATGAACTATCATACATTATGTTGTCTTCCTTGTCCAACGTCAACAATTTTGACATATAATATTTAATGGGGGCTCAGTATCACAAAAGATGTCCATGATAGTATATTTGCATGTGAATCTTCTCTTCCCTAATTAATTCTTTCATGAGTTGCATCATTGACCGATGCTATGTTTGCCAATCTCCAATAAATTTTACCACTTATACCCTTTTTATTGTGATGTCATTACTCACCATAAGATTAGCATATGATCTTTTTCATTTATTTTCTATTATCATGATTGCAACAAGTAAAATGGGCAAAGGCTCAAACTAAACTTTATTATATAACTCTCACTAGATTACATAGAATGATAGATCACGAAACTAGCACTCGAAGATAGATCATACTAAACTTTTATTCAACTAAAACATGAAAAGGCCAAAGATCGAAAGTAAGAAGCAAAAGGTAAAAGTGATAGTGATACGATACTGGGGGACCTCCCCAAGCTTGGCTCAAGCCAAGGGGAGTGCCCATACCCGTTTACTCAGATCTCCTATGATGGTGGTGATGATGAAGGTGGTGGTGATGAAACGTTATTCTTCTTTGCCAATTTACGCTTGAGGATGAAGTTTTCTTCCCTCAAATCATCATTCTCTTGCTCAAGTTTCAATATCCTTTTGCATAGAGCTGCCTTACTCTCCTGCAGGAAACGAGAAGGGATAAAAGGAGTATTGGGTATACTCCTAGTCCTACCATTAGGAAGGCTTGACTTCTTGAACTCCACGTGCATATCTCCAAGTTGAGGTAATGGAGGTTCATCTTCATCTGAGCCACCGTCTGGTCCCGCGTCTTCTATTTCCTCCAGATTGGTGTCTTCTTTTTCCCTCGAAGTCCAAAAGTAGGGGTAAATGTCCCCAAAGATCTTTGGATCAACAACATAATTGGACACATAGCTCTCTCCCTTAGAATCTTCGGACGACATATTTTCAGATCTTCTGGGAAAACAACATGAAACAAGAACAGAGGAAAATCTCGCTATGCGGTGTTCAAAATAGTCGGGGGTATATATAGTGAATTTTTATTCTTGGAAACCAAGCAAACAAAAGGAAAACGGGGCCGTGAAGGTTCCCGAGGTGGGCACGCTCCACCAGGGCGTGTGAGGGATGGCAACCGCGCCCTGGTACTCCGTGCCCTCCTCGGTTACCTTTTGGTTTATTTTTTATTGCCTAAATTCATAAATATTCCAAACCTGATAAAAAATATTTTTGCAGATTTTTCGGAGACTATTTACTTACCGTATCACGTACCTCTTTATTTTCATGATTCTGTAGTGTTCCGGAAGGTTTCTTTATGTGCTCCTCCGGTGTCATGATTTGGATAACATTGCTTTCAACATTAATAGGCGTACCTAAGATATTGTGTTTAATTCTTTGTCCATTTACCACCTTCGGATTGGTACCCTCGGCATTATTAATCTTAATAGATCCAAATGATAAACTTCTTCGATAACATAGGGCCCTTCCCATTTGGAGAGAAGTTTTCTTGCAAAAAATCGATATTACCAATTCTCTGACATTCATCACATGATGAGACAAACTTACGAGCATCCTTGAAGAGAGTAGGCCAATAAAAACCAGATTGTAATACCTTATGAGCAGTTCTATCTCCAGCATGATGTCCTCCATAATCTTCGGAATGACATTTCTATAAGATTTGTTCCTGTTCATACTCACGTACACAATGTCTCGTAATACCATCCACTCCTTTATAAAGATGTGGGTCATCCCAAAAGTAATGTCTTAAGTCATAGAAGAAATTTTTGTTTTGTTGGTATGTGAAACTAGGTGGAATATATTTAGCAACAATGTAATTAGCATAATCAACATACCATGGAGTGTTTTGAGAGACATTTATTGCAGCTAGTTCTTCATCAGGAAAACTATCATCAATAGGTAGGTCATCAAGAATATTTTCTAACATAGACAGTTTATCAGCTATGGGGTTCTCAGCACCTTTCCAATCAACGATATGTAAATCAAATTCTTGAAGCAAGAGCACCCACCTAATGAGTCTAGGTTTAGCATCTTTCTTTTCCATAAGATATTTTATAGTAGCAGTGTGAACAGTAACTTCGGAATCAACAATGTAAGGTCTGAATTTATCACAAGCAAACACGAGTGCTACTAATTCTTTTTCAGTAGTGGCATAATTTCTTTGGGCATTGTCTAGAGTTTTGCTAGAATAATGGATAACATTTAATTTCTTATCAAATCTTTGTCCTAAAACAACACCAACAACATAATCACCAGCATCACACATAATTTCAAAAGGCAAGTTCCAATCAGGTGGTTGAACAATACGTGCAATGGTTAAGGCTTTCTTTAGTGTTTCAAAGGCTTCTATGCAATCATCATCAAAAACAAAGGGAATGTCCTTTTGTAAAAGATTAGTAAGAGGCCTAGAAATCTTTGAGAAAACTTTAATAAACCTCCTATAGAAACTAGCGTGACCAAGGAAACTTTGAATACCTTTGATATCTTTAGGACATGGCATTTTCTCAATTACATCAACTTTAGCTTGATCCACCTCAATACCTCGTTCAAAGATCTTATGACCCAAGACAATACCTTCATTAACCATAAAGTGGCACTTCTCCCAATTCAAGACAAGATTAGTTTGTTCACATCTCTGCAAAACTTGATCAAGGTTGTTTAAGCAATCAACAAAAGAATATCCGTAAATGAAAAAATCATGCATGAAAACCTCCATAATCTTTTCACAAAAATTAGAGAATATAGCAGTCATACATCTTTGAAAGGTAGTAGGTGCATTGCATAAACCAAAAGTCATACGTCTATAAGCATAGGTGCCAAAAGAACAAGTAAAGGTGGTTTTATCTTGATGAGATTGTGACATAGGTATTTGAGAGAAACCGGAATATCCATCTAGGAAACAAAAGTGTGTGTGCTTAGATAATCTTTCAAGCATTTGATCAATAAAAGGCATGGGGTAATGATCTTTTCTAGTAGCTTTTTTTAATTTTCTAAAATCAATTGCCATCCTATAACTAGTAACAATTCTCTATGGAATAAGCTCATTTTTATCATTAGGAACAACACTAATACCTCCTTTCTTAGGGACGCAATAAACGAGAATCACCCATCTAGTATCAGCTATAGGGTAGATTATACCTGCTTCCAGAAGCTTTAATATTTCAGTTCTTACCACTTCTTTCATCTTGGGATTCAATCGTCATTGGTGATCAACAACAGGTTTGGCATCAGGTTCCATATTAATCTTATGCTGACATAGAGTGGGACTAATGCCCTTAAGATCATCAAGAGTATATCCAACAGCACCACGGTGATTCATCAGAATTTTCAATAATCTTTCTTCCTTATGTTCTGAAAGGTTATCACTAATAATAACAGGATATATATTTTTCTCATCAAGGTAAGCATATTTCAGAGTGTCAGGCAATTGTTTTAGTTCAAACACAGGATCACCTTTAAGCGGAGGAGGACCTCCAAGAGTTTCAATAGGCAAACTGTGTTTCAGAAGAGGTTGTTGTTCAATTTTTTTATCTATTTCATTTCTTTCACGAAAGTGCAAATCATTTTCATGGTCAAGCAAATATTGTTCTGGTGGATCGGTAGGAGGAACGACAATAGAAGCAAGACCAATTATATCATCCTTACTAGGTAATTCTCTATCACGAGGTTGTCTACTAAACTTGGAATAATTGAGCTCATGAGACACATCACCAAACTCAACACTGACATTTTCTTTTTTGCAATCTATCTTAGCATTAATAATTCAAGAAAGGTATACCAAAGATAATGGGACAAAAGTCGTCTTGCGGGGACCCAACAACTAGAAATCCGTAGGATATTTTATTTTCCTACACAAGACTTCAACATCTCTAACAATCCCAAGTGGTCTAATGGTGTCTCTATTATCAAGTTTAATAGTAACATCAATATCTTCTATTTCAGCAGGTGCTATTTCACTCATAATTTCTTGATATAAGGTAAAATGGATAGCCCTTGCACTAGCACCCAAATCACATAAGCCATAATAACAACGATCTCCAATTTTGACTGAGACAGCATGCAAGCTAACTACGGGTCTGTGTTTGTCTTTTTCATCAGGTTTAGCAATTCTAGCAGCTTCATCACAGAAGTAAATCACATGCCCATCAATATTTTCTACCAAGAGATCTTTAACCATAGCAACACTAGATTCTATTTCAATTTCTTCAGAGGGCTTAGGTTCTCTAATATATCTTTTGCGAATCACAGTTGATACCTTAGCATGTTCCTTTATCCTAACAGGAAAAGGTGGTTTCTCAATATAAGCAGTAGGCAAAACTGGATCAACATTGTAAACGGTAGTTTCTTATTTAGTTATGCCCGGTTCTTTAATTTCTTCTTTATTAGGGGGATGGTATTTAAACCACTTCTCCTTAGGGAGATCAACATGAGCGGCAAATGATTCACAAAAAGAGGCAACTATCTCAGAGTCAAGTCCATATTTAGTGCTAAACTTGTGAAAAGCATCGGTATTCATACAAGATTTAACACAATCAAATTCAAGCTTTATACCCGACTCATTACCTTCGTCGAGTTCCCAATCTTCAGAGTTGCGTTTAATTCTTTCCAAGAGATCCTACTTGAATTCAATAGTCTTACTCATAAAAGAACCAGTACAAAAAGTACCGAGCATGGTTTGATCATTTTGAGAAAGCCAAGCATAAAAACTCTAAATGACAACTTCTCTTGGGATGTCATGATTGGGGCATGAATATAACATGACTTAAGCCTGCCCTAAGCTATAGCAATACTTTCTCATTAACGAGGCAAAAAAGTATATATATAATTCCGATCACGATGAACTAGATGCATAGGATAAAACTTTTGGTGGAATTCCAATTTCAAACGATTCCAGTTCCATGATCCAATATCCTCACATAGCCTATACCATGTCAATGCTTTTCCCTTCCAATATAAAGGTAAAACTTTCTTCTTAACTTCATCTCCATATAATCCTACAAGCTGAAATAGTCCACAAATTTCTTCCACATGGATTAGGTGCATATCAAGATGTTCAGTTCCATCTCCTGCATAAGGACTAACTAGCAGTTGTTCTAACATACCCGCATGAATTTCATAACCAATATTTCAATAGGTGTTGTTGGTTGATGGGAAACTAATTGTGGTTCCGGTCAAAGCAAAGATACCCCGAACAAACCCCTCAAAGGATTACTTTCCATAGTGATAAGTGACATAAAATTTTAGCACGTAGTATAAGTTTTTCCTTATCGATTTCCACTTACCAAGAGTGCTTCACTCCCTAGCAACGGTGCCAGAAAAGAGTCTGGATGACTCACAAGAATAGGGGATCAATCGTAGTGATTTTGATAAGTAAGAGTGTCGAACCCAACGAGGAGCAGAAGGATATGATAAGCAGTTTTCAGCAAGGTTCTGCAAGCACTGAAATTGTAAGAAGCAAGTGTTTTGTTAGCAAGGTAATTTTTAACGAGCAAGTAATGTTAACAATAGGTAAGGTGCAATAAGGTAGTCCAATTCTTTTGTGGCAAAAGACAAGCCAGAAGTATCTCTTATGATGAGCAAACTGTTCTTGAGGGTACACAAGAATTTCATGTAGCCACTTTTGTCATGTTGGTTTGATTTGTGTTTACTACTTTGATAATTTGATATGTGGGTGGACTGGTGCTAAGGCGTTGTTCTTACTTGAAATAACAACCTACTTATGGTTACACCCCTCGCAAGCATCTGCAACTACGAGAAAAGTATTAAGACAAAATCTAACCATAGCATTAAACATGTGGACCCAAATCATCCCCTTACGAAGTGGTGCATAAACTAGGGTTTAAGTTTCTGTCACTCTTGCAACCCATCATCTAATAAATACTCCACAATGCATTCCCTTAGGCCCAAGGATGGTGAAGTGTCATGTAGTCGACGTTCACATGACACCACTAAGGGAATCATAACATACATATCATCAAAATATCAAACACATATCAAATTCACATGAGTACTTGCAACATGACTTCTCCCGTGACCTCAAGAACAAAAGTAACTAGTCGCAAATAATATGCATGATCAAGACCATAGGTGTATTGAATATCATAATGGATATGAACATATAATATTCCACCAAATAAACCATATAGCAATCAACTACACAAGGTAATCAACACTACTAGTCACCCACGGGTACTAATCCGAGGTTCTGGTACAAAGATTGAACACAAGAGATGAACTAGAGTTTGAGAGGAGATGGTGCTGTTGAAGATGTTGATGAAGAATGACCTCCCCTAGATGAGAGGGTTGTGGTGATGACGATGGCTTCGATTCCCCCTCTAGGAGGGAAGTTCTCCCAGCAGAATCGCTCCGTCGGACGGCAAAAGTGCACCTGCCCAAGTTCCGCCTTGAGGCGGCGGTGCTTCATCCCAAAAGTCATTAGAAGTTCTCCAAAATTTTCTAGGTTTTTCTGGACTGAATAACAGAAGATGGGCTCCGGAGGTGGGCCTGAGTGCTCACCCTACACCAGGGCGCGGGCAGGGGGCAGACGCGCCCTGGTGGAGGGTCCCCACTGGTAGTTCTTTGCTGCAAAAATCTTATATAATATAAAAATATTCCCATGAATTTTTAGCTTCATTGGAGTTGTGAAGAATAGGTATCTCTGATGTGCTTTTTCGGGGCGCTGAATTCCAGTTGCCGACATTCTCCCTCTTGATGTAAACCTTGCAAATTATGAGATAAAAGGCATTAGAATTACTCCCCAAAGCATTATTATGCATAAAAACATTATAAATAGCACTAGTAAAACATGATGCAAAAGGGACGTATCATTTGCACACAGAAGAACAAACAACTTGCACCCAAAGCCGGCAAGAGGGTTGTCAATCCCCTTGATCTCATTATTTGCAAGCAAGTGAGTTGTGTAGATAATTGTAAAAAATAAAATAAAAAACAGCAAGTTAATGAAAGTGTTTGTGAATATATAAGTGAATAGACCCGAGGGTCATAGAGTTGTCTAGTGGTATCTTCATATAAATAGCATACAATGGGTAAACAAATCACTGTTGGGCAATTGATAGAAAAGCAAATAATTATGCGATTTTGACGGCGATGATCATGTGTATATAGGCACCAAGTCCATAAGAAAATAGGCCGACTCCTGTCTGCACCTATTACTATTACTCCACCCATCGACCGCTATCCAGCATGCATCTAGAGTATTAAGTAAAACAGAGTAATGCTTGGAGAACATTAACATGATGTAGACAAAGTAAACTAAATTAATATGAATAAACCCCATCGTTTTATCCTTAGTAGTTGCAACACAAAGACGCAACTTGTCCCCTTTTGTCACTTGGATATAGAAACTCGCCAAGTTGAACCTACTACAACACACCACCCCCACTAAAGAAATATCAATCTAGTTGGCCAAACTATCTTAGTTTATTGGAGAGCATTACAAAGTTAAGATGATCATGTTAATAAGAATCTTAGTATTAAAATATGACTCAAATACTTTTCATGAATAATCCAAACATAAACTCACAATTCATCGGGTCCCAATAAACACACCATACAAAGGGATTACATCGGATAGATCAAGGCAAAGATGTGATGAACATTGTATAGAAGATCAAGAGAGAGAGAGAGAGAATGCCATCTAGGTACTACCTATGGACCCGTAAGTCTATGGTGAACTACTCACACATCATGGTGAGGGAAACAAGGTTGATGAAGAAGCCCTCCATGATCGATCTCCCCTCTAGCAGGGTGCCGGAACGGATGTATAGATGGCCTCCCATAAGAACAGAGACTTGCGGTGTCGAAAAAAGTGTTTCGTGAGCTCTTCTAGGGTTTTTAGTGTAAAAGAGAATTTATAGGCCAAAGAGGGGGATCGGAACGCTCTTGAGGGAGGCACAAGCCATCAGGGCGCGCCCCCTAGTGCCGCACCCTATTGGCTTGTGGGTCCCTCGTGGCTCCTCTGGCCTCCCTCCAAATCTTCCAGGTCTTCTTTTGGTCCATAAAAAAATAAAAAAAAAGGTTTGACTTTGTTTGGTACTGTAAACCTGAAAGGTTAAAAACACACGGAAAATAGCAACTGGCACTCAGCACTACGTCAATAGTTTAGTGCTCAAAAATATTATAAATTGGTAAATAAATACCCAAAAAGCATCCTAGAATGATAATATATTAGCATGGAACAATTAAAAATTATAGATACGTTTGAGACATATCAATTTCCACTATTTCAAATCAAATGAAAGTGAAACTGAAATGGGGTTTCAACTAAACACCAAAGAGCATTCAACTACCATCACATTAACAAAATGCAATTACAACCAAGATGAGTAGATGCATAGCTAAAATTATGACATGCCAAAATGAAATTTTGGGATGTTATAAACCTACCCACCTTAAGATGAATCTCGCCCTCGAGATTCGGGTTGGCTAGAAAATAGGTGCGGGTGGTCTCAATGAAGATCTTCTTACCGTTCCAAGGTGGCTTCTTCCTCGGTATGGTGACTCCACATAACCTTGCAAAACTTGATGATCTTGCTACGGGTAACTGTGTTTGCGGTCTCAAGAATCCTGACGGGATTCTCCTCATAGGTTAGATCACTATCCATATGTATGGGCTCTAGGAGCATTGTGTATCTCAAGGGAATATCAGCCATCTCAGCATGTTATTTCTCTAGTTGGGAAACATGAAGGACATCGTGAACTCCTGATATGTCTCCAACGTATCTATAATTTTTGCTTGTTCCATGCTATTATATTATCAATCTTGGATGTTTTACAATCATTTTATAGAAACTTTATATCATTTTTTGGGACTAACCTATTGACATAGTGCCAAAGTGCCAGTTGTTGTTTTTGTTTATTTTTTTACTTTGCAGAAAATCAGTACCAAACGAGCCCAAATGTTGTGGGGATTTTTGTCGATCTTTGATGGACCAGAAGAAGGAAGATGGGCCAAAAATAACCAGAAGAGGGGGCCCGGGGTGGCCACCCTCCACGAGGGTGCGCTAGAGGCCCCTAGTGCGGCCTGGTAGAGGGTGGGCACCTCGGGCACCCCCTCAACCGACTATCAAGCTTACAAATTCCCAAATATTCAGAAAACCCTAGGGGATTCGACGAAACACAATTCCAGACGCCGCAAGTTCCAGAACCTCGAGATCCAATGTAAGACCATCACGGAGGGGGTCATTTTCTTCATAGGTGCCTCTCCAATGATGCGTGAGTGGTCCACCATAGACCTACGGGTCTGTAGGCAGTAGCTAGATGACTTCCTCTCTCTATATTTTCTCAATACAATGGTCTCTTGGAGATCTATTTGATGTAATGACTTTTGCAGTGTGTTTGTTGGGATCTGATGAATTTTGAGTTCATGACTAGTTTTTATCTATGAATCTGATTTGAGTCTTCTTTGATCTCTTATTTGCATGATTACTTATAGCCTCGTATTTATTCTTCGAATCTTTGGTTTAGTTAGGCCAACTAGATCGATTTTTCTTGCCACGGGAGGAGGTGCTTTGTGATGGGTTCGATCTTGCGGTGTTCTTTCCCAGTGACAGAAGGGGAAGCAAGACACGCATGTATCGTTGCCATTAAGGATAACAAGATGGGGTATATTACTACATGAATATATCTTGTCTACATCATGTCACCATTCTTATTGCATTACTCCGTTTTCCCATGAACTTAATACACTAGATGCATGCTGGATAGCGGTCGATGTGTGGAGTAATAGAAGTAGATGCAGAATCGTTTCGGTCTACTTATATTGGATGTGATGCCTATATAATGATCATTGCCTGGATATCGTCATGATTATTTGATCTACTATCAATTTCCCAACAGTAATTTGTTCACCCATCGTGCGCTATATTCATGAGAGAAGCCACTAGTGAAACCTACGACCCCCGGGTCTACTTTTCCATCATATTGCTTTCTGATCTACTATTTGCATCTTTTGTTTTCAGATCTATTAAACCAAAAATATACCTTGCTGCACTTTTTTTTACTTATTTTATTTTGTGTTCTTGCGAGATCTATTTCCCAAAACTATCATTACCTAATCTATCTTATGACCGTAGAGAGCATGACAACCTCTTTTTCGTGTCGGGTCATAAGTATTTATTGTTTGTGTGCAGGTGTTGTTTATGTGGATGCATGATCTTCCTCTATGGGTTGATATCTTGGTTTCATAACTAAGGGAAATACTTACTGTCGCTGTGTTGCATCATACCTTCCTCTTTGGGGAACTATCGACGCAGTCTCAAGCCACGTCAACTCTTAAGAATCCTTCTGGCAATTCCAGCTTGTATGCAACTTCTCCTTTGCGTTCAAGAATTTTTTAGGGTCCTATGAATCTAGGTGTTAACATTCCTTTAACACCAAACCTCTTGATTCATCAAAGTGGAGACACGCAAAGGTATGATCGGCCTCCACTTCGTATGTTACTTCCTTCCGTTTACTATCAGTGTAACTCTTCTATCTGGATTGGGCTATCTTGAGTCTGTCACGAATCAGCTTGACCTTCTCTTCGGAGTCTATGATAAGATCGGGAGCAAAAAGTTTCGGTCTACAACACCATCCCACATCAATGGTGTTTTGCATCTCCTTCCATATAAAGCTTCGAAAGGGGCCATTTTTAGACTAGTCTGATAGCTGTTGTTCTACGAAAACTCTGCGTAGGGTAATGTTATCGTCCCAGCTAGATCCATAGTCTAGCGCACAAGCCCTCAACATGTCCTCCGGAATCTAGTTGACTCTCTTGGTATGTCCATCTGTTTGCAGATATAAAGTTGTACTGAACTCCAACCTCATACCCAAAGTTTCGTGTAACTGATGCCAAAACTTTGAGGTAAATTGTGTTCCTCTATCTGATATGATACTCCTCGGAACTCCATGCAGACATACGATCCTGGTCACATATATCTTGGCTAACTTAGCACTAGTATAGGTGGTCTTCACGGGAATGAAGTGAGCTACCTAGGTCAAGCGATCAACCACTACCCAGATGGAAACATAACCTGAGTGAGTCCTGGGTAATCCTGTGATAAAATCCATTGCAAGTTTTTCCCATTTCCATTCAAGTATCGGCAGAGATTGAAGTAACCCAACTGGCTTATGATGTTCTGCCTTTACTCGCTGACAAACATCGCATACTTCTAAATGCTCGGTAATATCCTTGTTCATACCTGTCCACCAGAAGCTTTCCTTCAAGTCTAGATACATCTTGGTGTTTGATCCGTCTCCAACGTATCTATCTTTTTTTATTGTTCCATGCTATTATATTATCATTCTAGGATGATTTTTGAGTAATAATTTACCAATTTATATTATTGTTTAGCACTAATCTATTGACCGAGTGCCTTGTGCCAATTGCTATTTTCTGCGTGTTTTCACTTTTTAGGCTTACAGTACCAAACAAAGTCCAATTGCCCCAAAACTTTTTTATGATTTTTTATGGACCAAAAGAAAACTTGGAACCTTCGGGAGAATACCGGAGGCCGCACGAGGGATGTACAAGCCAACAGGGCGCCCCTAGGGTGGTCGACGCGCCCTGATGGCTTGTCCCTCCCTAGAGGTACTCCTACCCCCGTTCTCAAGCCTATAAATTCAGATATATTCGAAAAACCCTAGTGGTATCCCAAAATACTTTTTCCGCCACCGCAAGTGTCTGTTCCGTCGCGATCCCATCTAGAGATCCGTTCCGGCACCCTGTAGGAGTGGATCGATCACGGAGGGCTTCTTCGTCAACCTTGCTGCCCTCATGATGATGTGTGAGTAGTTCACCACAGACGTACGTGTCCGATGTTAGTACCTAGATGGCTATGTCTCTCTCTTTTGATATTCAATACAATGATCATCGCATTTTCGCTTTGATCCATCCGACGTAATTCTTTTGTACGGTGTGTTTGTTGGAATCTGATGAATTGTGGGTTTATGTTTCAGATTATTGATGAAAATTATTTGAGTCACCTTGAATATTATGATTCTTATTTGCATGATCATTATAGATTCATAAATCTCTTTGATCTATTGAAATAGTTTGGCCAACTAGATTGATATTTCTTTAGTGAGAGGGGCACTACTAGGAAAAGGCATGCTAGTGGCGCACCAGGGGTGCGCCATTAGAATCTGGTGTACTAATGGCGCACCAGGCCGTGCGCCATTAGTATAGCCAACAGTGCGCCATTAGTATGCCTCCCAGGGGGCCATATGTACCCGTGTGCTTTGGCATACTAATGGCGCACTAGTGGCTGATGCGCCATTAGAGTCTTTTTACAGTGCGCCATTAGAGTCTTGAGTGGTGCGCCACTAGTATGAATATTAGGAATTTTTTTTCTTTTCTGATATTTTCACAGGTTACAAAATATATTATTGGACAGAATTTAGACAACACCACACAGCAACAGCAGATTCATCTAATACAATAGAAGATTAGTCTTCGAATAAAAATCATCATATTAGTCTCCGAATTCAAAAGACCGAACAAAGATAGAACATTACAAGTCTCGAGACCGCGAGTAGCGAGTTTGTCTTCACATTACAAGTCGATATCGATCATCTAAACTACCATCACATAGAAGAGAGCTGCGGTCATCACGATGAGCATAATCCCGATGAAACTGATCTTCATCCGGTTCCTCCAACGCTCCCTCCTCTCTCCCGCTAGATAGCGCGCGTATCTAGATTCCGCCTCCGCCCTAGTGGTGTACCCTTTGTAACTGTTACCGTTGAAACGGTGAACCTGTCTCCGACACTCCTCCCAGTCGTCATAGACTCCGGGAACCTTACCCTTGTACATGACATGATGGTACCTGCAAACTCAAGGGCCTCTCGGGGTACCTGCAAAATCATCACGACACGATGGTCGGAGACAAAACCCAGCAAACTAGCACCACAATGTGCCTCTACTTTCATATGGATGAAAAGGCCACAGACCATATGGTCCTCTTGTTTCATATGGACAACAATCAGCTCAACTTATGTGAGCTTCCTTTCCAGATCTAATAGGTCACCCAACAAAAAATAATCAATAGTTTTAGCTGGAAAAAATTCATGGATTGTTGTTAACTGAAAATTAGTGAACTTGGCAATAAAACTGTAATATTAAAACCTTGGCAAACATAGATTAAAAGGAGAAGGTAGAACTGCAACTGATTTGGTATAGCTATGAAAGCTCACTAGTCACTACATCCCTCTTGCGACCCATGGCATACAACAAAGTAACTCCTCTCACTTTCAGGCAAAGTTCAATATAGGGTATTCCCATTATCAGTAATGACATCTCTTGCCAATCTAGTGAACATCTTCCATATAACGGATATCTTCAGTTTAGCTACTTTGCCTGATGCTAAGTACAATAGGCTAGCTTTGTATCTCCCATATGTCACCCAGCTACTGTAGCGTGCGCAAAAACATAACAAGAGGCTGTCATGTTATTTGTTGATACTGTTACTGATAAACAGGCCTTAATTATACTTGGAATCTACGTATGTATGTAATGTAAAAACGCTCTTATATTATGGGAAGGAGGGAGTATATTTTAGGCTCCTTTGTCTAAATAAACCGGTTCATATTTCGATCATGTCAGGGAAGCAAAACATTCAACCGCTTGCATACAGTTCAACACGTTGTTACTGAAACGGGTTGACTGAATTTTGTAGTACTACTGAGCTAGTGGTTTCAGGCTTTCAGCTTTAGTTTGTAGCATTATCTGTCGAAACGGTGAGCGATCGAAACAGAGACTGAAAAGGGATGGCGTCGTCCTCTCGCCTGATCTTGGCTGCGCCTCGGGCAGAGCAGACTATGCAAGTAGAATCAATGCAGGACAAATTACTTGATTGGAGCAAGAGGAGAGAAACCACATAGACTGACAAGATCAAAACCAAGGACGAGGGACCGGGAAACATAACCGGATATACTGTCGTGCCTTGGTTGTTTGATCAAACTTAATTGGGCCAGCATGAGCAACGAATGCAAGGAGATGGAGAAAACAAGTGAGAAAGGTATAAACACAGAGGAAGACTGAATAAAATTCAGAAGATCTCCGGAACTGAATGTTGACGAGTCTCCTCGAATAAGAAAGAGTATGTATCTGTATCTGCTTGGAAAAAATTAAGCAGCGTACTGAAGCCGCATCGGGTATGCCTGGACCCTCCTCAATCACATTCCGGAGGCGACAGAAGGCACTCACGATCGCACAGACCGAGCATCCATGCACCTGATCGAGCTTGATGTGCCAAACAATAGAAATTCCTCGGTGGTATGATAAATCTGAATTCCTGACTATAAGTTTTAGTTTTAGAAGTAGACAAAAGTAACTAGCTCGTAACATTTCGACAGCGACTAGGAATTAGTAACGCAGGGCATGACGACGTGGAAAAGCACCTGAATCATTCTTAACTCCAGAAATCATTGCATCACTTCAGGGCCAATAATTGTAGAGAGTAAAATGACAGCAAGGGCACATGGTATGATTCAGTGGCAAATTCAAGTTCCAGGTCACGATTTATTTGATCAAACCAAGTCCAACATGACAAATGGAAGAATAACTTTAGACCAGAGTACAAACTAAATTCTGACATTATAGCTTATGAGTCTGGAATAAACAGGGGCATGGCACGGCAAGGGAGGGAGGAGCAGGAAGGAGGCAAGGAAGGAGAGAGGAGGGAGGGAGGAAGGGAGGAGAGAGGAGGGAGGGAGGAAGGGAGGAGGGAGGGAGGAGAGAGGAGGGAGGAAGGGACGAAGGGAGGAGAGAGGAGAGAGGAGGGAGGAAGGAGAGAGGAGAGAGGAGGGAGGAAGGAGGCCCGTACCTTGCAGCGAACAGGGTGGCGGCGATGGCGACCAGGGAGGAGGAGGCGAACAGGGTGGCGGCAATGGCGACCAGGGTGGTGGCGATGGCGAACAGGGTGGCGGCGATGGCGAACAGGGTGGCGGCAATGGCGGCCGGAGACGGGAGAGGAGGAGGATCTGGCGAGAGGGAGGGACGAAGGGGTCGGGGGAGTTAGTTAGCTAAATATTTCTAATGGCGCACCCCCAAGTGGTGCGCCATTAGAATGTTTTTTTTTCACATTCTAATGGCGCACCGCTCGGGGGTGCACCATTAGAATGTTTTTTAATGGCGCACCCCCGAGCGGTGCGCTATTAGAATGCTATTTTTTAATATTCTTTTATAAGAACAGTAATAATTTTTTAATAAAAACAGTAATAATTTGTTTATGAATATGAAAAAATATCATCAAATTTGTTATTTGAAAATGGGGGTGCTCGGCGGCGGTGGAGCGGGGGAGGGTGCGGGGGGTGCTCGGCGACGGTGGGTCGTCGGCGGCAATGGAGCGGGGGAGGGTGCGGGGGGTGCTCGGCGGCGGTGGAGCGGGCCGGGGAGGGTGCGGTGGGTCGTCTCGGCGGCGGTGGAGCTAGCGGAGATGTTTTTCGCGGTGACGTTTGCGCCCGCGGTCTTGGATTTGGCTTCGGGTATAACCATGGTGGTGAAATACCGGTCTTCTTTTAGGACGCTCTTGGCCCATCTGACACGGAACATCGGGACCTTCTCTCTAGCGTAGCTCAGCTCCCAGATCTCCTCGATCCTTCCGTAGTATATGTCCTTGTCGTTACCGGTGTAGGATTCCATCGTTACCCCGGAGTTGTGATAACCATCGCTCTTCATGTCCTTGTCCTCGGTGTAGAATGTGTAGCCGTTGATATCGTACGCCTCATAGGTCATCAGGTTGTGCTCGGCACCCTGTGACAAGGCGAACATGAGTTGTTCTTCCGCGGAAGAATCCTCATGTAAAGGGTACGACAGAAGCTTCTGCTTGAACCAACGCGTGAAACATGAGTTGTGCTCTTTGATTATATCTCCGTCCGTCCTCTGTTGGCCTCGGTCATTGTACGTCTTCTCAATAAAGGTTTTGTGCTCTACCACCCAAGGATCGACCACGTCTATGTGTTGTAGCGCGACTAGGTTTGCTCTTTCAAAGTCGGCGAGTCGACCCTCGAAGTCGACATGCATTTCGCGGCGCCCCTCACGGTGACCCCATCCAGCGAGCCTGCCGAGGTGCCTGTTGACGGGCAGACCAACGGGGTTCTCGATGCCTAGATAATTCGTGCAGTAGGAGATGCACTCTTCGGTCAGAAAGCCCCTGGCTATGCTTCCCTCTGGACGTGGCATGTTGCGAACGTATCCTTTGATGACACCATTCATCCTTTCGAACGGCATCATGTTGTGCAGGAACGTCGGCCCGAGTTGGATGATATCCTCCACGATATGGACCAGCAGATGCACCATAACGTCGAAGAATGCGGGCGGGAAGTACATCCTTCATACAATGGAGTAACCGCGTCTATCTCCAGTTGATCCAGCTTGGCTTTCTCTCGGGCGGCAGCTCTTGCGTTATCTGTCTGCTTGAGAAGCAGCTCTTGAATATGAGGGTCCTGCACCCAGCCTCCATCGTCGTCTGCTCTGGCATCTTCATCTTCATGATCATGCCCTTCGTCTTGATCTTCCTCATCATCATGTCCGACATCTTCTACATGATGACTGCGTACAGCATCACCGTCGTGATCATGTCCTGGAGATTCTTCGTCTTCTCGCCCGCCCTCGCCGCGGTGGTTGTCTTGCTGCCCTTCCTCATTTCTTGCCCGACCCCCATGGATGACTTCATAGTCATCTTCATCACCTTGCCACCGTTAGCCATCCATGAAACCACGCAAGAGCAGGTGGTCCCGCACCTCCCCGGAATCCGGGTCCGCAATAAGGCTCTTCAGCCTGCATCTTCGACACGGACATCTTATCTCCGTCTCATTCTTTTGAAGCATCTCGGCCTTCGCGGAGCTCAAAAACCTATTCACGACGCCTTCGGTCATCGTGCGGACCATGGTCGCCTGCGGGGTAGAGCAAAACGATATTTTAGAACCAAGAAAAAATTTGGCATGACTTTCCCTAAAAATAGGACCAAAAATAATGCATAGTGCCAAAATTCTCGCCGAAACGGAAATGAATCAACATTCCGGCAAAATATTGGCAAACTATCGCATTTCAAATACCGGTACCTGCAAACACAAACATATATGCAACACCACAAACATATGCAACACCACAAACATACATAGATCTAGCAAGGCCATAAAAAGTGCATGTGCACGTTGTTGGAGCGAGCTAGGGAGAAAAAAAGTAGATCTACAACATAAAGATAGATTTCCCCTTACTTACCTATCAAAAAAGGTAATTTAACCACTTAATTTTGATGAATCTATGGTGCAAATGAGGTGAGGAGGAGGAGGCAGCCGACACAAGCTTGGAGGAGGAGGTGGAGAGAATGAAGTGGGGAAAGTGAGTGTGTAGGTGTGGCTGTCCAAAATATCTAGCTGGCCCCAGGTTACTAATGGCACACCACCTACAAATGCGGTTACTAATGGCGCACCAGCTGGAGGTGCGCCATTAGAATTTTTGCAAAAAAAAATTGTTACTAATGACGCACCAGCTACGAATGCGCCATTAGTAACCCTGGTTACTAATGGTGCACCAGATGGAGGTGCGCCATTAGAATTTTTGCAAAAAAAAAATATTGTTACTAATGGCGCACCAGCTACAAATGCGCCATTAGTAACCCTGGTTACTAATGGCGCACCAGATGGAGGTGCGCCATTAGAATTTTTGCAAAAAAAATTTATTACTAATGGCGCACCGTGGGTCTGGTGCGCCATTAGTGTCTACCACACTAATGGCGCACCGACTCATGGTGCGCCATTACTATATAGTAGTGGCGCACCACTTGTCTGGTGCGTCATTAGTGGCCATATCATCTATAGCCCTTTTCCTAGTAGTGGGGTGCGTTGTAGTAGGTTAAATCTGGTGGTGCTCTATATCCGAGTGACAGAAAGGGACAAGACACATCTTTGTATTGTTGCCACTAAGGATAAAACAATGTGGTTTATTCATATTGATTGAGTTTACTTTGTCTACATCATGTCATCGTTCTCCAAGCATTACTTTGGTTGTCATGACCTTAATACATAGAGAGGCAAGCATAGAAACGCTCTTGAAGTGGAGTAATAGTAATAGGTGTAAGAAGGAGTTGAACAATTTGTTTATGGATGTGATGCCAATATACACATGATCATTGTCGTGAATATCACATAACTATGTGTTTTTATATCAATTGCCCAATAGTAATTTGTTTATCCATCGTATGTTGCCTACATGAGAGATGCTGCTAGGGAAAACTATGGCTCCCAGGTATTCACTTATATATTTACAAAACCTATCATTACCTTTGTTGTCATTTTTTTATTTTGCATTTTACAATTATCTACTGTTATACACACACTTCACTTGCTTGCAAATAACGAGATCAAGGGGATTGAGAACCCTTTTGCCGCGTAGTGTGCAAGTTGTTTTCTCTTTTGTGTGCAGCCGCTGAAGACGGTTGTGGATTGATATTCCTATTGGTTTGATAAACCTTGGTTTTTTAACTGAGAGAAATA
The DNA here is from genome assembly GCA_022496015.1 of Hordeum marinum. Classification (NCBI taxonomy): domain Eukaryota; kingdom Viridiplantae; phylum Streptophyta; class Magnoliopsida; order Poales; family Poaceae; genus Hordeum; species Hordeum marinum. The sequence continues at coordinate 179,125,401 of CM039678.1, read as the reverse complement.
CTTACCCGTATGGTGCTGCAATTACCCATTCCTCTTCACGAAAAAACCAACGCAAATCACAAGTATCGGGAATGATTTCTGGAGCCGTTGCGGGAATATCATCACCAACTATCAAATAACTTCACATAAATTAGCACACTTTTTCTTCTTTTTATTTGATGTTATATTTAGTTTGTTTCATAAAAAACAAAAATACAAAAATATTTCAATTTGCTTGCTTGTCGAGTTATATTATCTTTATTTTTATCTCACACAAACAGAAAGTAAAAAAGCAAGAAAAATAATATAAATGGATCCTCATTCACTTGCTAATCTTTTCAAAAGATCCGATTATATTGACCAATTGCTAGTGAGTTGAGTGCATTAGATTATCTTTACGAGGTCTTGCTTGAAAATCATGAATCTAAAAATTGTGAAATTCATAAAATGATTCATGATAGTTCCTTGAATGAAAAGCATGATTGCCATATTGTTAGTATAAATTCTATGAATACCAATTGTGGTAATGATCATGATTAGGGTGATAATCATGATGTTTCTATGATCTTAATAATTCTATGTGTACGGATCGCCGTCATCTCCACTGGGGATTGAAAGTAAGCTCCAGGCCGCCGCCGCCTGAACAGCCAGCAGCCGTGTCGTGCGAACAGCAAGGCCGCCTGCAAGCCCCAGCCATGCCGTCGAAGAACCCTACACCAGTCCCCACCGCCAGCCTAGGAGAGGGCGACGCCATGTATGCCCAACAGCCACCACCCCCAGCTCGTGTCGTTGCGCCCCACGGCCGCGCCTCGCCGTCATTAAAAGAAAGCGTCCCGCACCGCCGTCCTCAGACAAGAAGAGTAGAATGCCCCGCCACCGCCTAGGCCAAGCGGGCTTTGCCTGATGGCCTACGCCGACGACTTCAAGTAATGGCGAAGGAGGAAGGAGAGGTGCGGGGCGGCATATCTGGGCTCCCTCCGGCCGTCCACGGGGACGACGCGAGGAGAGAAGAGCGTCCCCCCGATCCGTTGTCGACGGAGCGCTCTTCAACCGTCACCGTCATGCATGTGTATGGCAGCTCAGCAAATCCACTAAAGCACACGATGTCGCGCCGGAGAAATAACCAAGGAATGTTTGCACTGTAGAGTTCCAGTTCCAGATCTTTGTTTGCCCTGGAAGCACAAATTCTTCATCTAGCGTTGCATTGCTATATCTTAGGTGTGAATGCACCAAAAGTTTATTTATCTATTTTGGCTTGTTCTAGGGCAATAGTTTGAATCATGCTATGGCATCTCTATGTTAACTTTTAAAAATAAACTTTTGGACCGGTATATACAGAATCATATTTAAAATGAGGCTGATATGAAATGGTCTCTACTGATACCGTGCAAATAGGCAGCACGTTAACTTTGCAAATTTAGAACTACTACAAAATGAAGAAGGGGTTCCAAGGTTTGGATCAAACCCTTTGACTTATGGCATCCACTATTACAGCTGTCCGCCTATAGGTAACCAATCGATTCTAGTGTTTTTAAAGATGTAGTGGAGCTGTCGATAGCTAAAACTACGAGGCAGGGGGTACGCACGGAATGTTTGAAAACTATAACAGGGGGCAGATCCAGCACATGTGTCCTGACTTCCGTTAGGATACTTAAGGTGCACCATCGTTGGCACCGAAGGCAGCACGTCCCCGTCAATGGAAACGTACACTGTTAATTGATTTCGTCCGATGAGTATGAACGCTAAAAAATCAAAAGAAGTTCCTGACCACATCAATTTTATTATTTTTAGAAAAGGAGGATATACCTTCGGTTTCTGCATCTGGACGATGCATGCAGTCATTTTATTAATTATTCTCAAAGACCTTACAAAGCAATACATCAGTAAGCCTGAAACCACCATCTTGACAACACATGCCTCTACTCCTATCCATGATGAAGGGGTGCCGAATATGCGAGCCTAATACCAAACAGACATCGCACCAAACCCTAACATCTAAAGTCGGATACCCCAGCCCAGCCATATACCGGGACTGGGTCCGAACCGGTCCGGCGCATAGGCCGTCGCCGCCGTCTTCCATCGACCCATCTCCAGACCTGGTACTGATGCAACGACCTTGTCAGGCATGCCGTCGACGCCACCACGGTGCCAGACAGCTCCCCCATCCTGCACATACTCATCCACACGCGGCCGTCGGCAAAATTCCACAGCACCATGCCGCCGGCATCCGCCATCGGCCTTGCGGTGAATTGAACACCGCTCTTCCTCTTGTCCCCTCCAGCCAGCACTTGCTCCAAAACGATGCCCCCAGGAGGGAGAACGACACCGAAAGTGCCGTCATCGTCCGATCCGGTATACCCAGATCTAGGGTTTCCCCCGGAACATGTCGATCAAGTTGACGTGACCTGCAACGATGATGCCTCGAGAAGGAAACAACGTCCGATACGCTGTCATCGTCCGCCAAGACCGCAGTCAGGCACGATTTTCACCGGAAGCCACGTCGTCCCGATCTCGCGGCTGGCTGGAACCGCGCGGAGCCTCGCCATGAAGACGTACGCCGCCGTCGGTACTCCGACAGAGATCCTTCATCCCCTCACCGGTCCCTCCATGCACCGCTGGTCGACACAAGGCCATCCCGCGGCGGATCCGATATGGGCGTTGGATCCGCAGCCATTGCCGCCACCATCTTCACACAGATTAGCCAACCCCGTCGGATGGGACGCTGCCACCGCCACCGTCCTCTTCAGGGTCGCCGCTCCGCTGGCCATGGAGCTTCGGCCACCTCCGCGCAACATAGGGTCGCCGCCCTAGACGCCGCCCTCGGACTCCCACGAGAGGTGCTCCTGCCGCCACCTCAGATGGATCCCGCAACAACCACCCGCCCTGGTGCCTTTGGCGTTGGGCCCGCCGCCACTGTGGCCCATGTCGGCGGCAGCGGCGGTAGGAGGAGACGCGAGAGGCGGCCTACAGCGCTAGGGTTCAGGCCCCCCTAGCGTCGCCCAAGGGAGGCGACGCGAGGGGGTAAGGGGGGGCACCATACCCATCAATTTCATAATTCTGATAAATAAAAAGTTCAAGCTGAAAACTATTTGCCCGCATTTTTTTTGAAATGTTTTCTTTTCCCATGATTTTTTCTTTTTTCTAAAAATTAGTCACAAATAGTTATCAAAATGGGGGAAATGCATGGAATGTTATCAGCCAATGCATCGAGAGGAAAACTGCATTTCTTCATGAACTCATTGACGAATTAACCAATAAAGCCATTTGAAAAAACAAACTAAATGCTAATGAACTGATTTTAGGGATTCCGAGTGAATGCCCTCGGGCACGTTGAGTCCCGCATATGAATTCTAAAGGGTTCGCTCCCACATACCATTCTGAGCGAACTAAACGTCGAAGACACTAACTAATTTGCTGAAAATAAAATTTAAGCAAACACATTTGGGGATGGCAATTTATGTTTTTAGAGCGTGGCAATCCTCACCTTTTCATGTTGATCCCATTCAATGCAAGTGTTGGATACACGTAACATGATTTTTTTTTTCGTTTTTCTCCCCTTACTGTAGACCACTAGGAAAAACTCTACCCTTTAGATTTCATTGGTGAGCCCGTGGATTCGCTCCCTTCCGCCTACCGTTCCGTTGGTCGATGGGGGAGAGGAGAATCCCGGTGGCTCAACTCCGGTTAGTAGTTTTGGTCCGGGATTTTTAGTCCTCACACATGCAATGCTCGGGTAGATACTGTTGGCGGCCACACCGTCCGCTCGGTCTGCTGACATGTCCAAACATGTTCACGAATATTCAAGTATGGTTGTTTATACTTCCTTCATTTTAATTTACTCTGCATATCAGGTTTGTCTAAAACCAAACTTTAAATACTTTAACAAGTTTGTGGAAAAAATATATTAATGACCGGTGTTCCTCTTTCCCCCCGCGTCACCCCGCATGCGACCGGGGGCAACCCATGCCGCCATCGACCCTAGACCCCCTCTCCCGCCCCCTCCTTGCCGCCGCCAGCTCTCGTCGACGAGCAAAGCCCTGTTGGCATGGGCGGCGGCGGAGCCTCCTCTCTCCTTCGCATGGTGGTGATCGGCGCCAGACGACTTCGCCGAGCGGAGGCGCCACCCTGCGTGGGGCATGGCGGCGCTGCAGCTATTGTTGCATCGGTGTGGAGGGTTGCGACAACTTTGGTGCTGCGTGCCTAGTGGTGGTGGAGGCGTTGGCCGCCTGTCTAGGAAGCGGGTGGATCTCGAACCCCCTCTCCCCCAAGCCATGTGGTGCACCGGCGGCTACAGGGCCGCCGTCCTCACGTCCCCGCGCGGTAGTTGGCCCTCGAGCTGGAGGAAGTGGCGGTGTGACAGGCTGGCAGTTGCGGTGTGGGTGGGGTGGGACCAGATCTGCCCGGCGGCTACTACAAGCGACGAGGGGCGTGGGCGGCGCGAGTCGGGTGCTGCTGCTCCTATTCGGCGGGGTGACAACCTTGACGAGGTGATGGCTCCGGCACGGGTACGGCGGCTAGACACGCGGGTGCGTGCCCGACGGCTTCAATGTTTGGAGCTCGCCGGGCGACGCGGGTTGGGTAGTAGCCTAGTGTGGGTGCTGCTCATGTCGTAGATGCCTCCACGACGGCTTGGTAGATCGACTACGGTGGCTAGCGTGTTCCGACATCTGCTCGTTCATAGGCGGTCCGTGTCGGCCTTCGAACCCCCTCCTCGTTGTCCGGGCGCTACTTTCATCAAAGGGCTGGCCCTCTCCCAGTTACGGTCCATCACTCGTCTCATCCCCGGTGCTGCAGGACCGAGCTCGTCTGGCGCCTGGCTGCAGGCCCGAGCTCGTCTCGCGCCCGATGCTGCAGGACCGAGCTCGTCTCGCGCCCGATGGCATGACCAAGCTCGTCTCGCTCCCGGTGCTAGGACCAAGCTCGTCTTGCGCCCAATAATGCAGGACGGGCAGATGGAGGCCAGTTTTGGCCAACCTTCGGTCTCAGCGTCGGGGCCGTGTAGGGGCGCGAAAGGCAGTTCTTTTCCACTTGTTTCTCTGATTGGGGTAGGGGCGGGTCTTTGGTGAGGTGGTGTCAAGGTCTTGGATGTCGGGGCGGCGGCCCTAGTGGCACTGGTGGAGCTACATTGTAGCAAAAAGGGCTATGGCCCACCTAGTTTTGTTGCTACATGCTAGGCATAAGGGTAAATCTAGGTCATAATAAAAAAACATTAGGCCTCTGTTCAGACTGGCCCGCCCATGCTTTTCAATGTAGCTCCGCCACTGCCTGATGGTGGTAACGTGGAGCTCATGGGCAGAGCCCGTGGCTTCGTGCTGCCCAATGGACATGGTCGTGGGGGGGTCGTGGTAACCGGGGTGTAGCGTTCGGTGGCGGTGAGCGTTGGTCGGGGTGAAAATTGTTCTATCTTCGGACGGATCGATTGCGGCGAAGCTCATTCCCAACTTGAAGGCGTCGCCGCGGCTCTCATTGCCCGTCGTGTTGCTCCAGGAAAAACTCTGATCCTTGAATCGGGCGATGGCGGCGCTCCGGTGTCATAACCTTCCTGAAGGCGCTCCTTGGAGCCTACGGTTCATTGTATGCGGTTTCACCTCTTCGCGGTGGCGTGTCTACGGACGAAGCCCCTGGTTGCTCTTGTAGTGCTAGGGGTGTTATTGCTGTGCTCAGCTCTTATGTATCGTGTCTTGGATGTGTGCATGTGTTGTGGTGGCATGCGTTTGTACCGGTTTGTTATTGATCGTTTATTTATATATAAAGCGTAACGAAAGCCTTTTTCAGTAACGGTCTTGCTAAAACATATCTAGATGTGAGATAAGTATTACACATCTGAATCCTATATCATTGATCTTACGTGGAGATTCGTGTAGGTATTCTCTTTTCCTTTTTTATGCTTGATTTAGTTATTTAGATGTGCAATAACCATATCACATTTAGATGTGACCTAGACACACCCGTTCAGTAAATATATCAACATATGCACCGCCAAATCAATACCACTGTATTCATCATTGCAAATATTTTCACATCATATAAACTTGTTATTGTAAATGTTTATTTTATTTTCTACAAACTTGCTCAAATTTTATAGAATTTGACTTATGTTGAAGGTATTATACGAAGTAAATAAAATGCGTCTGGAGTATACGGGATAACGTGGGAAATGCCCTGCAATGCCTAATCGACGGCCGCAAAGAAAAGAAGAAGAAACTGACGGAATCCACACCTTCCCTCCGATCGGCGACCGAGCTGCCGAGTGACAGGGGAGTATCGAAGCAATCAACCAATGGATGGATACCTTCCCACGTCCAAAGGGCTGGTTCCACGATCCCACAAGTCCCTGTCCCGGCTGAATCACCATCCATCAAGCAAAAATAATGAAACCAGAACATGACAACCCAATAATCAAGAACACCCCCCTCCCCTGCTGTCCACGACGGGATTAGGTACCAAGTCCAAATTATTGTTCGCACAACTTGTGGACGAGTCAAAGCAAGGAATCGGTGAGGAAGCAAGCAAGCCGCCTCCCCACCGTGCCGAACCAGTAGCCCCAACGAACAAAACGAATTATACAACTCCTTCCAGGAAGAAGAGTCCAATCATCGGCTACATGTTACCATCACCCCGGCCGATCCAATAAGCTTTTTTACAAGGGAAAAGAAAGTCGCGGTTCGGTGGCGCGGGTGACGATCCATCGATCGATCGGCCGGCCGATATATCGGGTGCCAGGCCTCGTGGCGTGCTTGTTTTTGTTTCTTCTCTTGCGCTGTCCGGCAGGGGAATCGGTCGTGGGTCGTGGCCGTGCGTTGTGTTTGGGGTTGGGCTGGGTGAATCTTCCATGGCGTCCACGGCGTACGCGCGCGGGGCCAAGCCGCCGGCCGGCCCCGGCGAGCGGAGGCAGCCGCGGCTGGCCAAGGAGCTAAGCAGGATCGAGCCCAAGAAGCTCGGGATTGGGCTCGTCGCCGGCTGCTGCCTCGCCCTCCTCACCTACATCTCCTTCGCCCGCCTCTTCGCCATCTACTCCCCGGTCTTCGGTGAGCGCCTTCAATCCGGTTATTCATCCTCGCGCAAAAATCATTTTCTTGGATGTTGGTTTGGTTCTGCAAGCTTACTGATTGATTTGAAATTTTTTGGTCGCTGCAGAGACCACGTCCATGGTGATGAAGAACGCCCCGCCTGCATCCACGGCGGTGCCCAGCACGGAGGAGGCCGTGCCGGTCCAGAAGAAGATCGAAGTCGACGACGGGAAAGATCTCGCTGGAGGCCGCCCGGAGACGAAAGAGCCCGGCTTTCCAGAAGAAACAAAAATCGATGAGAAGGCGGAGACCCCAGCGGAGACAGAAAGCACCGAAAAAGAGGAGACCGCAGTAACCAAGCCAGGTGACTTGTTTTCCATTTCTTTCTGTCTCTACCTGAATCCGGGACCTTCAATCTAATCAAGATACAGATCTTGCCTTTACTAGATGATAATTTCCCAAACAGCTTTAATCCCCTCTTCCATGATATACGTACTAATTTAGTTCATTCATGTGTACTACTAATAGTACTGCTTCGTACTTAGTCTGAACTTATGATCCGTATTTTGGTCAGACGGTGGCGATACAACAGAAGAGGCCAAGGCCAAGATGACCTGCGACGAGAACGCCGTGGACGAGGGCTTCCCCTACGCGCGCCCGTCCGTCTGTGAGCTCACCGGCGACGTCCGGGTCAGCCCCAAGGAGAAGACCATGTTCTTCGTCAACCCGACCGGGGCCGGCCCGTTCGACGACAACGGGGAGAAGAAGATCCGCCCGTACGCACGCAAGGACACCTTCCTGCTCCCGGGCGTCGTGGAGGTCACCATCAAGTCCGTGGCGTCGCCGGTGTCCGCGCCGGCGTGCGCCCGGCGGCACGACGTCCCCGCGGTGGTCTTCTCCACTGCCGGGTACACGGACAACTTCTTCCACGACAACACGGACGTGATGATCCCGCTGTTCCTCTCCACGGCGCACTTCGCCGGCGAGGTGCAGTTCCTCATCACCAACTTCAAGCCGTGGTGGGTCAAGAAGTTCGCGCCGCTGCTCAAGAAGCTGTCCAGCTACGAGGTGATCAACTTCGACAAGGAGGAGGAGGTGCACTGCTTCCCCGGCGGCCAGCTCGGGCTGTACCGCGACCGCGACCTCATCATCGCCCCGCACCCAACCCGCAACCCGCACAACCACACCATGGTCGACTACAACCGGTTCCTCCGCCGCGCGTTCGGCCTGCCGCGGGACGCCCCCGCCGTGCTCGGCGAGAAGATGGCCGTCAGGCCCAAGATGCTCATGATCGAGCGCAAGGGCACGCGCAAGCTGCTCAACCTGCCCGCCGTCCGGGCCCTCTGCGAGCAGCTCGGCTTCGAGGTCACCGTGGCGGAGGCCGGCGCGGACGTGCGCGCATTCGCCGAGACGGTGAACGCCGCCGACGTGCTCCTGGCCGTGCACGGCGCCGGGCTGACCAACCAGATCTTCCTCCCCACGGGCGCCGTGCTGGTGCAGATCGTGCCGTGGGGCAAGATGGACTGGATGGCCACCAACTTCTACGGCCAGCCGGCGCGCGACATGCAGCTCCGGTACGTCGAGTACTACGTGTCCGAGGAGGAGACGACGCTCAAGGACAAGTACTCCCGCGACCACTACGTGTTCAAGAACCCCATGCAGATCCACGCCGGGGGGTGGCCGGCGCTCGCCGAGATCGTCATGAAGCAGGACGTCATGGTCAATGTCACCAGATTCAAGCCATTCCTCCTCAAGGCGCTCGACCAGCTGCAGGACTGATTAGAGCGTTTGGTTGGCTTGTTTGTTTTGTTGGTTGGAGTATAGTTGATGAGTTTCATTTTGTAAGTTCAATCAAAGTTCATTGATTTCATTTCTGTTGCTGTACACTAGTACTACACATACAGAAGTTACATTGCTGACCAGAGCATTCGAGATGTACTACCTCTACTAAACTGGGACGACATATACATACCGGTGAAGTGATGAAACTGTCGCTTGTATCTGAATGAGTAAACTATAACTGTCGCTTGTCTTGAGTGAGTAAACTAACTGTCGCTTGTCTCGACTCTCGAATGAGTAAAGTAATTGGGTGCAATGTTTTTTCTGATAGTGAGCTGTCCACTCATATGCTTTGGAACAAGCACGTTTTGCTCAAATCGGGGTGCTCGATAGCCCGAGTACTCCTACGATATTTTACCAACAAAGGCAACCGTATACCCGTCGAATAAAAAGCAGCTGGATAGCATCAAGTTGTGCAACTAGTGCACCAATCAACGGACGTTGATACAATGAGGAAATGGTGACACGCTGCCTAGAAACATTATTGATGTGTCCTGTGCAGATTCTCGTGACGGCAAAGGCTTGATGAAGATCACAGCTTCTTTCTTCAGGGTTCACACCAACAAAGAGCTTCTTTTAATTCCCCGCAAAAAAAAAGAGCTTCTCTTAACACAACAAAGAGAGTTTTTTTTTCTTTTGCAAAGAGAGTTGACAGGTCTCCGGATAGGGACGGAGAGGGGGACCAAATATCCATTGATTATTTGGAATTTGGCATACGTACTGGATCGTGTCTGCCGATATATACTCTCTCCCTATTACAAATACATGCCTTTTTTTGTGAAAAAAAAGGCCAAAGATTTTTAAATCTTTATTTGGCCACACTAATTTTGGCTGCATTATATATGTAACGCACACAAAAGTTATGAATATACTTTTCAATCTAAATATTTGAAACAATACTTGCAGTCAAAGTTTTAAAACTTTCACATTTAAGACATGTCCAAAACGAAAATGAATTTGTGGTATCAAGGTGGCAGCAAAAAATCTTGTCTACTTGACCGGCTAAAACAATGACAACATAAACACTAGAAGAATGAAATTTTCGCTTCGTTTATGTTTTGTATGACTCTGCAAAATCTTGTAGTTTCCTTAATGGTGTTGACATCAGATTTTGACATGGTCAAAAACATAATTAAGATGGTCTCAAATGAAAAAAATTCTCAAAGTGAGAAAGTACCGTATCGTCGAAAGGACAAACTTTGATATTTGGGCCATAGCCATCCGATCTCATGTCTAAGGCCGAAGTTGTGTTCGAAGTACTGAGATTTTGTATTCAGAACACTATTCGGCTGATTAAGCCCCCAATACGACCTCATATGAGAAAATATTGTACTGGAATTGTCTCCGTCTCGTCGAATCGGTTGATTTTGATATAAAAATGTCTCAATCCAAGATCATATGCAAAAGTTAGAGCCACCGGAACGTGGCCCTGTCACAGGCCAAAACGGGGCGCGCCCCACCAGACACCCACATAGGTGATGTCTGATGGGTCGCGCCCCAAATTGCCTGTTTTGAGCGAGCGATGCGGCCCTGAAGATGGCCTCGAATCAAATGCGGTTTAGGGTTCGTATGCTAACACACTTTTTGGCGACTCCGTTGGGGAAGCACACGAACACGTCACCGTGTACCCTCGACGTCGGGGGTGATGCACCGCAGCTCACGTCGAAGGAGACTCGCCCGGAAGCGTGGTACGCAAGCAATACGGCGGGCGCTTTTGAGGACCCGAAACCCCACACACCCGGGAGGGACCCCGTCAGGGTGCGCGGCGGCGATGGGCTGCCCTAGGTCGACCTGATCGCCCCTAGGGCCTCGTGGATCGCTGCCCTCCAAGAGAAGAACGAATGAAGAACGAGGAAGAAGATACGAGGGTAGGGGATAGATGAACACGAAGAAGTAGTAGATGTGTTTGTCCGATTGTGTGTTGTTGTTCAATCGGCCGTCACCCCTTAGGTATATAAGAGGCTGTTGGACTTACCGTGCAAGGAAAAAGCTTGGATTCATGTCCAAAACCCTAGTCAAATTCGGATGGTTTTTGTCCGAACTTCCCAAAATTAACCGAACTCGGATTTAGGAAGTCTGGGACAACAGTTCGGTTTTTTAGGTCTCACAGGCCACAAACGACCTTGGATGAAGATGAGACCAAAAGAAAATTGGACCGTTTCGACGAGAAGAAAAACTGTTGTGTTGAACGTTTTTCGGTTCGAGGCCATCTTGAGGGGCGAATTGCTCACGCAAAATAACTGATTGGTGACACTACCCATCACACACGTGTCTGGTGGGGCGCGCCATATTTTGCCTCCTGTTAGGGCTGCATTCTGATGGCTCTAACTTTTGCATACAAACTCGTATTGGGACGAGTTTTACACCAAAATTGACCGTTTCGACGATACGCACAACTTTCATGTTGAAATGTTTTCCATCACAGGCCATCTTAATTGAGTTTCATGTCATTCTTTAATCTGGTGTCAACATGAGCATCTCTGAACTTGTCATAAATATTGCGTAAGAGCTCCGTCTTGGACCATCTTCATATGAATTTTGATCTTCTCTAAAAGGGTCATCCGATGGTGACTTTCAACCATAATTTTGACTTCATCCTAACATAACTTCAAGCTACTCTTTATGATCGTGCCACTTTTGAGCGTCAACACATGCCCCCCTGTTTTTCGGCAAAGTAAGTGTGCCAAAAAATAACTTGTACCATGTTGGTTCTAAGGACGATGTCAACACTCCATCGACCATTTTGCATGTGCTTAGGGAAATAAGTATATATCGGCCATTACTTGTTTGAATCCTTGATGCAAACTTGGATGAAACCCTCTCAATTTCATTAATAATCTGGTGATAAAGTTCCATAGATATGTATCTCAAAGCCATTCTCCGAACCATATTGTTCACCCTTCTGCTAGGTTCTTGCAGGTAATCAACAATGAGTTTTCTTGAATCCTTGATTTTGCCTGCATGAAAATTCCATTAGTGGCCAAAGCGGTGGGCTTCAGTTCGGCCTTACCTATGTTGACGAGACTAAGCATCGGCTATTGATAAATATGCAATACACTATGATCAACATGGTAGCCGGATGCTTGCAGTGCAAACTTTCTCCAATTGTCATGTTTAGATATATGAAAATTGAAAGTAATGCAAGGAGAATATTACATCTAGACATGCCTCTAGATAAATTATAAGTGATTCGTCAAAACATTGATAACTTTTGATACTCATTGCACTACTAATAACGAATCACCGAAACCCTCAATATGTATAGCACATATAGCAAGTAAAAGATTTAATCCCAATAACATTGCATATTCGGCTTTGACTAATTGTGCAAAAAATATTCTAAGCGACATGAGGCTTCAAAAATAGTACTATAAGGAGATATATAAACAACACCAACACCTTGGCCATTGCTAAGAATTGAACCATCAAAATATAATCTCCATAGTACTAGAGAGACAAGGCTAATATCAATATTATGCATGTTATTAATCCCATGTTCAGTAATAAAATCAGCTATGATTTGGTATCTTATAGATTTCAAAGATGCATAAGGCAAATCATATCCAAACAAAGTATAAGCCCACTAACCAATTCTGGAACTATGAATTGGTCTATGCAACATATATTCAATGACATCGGTTCAACGAATTATCATACAAGCATGTAGTAAGTAATGTATCAATTCCATGCAAGCATGATATAGGCATACATATAAATTTCCATGAGCATGAACCTTGTCTCGTCCTCCAATCGAACTAAGAACGATGTTAGAATACTACACTGGCCATGCATTGACATACTCTTAGGACGATAGATAAATATCGGCCATTACCATAAGGTCCATGTAAACTTCATCCAACAAAGCACGTATAGCCGAAATAAACAAATGAAATGGCAAATCAAGAATTTCAGCCCTTTGGATCAGCAACAAACTTCTAGCTAATCAAATGTATAGTGATTTGGTAATACCCTTTCATGATGTACAAAATTATATTGCAACCTTGGATCAAAATAAGCCCAAGGAGGGTAAACAAGCATACCTGAGGATGAGTTCCATGGCATCGGAATCAATGGCATGTTTGATGAATATGGATGATGTGCTAACCGAAGATTTTGATGGGGTGATGGAAACCTTCGGCTGAATTGTTTACTGATTTCATTCTTCTCCTTCTTCACTTGTATTGTACTTGTTGCAATAGAATCTTGCACATCATTTTTGTTTTGATTGCCACCCTTGGGAACCCATGCGATCTTCTTCTTTCTCAATTCTTGTGCACTAAGTTTTTGCAACTTCTTCTTTTGCCAATATGATAAGCCGAGTGAGCACCCCGGCTGTGATTTTGTTTTAAGCAATGGAAATTGTTGTTTTACCTTATGCACTCTCAACTTCTTTTCTTCTGATTTGGCACTTTGATTTTTAACAATTGATTGCTTCACTTCTTTACCTTTCATAGCCAATGTCAACACCTTCATTGGCTCTTTTTAATTTGAGATCAAATCTGAAATAGCACTCTTACGACCATCTTTCTTGACCCGGTATACTTGCTTGGCCACCTCTTTCTTCGTTCATAGGGTCCGGATCGATTCCTTATGATTGAAACGGTCTTTAAAATATGATTGTTCAAATGTTGATCTTCTCGGAGCTGCATAATATTGGTGAGATGATCTAAAATAAGATGTATAATGTGCCCTTGTATCATACCTGTCCCATGATGGATATGGATCTACATGAGCACAGGGAGGCATCCACGATATTGGCATTGGCGGCCCAAAATATGGATATGAATATACTACATTAGAATTCTCATTTTGACAATAACGATCCTCGGGTTTGCGCCTAGGGGGTGATCTTGATGTTCTTGAATTACTTGGCCGATAAGTAATGTTCTCCTCACTTATTTTCTGATATTTTTCCAATAGTTGCGCGAAAGTGACTTTCGGCTTTTTACATTTGTGCTTACCTCGGCCTTTGTTTACTTTGGTTGTGCTTGCACCGATCTTTGGATTTTCTTGCTGCCCCCTAGTCCTTGGCGTCTTCATTGTAGTTTTGACATAATTCTTGCCCGAAAGATTATGTGCATTATGCTCTTCAACAATTTCTCTTCTTGAAAGCTTGATTTCGTGACCTACAATTTTACCTTCTCTTTAAATGGATCGGCTTGAAGTAGCCGATGCATAAACTTTTTGCCATCCATACCAATTGGAATGGATTGGTCATCTCTTGGTGTTTCAACAAATTTCAATTGTCCTTTTTCAATGGTCGATTTAACTATTTGACGAAACATGTTGCAATCCTCAAAATTATGCTTGAATGAATCATGCAACCTACAATACATTCGTCCATGGATAGACACCTCGACATTGTGTCAAGAATTCTAATATAATTATTTCTCAACAACAAATCAAAGATTTGATCACACATGTTAGTTGAAGGTATAATTTTCATTCTCTAGCTGATCTTGTTGTGAGAATGGCTTTGGAAGTAAGCAAACGAATGGTTCAGATTTTGCATCCCCCTATTTGGCCATGCATCGTGTTTTGCACTCTTTCTCCGATGTCTTTAAATAAGAAACTATACTAGCATCGGTTTTCTCAAAATATTTTAACCTTGGCTTTAAATTTCTAAAACGAAAATAGTTAGAACACACATGTCTTAACTGAGAACAAGTGTAAGCCAAGTAATAAATAAGCAAAGCTACCCAATTAGATATGAACTTTAGATAAAGCAATGGGGAAAGCCTTGGCTGCAACAATAAGTCACTATCGGTTTTTGTAAATGGCGCAATGGGTTGACCGATATGCTCAATAACGATTTTATTGCTAACAAGTAAATTACCCTTCTTCGTTGGTCTTAAAAAACTACTTATGAGTATTTTTCTAATAGATGCATCAACAATAAAGTTGTGACCAAATCTGAAAACAGGTAAATTACTTGCTAGACATACCTCTTCAAATATGTTGGGAGAGCATGATGGTGGTGTGTCTTGAAGAATATCTTGCTCCGCCTTCGGATAGCTCCCCAACGCCTTGTCATCATCTTTTTCTTGATTTCGTGCATCATTAGTTTGAAGATCTTTGTTCACCAAACTTTGTTCGGCTACTTGTTCTTGTTCTTGAAGCTCGTCAATTTCTATGGCATGAAACTCATAGGGCAAAAATTAGGTTCCATTAACTTCAGAAAAATCAAGTATGGCTATTTTAGTATACTTTCCATGCCCTTTCTCAACAATGCTTGCCTCTTTAGATTTGATGGATTTAGAATGTATACTACTTGATTCGGCTTTTTCAACCGAGGCACTTTCATGTTTCGAATTATCCTTCTTTTCATTGATACTACCAATTGGCAATGCTTCTTTTACTTGATCAAATTCTTTTTCTTTTTGTTCCAAGCGGCGAGCGGCAAAATTGGCTTTAAATTTTTTCTCAGTTTCAGCCCACTCCGGATATGATTGCCCCCCAATGCTACTAGACTCTTTCGGCAATGACACGTGGGTGTTGCCGAAACTTTGCAATTGTGTAGGGGGTGTATAATATGATGTAGTACTAGGTGAAGGCATATGCATTGTTGTCAAACCATATTTTTGCTCCCCAATTCTATCAATTGGCAAAGATTCATCTTCTTGCAAAACTCTAGCTCTTGTTGCGTTATAATCAGGAACTAGCCCCTTATCATGTTCTTCAAGGCAAAGAGCACTAATCTTGTTATTTCGGGCTATATCCCTTTTAAATGCAGCCACTTCCCATTCTGTAAGAGATTGTTCCACAATACTCTTAGACTCTTTCGACAATGAGGTGTTGCCAAAATTATGCAATTGCGTAGAGGATGCATTATATGCTACAATATTAGATGATGGCATGTGCACCCCTGCAAAATTTTCACTTATTCGGCTATGACCATGAAGGTGCGAAGCCGAATTATGAGCATCTACAGTTGTATATGGTGCCAAAAAATCACTAACATGATGTGTAGCATATGACGTTGAGAGTAACTGACCGAATAGCTAGCAGTAGCATGGCCAATTCTCCCATCCATTAGCATGGTTGAACTAGTATATTTCAAATTAGTTGTCGATGGATAAAAGGGTGAAACACTTTCTTGCTTGGCATTGGAAATTCTAACATGAGGTGTTTCAAATTTATTAACCGAACTCACCATGTTGTTCATCGGCATAACGATTTGAGGGGTTGCCGATGCATGAGAGTTGGGATACATATGGTGTATGTTACTAGTATCATAAGAAGTTGAAGCATGTAAATTACTTTGAATCGGCCATTGCACGTAGTTAGATGCATGATTGAAAAAACTAGGGCTGGCCGATAGAGTATACTCATTGAACGATCTAGTAACACCATATGAATTATTTGCATCTACTTTAGCGGACTGGGTATTCATATTACTTTGTAGATTGCAAACCCTAGATGACAATCTCTTCGTAGCAAGAACGGGCTGGAGACCGTTCAAAGCTTCGTCCCCAACAGAGTCGCGAAAAAGTGTGTTAGCACACGAACTCGTCACCGTGTACCCTCGACGTCGGGGGTGATGCACCGCAGCTCACGTCAAAGGAGACCCGTCCGGAAGCGCGGTACACAAGCAATACGGTGGGCACTTTTGAGGACCCGAAACCCCACACGTCCGGGAGGGACCCCGTCAGGGCGCGCGGCAGCTATGGGCTGCCCTAGGTCGACCTGATCGCCCCTAGGGCCTCATGGATCGCTTCCCTACAAGAATGGAATGAACGAAGAACGAGGAAGAAGATACGAGGGTAGCGGATAGATGAACACGAAAAAGTAGTAGCTGTGTTTGTTCAATTGTGTGTTGTTGTTCAATCGGCCGTCACCCCTTAGGTATATAAGAGGCCGTTGGACTTTCCGTGCAAGGAAAAGTCTTGGATTCACGTCCAAAACCCTAGTAAAATTGGATGGTTTTTGCCCGAACTTTCCAAAATTAACCGAACTCGGATTTAGGAAAGTCTGGGACAACAGTTCGGTTTTTAGGTCTCAGAGGACACAAACGACGATGAAGATGAGCCCAAAAGAAAATTTGATCATTTTGATGAGACGAACAACTTTTGTGTTGAACGTTTTTCGATTCGAAGCCATCTTGAGGACCGAATAGCTCGTGCAAAACAACTGATTGGTGGCGCTACCCATCAGACACGTGTCTGGTGGGGCGCGCCATATTTTGCCTCGTGTCAGGGCTGCATTCCGATGGCTCTAAGTTTTACATACAAACTCGTATTGGGACGATTATTATATCGAAATCGACCGTTTCGATGATACACACAACTTTCATGTTGAAACGTTTTCCATCAGAGGCCATCTTAATTGAGTTTCATGTCATTCTTTAATCTGGTGTCAACATGAGCATCTCTGAACTTGTCATAACTATTGCGTAAGAGCTCTGTCTTGGACCATCTTCATATGAATTTGGATCTTCTCTAAAACGGTCATCCAATGGTGACTTGCAAGCATAATTTTGACTTCGTCCTAATATAACTTCAAGCTACTCTTTATGATCGTACCACTTTTGAGCGTCAACAAATGGGAATCAACTGGGGTGTCCATTGTAAGAAAAGAACCCAGAAAAAGAACACTAAAATGATCTTGAATTCCGGTGTACCACTTTTCAAACTTAGCCAAAAAAAAGATGTATCTTTATGTTTGAAAATTCTAGAAAAGATCAGTCACATATATATTGAGTTGGAACTTATCCACATACATGTTCGCAAAATAATATGACTATATGCGACCTACGTGGAAATGAGCACTCGCGTTTACACCTAAGTTGCAAATGGGTTATATTGTTTTCTGAAAATTTACATGTTTAAGTTTCTGGCAAAAACCAACGTGCATGAAGTTTTTTAGATTTTTTTTCAAACTTAGAAATATGTCGTTAGGGAGTGGGTTTTGGTGTATCCTTGTTTCAAAAAACGCTGTACCAGGCACAACCTTTAATTCATGGTAATGCTCACAAGCAATTGATTCTTAAACACCGGATTAATAACCAAATTAATCTACTCAAACACAATCAAATATAACTTAAAAATAAAGATTAATGTGTTAATTCATGTATGAGCCCGTGCTTATCTACTCTCGGTTGAACAGTAAATTCAAAAGAAGACTTTTGGCACCAAATATGCTCAAATTTATAGGTGGTTGCAAATTTTTGTGCCAAGATGACTCGTGAGGAGATCCGTCCAAATAAATAGAGTTTCAAAACGTTTGAAGTTGCTCGAGCTTTTCGAGCTTCGGTTTTGTGTTTTTTATAGCGAGCTTCCCATCCATCTCACCATGGAATTTTGCAAGCACCTAAAAAAATCAAGAATATTTGATGTAAGGAAGTTTAGTTTTTTCTAAAAGATGCTCATTCGTGCAGGACCGTCCTTCAGATTAATGTACCTAAATAATAAAATAATATGAACTTTTTTGCTAATTGCCGTATCATGCCATTGCCGCTTGTCACAAGTCATAAGTCGTGTTGACATTAGGGTGACACACGCTCGTCTAGCCAAGCATCTCTCGGCTGTCGTGTGTTTCCAGAGTTTAGAACATGGCAAAAGCTCTAGCTCAAAATAAGTTATAATGATTGTAGTAGATCATTCTAATAAAATTAATTTCCAATAAAGAAATGTGATGGGGAGGAAGAAAATAGTAGTCACCGTTGACGGAGAAGGGCCAGAAGAAGTTGATGCATTAAATGTATGTCCTTATTTGAACCTTTCATCACGGGTCTTTTAGGGGACCCCTAATCATGATGGATTTTTTAGGGGAAAACTATATTCCTTTACTGCATAACGATATTACAATATCATGAGGCTGTAACTGCCAAACATGTCTACCAGGTGCTAGATTTAAAGAATACTTAGCTAGACTATCTGCCTCTACATTCGAGTTTCGACTTTCATAGATGAAATTACAAGAGTAAAAAACATCCACACCAGCTCTTATTTCTTTTATAATAGTTGCATGTTGTCCACCAATGCCTTGAGCAGTATATCCTACCACCAACCACCAAGAAACGATGATGTTGGGTAGAAGGAGGTTTTGCGCCAGCTCTAGGGGCTCCCGGCAAGCAAGGGCCTCGAGCACCCGAGCATCAATATCACAAAAAAGAGATGTATCTTTATGTTTGAAAAATCTATAGAAGGTCAGGCAAGTATATTATGAGTTCAAACTTACCCATGTATGTTCACAAAATAATACGACTATTTGCGACCCATGTGAAAATGAGCACTCTCGTTCTCACCTAAGTTGCAGATAGGTTATATTTTTTTTAGAAAATTTACATGTTTATGTTCCTAACAAAAACCAATGTGCATGATGTTTCTAGAAAAAAAATCAAACTTATAAATATGTCACTAGGGAGTGGATACCCCGTTCAAAAAGAAAATTATAACATGCACAACCACCAAGTCATTGTAATGCTCGCAAGCAACTGACTGCATTAACACCAAATTGATTAGCAAATCAATCTACTCGAACACAATCAAACATAATTTAAAAATAAAGATTAAATATGCTCTGGCTCGAGCTCATCTGCTCTGGTTGAATAGTAAATTCAAAATAAATAAATAGGAAACAACTTCAAAAACTAACTTGAAATCTTTTGACACCAAATATGCTCAAATTTTCCAAGTGGATGCAATTTTTCATGCTGCATTAAAGGTAGACGGAGAAGGGTCTTAAAGTATGTCTTTGATTTGAACCTTTCATCAAAACTATGTCACCTCCTTCCCTTTATCCTCTTCCTCCCGTCACTTCCATCCCCTCCATCTCTCTCTTTTTCTCATGCGGGGAGGAATCCCCTCCATGAGATTCAGCATCGGCCGCTGCTACAGGGACCCAACGATGTCCGTACACCCAAACCCCTCGAGCATATTGGTCCTGGAAGTCACTACTTATGGACATGTTGCTCAAGGTATAGAGAGGCAGATTCAACCAACCAAAGCAATATGTGTGTCATGGACAGGCTTCTCAAGGTGCAGAGAGGCAGCTTGTGTACATCATGCCCACCCGCTGTCGTCATTCCCCCTCGGCGAGCCCACTCGGTTGCTTCCTCAAATGTCTGCGCCTATGTCTACGCCCGTCGTGGCCGGCGGCACCATCAAATCGGGGCCACGCCACACCACTATTGCACCTTGCTAAGGCGGGGTTCCTCATGTGCGTCTGTAATGTCAAGCTTGTCGCCGAAAGAGGACCAACAGCGACCATGCTCGACGGCCTCATACCGCTCTCCGGTGGCCTCCTCCCCTCCTCCCCTCCTCCCCTTCGTCCAAAGTCCTAAGCCGCACGCGCATCCCGCACACGGATGGGTGACCTTCTCTACTATGTATAGAGATAGACATGGTCTTAGAAGAAGGCACAGGATCTCATAAGGAGGCCGCGGTGCCGTGGATCAATGAGGTGGCAGTAGCCAAACCGTTGGATGGAGGTGGTAGTCGCCAGACCCTTGGATGGCTGATGGGCATCTTAGGGCGCTTTATGACAATGATGATGATGATGGCCCATTTCCAAGAAAAAGAACTGTATGTGACGTTTACAATCTCAAGATTGTTGTATCAAGTTCAAGTTCGGTTTTTGTGAAAAAGGCCAAAGATTTTTAATTTTTTATTTGGCCACACTAATTTTGACTGCATTATATATGTAACACACACCAAAGTTGTGAATATACTTTTCGAGACAGATCTAAACATATGATTTACAAGTTCTTCAATCTAAATATTTGAAACAATACTTGCAGTCAAAGTTTTAAAACTTTCACATTTAAGACATGTCCAAAAAGAAATGTATTTGTGGTATGAAGATGGTAGCGAAAATCTTGTTTGCTTGACTTGCTAAAACAACAACAACATAAACACTAGAAGAATGATATTTTCGCTTTGTTATGTTTTATATGACTCTGCAAAATCTAGTAGTTTCCTTAATGGGAATCGACGGCGGTGTCTATTGTAAAATAAGAACCCAGAAAAAGAATACTAAAATGATCTTGAATTCCAGTATACCACTTTTCAAACTTAGCAAAAAAACAAGATGTATCTTTATGTTTGAAAATTCTTGAAAAGGTCACGCACATATATATTGAGTTGGAACATACCCATGTACATGTTTGCAGAATAATATGACTATAAGCGACCTACGTGAAAATGAGCACTCGCGTTTTCACCTAAGTTGCAAATGGGTTATATTATTTTCTAAAAATTTACATGTTTAAGTTTCTAACAAAATCAATGTGCATGAAGCTATTTTTTTTCAAACTTACAAATATGTCATTAGGGAGTGGGTTTTGGTGTATCCTTGTTTCAAAAAACGCTCTAGCAGGCACAACCTTTAATTCATGGTAATGCTCACAAGCAACTGATTGTCTTAAACACCGGATTAATTACCAAATTAATCCACTCAGACAAAATCAAATATAACTTAAAAATAAAGATTAATGTGTTAATTCATGTATGAGCCCGTTCTTATCTACTCTCGGTTGAACAGTAAATTCAAAAAAGACTTTTGACACCAAATATGCTCAAACTTCTAGGAGGTTGCAAATTTTTGTGCCAAGATGACTAGTGAGGAGATTCGTCTAAACAAACAGAGTTTCAAAACATTCAAAGCTGCTCGCATTTTTCGAGCTTCGGTTTTTTGTTTTTTATATTGAGCTTCCGATCCATCTCACCATGAAATTTTGCAATCACCTAAAAAATCGAGAATATTTGATGTAAAAAAGTTTAGTTTTTTTCTAAAAAATGCTCATTCATGCATAATTGCCCTTCAGATTAATGCACCAAAATAATAAAATAATATGAACTTTATTTGCTAATTGCCCTATCATGCCATTGCCGCTCGTCACAAGTCATAAGTCGTGTGTTGACATATGCTATAGCACTAATCCCTCTAGAATTGGATGCCTCTCATTCAATTGAGTTCATCAATTTAAAATTGGGTCATCGATTTTGACCGGGTCAACAAGTCTTCACTCAATTATTTGAATCCTCTATAATACTAAGCTCCTCATTGTTTCAAGGCCTTACAATCAATTGAAGTCTCAATTTGGAGTTGGGTTATCCAATTTTGACCGAGTCAATAATTTCACTATGAGCTCTCTCATTTTTTTAGGACACTATGCTTCATAAGTTTAAAGTTTCCCACGTCAATCCTTTGTTGTGGCAATGACATCTCTAAATTTGTTAAGCTATCCCATTTTAAAGCCCCAAATTCAACTCAACAATTTCACAGTGAGCTCTTTCATTCATTTTTAATATATTATGCTTCCTAATTTTAAAGCTTCTCCCATCAATCTTTGGTTTTGACTTCGTCAATCCTTTATCACGGCAATGAAATCCCTAACTTCGTTAAGCTATCCGTTTTAAAGTCTCTCATTCAACTCTTCAATTTGAATGGATACATAATTGATTGGATAGTTCACGCTGGTTTCATGGTGAGATCTCTCAATGAATGGGAGATAAAACGAAAGTGTCTCCTATGATACCTTTAGCACCAGCATAACACACGTGTCCAACAACGTAAGTAATCTTCTCATGGTTTTGTACGAATCAAAAGACGTCCTCTAGTCAAACGGTCAAAAACATCGACCCAAACACCAAAATAAAAATAGAAAAATAATAAACTCACGAATGATTTGATATGGATTTGTCATATCAAACATTGTCCCACCAATCACTTCCTCGGTTTGCACCGTTGGTCCACCTTTTCCCTAATCTTTGGCCATAAATTGACGCATCCATCTGTAAGCATGATTTCGTAAAGTATGTTCATAGGAGTAGCATATCTGATACAAAAAATGCACTTCACTATATCCTCACATGCCAAACCAACTAATACATAAATATTTTTCACAACTTAAAAAAAAGACATAATACAAACTCAAGAATATAAGCGGCGCGGCGAAGCGCGCATTGCCCTTCTAGTTAGGGTGGCAGATGCTCGTCTAGCCAAGCCTCTCTCGGTTGTCGTGTGTTTCCAGAGTTTAAAACATGGCAAAAGCTCTGGCTCAAAATAAGTTATGTTATTGTAGTAGATCATTCTAATAAAATTAATTTCCAATAAAGAAATGTGATGGGGAGGAAGAAAATTGTAGTCACTGTAGACGGCGAAGGACAGAAGACGTTGCTGCATTAAAAGTATGTCTCTATTTGAACCTTTCATCACGGGTCTTTTTGAGGACCTGTCGTGGTTTTGCCAACCCGACAGATGTCCTCGCAACAAGACTTAGGTGTGAGACCATCGGTGCTAGGTGGCAACTCGAATGGGTTGAACGAGAGAGAGAGAGAGAGAGAGTCGGGTTTACCCACATTCGGACCCTCCCTCCTATGGAGGTAATTGCCTACGTCTTGCTTTGTGTGTTTTGATGGGTAGATCTCGATTACAATTGTGCAGGTTGCTAACCTAGCTATCGAGAGGTTATAACTTGAGTCTTTTGGCCCTAGGGGCTTGCCTTTATATACTGGTCAAGCCCTAGGGTTTACAATAGAGTCCGGGCAATCACACGACCCGTGACCTACAATGTTTCCACATGTCTTGTGCCTTAGGGAAACTCATCCGGCGTCGTTGACTTCCTGGGCCTTGAGCCGCATTCTTCAAGTGTTGGGACGTCTAGCGTCTCTTGCCAGCTACCGTCTTGCTGGTCTTCGTCTTGATGACCCGACCCATCATGTGCTTGGCCCTAAAGTTGTTATTATATTTAACCCGACCTAGTAGGGCCGGTTACACCGTGGAGTTATACCCCCTACATTAGCCAGATTGATTTGAATCTGTTCATGTCAAATTACCTTTACCTCCATCGACGGCGGCTCACCATTGGTCTTGTGTCTTCCCCCTGAATTTCATAATGCCGGCTTATAATACTTTTTGACTTGTCATTACTCCAGCCTTTCATTCACCGTGACATCATCTTTGCTGACCATTGTCCTTCAAAGTCACCATAACATATCCTTCGAAAACTATGCCAAATCTAGGTGGGCACGAAAATCGAGGCACACTTGTAGCCACAAATTTACCATAGTCGCTTCATTTTTCTCAGTGCCGTTTCACTTTTTTCTCAGTAAATTTCCTCATCATCTTCCTCCTCCTGCTTCTCCATTGACCGAACACTGTCAGAGCTCCCAAAGCGATTCCGAAGTTTTTTTAACCCCATTTCTAGCGTGTCGTCGGACCTTCTCTCAACCGCTGAAGTGAATTCAATCACCTTCGTTTCAGTTCCGACACCATCTGGTATGAATCTCCACCATTTAAGGTTTCAACATTTCTGGTGTTCTTACTATCCTCATAGTATCCATCTGAAACTTTGTTAGTAGATCCACACATTATCCACTCATTGCGGTGTATTATTAGAACGATCTCCACCTCATTCTCCTTTGAAGTAGATCTAAAACGAACCACCCGGGGTTATACTTTGGAACGAAATAGTTTTGATTGTTCCCTCAACTAGAACACATATCTTCCTATTTTCTTCGTTTAATTAGATCCGCCTGGAAAGAAATTTCCATAGAAACCTGTTTGTGACTCAACGTTTTTGCTAAGTGTTGGGGATATCACTTCGGCCTTCTTAAATTTCCTGGCTCGTAACAATACTTTTAGCATAGGCGACTTGTACTCTGCACCAGCTTATTTTCCTGTTACTCTTGTAGCTGCTGCGTAATCCGTCATGGCTCCGAAGAACTCAAAAGTTTGTAGCTGGGCTAAATCTAAAGGTTCCAAGCTTACCCTAGAGAATCACGTGGACGAAGGCTTCTTGCCGGCTCAAAAAGTTATAAAATGGCGGGCTCCCGAAGAAGAACTACTCCCACAACCACAACTGGGAGAGGGTGTGGTTTTTACTGATCATTTGCGTAGAGGCTTCCGCCCTCCTGGCTCAAAATTCTTTAGGGATCTCTTATACTTGTTCAAACTCAAGCCTCATGATATTAGTCCAAATTTCATGACAAATATTCGTCAATTTCAAGTGTTGTGTGAAGTATACCTTCAGATTGAGCTATCCATGACTCTGTTTAGAAAGTTCTTTTATGTTAACCGCCAAAAGGAAACAAAGAACGATGCTTCCTGTGAGCTTGTTGGTGTTTCCATCTGGAAAAGGAAGAAAAGCGCCTCCTAGAATCCAAGCTGGCGAGTCACCCCAAAGGGTGGAACGAAACCTGGTTCTACTGCAGAGATACTTCACCTGAAGGGGGAAATACTTTGTCGGGATTTTGGTTGGAAAGACTTAGTGGTAAGGAAGAATTCCTGAGCTGGCCAACTGATGAAGAGAGAGCCCCCTTGGCACCTCTTCATGCAAAATTGAGGGCCCTGACCGCACATGGTCTAACCGGAATAGATCTAATTTGCTGCTGGTTAGAATGGCGGATACAACCCGTCAGTTTGAGGGACGGCTTGATGTGTGACTATTCGGGCGCCTCAAATGATCCTCAGCGGTTCTCTCGTGAAAACCTTACTGACAACGCTCTTACCAAGGAAACAAAGAAGTTTTTCTATGACTCCAAAGAAGTATGCAGTGTCACCGGGTTGGGTCCGTTCTATCTTCACAACCAGCCACCTCAGGTACTAATCAATTTCATTGTCTTTCGCCGGTGTTTATTTGTGACTCGCCCTCTAATTTATCATATACTCCATGCATTGTTAGGCGGATTCTGATTTTTGGAAAGCTGTACCGCAAGTCTTTGTTCCCTCTCCAGGCAGAAAGAACGCCCCAGTCTCCGTGTCGTCTTCAGAAGATGAATCCGAGGTAGAACTTGACTCTCTCAGCCACCTGTTTAACGAGCTTGCCGACGCGCCTTCTTACAAGGACAACTCAGAATTTAGCCAAACTGGCGAAACTGAGGTAACTCCAATTTCCCCTAGTCCTTCGGAAACGCTTGTTCCTTGGAGACCAAGACAAACTGTTTGGGAGGTTAAATTTTCACGCCCCGAAGCTCATTTCACTCCTAATTTTCCTTTGAAGAACACACAATTTGTCGGCTCGTCCAAACGCAAGGCTCAGGGTGATGAACACCCTAGTTTATCTCATGCGCCGCTGGCTCGCAAACCATGCCTTGAGGTGCCCCTAGTCCAACTAATTCTCGTCCTAGAGCTGACTTGTTTAAACAACCTCTTTGTCCTTCAAATTCCCTTTATCAGGATTCTCCTTCGTCATCAGGTGACTCAAGCACGTCTCAGCTTTCCCCTTTCAATGTCAATCACGGGTAAGATTTTATTTTTGCAAAGTTTTTCCTACATCTTTCATTGCTTTGATCCCAACTTATAATAACATTTGTTGTACTGATAATCGAAAGCCAAAGCTATTGTGTCCAAAAGGGCAGGCGGGTCATCCTCTAGGCCAACAAGCCAAGAGACACCAATTGTTCTGAAATGACTCCAATGGTTGACTCTTATGTTGAAAAGGAACTTGATGCGAGAGTAGAGCCAGAAGTTGCTACTGAGATGCCTGGAACAAATGATCCGGTTTTTATGGATGCTCCTCCTGAAGTTGAGTTATCTGTCTTTCCTTTCGAGTCAGCTTGTGTAGATGAACTTATGGCATCATCTGACCACAACGTTCCAGACGTTCTGTTTGTTAAAGAAAATTTGCAAGACCCTGCTGCTTCCACTTCCTTAGCTAAAATCGTGAGCAAGGCTGAATCAGTGATTTGGATAAGGGAAAAGCCAAAATGGAATTCCTGGAATTGTCCATAGTGGGTGTTGAAGATCTATATCAAGAGTACTTTACCCGGTTGTCTGAGAGCCGGGAAATTGAAAAGAGCATGATAAATCCTATGAAGGAAAAATATGAGGTAATCTTCTCACTTTACCATTATCCTGTGTACTATCATTAGCTTCCAAAGGTCGGCTTGTTATAATAAGCTAGCTTTATAAAATAGCTAAAGCATGCAGTAACCGTGTATCCGCCAAGGGTCGACTCATCTTCTTGAGATGAGTCAGGTCTTTTAAGATTGAAGAAGTTTGAGATGTAGCCCGCAAGGGCCGACTCATCTTCTTGAGAAGAGTCGGGTCTTTTAAGATTGAAGAAGTTCGACCTGTATTCCGAAGGGCCGACTCATCTTCTTGAGATGAGTGGGGTCTTCTCCATACCATAGTTTCGACAAAAACTGTTATACATTAGCCCCCAAGTGTCAAGGATTTTTCTTGCAATCCTCTTGGGACTTGTAAAAATTTGCTGATGCTTGTTGTTCGTCCATCAGGCATATTGCAAATACGCTGAGTCTATTGCCGTGAGACTGCGGAAATGGTTGAACGAAGAAAAGAGATTGAAGACTAAAGTCGAGTCCATGGCGGCTCACTTTGAAGATTCTACACGTCAGGAGGATGAATGTCTAGAACAGGCCATAAAACTATTCAAGGTAGAGAAAGCCATCCTGACGAAACGTGCGGAACAATCGAGAAAACTTTGGCCCTGTGAAGGAAAAATATGCTACTCTCGTGAAACAGATCAATGAGATGGTGGCAGCAATCTTTGGTATGTGTTTGGTCTCCCCTTTGTCAATGGGCCGACTTATGAGCCTTGTGGCGGCTTATCGTGTTTTCTTTTGTGTGTAGGGCCAAAGAACCACAACCTTGTAGAGCTACCAATTGTAAAGTTGAAGACTATTTTCACATACATAGAGCAGTTGTTCACAGGCTTTGTATATTCCATTATGGCCGTGAAAAACCTAAAGGATCCATTAAGAAGCATCAAAGACATGTTGAAGCAACTCTCCATCGTGCCACAATGGGTGATTGAAACCCGGAAATAGGCAGCTCGAGTAGGAGGGAGCATGGCACTTGCTCGGACAGAGGTATATCTGCAAGAATTGGATGTGGAACTTCTGAAAGGCGGCTTCCGAGAGTTTAATCTCGACGGGTCAGCATTTACCCATGAGGATTATGCAAAGTGTCTTTCAGAGACCCGTCCATTGGCGTCTTTGACGACCTTTCAAAATATCATCCGGTGTACATTGTTGATAATAAGCGTGTTGACACGCCTAAGGATGAGTCCTCTGATCTGATGTCGCCTCGCCGTAAGACAACCTTTTCTCCTGACATTGATGCGTCAGTTCTTGTCAAAGGGAAAGAAAATTTTAAATCTTTGCTCTCAATTCTTTGGCAACAGAAAGGACATGAGGTGGCCGATGATAGAGCTTGAAGGCACCTCAAAAGGTAGATAAATCGCCCCTTCAGCGCGAGCTTTCGTGGTGTGAGAAAACCTTTGTGAAGGATTCTGTGGCCTCCACTTATGAGCCTGTAATAGGAGTAGTGTTATCCATAACTTTAACTTTGCTTTGTCGTGCCATCGTGTATGTTGGCGCCTTTTGCCAGCGCTGAACTCTGATTTGACAAGCTTTTGTTAACATGCTCATGACACTCTTTTATTGCTTCTTCCCATATCTTCATCGCTTAATGCCCGACAACCTTTTGTCTAGAAAGCAAATCTGGAGTAAGCCAATAATATAGCTTGGCCTTTCAAAACTGAAGTCAACCAATTTTATTGAAAACGGATGATCCGAAGACTGGTCATGATATGAACTCAGTTGTGTAACCCGGCCGTCAAAATATAAACCGGTAGTATAGGTAATAATGTACCTGAAAAATGTGAGGATATATATATATATATGGGCTATTCTGTTTTGCGTAACAGAATAGAATATTATTCTGTTACCCCCTTAAACTGACGTAGTTTACCGATTGGACTGGCGAATTCGAGTGGGTGGACTGATGCTTACACTACGCCGAACTGATCATCTTATTTAGTTCAAAAACATAATAATCAAACATTGCAAGAAAAAATCGTCGGAACGGGGCGTGTAATATATCGTTGGAAAGCCCTTGACACCTAAATTATAGTTATATAATTTGTATTTGTAAAATCATCATGGTTTAAGAGCAGTTTTGAAAAAAACTTTTTTTTTTAAAACCGAAAATGCTAATCGTATTTTAGAGTTAATTTTCAAACGGTTTGTCGGAATTGAGCAAATGAGATGGCATTGGAACGCTGGTAATCCGCATCTTCCATATGCAGATTGATTTTTCAAATTATGTATGATTTAAAAGTAATTTGGAAAATGGTGAAATTCCGGACGAAACATATTTTTGCATTTTTGTTGCAAACGACTTACCGGATTGACGCAAATGACATGGCGTTGGATAGCTATGGAAAATGCACAACCTTTTCATTTTGAAAGTTTTTTCTAATTCTTTATGGTTTAAATTCGAATTCGGTGAAATTTGGTTTCGAACGTGATTTTTTTGAAAAGGTTATCGAAATAAGGCAAATAATATACCGATAGAAAGCTATCAAAAATGCAAACCTTAGTCATGTTGAACGTTTTCTCAAATTCGCAACCTTTTAACGGTAATTTTGAATACAGTGAGACCCATCTTACTGTTTTCCCGTTCGAAAACAAAATACTCGTACTGATAAATGTGTGCGTTTGTACAGAGGTTTTTCATTGAATGTACTTTACTCTGCTTTTTGTACTGTTTTCGTTAGAAATTTTCAACCATTTGCCAGAGTTGAGCAAATTATATTATTCTGTTAGTATTCGCGAACTGACGACTTGGAGCAGTTGTACTAACGCTTTTCCGTCTCGTCGAACTGATCGTCGAGCTGGGGCGTCGCGTGGGGCCGGCGGGATGGGGCGACGCGACGACTGCCTTCGGTGGTAGGATGCGGGTTAGGGTTGGGCGGGTCGTAGCAAAGCCCAACCTCGTACTAACGCTTTCCATCTCGTCGAACTAATCGTCGAGCAAGGGCGGCACGCAGGGCCGACGGGATGGTGCGGCGCGCGGGGCCGACGAGCTGGGGCGGCGCGACGACTGCCTCCGGCGGTAGGAGGCGGGTCGGGGTGAGCCAGGTGGCACCAGAATCCAGCCTCATACCTGTTGAACGCGTCGCTCCCTATATAGGATCGGGGGTAACAAAATAATATTCTGTTACTAGTAACAGAATAGCCCTGTCCTATATATATATATATGGAAAATACATCCTACGATCGGGTGTAGTTACTCTCATGTCTCATATACTATCATGTGGTAGTATATATAATATTTTATTATTTTTAGTATGTTCATATACTATATCTAAGATACTCCAAAGTAAATTCTATGGAAAAAATTGCAAGTTGACTCATATTTTTATTATATTTATAAAATACGTACATATTTGTATGTAAAAAAGTATATGCTCAAAATATGAGACATACTATCAAAAATTTTGTATATATACTACGTAAATATTTTTATATAGTACATAGTACGTGTACAATTCAGAATGATAGATAATACCTATAGTATACGAAACAAAAGTGGGAGTAACTGCACCCGGTCGTACCAAACATTTGTCATATATATATATATATATATATATATATATATATATATATATATCCTATATATATAAAGCCGGCTCAGTCAGACTCGGAAAAAGGGAGTCTGGCCTTCGAGGTTCAAGTCTTGCTTCCATGAAGCGGGTATAATAACTGATACATCTCCAACGTATCTATAATTTATGAAGTATTCATGCCATGTTTACAATAATTCTATATGATTTTAGTATGATTTTATTAGAACTAACCTGGATTGATGTTATTTTCAGTAGAACTACCGTGGTGTTTTTGTGTGCAGAAGTAAAAGTTATCGAAATGAGCTGAAAATTTACGGAGAATATTTTTCGAAAATATAATAAATACTGGACTAAAGAGTCATTGGAGAGGAAGGCCGAGGAAGCCACAAGCCACAGGGGCATGCCCACCCCCCTAGGGCGCGCCCCTGGCTTGTGACTTCCTCGTGGACCCCCTGGACTTGTTTCCGCCGTCACAAACTCTTATAAATACAGAAACTCCCGAAAATAAACCTAGATCGGGAGTTCCGCCGCCGCAAGCCTCCACAGCGACGAAAAACCAATCGGGAGCCCGTTCCGGCACCCTGTCGGAGGGGGAAACCATCACCGGAGGCCATCTTCATCATCCCGACGCTCTCCATGACAAGGAGGGAGTAGTTCACCCTCGGGGCTGAGGGTATGTACCAGTAGCTATGTGTTTGATCTCTCTCTCTCTCTCTTTCTCTCGTGTTCTTGAGATAGCACGATCTTGATGTACCGCGAGCTTTGTTGATATAGATTGAAGGAATAATTGTATTTGTGCCCTTAGTTGTGTCACCGTCGACAGGAATACCCCTAGTTTCCGAAAATACGCGGTCATGCCCACATCACTTTGCTCGTCTTGTGATTTTGCCCTTTGACCGTTTGACTATCATTTTGAAAACTTCATAACTATTTCATACTAACTCGGAAAAATGCAAATAAGATATCAAAATGTTCGGAAACACATCACCTAAACGTGCATGTCATTTGCAGTCATGACAAAAGTGTTGGAAAGTCTCCATCACCTATATGAGCTAAAAATGATATGGAGACTTCCCAACAATTTTCTCATGAATGCAAATGTCATACACATATAGCTGATGTCTTTCCGAACATTTCGATATCTTATTTGCATTTTTCCGAGTTAGTATGAAATAGTTATGAAGTTTTCAAAATGACATTCAAACGGTCAAAGGGCAAAAGCACAAGATGAGCAAAGTGATGTGGGCATGAACGCGTGTTTTCAAAAATTAGGGGTATTCCTGTCGATGGTGGCACAACTAAGGGCTCAAATACAATTATCCCTAGATTGAATCATATAGAGTTTCCCCCTCTCTATCTTCTTGTTATGAATTGAATTTTCCGTTTGAAGTTTTCTTACCGAATTGAGTTTTAAGGATTTGAGAACACTTGATGTATGTCTTGCGATGGGATATCCGTGGTGACAATGGGATGTTCTGTTGATCCACTTGATGTATGTTTTGGTGATCAACTTGCGGGTTCCGTGACCTTGGGAATCTATGCATAGGGGTTGGCACACGTTCTTGTCTTGATGTTCCGGTAGAAACTTTGAGGCACTCTTTGAAGTTCTTTGTGTTGGATTGAACATGATGAATCTAAAATTATGTGATGCATATTGTATAATGAAGCCCATGGGTACTTGTGGTGACATTGGAGTATCTAGGTGACATCCGGGTTTTGGTTGACGTGTATCTTAAGGTGTTATTTTAGTACGAATTCTAGGGCTGTTCGTGACACTTATAGGGATAGCTCATAAGATTGATCAGAAAACATAACTTTGAGGTGGTTTTGTACCCTACAATAATTTCTTCGTTAGTTCTCCACTATTTGTGACTTTGGAGTGAACTCTTTGTCACATGAGAGGTACTTACATATGATTCAACTATGTCAATAATATTGAGAGAAACTGCACTAAAGAAAGTATGGACCATGGGCCTTGTTTCCACGCATTTATACAACGATTTGCTCGCTGTTTACTATTTGTTACCTTGCTGTTTTTATATTTTCAGATTACAAAAACCTATATCTACCATCCATATTACATGTGTCTCACCATCTCTTCACCGAACTAGTGCACCTATACAATTTACCATTGTATTGGGTGTCTTGGGACACAAGAGACTCCTTGTTATTTGGTTGCAGGGTTGTTTGAGAGAGACCATATTCATTATACGCCTCCCACGGATTGATAAACCTTAGGTCATCCACTTGAGGGAAATTTTCTATTGTCCTACAAAACTCTGCGCTTGGAGGCCCGTTAAGTTTTGTGTGATTGAAGTTTTCAAGTTTTGGGTGAGACATCGATATAAGGAGAATGAGGAGTGACAATAAACTAAGCTTGGGTATGCCCAAGGAACCCCCAAGGTAATATCCAAGGAAGACACAAGCGCCTAAGCTTGGGGATGCCCTGGAAGGCATCCCCTCTTTCGTCTTCAACACTATCGATATATCTTACTTGAGCTATATTTTTATTCGTCACATAATATGAGTTTTGCTTGGAGCGTCATTTTTTGTTGTTTTTCTCTATTAGCTGTTATTTATAATCTTCATTTTCAATAAATAGCTCCAATAATTGCCATAGGATGCTTGCATTGCATGTTTTGATATATGCTGGGTAAAAATAGAAACTTCTGTTGTAGTGCTTGAATTTTCATATTTTAATAGACGTAGAAAGTTTCTGAAATTTTTACACAATGTTTCCATATAAATTCCTTAGCATGTCCTAAATTTTCAGAATTTTTGGAGTTACAGAAGTACACTGTTTTCATAAATTGCTACAGACTGTTCTGTTTGGACATATTGCTGTCATAGTTTTCTTATCTACTTATCCTATAGTTTCCATAACCTATATTGGTAGATATAAATTGTGGAAACAATAGTATACAGTACCTAATGTTTGAAAATTATTATACCACTTGTCTTTGTAGTACATGAAATTTTTATTTGTTCTCATGTGTACTAACCTATCTCACGAGTTCTTTTTGAGTTTTGTGTGGATGAAGTTTTTGAGAATAGGTGAAACCATGATGTGGGAGGATTGAACGAGATGCAAAATCTCAATCTTGGGGATGCCCAAGGCACCCTAAGTAAATATTTCAATAAGTCTCAAGCATCTAAGCTTGGGGATGCTACGCATCCCACCTCTCGTCTTCAATAATTATCAGTTAGCCTATGTTGAGCTTAAATTTTAATTCGTTCACATGATGCATGCTATTCTTGGAGTGATATTTTTTGCTTGCTATTTAAATAAAATACTCATATCTGAAAATCTTTATTGAGAGAGAGAGCGAAACTCCTCACATAGCTACTTAATTGTTTGACTAGTCATTGATCTTCACATATATGTTTTGGAGTAGTTTTGTCTTTTGCTCTAGTGCATCACTTATATCTTTGTAGATAACGACGGTGGTTTCATTTTATAGAAATTGTTGAACTCTCATGCTTGACTTATTGACAAGGATATGTACCTAGGGTAGGGTCCTAGGCAAGGCCTACATACCCTACCTAAGGACACTACATTGGAGGACTTGAAGATCAAGCATAAGCTTTCGACTGGATTCCATGGGATGTTCAAGTCACTCGACATTCAATCCACCCGAAGTCTTGTTCCTTCACTCGACAGTCGACACTAGAAGACCAGGAGCCACCATCAGGAGGCCAACGCGCAGTCGTTAGTCCTTCATCATTAGTAGCATTTATTATGTACGTTACCAGTAACGCCAGACTTTAAACCCACGATCGGCCCCTTAGATGCCAGGCACTTATGAGGGGCAGCGAACTCTATATAAGTCGCCCCTCCCCTCTAGCACAAGGGTTCGCAACCATTGTAATCTTAACATTCCACATGACATAAGCTCCCGAGCACTGAGACGTAGGGTTGTTACCTCCACGAGAGGGGCCTAAACACATACATCTGTGTGTACATCCTCGCCGTAGCTAGGACTCTACCCTCTCCCTTTGTACCCCTACCTTCTACTGTCAGGCTCGTTCCCACGACAGTTGGCGCCCACCGTGAGGCAGGCGTCTAAGCGACTTCCGGCGAGGTTGCATTTTCCATCCTTCGACATGTCTTCCGACAGTGTTTTCGCTCTGGGCCACGAGATCCATTTTGGTGCGCTCACCTTCATCGCCGACGATTCAGCATGGCTTCAGGAAGCGCCTCTCGATGTCGAGGCGCTCCCAGTCCACAGGGCCGCGCACTTCCGCGTGAGTTCCTGCGATGTGTTGCTGCGTCGACCGTCGACTCCTTTATGTCGGCTCCCCTCGCTATCCGCGGTCGCAAGCGGTCTAGCCGCTCACGACTCCAGCGCTGGGTCAAGCATGCAGTGGCGCGTCAAATTTCTTCTCCGCAGATCACAATGCTCGAGCCTACCAAGTCTCTTCACGGCGTGTTCGAGTCGAATTCCGATCCGTCTGATATCCCTTCCAAGTGCGAGAGCTGCGATCCAATAGCGGAGGTCGTTATATAAGCCCGCCACTAGGCTTTGGCCACGGCAAGCGTGATGCTGGTAGTGCGTCGAGTGAACAGCCGCGTCGCGAGGGGGAGGTTCTTCACACCCCCATCGTTGGTACGACCGCTGAGGCCCAGGCCTTGGAGGCCACGACATTTGGCTAGAAGAGCTCCAACGAGAACTCGACGAGCACGCTCGCCAGCGTCCACCTGTTGCCGGTTGACAACAGCGACATCTGTTCCCGACTGGCTCCCGCAAGGATATTGAGGTATATCAAACTCCTGTGTTAAATGTTGCAGCTGCTGCTAGGATAGCAGATTATATTCAGCCATCGTGGTCAGAGGCTGGAAGAGGGTTGATGCAGATCAGAGCACTGTTAGATGAAGCACATTGTCAGAATTCTGTAGTTTCATAGTCCCACAACAGGATACACAACAACTCACCCAAGGCCGAAAACGTTCAGTTGACACACAACCCTGGATCGCCCCTGCGTCATACGGGTGGGGGATTTCACGAGGATCAGGTCAGAGATCAGCCTCACCGCGAAGACCACCGTCGAGTGCACGCTCCTCCGCAGGGCGGTCCGCGCGTGCCCTGGCACCTGGACGATAGGCGCTCGTTCGGTGATGAATGGAATGCGGAGTTTGATGCTCGAGATCTCCTCACCCAGAAACGGATTGACAGGGGTAGAGCCCACAGAGAAGGCCAAGATAGAGACTTTCCGAGTGGTAGCTCAGCCGTGATTTCTGGTCCTGAGTGTTTCAGCAGAGCCATCCGTTCTGCAGAGATTCCCCCCAACTTCAGGTTGGTGTTTGGGATCAGAAAATTCTCCGGTGAGTCTAAGCCAGAGACTTGGTTAGATGATTACCGAGTGGCTATACAGATTGGTGGCGGCAACGACAATGTCGCAATGAAGCACCTGTCCTTGATGCTAGATGGTTCAGCTCGAGCTTGGTTGAATCACTTGGCTCCTTCCAGTATATATTGCTGGGAAGATCTTGCCCGAGTGCTTATCAGAACCTTCGAGGGCATGTGCAAACGTCCTGCAGGTTTGGTCGACTTACATCATTGTCTTCAGAATCCTGATGAAACTTTGAGTGATTATATTCAACGGTGGTCCACTTTGCATCATACAATGGAGAATGTGTCGGAACACCAGGCTGTGTGTGCTTTCAAGGCTAGTGTGAGATATAGGGAGTTGTACCTGAAGTTCGAGCGCACGGGTGATATTTCACTCAGCAAGATGACAAAAATTGCCACTCGATACGCCAATGGCGAGGAAGAAGACTGCCTCCATAGCGGCAAAGGAAAGGCAGTCGCCAATGAGGCTGGTGGCAATAACAATCGGAAACAGAAGCAAAAAGCTGAAGGTCCGGTTCAAGCATAAGCAGCAACACTGGCGACCCAATCAAAAAACATGGGCAAGGCTAAAGCATAGTATGCCCCCAAGAAAGGAAAAAATCAATCAGGGACTGATATCATGGATCAGCCGTGTGTAATTCACACGAGGAAAGATGCGGAAGGCAATGTAATTTTGCCCAAGCATACCACTCGGCAGTGTCGGACCCTTATTCAACAGTTCAAAGGGGACCCGCCGAGTGATAAATCTCCTGAGAAGGGTAATGAAGATGAAGACAAAGAAACATTCCCTGATGTCACTGCAACACTTGTGATTTTTGCTGATGTCGGGAGCAAGAGTCGACTGAAGGTCATCAACAGAGAAGTCAACATGGCTGTACCTGCTACCCCCACTTACCTCAAGTGGTCCCAGTATGCTATCACATTCGATCAGACAGACCATCCTGCTCATGTGGCCACTCCCGGTCGACAGGCTCTGGTAGTTGATCCGGGGGGGGGCACTAGACTCAGAAAGGTCCTCATGGACGGTGGCAGCGGCCTGAACATTCTCTATGCGGATACCCTGAAAGGGATGGGCATTCCGATGTCCCGACTGAGTGAAAGCAACATGCAATTTCACGGGGTCATCCCAGGGAAGAAGGCCAAGTCACTCGGCCAGATAGCATTGGATGTGACATTCGGGAATGACAAAAATTTCCGAAAAGAAAAGCTAACATCGAAGTCGTGGATTTCCAGAGTGCCTACCATGCCATCTTAGGTTGACCCGCGTATGCACGTTTCATGGCCCGACCATGTTATGTGTATCTCAAGTTTAAGATTGCAGGCCCTAAGGGCGTGATCACGGTCACTGGCAATCGACAGCGGGCCGAAGAATGCCTCCAGCAAGGCTCCAAGATCGCCGATCACCAGATGGCCATGGTCGAGCTGGAAGAGTACAAGAAAACCGATGACCCTGCTGATTTGCTCTGTGCAAAGAAGCCGACTTCCGAGTCGGCATTTCAGTTGGCAGGGGAAGTGAAGAAGGTGCCCATCCACCCGACAGATCCTATTGCTGCCCGACGAATATCTCATCAACACTCGACAGCAAATAGGAAGCCGAGCTCATCCAGTTCCTCCGTGAGAACTAGGATATCTTCGCATGGAAGCCTGCTAACATGCCGGGGGTTCCCAGGGAGCTAGCTGAGCACCGTCTGAGAGTGGATCCGAAAGCCAAACCCGTCAGGGAGCATTTGCGTCGTCCAGTGGCGGAGAAGCGCAAGGCAATCGGCGAAGAAGTGGCCTGTCTCTTGCAAGCCAAGTTCATTCGCGAGATTTACCACTCCGAGTGGCTCTCGAATGTTGTGATGGTGCCAAAGAAAGATAAGTATTTGCGTATGTGCATTGACTTCAAACATCTCAATCGGGTATGCCCGAAGGATCATTTTCCGCTCCCCCGCATAGATCAAATTGTTGACTCGACTGCAGGGTGCGAGCGTTTATCGTTTCTGGATGCTTACTCTGGGTGCCATCAGATCTGTCTATATGGCCTGGACGAAATAAAGACAACTTTCAGCACCCCATTCGGGTGTTTCTGCTACAACACTATGCCATTCGGTCTCAAAAATGCCAGCGCAACTTTTATGCGCATGATTCAGAAATGTCTACTTGACCAGATCCCTCGGA
Organism: Hordeum marinum; assembly: GCA_022496015.1. NCBI lineage: Eukaryota > Viridiplantae > Streptophyta > Magnoliopsida > Poales > Poaceae > Hordeum > Hordeum marinum. The sequence continues at coordinate 179,087,743 of CM039678.1, read as the reverse complement.
ATGTTGAGGCGTACATGGATAATATAGTGGTCAAGTCCCGCAAAGGTTTTGACCTGCTGGCCGACTTGGCCAAAACATTCGCCAATCTGAGGAGATTCGACATAAAGCTAAATCCGGCCAAGTGTACTTTCGGAGTCCCTAGCGACAAATTACTCGGTTTTCTCGTTTCCGAACGGGGGATCGATGTCAGCCCTGAGAAAATCAGCACCATTACCCGAATGAAGACTCCCGTGCGAGTGCACGACGTTCAGAAGTCCATTACCCTGAGAAAATCATTGAGTCGATTCATTTCTCATATTGGTGAGAAGGCTCTGCCTTTATATCAATTGATGAAGAAGTCCGACACGTTCGAGTGGACTCTCGAAGCCAAAGCAGCGTTTGTTGAGCTCAAAGCCCTTCTCTCCACCCAACCGGTGCTTGCTGCTCCTGGCAGCAAAGAGCCCTTGCTCCTATACAGCACAACCACAAATCAGGTCGTCAGTACAGTGCTAACTGTCGAGCGAGAAGAGGAGGGTAAAGCTTATTAAGTCCAGCAGCCAGTCTATTATGTCTCGGAAGTTTTATCCCCTCAAAGCAAAGATATCCACACTAGCAGAAACTGGTTTATGGTATTTACCTATCAGCGAAGGAGGTGGGGCATTATTTCCAAGACCACTCAATTTCAGTCGTCAGTGATGCTCCTCTGTCCGAGATTTTCAATAGTCGAGACGCATCAGGTTGAGTGGCTAAATGGGCAATCGAGCTTGGACACTTTGACATCAGATTCGAAGCCAAAAAAGCAATCAAGTCCCAGGCATTGGCAGATGTCATGGCTGAGTGGATTGAACAGCAACAACCAATCCAAGTTCACTCGGCTCTAAAATGTTGAATGGGTCCGATGCTGGTGTTGTCTTGATATCTCCCAGGGGCGACAAGCTTGGCTATGTCTTGCAAATTCACTTCGATTCCTCCAACAATGAGGCGGAATATGAAGCACTTTTGTATGGGTTGCGCATGGCTATCTCACTCGGTGTCAAGCGCCTAATGGTTTATGGCGACTCAGATCTGGTGGTGAATCAAGTGATGAAAGAGTGGGATGTTCGAAACCCCGCTATGACTGGGTACTGCAATGCAGTCCGAAAGTTAGAGAAGAAATTCGAAGGCCTGGAACTTCATCATGTTCCCCGACTAAAAAATCAGGCGGCCGCCGAGCTATCCAAGATTGGGTCCACTCGATGGCTCGTCCCCAGTGGTATGTTCTTAGAGCACTTGCACACTCCTTCAGTACAAGAACATCCTTTCACCGAAGAGACCCCACAAGCTTTGAGTTCCACCGACCCGATAAAAGTCGATGTCCCTGCAGTGATTAATCTGGTCATGGAGATTCTGGTTGTCACTCGCGATCGGACTATGCCTTACATTGCCTATATCCTCAGACAGGAGCTTCCAGAAGATGAAACAGAGGCTCGATAGATTGTGCGTAGGTCTAAGGCTTTTACTGTGATGGGAGATCAGTTGTTCAGAGAGAGTGCGACTGGCGTTACACAACACTGCATTTCCCCCGAGGAAGGTTGAATGATTCTGGATGAGATCCACTCGGGAATTTGTGGTCATCATGCGTCCTCATGGATGATTGTCGCCAAAGCGTACAGATCTGGTTTCTTCTGGCCTCGGGCTAATGAGATGGCTAAAGACATCGTCGATCACTGTGATGGATGCCAGTTCTATGCAAACTTGTCACACAAGCCAGCCTCTGCTCTGAAGACAATTACCCTCGCCTGGCCATTTGCTGTTTGGGGAGTCGACATGGTTGGTCCCTTTCGGACCGAAAAAGGTGGTTTCACTCATTTGCTAGTTGCAGTCGACAAATTTTCCAAATGGATAGAAGCCAAGCCCATCAAGAAATTGAACTCTCGTACGACAGTTACATTCACGAGAGAGATAATTTTCTGATATGGCGTTACTCACAGCATTATCACATATAGCGGCACCAACTTTGACTCGGAAGAGTTCAGAAACTTCTACACATCTCAGGGCACTCGGGTAGATTATGCATCTATCGCTCACCCGCAAACCAATGGGCAAGTCGAGCGAGCCAATGGACTCATCTTGCAAGGTCTTAAGCTTCATCTCATGCGCGACCTGGATCATGCCACTGGTGCCTGGGTAACTGAGCTGCCATCTGTGTTATGGGGCCTGAGAACTACGCAAAATCGGTCGACTGGACGGACTCCTTTTTTCCTGGTCTATGGTGCTGAAGCTGTCTTGCCGAGTGACTTGTTTCACAATACTCCTTGAGTGGAACTGTATTCTGAGGCTGAAGCCGAACAGGCTACGCAGGATGGTGTAGATCTCCTGGAGGAAGAACCAGAGATGGCTTTGATCCTCACTACTGCCTATCAGCAGGATCTGCGGCGCTTCCATGCGAAGAATGTCAAGAGTCGATCGTTTCATGAGGGAGACTTGGTGCTCCGAGTGAATCAACACCGACCTCACAAGCTTGCTCCTGCATGGGAAGGTCCTTTCGTCGTCACTAAAGTGCTGAACAACGGAGCTTATCATCTGTATAATCTCATGAAGCGGATAGACGAGCCACGAGCCTGGAATGCAGATCTGCTCTGGCGTTTTTATACTTAAGAGACAGAAGAATCTTCTGATGTAATAAGAATACTTCATCAATGCAATTCAAATTTCTGCAATATATATTGTCGACTCCGATCATACAATTTCACTATTGGGAATATTCCGGGTGTTGAATAATCCTCTCACTTGGGGGCTTAGCTGCGAACATGTTTCGCCTAAGTTAAATACCCTGTTGTGTGGATAGCAGTCCATTCACTCGATGGCCTATTTGCGAATCCGTCTTCGCTTAGGTTCAAAAATACTCTGAGTGGTGAGCAATCCTCACACTCGAGGTCTTAGCCGTGAACATGTTTTGCCTATGTTAAAAACCCTGTCGGGTGGATAGAAGTCCATTCACTCGACGACCTATTTGTGAATCCGTCTTCGCTTAGGTTCAAAAATACTCCGAGTTGTGAGCAATCCTCACACTCGGGGGCTTAGCTGCGAACATGCTTTTGCCTAAGTTAAAACACCCTATCGGGAGGATAGTATTCCATTCATTCGATGGCCTATTTGTGAATCCGTCTTCGCTTAGGTTCAAAAATACTCCGAGTGGTGAGTAATCCTCACACTCGGGGGTTTAGCTGCGAACATGCTTTCGCCTAAGTTAAAAACCCTGTCGAGTGGATAGTAATCCATTCACTTGACGGCCTATTTGCGAATCCATCTTCTCTTAGGATCAAAAATATTACGAGTGTTGAGCATTCCTCACACTCGAGGGCTTGGTTGCGAACATGTTTTCTCCTAAGTTAAATACCCCGCCGAGTGGATTGTAATACATCCACTCGACTCCCTAGCCATGAATAAATCTTCGCCTAGGGTCAAAAATATTCCGAGTGTTGAGCAATCCTCACACCCGGGGGCTTAGCTGCGAACATGTTTCCACCTAAGCCTAAAAACAAACTCAGTCGAACAAACGATTGAAAGCCAAATACGGATAAAATCCAAAGGTTAAATCGCGGATAAATGTTTTGTAAAGAAGCAAATGTGCTCAGGCCTAAGGCCTGAATGAAGTTTTAAGGGATATAAATTCACTTGGCATACCGAGGCAAATAAAAGTGCTTCTTCCTAAGGTCCAGTTTTTCAATCATCCGACGGGCTGGCTAGCTCGACAAAAGTGTCCAAGTCGATACCATCTGCGATTCTGGTAGCTGCGTTCATGAAGGTCTCCATGAAGTCCTCGAACTGAAGCTTGTTTGTGTTAACCACTCGGAGCTCCTTCAGCTTTTCCTCCCTCATGTCTCTACAATGGACCTTGACAAGTGATAGCGCCATGTCGGCACCGTAGTGAGCAGCAGACTTCTTCCAAGCCTGCACACGACTTGGAAGGTCGTTCAGCGGGCCATCATGGAGTTGAGGTCGAGATGAGGAGTGTCCTCCGGCCACAGCTCCTTATCAATCCTTTCCATCGCAAATTTCAGTCGGACAAGATATGCCTGAGCGCTCTGGAGCCGGAAATTGAGTCTGAGCATGTTCATGGCCACCGCGTCTGCGACAAGAGACTTGGTGGGATCCAGGTTGGGCTCAATCTCTTTTGTCTCCTTTTCGAAGTCTTGGAAGAATTCTATTGAAGAGAAGGAATGGAAGGAGAGTCGGTGAGGTACGATCTTCATGGATTTTACAAAGTTCAGTCGACAAGAGACACTCAGTGCCGAGCACGATGTACATCTTCCTCAAGAATTTGCCCAAATGCTTCTCCAGGTCGTTGCTCCTTTTGTTCAGCTGCTCGGCCCTTTTGATGAGGTCCCCGTGCTCTTGCTTTAACCTTGCATTCTCCTCCTCTAGCTTCTGGGCAGCCGCCAGCTTTCGATCTGCAGTCTCGGTTTTGTCCTTGGCCACCCGTTGGGCGTCAGCGAGTGCTTTGTCCTTGTCCTCTAGCGCCTTCTTCATGGAATCTAAAGAAACAACATTGTTGAGTCGCGCTTGGAGTCGACGATTTTCATTGCGCATGTCTGTTCGAGTGAGAGCACTCGGTTCAAAGCATGAAAAGTGAAGATGGGAATGCACAGAGTCGACGGTAGTTACCTCCCAAAGACTTCACCTCAGCCCGCGCTCGCTCCAGAGCATTGTTGGAGGCGTCCAGATCCACGCGCAGTTGGTTCCTCTCATCCTCAAGATCCTTGTATTACGTTCCAAGTTCGCAAGCCCTCTGATACCAACAAAAGAAAGAAATTCAATCGACAAAGTAATACCAAGGACGGTCGACTGGGTTATGAATACCGTCGAACGCCTTTCTTACTATCCTGGAACAGCGTCATATAATGGTTGACCTATGATGTCCATGAAGCCCATGTCCAGGGGAAGTCCACCCGACATGTCGAGTGGCTTTGCCGCTCCGTGTGCCGTAAACAAATTCAAAGTAGTCTCTATTAAGACCCCCGCCGGTGCAAGCACTCGAAGGCGGTCTCCGGGACTACACCTAGTGGGTGCACTCAGAGTGCCCCCACTGAGATGGTTAACACTCAACCTGTCAAGTAACTTGTCAGGAAAAAATGCACTCGACATGTCAAGTGCCTCCAGTACTACGCGTACGACGGAAATCCCGATTTCATGTTTTTAAGACTACTGCTTATCGTCTGCGATTAGCAGTAGCCTCGGGGACTACACCCAGTGGGTGCACTTAGCGTCCCCCCACTGGTTACTGAAACGTTCGACAAGGTTAGCCCTGTCAGAACATTCATCCGTCACTCGACCCGTCGAGTGACGCGCCTCCCTACTCTGTGAAGTTCAAGCCGTCCTTATGTAGCGTCATATCATGGTTTATCAATGATATCCATGAAACCTACAAGGTAGCCTCGGAGTGGTGTGATCAAAGGCAAAATGTATCCCGCATACAACAAACTCTAAGACCCCTCCCAGTGCAAGCACTCGGCAGCGGTCTCGGGGACTACACCCAGTGGGTGCACTTAGCGTGCTCCCACTTGATCTGCCAATTCTCGATCAGTCGAGTGGCAGAAAACATCCGTCATTGGAATATCCGCCACTCGATCTGTCGCGTGACACGCCCATCCCCACTCTGTGAAGTGCAGCCTATCCTTATGTAGCGTCATATCATGGTTTATCAACGATATCCATGAAACCTACAAAGTAGCTGCAGAGTGGTGCGACCAAGTGCAAACATATCAAGCATATGACAAGCTCTAAGACACCTGCCGATGCAAGCACTCGACAGCGGTCTCGGGGACTACACCCAGTGGGTGCACTCAGAGTGCCCCCACTGAGATGGTTAACACTTGATCCGTTGAGCGGCCCGTCAGAAAAAAATATGCACTAGACATGTCGAGTGACTCTAGTACTACGCGTACTATTGATCCGAAACCTACTCGACTAAGACCTGACCTATTCGAGTAGAGAAATTTCAAACATTCTACGGGTGGAAAATAAGCACCCACTGGGTGTACAGTCAAGAAAAGACAGGAATTCAATCGGAAATGTACTTACAATCGAACTTACTCGGACATTGGTGCGGAGGGCCGCGCTGGCATTGTAAGCCAGCTTGCTGGCCTCGTACGCCTCTTTGGTTCACAACATTATCTACTCTGCCTGGATCATAGCCTCTTTCACAACTCCGGTCTGATCTTCCGGGACACGATGCAGAGAGAAAGCCGTCATGGGCGGGGTCGGCATAGTAGTTGGGGCAGCTGAAGTAGTCTGAGCAGGTCCGGTTGGAGTTGATGTCACGATGGTCAAGACAGCTAGAGGGGCACTCGACAGAGGTACTGCAGGATCAGCTCTGATTCATGTCGAGTCGCCCATCCCCTGGGAGGACTCTGCAGTCGACCGCTGAAGCGTCTGCACTGATGAAGCTCTTCGGGTGCGCGTGTGCGAGGTGTCTAGGTGTTCCTCGTCGTCTTCCAGCTGGATGACCTCTGCAACGTCAACCGGCAGTGTTAACTTCTGCAAGTGACGAATCTCATTCGGATGAATCAAGGACTTATTAACCTCTGTGAGAAGTGGCAGCGTCAGCAGTGTCAATGTCCATCGCTTCCCTTCCGTCTCGAGGAGGTGATGTTATAGACGTAGCAGCTCTAATGGATCGAACAACACTTGGTTAGCAACAACGCAAAGTCACAATCGACAAAAATAATTTGAGAGTAAACACTCATGTGGATACGACAGACACGGCCATCTTCATGCGAGGCAAGGCTTTGCGAGGTTTGGCCACAGTCTCTTTGGGTTGCTTCACCGATGGTTCGCTCGACTCGACAATCGAGAGGCGGCTCCACTTCGGGTTCTTCTCGCTTGAGCCCGGAGCCTTGTCCTCAGTAGCCTCAGGATCTTCGTGAGCCTTGGTGCGGCGTTCGGTGCAAAGAGATGGCTCGACTTCTGGCTTGTTTTCGTCCGAATTTTGTACTCGTCCTCGGAGTCTTCTCAACTGTCGCCGTCCATGCTGCCGTCATCACTCACAACTCCATCGTCAACGTGGTTCCCATTAGGAATGGGCGAGTGCATGTGCGTCCACTCTTGCATGATTCAAGTATAGAAGTCAGTTCATAAGTCAATATATCACTCGACGGTACAAGTACATTAGTCGACACCGCGCAACTCACCAGATTCTTCGGCGGGTTTTCGGCCAAGTAAGGTCGGATCCTCTTGGCTCCCAAAGGGTTGTCACATGCTCCAGTGATGCTGTGAATCCACTGCTCGATAGTTTTTTGCGGAACCTCTTCTGGGTGCACCCTGGTGGAGTACTCAGGGCCCGCATAGTGCCACATGGTTTGATATCTGGCTTGGAGCGGCTGAATACGTTGACTGAGAAATGTTTCCAACAGATCCATGCCAGTCACTCCACCCCGGATCAGTTGCACCACAGCTTCAACCAAGATTCCCACTTGGACATGTTCCTCTTTGGTCACCCTCAGAGACTTGCGAAAGCTGGACGGTCAGGCGTATAGGGGGGAAGGCCAGTCGACATGTTGGGCGATGCTGCGTCTTTGTAGTAGAACCAAGTCGACTGCCAGCCTCTAACAGACTCAGGAAAAGTCATGGCAGGGAAAGAACTACGAGCTCTTTTTTGAAGTCCTAAACCCCCACACAACTAAAGCACATGAGTCTTCCCATCAGCAGGGAGAGATTTCTTCACGGTCTGGGATCTGACCGTAAAGACGTGCTTGAACAGCCCCCAATGAGGAGAACAGCCTAGAAAACACTCGCACAAAGTAACGAAGGCAGACAAGTATGCAATAGTATTCGGTGGGAGATGGTGCAGTTGGGCGCCGAAGAAATTCAAGAACCCTCTAAAGAACGGGTGGGGTGGCATAGAGAAACCTCTTTCAATGTGGGAGAGAAGGAGGACCCGCTCCCCGTCGCGCGGCTCCGGCTCGCGCTCTCCCTTCAGCAACCTCCAGGCGTCGTCCACCACGAGCCCATCGGTGACAAGGCCCTCCATGTCCTCGCAAGTGACTACAGAGGGGAGAAAGTCCCCCTGCGTCCATCCTGCCAACGCGGTGAACCGAGCGGTTGAGGGCTTCTTGCCCTTGACCTTCGTCGCCCCATTCTTACCTTGCTCCAGCTTCTCTGTGTTGCTCTTCGTCATCGCCGTGGCGGCTCTTGTCGAAGAAGAACAAGATGAGGCGCTGGAGACAGGGGAGGCGGAGGAAGAGAGGAAGTTTGGGGAAAAGTATTGTGCAAACCACAGCGCTCCGAGATTTATATCCCGCCGAGTGCCTCGCTGACTGGTGGACCCGCAAGATCACCGCGCACGCTAGCCGCAGTCTGCGTCTAGTACGTGACGAAATGACCGGCGCGGAGATCGAGGCGTCATGCCCCCACTTGCCCTGATCATGGCTTCATCATCGCACACGCGCACGCTTCCCAAATTTTCGTATCCCACAAAATCCGGGTCTGACAGACCGACCCATCACCTCCAAAGATGCTTTCAGTTCACTCGGAGCAAAATAGGCATTGGACATTCACTCGGACACTTTCAAGGCTAAATGGATCCAGGTGAATGGCGAAGAGTTCAATCGACGCAAGTTTCATTGAAGCCCCGCATATCATTCGGAAGATTTGGCGTGTTGATCCTGAATTGACATCAATACTCAGAGTTCAATCAACACAAGTTTCGTTGAAGCCCCGAATATCATTCGGAAGATTTGGCGTGTTGATTTTGAATTGACATCAATACTTAGAGTTCAATCGACGCAAGTTTTGTTGAAGCCCCGAATATCATTCGAAAGATTTGATGCCTTAATTCGAGATTGGCATTGATACCCCCATTTCAACACTCGAACCCCGATCCATTCGGGGGCTAATGACTAGGATATGTACCTAGGGTAGGGTCCTAGGAAAGGCCTACATACCCTACCTAAGGACACTACATTGGAGGACTTGAAGATCAAGCATAAGCTTCCGACTGGATTCCATGGGACGTTCAAGTCACTCGACATTCAATCCACTTGGAGTCTTCTTCCTTCACTCGACAATCGACACCAGAAGACCAGGAGCCACCATCAGGAGGCCAACAGGCAGTCGTTAGTCCTTCGTCATTAGTAGGATTTATTATGTACATTACCAGTAACGCCAGACTTTAAACCCACGATCGGACCCTTAGATGCCGAGCACTTATGAGGGGCAGCGAACTCTATATAATCCACCCCTCCCCTCTGGCACAAGGGTTCGCAACCATTGTAATATTAACATTCCACACGACATAAGCTCCCGAGCACTAAGACGTAGGGCTGTTACCTCCACGAGGGGGCCTGAACTCATACATCTCTATGTACATCCTCGCCATAGCTAGGACTTTGCCCTCTCCCTTCGTACCCCTACCTTCTACTGTCAGGCTCGTTCCCATGACACTTATATTATTTTGAGAGTCTCTAAAACAGCATGGTAATTTGCTTAGGTTATGAATAGTCCTAATATTATGGGCATCCTAGAGGGATATAATTAAAACTTTCATATGAAGTGCATTGAATACTATGAGAAATTTGATTCCTTGCATAAAGTTTTGAGATATAAAGATGGTGATATTAAATTCATGCTAGTGAGTAGTTGTGAATTGGAATAGATACTTGTGTTGAAGTTTGTGATTCCCGTAGCATGCACGTACGGTGAACCGTTATGTAACGAAGTCGGAGCATGATTTGTTTATTGATTGTCATCCTTTGTGTGAGGGTCGAGAGAGCGCGATGGTTAACTCCAACCAACCTATACCCTAGGAGCATGTGTCTAATACTTTGCTTCGATAACTAATAGACTTTTGCAATAAGTATGTGAGTTCTTTATGATTAATGTGAGTCCATGGATTATACGCACTCTCACGCTTCACCTTTGCTGGCCTCTCTAGTACCGCGCAACTTTCGCTGGTGCGATAAACCCACCATATATTCTTCCTCAAGATAGACACCATACCTACCTATTATGGCATTTCCATAGCCATTCTATCATGGTTTTGTCACGCCAGATGTCCGAGGACTTAGATTTGAGGCCATTGCTAAGGTGATGCAGTCAAAGGGGTTGGTTAGGATGAAGGACACAAATTTACCCAGGTTCAGCCCCTCGAGAAGAGGTAAAGGCCTACGTCCTGCTTGAGCTATATTGATTGGAGTATCGATTACAAGGGAGTGGATTCGCTTGACCTAGGTCTCGATTAGTTAGTTCCTGTCTAAGTAGCCCCAGGTCTTGCCCTTATATAGGATGTCAAGACCACGGGTTACACAAGTCTCATGCCGACTCTTACAACATGTCCGACTCTAACTCTATGCTGTCTTGCCTTCCGGAGCAAGCCGTCTCTGGGCAGCTTATCCGCCCGGGTCTTCTTTGCCTTCTTTGTCTGGGCCTCACCTTGGTCCATCTTAGTGAGCTGCCATACGTCTGGGCTTGTGTCTCTAGGCCTATCCTTGGTCTAGCCCATGAGCCGCCAGTCATGACCCGACTCCACCTGGGCGGGTCTTACCGCGGGGTTATATCCCCAACATTAGGCCCCAGGTTGATTTGAGCTTGCTCATTTCAATTTTCCGTCTCTCTTGGCGGCGAGTCTTGCTCAATCTTCCGTCTCACTTGGCGTCGAGTCTTTCTCAATCTTCCGTCTCACTTGGCGGCGAGTCTTGCTCATTAGCACATGAAAGTAAGACAAAGTAACCCGTCGTAACGTCATGCCAGCGATATCAAAAAGATTCCTTGACGACCGCAACGGATCTTTCCGCTATTAAATGATATCCCAAAAATCGAGGCATCCGTCTCGGTCAATTAACCTCCGTCGCCTAGATTCTCGCACCCATTTCCACTTTTTGCCTATTTAATAGAACCGCGGAGGGCAGTTTCTTCTCCTTCTCCGCTCGCGCCTCTTCTTCTTCCTCCCGACGCCATCGCTCCAGCGTCCTTCTGCTCTGGTGAAGCTTCCACGCCGTCACATCTTGCCAGGCCGCTACATCAACCTGGTCGGACGAGAACATCGCTCGCATCTGTCGCATCATCTCCGGTGAGTTCTTCTCTGCTTCTAAGATCTGTAGCTCCCGGTAGGGATTTCATGGCGTTCCTCCGCCGCTAGAACACGAGCTTCTCGCAATGTCCGATATCAGTGCACTTGAAAATGCCCCCCTTTCTAGTGCGATAGATCGTAGGAAGTAGATAATAGCACCACGCAGATCTGCAGTTGTTCTGTTTACAGTCTTCAAACATCACTGGTTCAACTGTTCATCGCTAGGTTTGGAATAAACCCGATTTTCCCCTGTTTTGTAGATCCGTAACTGCATAGATAGTGTGTGAAACCTATTTTCCCACACTTAGTAAAATTTTCCTCTTTTCCTGCAATCTGACTCGCCAGTGACTTTCTGACTCTCAGCAAAAACTATTTTGGCGACTTAACTTTATAAAACTTAAGCTTTTTAACCGCCCTTAATTGTTTGTCACCTTCTGACTCGCCGCACATTGTTACTTTGCACAGTTTTAAGCCGCCACCATGTCTCGTGCATCCAACTCTTGCAATTGGGTCGGCTCTGCTGTCACCGAGGAATTCCTGATGGATTTTGTAAATGTGGGGACCTTACCAGCCAAAGATGTCATCCATTGGTGAGTTCCAAACAACAAGCTGAGACCCGTTCCCCAAGAGGGTGAGGTAGTTGTGTTCGCGGATCATCTCGTGCGCGGGTTTAGCCCACCTAGCTCAAATTTTTTCCGAGACGTCCTTCACTTCTTTAAACTACGTCCTCAAGATATCACTCCCAATTCCTTCTCCAACATGTGCAACTTCCAAATACTCAATGAAGTTTACTTACAAGAAGAGTCGTCCATGGGTCTCTTTCATGAGTTCTTTTACGTGAATCGCCAGACGGAGGTGAAAGCTGGTCCAAGCCTAGAGATCGGCGGGATCTCCATTCAGAGGCGGTGGGATGCGACCTTTTCGGCTGTTCGGATGCCTAGTCATCCCAAAGACTAGAATAAAACCTAGTTTTACTCCAAAGACACCTCTCTAGAAGGACAACATTCCTTGCCGGGTTACCGTTCATCTCGACTCAAAACAACAACTAAACTCCCTGGCCGGCTGTCAGCCGCTGAGCGGGCGAAGTACACTCCAGCTCATGCAAAGATTAAAGCCCTTATGGCCAATGGACTGACGGGCCTGGATCTAACCCGCTGCTAGATTTGTTGGAGGGCCATGCCCCTGTGCCATCGAAGCCGTCTCATGTGCGAGTATATGGGCGAATCTGATGACCCCCTTTGCTTTAACTCCACCATGTTATCAGAAAATAACATTGTGGCCGCCATCAAGAGCCTTGTCCATGAGTCTTCAGGAGCTTGCAGTGCCACCGGGTTAGCGCCTTTCTGTGCCGCAAACCCAGCCCCAAACATAAGGGCGACTCTCGGTCTCCTCATTCCCGCGTTAGCTATTCATATATACTTAACAATATTTTGACCTATGCTGGCTTATACTTGCAGGCCAACTCCGGATTCTGGAAAAAGAAGTACGTTCCTCCTCCAAAGAAGTAAGAGGACAAAGGTGCCGGTCGGAAGAAGAAAACCACACCTCAAGAACAGCCGGAATCTGACGACTCAGAGGTAGAACTTGACTCTCTTAGCCGTCTCTTCATGCTCCTTATTGACAATAATAATCTACAGGACGAAACAGAGACAAGCCATGCCAACGTTCCCGAGGTAACTTACGTTTCATCCGACTCAGAACATCTTGCATCTCAGAAGATATGGCGGGCCGTCCGAAAGGTCCTACTCTCTCATCCTCTTGCTTACTTAGACCCCCACTTTCTTTTGAAAAAGCAAAAACAACTCTCCCAATGCCAGACCCGGAGCATGGTCTCTAACGACCTTATGTACGGGTTATGTCATTCTTCGGCTCAACGGAAGTGGCTGGCTCAGGTATTTATTCAACCTGGCTTTGTTTTATCAACGTTGCTTTTATAACTGAGAATTGTCTTATATTGTCTTAACTGCTTTGAGGACTCACCTCCATCCTCCGGCGACTCTACCAGAACTGCTCTGCCGCCTTTGAAGATCAATCCAGAGTACGTGACTTTCATGCTTATGTTTAAACTTGTATTATCTGTAAAGCTCAAACCATGACTTTTGTGTTTTCCAGAGCCCAGGAAAAACGAAGGAAAACCGGCAGGTCTACCCCTGCTCCCATGGCTCGAGAACCGTAGCCTACCAAACCGGATTCTCGTGCACCGCACGCTGATCCCTCTGCGGCCTCCAAAGACACGCCTGAAGAAGCTCGTCACTCTGCTGAGCCGGTAGCCAAGGATATAATCGCTGAGAGTCCTCTGAGGGCCAATTGTAAGCCGCCGAGCCCTTCACCAGCTGCTGACGATTCGGGTATTCCGGATGTTACCATTACAGGCACCGGTTTTCACTCTCCTCAACCTCATGTGTTAACAAAGTACACTGAGGTGACTAAAAGCTCGAAGAAGCTAGAGTTTGAGCTCCCCGCGCTAGAAAAGCTGACAGCTGATGAGCTTCATGTTGGTTATCTGAACCGCCTGTCTACAAGCCGGAATATGGAGCTCAAGCTTGTGAACTTGATTAAGAAGAAATATGAGGTAGTCTCGCTTTCTTTCCCTTATACCATTACGTAGCCCCAAGGGCCGGCTTAATATCTGCCAATGGTAAGCCGGGTCTTTGCATCTTGATATAAGTAGAAACACTTAACCTGTAGTATTCCATGATTAGCTTTAGACTTAACGCATGAGCCGATGTTTGGACGCGTAAGTAGTTGTTTGAAGTGCCATCTGTAGCCCCCAAGGCCCCGCTTGTCTTGATAAAAGATGAGCCGAAACTTTGGTGTAAATTGACCAAAGAGCCCGATTTAGCCCCCAAGGGTCGGCTTAATTTCGATGAAGATGAGCCGAAACTTTAGTATAGATAGACCAGAGAGCCCGATGTAGCCCCCAAGGGTCATCCTAATTTCGATGAAGATGAGCCGGCACTTCCTTGTAGGTAGAGCAACGAGCCATATGTAGCCCCCAAGGGCCAGCTTAACTGTAATGAAGATGATCCGGAACTTTCTTGTACCCTTGGAGAACAAATAGACATTAGCCCCCAAGTGTCGAACATATTGCTTGCAATCTGCTTGACACTTGCCTTATATCGTCTTACTCTTAACCATCTGGTAATATTGGTGACTTAACCTTCATTTTTGTTTTTGATATGTCACAGGAGGCTTTGAACGAGGCCAGGTCTGAATTGGCTGGCTTAAGGAGCAATCTGGCCACCCAGCAAGCCACCCGAGGCAAAGCATATGAGAAGTGTCGGCTCGCCGTTGAGGAACGAACAAAAGTTCAAGCTAAATTTGCTGCCTTCAAGAAATCGGCCGAAACAAAGCAAGCCGCCCTTACCAAACGAGCAGACGATGCTGACCGGCGACTCATGGCTGTGTCTGATGAGCTTTCTGCCTTGAAGCGCCATATTGCAAAGGTGTCTGCTGCCATCTTTGGTAAGTACTAAACACCTAACCATTACTCTTGCCTGAATACTTAAACCGCTGGCTGATAATTGAAAATCCGTCGTATGTAGGTCCAAGGAGCCGACAACTTGCTACTGACAGCTTGCTGCCACTGAAAGCCATCTACACTTTGACAGAGAACTATACGGCGGCGCTCTTTGCACAATCAAGGCGGTGCTCTATAAGGATAACATTCCTCCCACTATGAAGTGGGTCATAGAGTTGTTGTCCACCCTGCCGAAACAGATCCAAGAACTTAAGAAATCAACCACCCAAAAGGGAGCTATCACAGCCATAAGCCGGGCGTTGGCGTTTGCCCCAGAGCTAACTCCCGAAGACATGATGGACGGGTTTCCATCCAAGAAAGATGACGACTCAGAGTTCATGGAGGCTAACTACGCACGGTGCCTGAAGGCTTCTAGAGTACTCGCCTCCGTGTTAGTAGAAGAAGTGAACTTGTCAACCTACTAGGTGGCTTACGATGCCGAGCAGAAGAGAGTACACGGCCCAACTTTTGAAGCCAAGGACTTGACACCTGCACGCCATAAGCACCTCTTCGTTCCTGATCTTGACCCGTCCCCCCTCTTTGAAGAGGCAAATTTTGTGTCTTTAGCCAACTACAATTGGGACGTGGACAATCTTTAGATCGTGGAGGTCGAAGACCCGCCGTACATTGACCCTCCATCCAACTGACGACCCTGGTACGATCATGGATAACCCGACCTTATGACCCACCATAGGGCGGTGTAAAAAACTTTAAGTCGTCACTTTTGAGCTCTGTTGAGAGCATTGTAATAGGCTTTTAGTAAACTTTGCCTTGCCTGAACTGTGCCATCATGCACATATGAATTCGTCCGGCTTATAATATGACATCTGTCTTGTGCCTTCAACTCTTTCAAGATGTTGTGGCAGCTCTTGGCAATTAACCAAACTGCGAAAATAGAATGATTTTCGCATTGTTAAGAGGGTGGCTTATAATAGCGCAACCCAAAAAGCTGTTGTATCTTTCCTGACTTGCTTTTTTGCAATAACTCATGTACCGATTCTACTTGGTTGAGTCACCACTTAAAACTCCTTAACAGTATAGGGTCTCTATCGAGATTGGCCATCAACTCATTTGAGCGGCTCAGGGTCTCTAAGTGGGATTAACTGAAAGGAAGTGTGACGTCCCAGTAGAGACTCGACAGGACATGAGTACCCTGATAGCCCGAACTGCCTCTCACGTGACATAAATCCGTCGTTTTAACCTTAAACAATACAGGGTCCTTAAGGATTAACTGTCTTAAGAGTACGAACAGGCCACATAGCGGAGAGTCGGCAGCAGATGGGAGATTTTATCCTTGCTCTCTGTAAGCCGGCCCTCACGTGACAAGAGCCTCCGTTTTAACCTTTAACCACTACAGGGTCTCTATTGATATTAGCTCAACTCATTTGAGCCAGCTCAGGGTCTCCTGGCGAGATTAACTAGTAAGAGTTTGACGGGTCACCTAGCGGAGTAGCATCAGCTTACAGGCAGGTTTAACCCTGTTTGGCTTAAAAGCCGATCAAGAGGGTGTGTAAGCTAAACCCGATGGGTTGGAAGCCCCCAAGTGACCTTAGTTGATGGAATCAACTGTTTTGGCTTAAGAGCCGACTGATAAGGTGTGATAAGCTAAACCCGGTGGGTTGGAAGCCCCCTGGACGATCATGTTGACGGAGTCAACTATTTGGCTTGAGAGCCGATCAATAGGGTGTGATAAACTAAACCTGGTGAGTTGGAAGCCCCCTGATTGATCATTTTTGCACAGATTTGAGATATGCAAAACGGCAGAGACCCCGGTTTGCAGGGATGCCAACTTTATTCATATATATATATATATGATATGTACAATGGAGGTGTACAATGTCAAGTCTTAACAACTTAAGTATAATAAGGCCGTAGATGCGCTATGTTCGACAGCCGGCGGGTCTCCTGCCCACAAGTATATGAGTCGTCTCGGACATCAATGAGGTAATATGACCCGTTGTTGAGATTTTTGCTGACCACAAAAGGCCCTTCCCATGGAGGAGATAACTTGTGTGCATCTGTCTGATCTTGAATCACCCGCAGCACTAAGTCGCCTTCTTGAAACGTCCGGCTCTTAACCCTATGGCTATGATAGCGACACAGGTCTTGCTGATAAATCACCGATCGAGCCGCCGCCAGATCACGCTCTTCCTCCAAGGCATCCAATGCGTCTTGACGCGCTGTTTCATTGGCTGTCTCAACGTAAGTCGTAACTCAGGGCGAGTCATGACGGATATCACTGGGTAACACGGCTTCTACATCATAAACCATGAAGAAAGGTGTATAACCTATGGATCTGTTGGGAGTGGTCCTGATGCTCCATAAGACGGACAACAACTCTGCCACCCAACAACCCGATGTTCTCTGCAAAGGAACCATGAGCCGGGGCTTGATACCTCCCAAGATTTCTTGGTTAGCACGATTGCCTGACCGTTGGACTGTGGATGAGCAAATGCAGAAACATCAAGTCTGATGCGCTCACTCTCACAGAACACTTTCATAGCCCCTTGGACAGGTTTGCACCATTATCTGTGATGATACTATGAGGATAACCAAAGTGGTAGATCAGTTTCTTAATGAACTGAACCGCCGTAGCCACGTCACACTTGTCGACCGGCTCAGCCTCCACCCAATTGGTAAACTTGTCAACCGCCACCAGTAGGTGGGTCTTCCTGTCCTTGGATCTCTTGAAAGGCCCGGCCATATCAAGCCCACAGACCGCAAACGGCCATGGAATTGGGATCATGCACATCACTTAAACCGGGACATGAGCACGCCGGCCAAACTTTTGACACCCATCACACTTGCAGACTAAGTCTTCTGCATCTTTATGAGCCGTCAGCCAGAAGAAACCATGTAAAAAGGCCTTGGCCACCAGAGACTTTGAACCGACATGATGACCACAATTGTCGGCATGAATTTCATTTAAGATCTCTTTGCCCTCTTCAGGTGAGACACAACATTGAAACACGCCGGTGACACTTCATTTATGTAACTCGCCATTGACTATCATCATGGACTTAGACTGCCTGGTGATCTGTCTAGCAAGATTTTCATCATCAGGTAACTCGTCGCGAGTTAAGTACGCCAAATAAGGCACGGTTCAGTCAAGAATAGCATGTAGAGTCACCACCAGCTGCCCCTCTGGGTCAGGAATAGCCAAGTCTTCCTCTGAAGGTAACTTAACCGACGGGTGACGTAGCACATCCAAGAAAACATTAGGCGGCACCGGCTTTCGTTGAGAACCTAGCCTTGATAGAGCATCAGCCGTCTCATTCCTGCGATGATCGATATGATCCACCTGATAACCCTTGAAGTGACCCGCAATGATATCAACCGCTTGGCGGTAAGTCACCATCCGTGGGTCCTTGGAATCCCAAGTGCCTGAAACTTGCTAGGCCACAAGATCTGAGTCTCGGAAGCATCTAACTCGGCTCAGGTTCATCTCCTTAGCCACTCGGAGGCCATGAAGTAGAGCTTCGTACTCAGCTGCATTGTTAGTACAAGGAAACATCAACCGTAGCACATAACAGAACTTATCACCTTTGGGGGAGATTAAGACAACACCTTCCCCTGATCCTTCTAGCTGCCTGGATCCTTCAAAGTGGATTGTCCAATATTTGTTATCCAACTTTTCCTCGGGTGCCTAACACTCAGTCCAGTCGTTGATGAAATCCACCAAGGCTTGTGACTTAACAGCCATGCGAGGCACGTATCTCAAATTGAGAGGTCCAAGCTCTAGTGCCCACTTAGCGATCTAGTCTGTGGCTTCTCTGTTTTGAATTATATATCCCAACGGGGTAGAGCTAACCACTGTAATCTGGTGCCCCAGGAAGTAGTGCTTCAACTTGCGATTGGCCATGAACACCCCATACACCAGCTTCTGCCAGTGTGGATATCTCTACTTGGATTCCATTAGGACCTCACTGATATAGTAAACCGGCCGCTGAACCGGATATTGCTTCCCTGACTCCTTACGCTCAACCACAATTGTAGCACTGGCAGCCCGATTATTAGCCGCCACGTACAGGAGCAAAGGCTCTTTTTCAACCGGAGCGGCTAAGACCGGCAGCTCAGTGAGCTGCCTCTTGAGCGCCTCAAATGCTTCACCCATCACCGTACTCCAAACAAAGTTGTCTGTCTTTTTCATCATCTGATACAAAGGGATAGCCTTCTCGCCAAGGCGGCTTATAAACCGGCTTAATGCAGCAATCCGTCCCGCCAGGCGCTGAACATCATTGATGCATGCCGGCTCAGATAGGGAGGTGATAGCCTTAATTTTATCCGGGTTAGCCTCAATGCTATGCTCAGATATCAGAAATCCCAAGAGCTTGCCTGTCAGAACGCCGAAGACGCACTTACCCGGGTTAAGCATCATCTTTAGACCCATAAGTTGTCGAAAGTTTCCTTCAGGTCGTCATGTAGAGTCTCCTTCTTTCTTGACTTGATCACAATATCGTCCACATACGCATGAACATTGCGCCCAA
Organism: Hordeum marinum; assembly: GCA_022496015.1. Lineage (NCBI taxonomy): Eukaryota > Viridiplantae > Streptophyta > Magnoliopsida > Poales > Poaceae > Hordeum > Hordeum marinum. Next base: position 179,068,710 of record CM039678.1, on the reverse strand, counting down.
TTTGGCTATGAAGACAGTTCTGTACGCAGCGTTGGTAAGTTGCCTGGGCACTCTTGAGCCCGAAAGGCATAGACACATGGCAGAAAGCACCAAAAGGCATGATGAAAGCCGTCTTCTCTTGGTCCTTGACAGCCATCCTGATCTGATGATAACCAGAATAAGTATCCAGGAAGCATAAACTCTCACAACCTGCCATCGCATCAATGATCTGATCAATACGAGGGAGAGCAAACGGGTCAACCAAACAGGCTTTGTTAAGATTCGTGTAGTCCACACATATACGCCACGTGCCGTTTTTCTTGAGCACTAGCACTGGGTGAGTGAGCCACTCCGAATGAAAGACCTCAACGATGAAACCCACTGCCAAAAGTCGAGCTAGTTCCTCCCCAATGGCCTTGCGTCTCTCCTCGTTGAACCAGCATAGAAACCGCTTGACTGGTTTGAATTTAGGATCCACATTAAGGTGGTGCTCAGCGAACTCTCTCGGTACACCTGGCATGTCAGAAGGTTTCCTTGCGAAGATATCCCGATTCTCACGAATGAATTCGACGAGTGTGCTTTCCTATTTGGGATCCATGTTAGCTCCGATAGTGAACTGCTGAGATGAGTCGCCCGGATTGAAAGCCACCAATTTGGTATCATCCGCCGAAAACTTGAGGCGCGGCTCAACCTTTGTGGTTGGTTTTTTCAGCAGAGTCATGTCCTCCGGGTCAACGTTCTCCTTGTAAAACTTGAGCTCTGCCTCAGCATAGCTAGATTCTGCATAAGCTGCATCTCCTTCCTCGTACTTAATGGCCGTCTGGCGATCACCATGCACTGTAATCGTACCTTTGAGACCCGACATCTTGAGTTGCAAGTATACATAACAAGGCCTAGCCATGAATTTGGCATAAGCTGGACGTCCAAACAGAGCATGATACGTACTTTTGATCTAACCACCTCAAAACACAAGGTCTCCACCCTATAATTGTATTTGTCACCGAAGGCGACTTCTAGAGAGATCCTTTCCACTGGATACGCTGACTTGCCAGGCACCACGCCATGAAAAACTATGGAAGATGGCTTAAGATCGTTATAAAGCAACTTCATCCGGCGAAAAGTGTCGTAGTATAAGATATTGATGCTACTGCCACCGTCCATAAGCACTTTAGTGAACACATAGCCTCCAACCTAGGGAGCGACTACCAATGCCAGTCGTCCTGGGTCATCACCACGTGGCGGGTGATTCTCCCGGCTCCAAGTTATGTCATACTTAGACCACTTTAAATATTGTGGTAGAGCCGGCCTGACCGTATTAACTACCCGCTTGCGCAACTTCTGATCTCGCCTATCAAGGCTGGTCGTAAAAACATGTTACTGACCAAAGTCGAGCTGCTTCGGATTACTCCGATATCCCGACTAGTTATTTTGTTGTTGATTGTTGCCGCTTGAGTGCGGATGATGTCCTCCCTGGTTGCCCTGGCCATGATGGCCGGATCCTGAGCCACCAGACCCAAAACCGGCTCCTAACCCCCCCGGTCCTAAGCCGTCGGGCGGGCCACCATCGTTGTTATGCTGTCGCAGGCTGTAGTCCTTGAATTTTTGCATAATGTGGCAATTACCCCACGTGTGACCCGCCGGTCTGTCGGGTCGACTGTGCTCCGGACAAGGTTTATTGAGCATTTCCTCCAAATTAAAAGGTGTCTTACCTTTATTGAAAGGCTACTTAAATTTCTCGTTGCCCTTGGCATGGTTGTTGCCGGTGCTAGTGTTGGCCACCAGCTCTGACCCGCCATCCGGGTTCTTCTTATTGCCTTGGTTAACATTGCCTGCCGCACCCTTGTCATTGCCGCTCTTCTTATTCTGACCAGGCTTCTCTTCATCAGAGCCCGGATCCTTCGTATTATCAGAGTCGGCGTATTTCGTGAGAGCCGCCATGAGCTCCCCCATGTCTTGACGCGTGCACTTGAGCCGGCCGAGCTTCTGCTTCAAAGGCGTAAAGTGGAAATTCTTTTCCAGAATCAAGACCGCTTGATCCGTCGTAATCTTCTCAGACGAGTGGATGATAGTTGAAACCCATCAGACCCAATGATGAGCTGACTCATTTTCCTGCTGTACACAGTGGTCCAAATCCACAGTCGCATGGGCTGCTTGCACGTCCCTTGAAAGTTTTTGATGAACCTTGCCTTTAACTGGGGCCAAGAATTGATGGTATTGGGTGGCAAACCCTTCAACCACATGCGAGCCGACCCTTCTAGCATCATGATGAAATACTTCGTGCATACCGCGTCGTTGACATCCAACATCTCCATGGCCAGCTCATAACTTTCAATTCAGGCCTCCGAAGGCAGGTCAGCCGTGTAATTCGGGACCTTGTGAGGGCCCTTGAAATCCTTTGGAAGACGCTCGTTCCGCAGAGGCGGCACTAATCATGGTACACCCACGGCCCGGGTGGTTACTCCCGCTCCAACCGAGATGGAAGGCGCAAGCTCTTGATGAGCCGCCGCTGCCAGAGCCGCCGCCTCATGCTATGCCCTCGCCTGATCTACGAGCGCCTAAGCATCCAAGGCCGCCTCATCTCTCGGCGGTTCCTAGTGCCGATCACTGCTAGAAACCGCTAGCGATTCATAGCGCCGGCTGAAGCTATGGCTGGGGAGGGGGTGGAATGCACGCGACTCTGGCTGTGGGTATACTTCTCTTGCTGGGCCATCGCCGTCTGTAGGTATCCAATGGCGTTCTGCACCTCCTCAGCGTAAGGCGCCCCATCAAGAATAGCAATTGTTTCAAGCCGGGTGGCCGCAGCCACCATGTTCTCCGTCGGGTTTGAGTAATGACCTACCGGTGTTGGGAAAGCCATTGGTGAGGTTTGGTTCCATCGGGCTGGTTAAGCTGCTGCCGAGCTGCCAGGCGACTTCCAGGTGCTTCCATTGTCCGACCCGTTCCTGGTGTGTTAAAAAGGTCTCGAGCCTCATATTGCTCTCGCAGGCGGGATTGATGCCTCATCCGCCGCACCGCGGCCACCGACTACTGTTCCAGTTCAAGGCAGAAGGCGTCCGTCTTAAGGCGCTCTGCCTCCGCGTCCATCTGAGCTTTTAACGCGCCGATCCTGTGTTAGACCTCCGCCATCTGATCCTTCAGTCTCGTGATCTCCAGGTTCCGGGCGGCTTGATTGTCAGGCGTGACTTCAGTTGCCATCAAGGCTGTGAGCTCGTTCATTAGATCTAGGAGAACCTGAGCCGGCAACGGGTCAGCCCCCGTGTCTGCTGCCCCGGCGGCCACACCGCTTGTGCTTGGCTTTATCCCCGCCATGAACACGGCTACATGAGTCAGCAACGTAGGATCGTCTGGCTCAGACTCAGGGTAAAGCTCGTCATTGTAGCCCCCGAGCCCACCATCGTGAAGTTGGTAGATTGATTCCGCCTCTCCGCTCGAAGATCCATCCTCTGAACAGATGAGGGTCTCCCGTGACTTAGAAACCTCAAGATCCATACCTTGAGTGAAGCCAATGAAAACATGCTTCCTGCCCGGGTTAGCACGGGCGGGTTGCACGTGTCGGGCGGGTTGCGTGCGCCGAGCCGGCTCGACGATGTCGATGCAGACGTCCGGCCCGGGTGTAGATCCGCCGACCTTGCCGATGAAGACATGGATTCCACCAAAGGGAACCCGAAACCCATACTCGACAGAGTCGGCCTCAGGGCCCCAACCGGCGTTGTCGATGTAGAGCCGTCTGTGGCGACTCTTGTTCATCCTTTCGACCACGTACCCTTTGAACCCCGAAAGAGAGCCCTTTGAGAACTCAACACCACCGAGCGCTAGCCCCACGGTGGGCGCCAACTATCGTGGATTTGTCACGGCAGATGCCCGAGGACTTAGATTCGAGGCCATCGCTAAGGTAATGGACTCAAAGGGGTTGGTTGGGATAAAGGACACAAATTTACCCAGGTTCAGCCCCTCGAGAAGAGGTAAAGGCCTACATCCTTCTTGAGCTATATTGATTGGAGTATCGATTACAAGGGAGTGGACTCGCTTGACCTAGTTCTCGATTAGTTAGTTCCTATCTAAGTCGCCCTGGGTCTTGCCCTTATATAGGATGTCAAGACCACGGGTTACACAAGTCTCATGCCGACTCTTACAACGTGTCCGACTCTAACTCTACGCCATCTTGCCTTCCGGAGCAAGCCATCTCCGGGCGGCTTATCCGCCCGGGTCTTCTTTGCCTTCTTTGTCTAGGCCTCACCTTGGCCCATCTTAGTGAGCCGCCATAGGTCTAGGCTTATGTCTCCAGGCCTATCCTTGGTCTAGCCCATGAACCGCCAGTCATGACCCGACCCCACCTGGGCAGGTCTTACCACGGGGTTATATCCCCAACACATTTCAAGATATATTGCCATGAAACTTCCATCGTTCCGTTTATGACACACATCATCATTGTTATATTGCTTTGCATGATCATAAGATAGCTAGCATGATGTTTTTATGGCTTGTCCATTTTTTATGTCATTTGCTATGCTAGATTATTGCATATCCCGGTACACCGCCGGAGGCATTCATATAGAGTCATATTTTGAGTATCGAATTGTAATTCTTGAGTTGTAAGTAAATAAAAGTGTGATGATCATCATTATTAGAGCATTATCCCATGTGAGGAAAGGATGGTGGAAGCTAGGATTCCCTCACAAGTTGGGATGAGTCCCCGGACTTTACAAAAAAATTAAAAGAGGCTAGAGAAGCCCAAATAAAAAAAGAGGCCAAAGATGCCCACCAAAAAGGATGAGAAAAAAGAGAGAAGGGGCAATGCTACTATCCTTTACCACTCTTGTGCTTCAGAGTAGCACCATGTTTTTCGTATAGAGAGTCTCCTATATTGTCACTTTCATATACTAGTGAGAATTTTTCATTATAGAACTTGGCTTGTATATTCCAATGATGAGATTCCTCAAATTGCCCTAGGTCTTCATGAGCAAGCGAGTTGGATGCACACCCACTTAGTTTTTTTTTGAGCTTTCATACACTTCTAGCTCTAGTGCATCCGTTGCATGTCAATCCCTACTCACTCACATAGATATCTATTAATGGTCATCTCCATAGACCGTTGATACGCCTGATGTGAGACTATCTTCTCCTTTTCTTCACAACCTCCACCATATTCTATTCCACCTATAGTTCTATATCCATGGCTCACGCTCATGTATTGCGTAAGAGTTGAAAAGGTTTGAGAACATAAAAGGTGTGAAACAATTGCTTGACTTGTCATCGGGGTTGTGCATGATATAAATACTTTGTGTGGGGAAGATGGAGCATAGCTAGACCATATGATTTTGTAGGGATAACTTTATTTTGCCAAGTTATTTTGAAGAGACACAATTGTTTTGTTAGAATGCTTGAAATATTACTATTTTTATGTCAACATTAAACTTTTGTTTTGAATCTTATGGAGATGAAAATTCTTGCCACAATAAGAAGATTGTATTGATAAATATGTTAGGCAACATTCACACTTCATAAATTATTTCTTTTATCATTTACCTACTCGAGGACGAGCAAGAATTATCCTTGGGGATGCTGATACATCTCCAACGTATCTATAATTTATGAAGTATCATGCCATGTTTACAATAATACTATATGATTTTGGTATGATTTTATTAGAACTCATTCGGACTGACGCTGTTTTCAGCAGAACTACCGTGGTGTTGTTTTTGTGCAGAAATAAAAGTTCTCGGAATGAGCTGAAAATTTACGGAAAATATTTTTGGAAAATATAAAAAATACTGGAGCGAAGAGTCATCAGAGAGGAAGGCCGAGGAAGCCACAAGCCACAAGGGCGTGCCCACCCCCCTAGGGCGCGCCCCCTGGCTTGTGACTTCCTCGTAGACGCCCTGGACTTGTTTCCGCCGCCACTAACTCTTATAAATACAGAAACCCCCGAAAAGAAACCTAGATCGGGAGTTCTGCCGCCGCAAGCCTCCAAAGCGGCAAAAAACCAATCGGGAGCCTGTTCCAGCACCCTGCCGGAGGGGGAAACCATCACCGAAGGCTATCTTCATCATCCCGACACTCTCCATGATGAGGAGGGAGTAGTTCACCCTCGGCGCTAAGGGTATGTACCAGTAGCTATGTGTTTGATCTCTCTCTCTCGTGTTCTTGAGATGGCACGATCTTGATGTACCGCGAGCTTTATTGATATAGATTGAATCATATGGACTTTTCCCCTCTCTATCTTGTTGTTATGAATTGAGTTTTCCCTTTGAAGTTTTCTTATCGGATTGAGTCTTTAAGGATTGGAGAACACTTGATGTATGTCTTGCGATGGGATATCCATGGTGACAATGGGATGTTCTATTGATCCACTCGATGTATGTTTTGGTGATCAACTTGCGGGTTTCGTGACCTTGGGAATCTATGCATAGGGGTTGGCACACATTCTTGTCTTGACGTTCTGGTAGAAACTTTGGGGCACTCTTTGAAGTTCTTTGTATTGCATTGAACATGATGAATCTGAAATTATGTGATGCATATCGTATAATCAAGCCCATGCATACTTGTGGTGACATTGGAGTATCTAGGTGACATTAGGGTTTTGGTTGATGTGTATCTTAAGGTGTTATTTTAGTACGAATTCTAGGGATGTTTGTGACACTTATAGGGATAGCTCATAAGATTGATCAGAAAAGATAACTTTGAGGTGGTTTCGTACCCTACAATAATTTCTTCGTTAGTTCTCCGCTATTTGTGACTTTGGAGTGAACTCTTTGTCGCATGAGAGGTACTTACATATGATTCAACTATGTCAATAATGTTTAGAAAAATTGCACTAGTGAAAGTATGGACCCTAGGCCTTGTTTCCAAGCATTTATATAACGTTTTGCTCGCAGTTTACCATTTGTTAGCTTGCTGTTTTTATATTTTCAGATTACAAAAACCTATATCTACCATCCATATTACACTTGTATCACCATCTCTTCGCCGAACTAGTGCACCTATACAATTTACCATTTTATTGGGTGTGTTGAGGACACAAGAGACTCTTTGTTATTTGGTTGTAGGGTTGTTTTAGAGAGACCATATTCATCCTACGCCTCCCATGGATTGATAAACCTTAGGTCATCCACTTGACGGAAATTTGCTTCTGTCGTACAAAACTCTGTGCTTGGATGCCCAACACGAGTCTACAGGAACAAGGTTGCATAGTAGACATCAATAACCCATGGTTTATCCTAGATTTCTGTATGTCGACCCTCACATGACTCAAGCTAATGTTTTAACCTTAAAAGTTCAGGGTCCAAAAAGGATTAACTTTTTAAGAGTACATGGGTTCATCTGGTTGGAGTTGCATCAGACATACACACAGGTTTAACCATATTTTCAGGGCGTTTTTTGCCTGGTCAAGAGGGCGAGAAAGCTAAACTCGATGAGTTGGAAGCCCCCAAGTGACCTATGTTTCAAACAATAAAGACATATGCTCAATTTATAGGCTGAAGCGATAGAGGCCCTGAGTTTTGGGGACACCAACTTTATTATATTTGAACATAAAGAAATATGTACATAATTCTATAGGGGGGATTACAAAAGGTGAGCTAGTGGCTCCTAAGTGTAATAAGGCCACAGGTGTGCGATATTCCAGGCCCGAGTTGTTTCTTCCACAGAATTATATGTTCCCTCTCGTAAGTTGACCAGGTAGTACGGACAATTGTTGAGGTTTTGGATGATGACGAAAGGACCTTCCCAAGGCGGGGAGAGTTTATGCATCCCGTTTAATCTTGAATCAGATGAAGAACTAAGTTGCCTTCTTGAAAAGTACAGCATCAGACTCTATGGCTATGATAGCGATGTAGGTCTTGCTGGTATATTGCAGATCTGGCTGTTGCTAAGTCATGCGCCTCTTCCAAGGCATCCAGGGAATCTTGGTGTGCTTGCTCATTATCCGCCTCGACATAGGCAGTCACCCGAGGCGAGTCATGAAGGATATTGCTTGGGAGGACTGCCTCAGCTCTGTAAACCAAGAATAAAGGAGTGTATCATGTGGATCTGTTTGGTGTTATTCGAATACTCCAAAGAACTGAAGGGAGTTCTTCAACCCAACAACCCGGTGTTAGCTCAAGAGGTACCATGAGTGTAACACCCAAGATGTGTTCCTATCCTTATTTTGGCACGAGTGCCCCGACAGGGATAGAAGCGCATCTTGTTGTTTCGCAAGAATGAATATCATTACAAGTACATGTATACAAGAGATGAGTATATGGAATTGGCTTAAAGTCTCCACAAGCTACATCAAGATCATATCAGAGCAACAACATATTCAAACATCATACATAAGAGTAGGGTCCGACTATGGACGAAAACAAACGATAAAATGACATCCATCCTTGGCATCCCAGGCTGCTTCCTGGAACCCATCCTACATCGATGAAGCAGAAGAAGAACTCCAAATCAAACAAGCATCATGCTCACGTCAAATCATCGCATTACCTACACCTGCCACTGTTGTTGTAGTAATCTGGGAGCCACGGGGACTCAGCAATCTCATTTCCAAGGGTATCAAGACTAACAAAGCTTAATGGGCGAGTTATGATTAAGTGCTGAGACTACAACAAGCGCGATGCATTTATTTGAGTGGCTAACTTACGAATAAAGAAAGTAAAGTATGGTGGTCTACGCATAACGGACGTGAACTAGTAATGATCACTAAGTGATCCTGGACACATACTTACGTCAAACATAACCCCACCGTGTTCTCTCTCGGACAAGGACTCGCGAGAAGAGACAGTCACGGTTACGCACATAGTTGGTGTATTTTATTAAAGTTTACTTCAAGCTTGCTATGACCGGATGTTAAACAAATTTTCCATGTTGCCACATAAACGTAGGCACGGCTTTCCAAAAGATTTAACCTGCAGGGGTGCTCCAACGCATCCATCACAAATTAATCACACGTTGCGTTGGACTTCCTTAGCCGTGGAATCACTCGTAGTATTTGCGGAAGCCCGATGGAAAATCTCAACTTCGAGATAGCCCAAAGTGTCATCGAAATCCCACACGCAAGATGTTTGAGAAAGGTAAAACAAGTCCAACAAGACCTCCTAACGTGTAGATGATCTTGATAGGAGCCGCGTATCTTTTTCTCAGGACACGGCGGATAAGCACAGCGTACAGTGGCCTGATAGACATCTCCCGAATTGCCCCAGGTTGGCCGCGCACATGGCTCTATTTTGGACCAACACCAGTAGCATTGGCCCCCCTATATAATGTTAAATTAATCCACGAGGGGGCGACCCTCTATGCTTTAATAAGGTGATCGGTATTATTATGTTGGGAAAATGTAGTACCAAAGTTGGGCCTTGCCAGACAAGTTTTATCCTAAAATAAAAATCAAGGGGGTCCCGATAACAACCCCGAGCATGTTAGGAGCGCTCAATTATCAAACATAACACCGGTTCACAAGTAACTAGGGCGACAAGAGTGGAACAAAACACCGAGCAAAAGGCCAAGCCTTCCACCCTTTACCAAGTATATATGTGCATTCTATTAAATAGCAATAATATTGTGATAACAAAGAATGTCCATGTTGACACATGGAAGCAATTGCACCTGCAGCTAGAAACGCTATAAGAAGGGCTGAGCAAGCGGTAATATAGCCAAACAAAGGTTTGCTAGGATGTGGAGGGCTTAGAGGCTTATCATAGCAATGTTAGGAGGCTTGGCAAACAAGTGGTAGGTAGCAAGACATAACGATGGAAGCGAGACAACTAGCATAGAAATGATAATAGTGGTATCCAAGGAAATGTGTCATCTTGCCTGAGATCCCGCTTGGAAGAAGAACGAGTCCGTGAAGAAGAAGACCCATGAAGAAGACGAATGAATCCTCACACTCTGAACGCTTTTGAAACTCTATCAAGAAGAAGCAATACGGAACAAACAATCAACACATGATAAACACCACAACATATGCATGACATGATGCACAATCAAATATGATGCATGTTATGCATGACATGGCAAAACACAACAATCAACTCCTACACATTAAGTGAAGCTCAATATGCCACGAGTTGCATATTGACGAAACTCCACGCTTGAATTACTTAGTTCATTCCCGTTTATGTACACGACAATATTACATGTTGTTAAACATGGCAAGAGGTGAAGCATAAGTAAACTATCTATCTAGGCATCTTAAATAAGGTCGGAAACAACATATAGTATTTCCGAAATGACCCCATGTGTTCATTTCCAAATTGGTCTAGATCTAAAAAACCATGTTTTATATTTGTTAAACAACATAATAAAGTATACCATGCAATTGTGCATGTCATTCTAGTTGATTTACATATATGGAACATCTCCAACGGAGCTACGGTCTAAAAGTTATGACACACATAAGATGAACATGACATGAGTGCAAAATGCATGAAAACGACAACCACAAGCACTTCAAAACATGGATGAAACATGATAATATGATACATCATGAAATTCTAAGCAAGTTTCATATATGGCATGCCCAAAACGGAGCTACGGTTCAACCACAACGACCAACACAAGTTTTTATACAAAATCTGCCCAAAACAGCAACATAGAATTTTGCACACATGAAAACAACAAGCTACAAGATCCTCAAATGCACAAACTAAGCATGGGGCAGTAGGATATAACACACACTTCATTTCATCTTCACCTATCATACTCAAAAGTGTCATGGATCATATGGTAGGAAGCTCACAACATGGCTAATTGGAAACATTTTCACACTTAGTGAAAATAGCAGTTTTTAGACAGTGCAGTTTTTATCACGAAGGCATATTGACAACAGTAAAACTATATGCTACAGGTCATATTATGGCATGAAACTTAACAGCATGCTAGAGCATATTACAAACTACAAATAACTCCATTGCACCAACCTCAAAGCGGTTCTAGATCACTAGCAAAACACATGGCAAGACAGCAACAAAATATTACTGATTCCAGACCTAGAAATATTTTGGACCTCGAAACAACAATATTTTATAGCATATTGGCAACAAGAAAATAACACCAAAACATGCATTATCATGGCAACCAAAATGACTAGGGGCTAGTGCACATGTCAAAGGGCATATCTCATGTTGGCAACTATTCCAAAATTTGCATGGATTAAATCACACGAAATAACCAAAAGGGCATCATGGCAAAATAATATGCACACAAACTTACTCAAATGACAAATCTGAATGCACAGATAAATTCAATGGATTTGTCTACACCAAAATCAAAAATAATATGCATGTGTTCATGAAGCAAAATATAACACAATTAATTATGCAAGTCATGGCATAAATCTATTAGAAAGTTGTTTATGCAATTAAATACAAAAAACAAGTTAATTATTTTTAAACATTTATAGAAATGAGATATCATTAATCTACAAAAAATTCCACACAATTTACATATATAAAACATTTCGATCCGGTGCATGGTTATTTAATTATGAGCATCTTAAAATCATGTTTTTCTTTAACAAAGCGTCTGATAGGTAAAAAGTGCATGGGCGAACTGGGCCGGAGGATCACTAGAGTGGGTTGAGGCCCGATCGGTGGAGAGGCTGGCGTGGCTGGGCTGAGGACGGGAGCTAGGCCTTGACGCGGTCACGGGGCCGTGCCTGGCTTGGGCCGGCAAAGGTTGGCGGCCCACGACGCGGCTGGAGGTGCCCGTCGTCCTCCCCTCGATACCGATCAGGATTGAGGGAGACCGGGGCGGCGGCGGCTTCAGAGAGGTGAGGCACTGTTGTGGTTGCTCCAGAGAAGGCAAGGGAGGCCGGGGATGGGGCGCTCCGGTCCGGATCTGGCCGGATCCGGTCAGCGGCAAGGTCAACGCGTGACGGCAAGCTCCACAGGACCATGGTCTCCTGTGGGAATGGGAGAGAGAGATTGCAGAGGTGAGAGAGAGATCGGAGGGAGGAGGAGAAGAGAGGCACGATGATGGAGCATTGGCCTGGGGACGGTCGCTGACGGTGGGGGCTCTGATGGCCGGCTGGGGTGGCGCGGGGCGAGACGGCACTAGGAGCTACGGAATTGGAGGAAGGTGGAGCTAGAAGGCGGGTTTTTTGAGGGCGGTGGCTGCATTTTACATGGGGGAAACTCTAAAGGGTGAGGGGGCTCTCTCCATGGGGTGGTTATATATAGGGGAGGTGGCTAGGTGGGATGGATAACGTCCGTCCGATCATGATCCGACTGCCACAGACGAAGGGGCAATCTAGTTGGTCTTTGGGCTGTGTAGAGTGGTTGGGCTAAGATGAGTGGGAGGTGGTGCGACCCGGCAACGGAGTTTTTAAAACCTAGGAAATATCCGATATATAATATGACGATTGCGCTGCTACGGTTGATCGTTCGGGCATCAAACTACCTCTGATTGCGACGAAACTTGGTAGGCGGCCTACCTACAATATAGCAAGACCGAACACCAAGTTTCGACCCAATCCAAGAATATTTTATTTGCACTTTTAAAAACAATACTTTATCGGTGCCGCCGATGCATGCATGTGTGGTTGGTCTCAAAATGGTCAGCAACGAGAACGGAGAGAACTAGCAAACACGAACGGATGCAAGTTTTCGAAAAACGGGAGATGATGCTATGCAGATGATGTGAATGATGCAATGATGAATGCGACAACCAAACGAATCACACGAAGAGAATGCAAATAAAAGGGAAATCTTCTGGAGCATCGGTCCCAGGCTGTTACAACTCTCCTCCACTACACGAGGATCTCGTCCCGAGATCTAGGAACGGAAGACTGAGAAGGGGAAGATAAAGAGTAAGAAGTAAAACTTAGTTACTCCTTTGACCAACGAGTGAAACCACATGAAGTTGAAGGATTACAAGAGAAGAAGAATGAGATGAGGAACAAGCAAGTATTCAAAAGAAAGTTGGGCAGTACTTTGGTAGAAAATAGAAGAGAAACTTGGTAAGATAGAAATAATTTGACAAGGGGACACCACACTCCCGGAAATGGACAAGCTAGGAAAAAAGAAGATCTTGATAACACGAGATGATGATTCGAAGAGAGCAACATCACGGTTCCTACAGACAAAAGAATAGAAGCTAGATATTTGAAAGGAAAAGAACGGAGAAGAGATAAAAACTCTACCACAATGAATTTGAAAAAAACCCTAGAAAGAATGATCGGGCGGAGTTGTTGTTAATTCAACAACAAAAGAAAAGGCTTGTTGTGGGCTTATAGAAAACATCCCAAAATAATGAGGTGATAACCAGCCACTAACAAAACAAAGATTGCTTGGGAGTAGAAAAAATGGATCATTTATGACACCATGCTAGCTCAATCCTTAGGAAAAGCTTTAGGTCAAATCCAACCCAAGATAACTCCGAGAAGACAATATTGGTTTACTTATCTCATTCTTGACAACAATCCTTCGAGATTCCTCATAATCAAGAATTTAATAGCACCATCACAAAATACAATGGAGAAGGAATTGAACTTAGTAATCCAAGATAAAGAACACTTGAGCATCTCCAACAAGAATCTCGAAGAACAATTCGAGAAGAATTACATCCTTAACAAACCACCATGAAGAAGCATCGGGATGAACTCCGAAATGAAAGGATGACAGAAGAGAATTGAAGGATTGCAAAATGAACAAGATTGAGGCCTTGCAAAGATTTAGATGAAGCTTCGCAGAGAGATACTTGAGAAAACTTGGAACTCCGGAAAGAAAAGATGAGAACACTTGAAATCGAGAATTTGATATCATGAACAACTCCGGACAAGGGATTGAGATCACCTTGATGAAACTAGAATGAGAATTAGGTTATGCTTATCCCTCATCAAGTTAACAAGCAATGTATTTCGCACACCACTTATTCTTTTTGAAAATGAATCGAGATAGATTGGGCACAAACTTGAAGAAGTCTTGAACAAGAACACCGGGAAGAATTGAAATAAATGAAGATACTACGAATGAATGGAAATATATGAGAATGGAGAGATCATGATCCACCTAATAGAAATCTTGAACGAACAGTTGGAATAATCGAGATACGAGCGAAGGGACCACAATTAAGAAGAATTTGAGAATGAAAGCAGAAAGCTGAGAGCAAAGGAATCTTCTGAAATGATGGCCTTAAGAGGATAGAGAAATGACGAACAACTTTGAATGCATTGGATAGATATGGGAAGAATTTCTCATGATCGGAAATTTTTTGAGAGGAAAGCATCAAGATGAGATTGCAAATATTCAAGAGAATGGACCAAGATTAAGAGAAACTCTTCTTCGGTCTTCAATACTGAGAATGATGGGGAGAAACAAAACCGTGAATTATTGAGACACTCCGGAATAATGAATAAGGAAAGGTTGAGCCAATGATGAAAATGATTTAGAAGCGAACTTCGAGAAGGAATATGACTGATGAAAATCATTCGTACATCATATTGAAAAGAACTTGAGGATATCTCTGGAAAGATTAGAAGAGCCAGGTAAGATCTTGGGGAAAATCCATGGGTTATGGGCCCACTAGAAGGAAACCACCGTTGAAACAATTGCTTACAAAAAGAGATTGCACCGGTACAAATAAAACTTGCTGAGGTGAGAACCTCGAAATAATTTGAAAGGATTTGAACGGAAACATGAATCTTCTGATATATCTTCAACACTCCGGCTAGAATAGAGAGGGATGAATAAACAAGAGAGGCTTGGATAAGAACTTCCAACACAAAAAACATTTAAAGGATGAAAAGGATATGATGAATCTCAAAAATCTTGAATTGAATCCACCAGGAAAGAATAACAACAAGAACAATGAATATGAGGATAGATCTTGAAACTAAAACTCTTGAGAATCTCCATAAGAAATCACTAGATACAATACGACAAAAAATGGATGTGAAAGCATTAATGAAGAGAAAAGCACTTGGATGAGAATTTAATCATTGAGGAAAAAGGGAGGGAGGGTGGGGAAAACAAAGAAAACTTTGTACGGATGAAATGAACTTCGGAAAGAAATATGAGGATTGATCTTGCAAATATTGAAAATGATAGAATTATCTTGAAGAGGAGTGCATAGGTTGAAAATAGTTTTATGACAACTCCGGTTGATCCAAAGGATTAGCAATCACATGGAAATATGTGAACACCATATAGGAAAGATATGAAATAACCACTTGACATCGAAGCAACTCGAATTACCATATTCAAAAACTAAACAAAGGATGAAGCTTTCGTAAGCCGGAAACAATACATAACCCACTATGCATTTGTTGGAAAGATAACCCTAGGTACCTACTTGAATTCCCACCTAAGTTCTTCCGAAATCTTTGGTTATGCAATCGGGTGTTGGGGATACAAGGAGGCAAAATATCTCCACACAACTAACAAGCCCTACACTCCAACTGTATCCATCCGTCAACAAATAACCAAGAAAACCTCGGAAATCGTGTACCTCAGACCTTCGAAAAACATTCAATATAGTAGTTATGGCAATACAACTGATCGCTCTCCCCAGCACTGGGTGGTGCCAACTACTCTCACCACAAAGAGTATAGAAGTGTTTTCGATGTCGGCGACCTCCGGTATTCTGGAACTGCAATGATACAAATGTGACAACAACACCTCGGATCTGAGCTCCCCGGGACACTGCCACAACCCCTATGTGTCAGGAGGTAGCAAGAACAATGTTCTCGTCACAAAGATATCGGAACGATCCCAACAATACCTGCGTGATCCTAAAATAATTTTGAGTGGAAAAGAGAAGAGGAGTAGAATTAAAATTCCTAAGTCGTAATTCCTCACCAGAGTATAGACGAGGAGTAAAAGAAACCTACTCTCTGATATATAACTAGACTCAAAATAGTTTTTCACTAGACTCGACTAGGCCAAGGTTCGATCAATCAAGGGGGCTCCTAGGTTGGTACTTGTCGTGGTTTTATCATGGCAGATGTCCGGGTGAACGGACTTGGGTTCGAGGCCATTGCTAAAGTGATGGACTCAAAGGGGTTGGTTGGGACGAAGGACACGAGTTTACCCAGCTTTGGCCCCTCAAGTCGAGGTAACAGCCTACGTCCTGCTTGTGTTTGTATTGATTGATGTATCAATTACAAGGGAGCTATTGCTTGACCTAGTTCTCGATAGTCTGATCTCTAAATCGCCCCGGGTCTCGCCTTCATATAGGAGGCCAAGACCACGGGTCATACAAGTCGTAACCGACTCTCAATACATGTCTGAGTCTATCTCTACCTTATCTTGCCTTCCTAATTAAGTTGTCTCTGGGCGGCTTACTAGCTCGGGTCTTCTCCGTCCGGGCCACGTTCCGGCCCATCTTGTTAAGCCGCCAAACATCTTGGGCTTACATCTTCACAACCCACTCTTGGGCTGGTGCACGAGCCGCCTGGTGTGACCCGGAGCCCTTGGGGCGGGTCTCACCGTGGGGTTATATCCCCAACATTAGGCCCCAGGTGAGCTTGCTCACTTCAGCCTCCTTCTTCATCCTCGGTGAGTCGCCCTGGAAATAATGACCCGCCGTGATGTCATGCCAAATCTGTCAAAAAGATCCTCTGACGCACGCAACGAATCTTCCTTATTAAATGGATAGTCCAGGAATCGAGGCATCTGCCTCGGTCAAATGACATCTGACGCCTGGATTTTCGCGCCTGTTTCCACCTTTGCCTATTAAATAGGACCGCAAGGTGTGACATTTGCCTTCCTCTCTGCTCGCTCTTCGTATTCTTCCTTCCGACACCTCCGCTCCAGCGCATTTCGCTCCGGTGTCGTCTCCTCATCGTCGTCGTCGAGGCCGCTGCATCAACCTGTTTGTACCAGAGTTCTCTCCACGTCCGTCGTGCCATCTCCGATGAGTCCTTCTTTCCCTAGATCCGTATCCATTTCGGTAGGGTTTTCATGGAGTTCTTCGGTCGCTTTCGAGCACGAGCTTCTCTCCCAATGCCAGACATGCTTAGCCCATAAACCCATGACGATATCTTGTCCCTAATGCGGCGTTATATAGGAGACCGATAGTGGCACTGCGTAGATCTGTAAAAGCTCTGCCTGCCATTTTTAAACCTTCTCCGCTCTTGCCAGTTCGTCTCTAGGTCTGAAATAGAAATATTTCCTTTGTTTTGTAGATCCGTAATATTAAGATACCTTGTGAAACTTTTTTCCCACACTTAGCCGAATTTTTCCTTGTCTTTTCATAATCTTGACCCGCCATGTATTCCGGCTCTCACCGACCGAATCCTGGTGGCTCAATCTTTAAATCTTAAACTTTTAACCGCCCGTAGATGTCTGACGTTCCCTGACTCGCCGCGTATTGCTACCTTGCATAGTTTTTTGAACCGCCACCATGTCTCATGCATCCAAGTCATGCAATTGGGTCGGCTCTTGCATCACGGAAGAGTTCTTGATGGACTTTGTACACGTGGGAACCCTTCCCGCCAAAGAGGTCATCCATTGGCGGGTTCCAGGCAATGAACTAAAGCCCGTTCCTCAAGAGGGCAAAGTGGTTGTCTTTTCAGATCACATCGAATGTGGGTTCGTACCCTCCGGCTCAAAATTCTTCCGGGATGTCCTTCATTTTGACAAGCTGCACCCTCAAGACCTTGCCCCCAATTCTGTCTCAAACATATGTAACTTCCAAGTGCTCAGCAAGGTCTATCTGCAAACTGAGCCATTTGTTGGTCTCTTTCGGGAGTTCTTTTATGCGAATCGCTAGACCGAAGTGAAGGCCGGCCCAAGCTTAGAGCTCGGTGGGATTTCCACTCAGAGGCGTGGGACATAACTTTTCCGACTGTCCAGATGCTGAGTCATCAAAAAGATTGGAACAAGACTTGGTTTTATTGTAAAGATACCTCCCCAGAGGGTGAACATCCGCTGCCGGGTTACCGCCCATCCCGGCTCAAGACGACCTCTAAACTTCCTAGCCGTCTGTCACCTGCTGAACGGGCGATGCACAAGCCGGCTCACATCAAGATTAAAGCCCTCATGGCCAATGGATTGACGGGATTAGATCTGATCTGCTGCTAGATCTGTTGGAGGATTATGCCCCTGAGCTGGAGAAATTGCCTTATGTGCGAATATCCGGGCCAATACGATGACTCCCTCTGCTTCAGGCGAACGACGTTAACCGAAGATGATATTACAACCGTCATCTAGAGTCTTGTCCACGATACTTCAGGAGCTTGCAGCGCCATTGGGATGGCGTCTTTCTGTGTCATTAACCCGGCCCCAGACGTAAGGCGACTCTTCATAGTCTCTTCTCTTTGTTTCAGCTATGTCTTGGCAATTCCTCACTACTAGCCGGCTTATCTTTTCAGGCTGACTCCGACTTCTGGAAGAAGAAGTATGTTCCTCCTGTGAAAAAACCCAAGAAGAAGGCCCCGGCTAAGAGGACGAAGAAGACTACTCCTCAAGAAGAATGGTTTGAACCGCCAAAATCATCCGGGTCAGAGGTATAATTTGACTACTCTTTGCCACATCTTTATTCACCTTACTAATAATACCATTCATAGGACGAGGCAGAGTCAAGCCGCGCCAACGCCCCTGAGGTAACTTATGTTTCGTCCGACTCTGAATATTTTGTACCCCGGAAGATACGGCAGGTTGTTCGAAAAGTTCCCCTTTCTCATCCTCTTGCTTATTTGGATCCCCAATTTCTTTTTAAAAAGCAACAGCAAGCCGACCGATGCAAGACCCGGAGTGTCGGCTCTACTGATCTCATGTCTGGGTTACCTAACTCCCCGGCTCAGAACGCCCCGCAGAGGTATGTATTTCTTCTCTGTTTGATTTTACTAGCTTTTCCTTTGTAGTTCCAACATTGCCTTACATTATCTGAACTGCCTTTTTCAGGGATCATCACCTTCATCTGGCGACTCTACGGCCACTGCTCTGCCGCCTCCCTAGATTAATCCATTGTACGTGTTTTTTCAAGCCTTACATCCGGCTCTTTGGAGTCTATAAACCTTGGGCTCTAACTTTTATGCTTTTCCAGGGCTCAAGCCAAGCGGAGGAAGACCAACAAGTCCTCCCCTGGCCCTACTGCTCAAGAACCGGAGCTTGCCAAGCCGGATGCGCCTATGCCGGATGCAAACCCCCCAGCGTCTTCTGCAGAGCCAGCCACTAATGATATTATTCCAGAGAGTCCGTAGAGGGACCATTCCAAGCCGCCGAGCCCTGCCAAGGCTGCTAGTAATACCACTGCTTCGGATGTCCTGATTATCGGCGCAGGTTTCCACTCTCCACCTCACGTGCTGACAAAGCATAGTGAGACAGCTGAAGCTTCCAACAAGTTGGAGTTTGAGCTCCCCGCCCTCGAGAAAATGACAGCTGATGAACTTCATGTTTGCTATATGAACCGGTTGTATACAAGTCGGGATCTGGAGCTCAAGCTTGTTAACTTAATGAAGAGAAAATATGAGGTATTGTTTTTTCTCCTTATACCCTTACGCAGCCCCCAAGAGCCTGGTTAATATCGGCTGGTGATAATCCGGCTCTTCAAACTTGGTAGAAGTAGAAATATTTGTTGTGGAGGCCTCACCTTACTTAGAGGTAATCTCTAATCATCGTTGTTAGCCCCCAAGGACCGGCTCAAGGTTGACAACATTGAACCGGAGCTTTATATGAGATAGATAATAGAGCCAATTGTAGCCCCCAAGGGCCGGATCAATCTTTTCCAAAGTTGAGTTGGGACTTTATTGCGAATAGGTAGTAGAGCCAATTGTAGCCTCCAAGGGCCGGCTCAATCTTGTCGAAGTTGAGTCGGGACTTTCATTCTTAACAGCCTGAAAAGCCATTATGTAGCCCCCAAGTTCCAGGTTAACTTGGTAAAGATGATCCGAAACTGTCTTTAAAATAGACATTAGGCCCCAAGTGTCATACATATTGCTTGCAATCTGTTTGAGACTTGCTGAATCTTTGAAACTTCTCCTCCTATCGGCTTACTCCATGTTTAATATGTCGTAGGAAGCTTTAAACGAAGCCGGGTCAGAAGTGGCTGGCTTAAAAAACAATCTAGCCACGTAGCAAGCCGCCCGTAGTGAAGCTGATGAGAAATGCCGACTCCTTTCTGAGGAACTGACCAAAATCAAGGCCAACTTCGCAACCTTCAATGAATCCGCTAAAGCTGAGCAAGCCGCCTTGACTAAATGGGCGGATGATGCTGATGAGGGGCTTATGATTGTATCAGATGAGCTGCAGTCCTTGACACACCACATCAAGAGGATGACCGCTGCCCTTTTTGGTAAGTATTTGATAACTTGACTCAATTTGTATATTGTACTTGTGCTGGCGAATTGTAACAAGGTGTTCGTCTTATGCAGGTCCTAGGAGCCGCCAACTTGCCTCCGACAGCTTGCTGCCCTTGAAGGCCATCTACACTTTGATAGAACAACTTTACTGTGGTGCTATGTGTACCATCAAAGTTGTATAGTACAAGGATGCTATCCCTTCGACTCTCAAAGGGGTCTTAGAGCTTCTGTCCATGCTGTCAAACCAAATTGTAGAGTTGAAGAAATCAGCCGCCTGTTAGGGGGTAATCGCAGCTATAAGCCGGGCACTAGCTTTTGCCCCCGAGTTAACTCCGGCTGACATGATGGACGAGTTTCCCTCCAAAAAGGATAATGGCTCCGAATTTACGGACGCTGACTATGCCCGGTGTGTGAAGGATTCCAAAGTCCTGGCCTCTGTTTTAGTAGAAGAGGTCAATCTGGCGACTTACCAGGCGGCTTACAGCGCAGATCAGAAAAGGATCCGTGGCCCCCTCTTTGAGTCCAAGGATCTGACACCCGCCCGCAGTAAGCATATTTTTGCTTCTGAACTTGACCTGTCACCCTTCTTTGAGTAAGGTAACTTTGCGTGTTTAGCCATTGCAACTGGGACTTGGACCATCTTCAGATCAGGAGGTTGAAGACCCGGAGCAGGGCAACCCGCCAGCCAGCTAGAGGAGTCGTAAACGCCATTGATATCCGGCTCTTGTGACCCGCCATGAATGGTGTAAAAACTTTAAGATACTTTTGGGCTTCACCAAGAGCATATGTAATATACTGGTAGTAACTTTTGCCTTTCTTTGAATTGTGCCATCGTGCACATATGAAAAGTCCGGCTTAACATATATATGTCATCCTCCTTGTGCTTCTCATTGTATGTTTTACTGGCTCTTAGCAGCTTAATTTCCTGCAACAATAGATGTCTCTTCATATTGTTACGAGGGCGGCTCAAAAGCATAACCTGAATATGTTGTATCTTCCTAACATGTCGACGGAATCAATTGCTTGGCTTAAGAGGCGGCCGATAGGATTTGATAAGCTACACCCGTAGGTGAGAAGCCCCCTGGACGGCTATGTTGACTTGTCAACATTTTTGGCATGAATGCCGGTTGTTAGGGTTAGATAAGCTACACCCGGAGGTGGGAAGCCCCCTTCGACAACCAAAGTTGACTTGTCAACTTTCTAGGCATAAGACCCAGCTGTGAGGGTTAGATAAGCTACAACCGTAGGTGAGAAGCCCCCTGGACGGCTAATGTTGACTTGTCAACATTTTTTGGCTTGAAAGCCGGTTGTTAGGGTTAGATAAGCTACACCCGGAGGTGGGAAGCCCCCTTCAACAACCAAAGTTGACTTGTCAACTTTTTTGGCATAAGAGCCGGCTGTTAGGGTTAGATAAGCTACACCCGAAGGTGGGAAGCCCCCTTCGACAGCTAATGTTGACTTTTCAACATTTTTTGGCTTGAAAGCCGGTTGTTAGGGTTAGATAAGCTACACCCAGAGGTGGGAAGCCCCCTTCGACAACCAAAGTTGACTTGTCAACTTTTTTGGCATAAGAGTCGGCTGTTAGGGTTAGATAAGCTACACCCGAAGGTGGGAAGCCCCCTTCGACAGCTAATGTTGACTTGTCAACATTTTTTGGCTTGAAAGCCAGTTGTTAGGGTTAGATAACCTACACCCGGAGGTGGGAAGCCCCCTTCGACAACCAAAGTTGACTTGTCAAATTTTTGGCATAACAGCCGGCTGTTATGGTTAGATAAGCTACACCTAAAGGTGGGAAGCCCCCTTCGATAGCTAATGTTGACTTGTCAACATTTTTTGGCTTGAAAGCCGGTTGTTAGGGTTAGATAATCTACACCCGAAGGTGGGAAGGACCTTTCGACAACCAAAGTTGATTTGTCAACTTTTTTGGCATAAGAGCCGGTTGTTAGGGTTAGATAAGCTACACCCGAAGGTGGGAAGCCCCCTTCGACAACTAATGTTGACTTGTCAACATTTTTTGGCTTGAAAGACGGTTGTTAGGGTTAGATAAGCTACACCCGGAGGTGGGAAGCCCCATTCGACAACCAAAGTTGACTTGTCAACTTTTTTGTCATAAGAGCCAGCTGTTAGGGTTAAATAAGCTACACCCGAAGGTGGGAAGCCCCCTTCCACAGCTAATGTTGAATTGTCAACATTTTTGGCATGAAAGCCGGTTGTTAGGGTTAGATAAGCTACACCCGGAGGTGGGAAGCCCCCTTCGACAACCAAAGTTTTGGATTTTTCTTGCATGGATGAAGATATGCGAAATTGCAGAAGCCCCGGCTTGCAGGGATGCTAATTTATTCATATATAAATATGATATGTACAAGGATAGTGTACAATGGCGAGTCTCAACAACTTAGGTATAATAAGGCCGTAGATGCACTATGTTCCACGGCCGGCGGGTCTCCTGACCCGAGGTATCTGAGTCGTCCCGGATGTCAATGAGATAATATGACCTATTGTTGAGATTTCTGCTGACCACAAAAGGTCCTTTCCATGGAGGAGACAATTTATGCATATTTGTCTGGTCTTGAATCAGCCGCAGCACTAAGTCTCCCTCTTGAAACGTCCGGGTCTTGACCTTGCGGCTATGATAGCGGTGTTGGTCCTGCTAATAGATCGCCGAACGAGCAGCTGCCAGCTCTCGTTCCTCCTACAAAGCATCCAACGCATCTTGACACGTTGTCTCATTGTCCGTCTCAACATAAGCCACCACTCATGGCGAGTCATGCCGGATGTCACTTGGTAACACGGCCTTTGCATCGTAAACCATGTAGAAAGGTGTATATCCTGTGGATGTGTTGGGGGTGGTTCTGATGCTCCATAAGACCGACGAAAACTCTTCCACCCAACAACCCGACGTCCATTGTAAAGGAACCATAAGACGTGGCTTGATACCTCTCAAGGTTTCTTGATTGGCATGCTCCACCTGACCGTTGGACTGTGGATGGGCAACCATCGAAATATCAAGCCGGATGTGCTCCAAGTCGCAAAAAAATTTCATAGCCCCTTGGACAAGTTTGTGCCATTGTCCATGATGATACTGTAAGGGTAACCAAAATGGTAGATCAGCTTTGGAATAAACTGAACCGCCATAGCCGCGTCACACTTGTTGACCAGCTCAGCCTCTACCCACTTGGTGAACTTATCAACCGCCACCAAGAGGTGCATTTTCTTATCCTTGGATCTCTTGAAAGGCCCGACCACATCAAGCTCCAAGAATGCAAACGGCTAAGTAATTGGTATCATGCACAATTCTTGAGCTGGAACATGAGCACATCAGCTGAATTTTTGACAGTCGTCACACTTGCGGACCGGATTCTTTGCATCCTTGTGAGCCGTCAACTAGAAGAAATCGTGCCGGAAAGCCTTGGCCACTAGCGATTTTGAGCCGGCGTGATGTCCGCAATCTCCAGCGTGAATTTCATTAAATATTTCCTGACCCTCCTTTGGTGAGACACAACGTTGAAACACCCCGGTAACGCTGCACTTGTGCAACTCACAGTTAACTATTGTCATGGACTTAGACCGCCGGGTGATCTGTCTGGCCAGATTTTCATCATCAGGTAACTCGCCCCGAGTCAAATATGCAAGATAAGGCACAGTCCAATCCAGAATAGCACGTAGAGCCGCTACCAATTGCCCCTCTGGGTCAGGAACAGCCAAATCTTCCTCTGAGGGTAACTTGACAGTAGGGTGATGTAAGATGTCCAGAAAGATATTGGGCGGTACCGGCTTTTGCTGAGAGCCTAACCTTGACAAGGCATCAGTCGCCTCATTCCTGTGATGATCAATGTGATCTGGCTGATAACCTTTGAAGTGACCAGCAATGACATCCACCGCCTGACGATAAGCCGCCATCCGGGGGTCCTTGGAGTCCCAAGTGCCTAAAACTTACTGAGCCACAAGATCTGAGTCGCCAAGATACCTTACCCGTCTTAAATTCATCTCCTTAGCTACTCTGAGGCCATGAAGCAGGGCTTCATATTCAGTCGCATTATTGGTGCAAGGGAACATCAGCCGGAGCACATAACAGAACTTATCACCTTTGGGAGATGTTAAAACAACTCCTGCCCCTGATCCTTCCAGCTGCTTGGATCCATCAAAGTGTATAGTCCAGTATGTATTATCCGGCTTTTCTTCGGGTGCTTGACACTATGTCCAATCGTTTATGAAATCCACAAGGGCTTGAGACTTGACAGCCGTACGAGGTATGTATTTCAGATTGAGAGGTCCCAGCTCCAATGCCCACTTAGCAATCCTACCAGTGGCTTCTCTGTTTTGAATTATGTCCCCCAACGGAGCAGAGCTGACCACGGTGATCTGGTGCCCTAAGAAGTAATGCTTTAAATTTCAGTTGGCCATGAATACCCCATACACTAGCTTCTGCCAATGTGGATATCTCTGCTTAGACTCTGTCAGGACCTCACTGATATAATAAACTGGCCTCTGAACCGGATAAGCCTGCCCTGCTTCCTTGCGCTCGACCACAATTGCAGCGCTGACGGCCCAGTTGTTAGCCACCACATACAGGAACAAAGGCTCTTTCTCAGCCGGAGCAGCTAATACCGGCGGCTCAGTGAGCTGCTTCTTGAGCGCCTCAAACGCCTCACCTGTCGCCGTACTCCAGACAAAATTGTCTATCTTTTTCATCATCTGATATAGAGGGATAGCTTTCTCACCAAGGCGTCTTATGAACCAACTCAACGTGGCGATCCGCCCTCCCAGGCGTTGGACACCATTAATACAAGCCGACTCTACCACGGAGGTGATAGCTTTGATCTTATTCGGGTTAGCTTCAATGCCACGCTCAGAAACCAGAAATCCCAAGAGCTTGCCAGCCGGAACACCAAAGACAACTTTGTTGGGTTAAGCATCATTTTATAGATCCGGAGATTGTCAAAGGTTCCCTTAATTCGTTAAGGAGGGTCTCCTTCTTCCTTGCTTTGATCACAATATCATCCACATAAGCGTCAACGTTGCGTCCGATCTGATTGTGAAGGCAATTTTGCACACAGCGCTGATAAGTCGCATGGGCACTCTTGAGCCCAAAAGGCATAAACACATAACAGAAGGCTCCAAAAGGCGTGATGAAAGTCGTCTTCTCTTGGTCCTTAACTACCATCTTGATCTGATGATATCCTGAATAAGCATCCAGGAAGCATAGGCTTCCACAGCCCGCTGTAGCATCAATGATCTGATCACTACGAGGGAGAGCAAAAGGATTAGCCGGACAAGCTTTGTTAAGGTCCGTATAGTCCACGCACATACGCCATGTGTCGTTCTTCTTGAGCACCAGCACTGGGTTAGCAAGCCACTCCGGGTCAAAGACCTCGATGATGAAACCCGCTGCTAAGAGCCGGGCAACCTCTTCCCCAATGGCCTTGCGTCTCTCCTCATTGAACCGCCGTAAAAACTGCTTGACAGGTTTAAACTTAGGATCCACATTAAGGTTATGCTCAGCGAACTCTCTCGGTACACCCGTCATGTCAGAAGGTTTCCATGCAAAGATGTCCCGATTCTCATGGATGAATTCAATGAGCGCGCTTTCCTATTTGGTATCCATGTTGGCCCCAATGATGAACTGTTTGGATGAGTCGCCCGGAGTGAAATCCACCGCCTTGGTATCATCCGCCGAAAATTTGAGGGGTGGCTCAACCTCCGTCGTCGGCTTCTTCAACAGGGTCATATCCTCTGGGTCAACATTCTCCTTATAGAACTTAAGTTCTGCCTCCGCACAACTAGATTCCGCATAAGCATCATCTCCTTCCTCGCACTCAATAGCCATATTCCGATCACCATGAACGGTAATCGTGCCTTTTAACTCGGGCATCTTGAGCTGCAAGTAAACGTAACAGGGCCTAGCCATGAACTTAGCATAAGCCAGCCGCCCAAACAACGCATGATAAGGGCTCTTAATCTTGACCACTTCAAACCACAAGGACTCCACCATGTAGTTGTATTTGTCACCAAAGGTGACTTACAAGGAAATCCGGCCCACCGAATAGGTTGACTTGCCTGGCACCACACCATGAAAAACGATTGATGAGGGTTTCAGGTCTTTGTCAAGCAGCTTCATCTGCCGGAAGGTATCATAATATAGGATGTTGATGCTGCTGCCACCATCCATAAGTACCTTATTCACCATATATCCTCCCACTTGGGGGGCAACTACCAAGGCCAGCCGCCCCGGGTCATCAACACGCGGCGGGTGATCCTCCCGGCTCCACGTTATGTCATATTCAGACCACTTCAAAAATTGCGGCAGAGCCGGGGCAACTGCATTAACCGCTTGCTTGCGCAACTTCTGATCTCGCTTGTTCAGGCTGGTAGTGAAAACATGATACTGGCCCGAACTGAGCTGCTTCGGATTACTCTGATACCCAGACTGGTTATGCTGCTGCTGATTGTTGTTACCAGAATGCTGTGGATGTCCTCCTTGATGGCCCTGACCATGATGGCCGGACCCTGAGCTGTCGGATCCAAATCCGGCTCCTGACCCGCCTGGTCCTGAGCCGCTGGGCGGGCCACCGCCTTGGTTGTTGTGTTGCTGCATGTTGTAATTCTTGAATTTCTGCATGATATGGCAATCACCCCATGTGTGCGCTGAAGGTTTATCGGGCCGGCTGTGCTCCAGACAGGGTTTTTTGAGCATTTGCTCCAAATTGAAAGGAGTCTTATTTTTGTTAAAAGGCGGCCTAAACTTCCCATTGCCTTTAGGATGATTCTGGCCGGTGCTCGCATTGGCCACCAGTTCTGACCCGCCATCCGGGTTTTTCCGCTTACTCTAGTTACCACTATTCGCCGCACCCTTGCCCGGGTTGTTCCTCTTACCTTGGACAGCCTTCT
Source organism: Hordeum marinum (assembly GCA_022496015.1). Classification (NCBI taxonomy): domain Eukaryota; kingdom Viridiplantae; phylum Streptophyta; class Magnoliopsida; order Poales; family Poaceae; genus Hordeum; species Hordeum marinum. Next base: position 179,041,619 of record CM039678.1, on the reverse strand, counting down.
CCTCATCAGAACCTGGATCCTTCGTGTTATCAGAGTCAGCGTACTTTGTAAGAGCCGTCATGAGTTCTCCCATGTCCTGACACGTACGCTTGAGCCGGCCAAGCTTCTGCTTCAGAGGGATGAAGTGACAGTTCTTTTCTAGGATTAGTACCGCTTGAGCCACCGTGATCGGTTCAGATGAGTGGATGATGGTCGACACACGTTGGACCCAATGATGAGCCGACTCATTCTCCTACTGGACGCAATGATCAAGATCCACAATGGTCATAGGCTATTTGCAAGTCCCTCGGAAGTTTTTGATGAACCTTGCCCTCAACTCAGCCCATGAGTTGATGGTATTGGGTGGCAACCCTTTTAACCACGTGCGAGTCGGACCTTCAAGCATCATGATGAAGTATTTAGCACACACTGCCTCACTGACATCCAACATCTCCATAGCCAGTTCATACCTTTCGATCTAGGCCTCCGGAGGTAAGTCAGCAGTGTAATTCGGAACCTTGCGAGGTCCTTTGAAATCCTTCGGCAACCGCTAACTTCGTAGAGCCGGTGTTAAGCATGGCACTCCCATGGCCCTGGTGGTCACTCCTGCTCCCACTGATATGGAGGGTGCGGGCTCTTGGTCAGTCGTCGTGGCCAAAGCTGCCGCCTCTTGCTCGGTTTATGAGCGCTTGCGCATCTAGAGCTCTCTGATCGTCCCCCGGAGGTCCTCTGTGCCGATCACTACTGGAAACCACCGGTGACTCATAGCGCCGGCTAAAACTACGGCTAGGGAGAGGGGTCGAATGAACGCGGCTCTGGCTGTAAGCATACTTCTCTTGCTGGGCCATTGCCGTCTGAAGGTATCCAATGGCGTTCCGTACTTCTTCCACAAAAGGCGCTTCATCCGGAATAGGGATTGTTTCCAGCCGGGTGGCTGCGGCAAGCATGTTCTCTGCCGGGTTGGAAAAATGACCCGCTGGCGTTGGAAAGACCACTGGTGAGGCCTGGTTGGGTCGGGCCGGGTTAAGCTGCGGTCGAGCCGCCGACTGGCTTCCAGGTGCGTCCGCTGCCCGTCCCGTTCCTGGCGTGTTGAAGAGATTCCTAGCCTCATAACGTTTTGGTAAGCGGGATTGATGTCTCATCCGATGCACCGCAGCCGCCGATTGCTGTTCTAGCCCAAGGCGGAAGGCATCCATCTTAATATGTTCTGCCTCTTCCTCCATCTGGACCTTTAGCTCAGCTATCCTTTGTTGCTCCTCTGCCATCCGGTCCTTGAGCCTCACAATCTCTAAGTTCCGAGCAGCTTGGTTATTTGGCGTAACTTCAGTGGCCATCAGGGCCGCGAGCTCGTTCATCAGATCCAGAAGAACTTGAACCGGCGACGGCGGGTCAACTCCCGAGGTTGCCGCTCTAGCGGCTGTGTTGCTCGCACCTGGGGCCGACCCCTCCATGAACACGGCTACATGAACCGGTGGCCCAAGATCATCCGGCTCAAAATGATCCGACTCAGGGTAAAGCTCGTCGTAGCCCCCGAGCCCACCGTTGTGAAGCTGGTAGATCAACTCTGTTTCTCTGCTCGAAGATCCGTCCTCTGAATAGACAAGAGTTTCCTGCGATGCAGAAGCTTCCAGATCCATACCTTGGGTGAAGCCCACGAAGATTTTCTTCTGGCCCGGGTTAACACGGGCGGGCTGCACATCACGGGAGGGGTGCGCGCGCCGAGCCGGCTTGATGATGTCGGTGCAGACGTCCGGCCGGGTGTAGATCTGTCGGTCCTGCCGATGAAGACGTGGATCCCGCTGAGAGGAACCCAGAATCCATATTCCATAGAGCCGGCATCAAGCCCCCAGCCAGCATCGTCGATGTAGAGCTGACTGCGGCGACTCTTATTCATCCTTCCGATCACGTATCCCTCGAGCCCTGGGAGAGATCCCTTTGAGAACTCAACACCACCGAGTGCGGGCCCCACGGTAGGCTCCAACTGTCGTGGTTTTATCACGGCAGATGTCCGGGTGAACGGACTTGGGTTCGAGGCCATTGCTAAAGTGATGGACTCAAAGGGGTTGGTTGGGATGAAGGACACGAGTTTACCCAAGTTTGGCCCCTCAAGTCGAGGTAACAACCTACGTCCTGCTTGTGTTTGTATTGCTTGATGTATCGATTACATGGGAGCTAGTGCTTGACCTGGTTCTCGATAGCCTAGTCTCTAAATCGCCCCAGGTCTCGCCTTTATATAGGAGTCCAAGACCACAGGTCATACAAGTCGTAACCGACTCTCAATACATGTCTGAGTCTATCTCTACCTTATCTTTCCTTCCTGATTAAGTTGTCTCCGGGCTTCTTACTCGCCCGAGTCTTCTCCGTCCGGGCCACGTTCCAGCCCATCTTGTTAAGCCGCCAAACATCTTGGGCTTACATCTTCACAGCCCACTCTTGGGCTAGTGCACGAGCCGCCTGGTGTGACCTGGAGCCCTTGGGGCGGGTCTCACCGTGGGGTTCTATCCCCAATAGTACTGGCTTTGATACCAACTTCTAACGCTGAAGATGCGTTCCCATCCTTATATTGGCACGAGGGCCTCGACAGGGATAGAAGCGCATCTCATCGTTTTGCAAGAATGGATATCATTACAAGTACATGTACAGAAGAGATGAGTATATGGATTTGGCTTACACTCGCCACAAGCTACATCAAGATCACATCACAACAACAACATATTCACACATCATACAGAAGAGCAGGGTCCAATTACGGACGAAAACAAACGATAAAATGACACCCATCCTTGCCATCCCAGGCTGCCGCCTAGAACCCGTCCTAGATCAATGACGTAGAAGAAGAAGAACTCCAAATTAAACAAGCATCGCGCTCATGTCAAATCATCGCATTACCTACACTTGCAACTGTTGTTGTACTAATCTGTGAGCCATAGGGACTTAGCAATCTCATTTCCAAGGGTATCAAGACTAACAAAGCTTAATGGGCGAGGTATGATTAAGTGGTGAGGCTGCAGCAAGCAGTAAGCATTAATTTGAGTGGCTAACTTATGAATAGAAAAAGTAAAGTATGGTGGTCTACGCATAACGGACGTGAACTAGTAATGATCACTAAGTGATCCTGGACACCTACTTACGTCAAACATGACCCCACCATATTCTCTCTCGGACAAGGACTAACGAGAAGAGACGTTCACGGTTACACACACAGTTGGTGTATTTTATTAGTGTTTACTTCAAGTTTGCTATGACCGGGTGTTAAACAAAGTTTCCAAGTTGCCACATAACCGCGGGCACGGCTTTACAAAAGATTTAACCCAACAGGGGTGCTCCAACTCATCCATCACAAATTAACCACACGCCGCATTGGAATTCCTCAACCGCGGAATCACCTGTAATATTTGCAGAATCCCGATGGAAAATCTCCGATGACATGATGCATGTTATTCATGACATGGCAAAGCACAACAATCAACTCCTACACATTAAGTGAAGCTCAATATGCCACGAGTTGCATATTAACGAAACTACACGCTTGAATTACTTAGTTCATTCCCGTTTATTTACATGACAATCTTACATGTTGTTAAACATGGCAAGAGGTTAAGTATAAGTAAACTATCTGTCTAGGCATCTTAAATGAGGTTGGAAACAACATATAGTATTTCTAAAATGACCCCATGTGTTAAGTTCGAAATTGGTCCAGATCTTAACTAACCATGTTTTATATTTTTTTAAACAACAGAATAAAGTATACCATGCAATTCTACATGTCATTCTATTCGATATACATATATGGAACATCTCCAACGGAGCTACGATCTAAAAGTTATGACACGTACAAGATGAACATGGCATGAATGCAAAATTCATGAAAAATACAACCACAAGCACTTCAAAACACGGATGCAACATTATAATATGATACTTCATGAAATTCTAAGCAAGTTTCATATATGGCATGCCAAAAACGGAGCTACTGTTCAACCACAACAACCAACACAAGTTTTTATATGAAATCTGCCCAAAACAGCAACAAAACATTTTGCACACATGAAAACGACAAGCTACAAGATCCTCAAATGCACAAACTAAGCATGGGGAAGTAGCATATAACACACACTTCATTTCATCTTCACTTATCATACTCAAAAGTGTCATGGATCACATGGTAGGAAGCTCACAACATGGCTAATTGGAAACAGTTTCAGACTTGGTGAAAATAGCAGTTTTTAGACATTGTAGTTTTTATCATGATGGCATATTGACAGCAGTAAAACTATATGCTATAGGTCATATTATGGCATGAAACTGAATAGCATGCTAGAGTATATTACAAACTACAAATAACTCCATTGCACCAACCTCAAAGGGGTTCTAGATCACTAGCAAAACACATTGGAAGACACCAACAAAATATTACTGATTCCAGACTTAGAAATATTTTTGACACTCAAAACTGAAGTATTTTATAGCATGTTGGCAACAAGAAAATAACACCTAAACATGCATTATCATGGCAACCAAAATGACCAGGGGCTAGTGCACATGTCAAAGGCATATCTCATGTTGGCAACTATTCCAAAATTTGCATGGATTAAATCACACGAAATAACCAAAAGGGCATCATGGCAAAATAACATGCACATGAACTTACTCAAATGACAAATCTAAATGCAAAGATAAATTCAATGGATTTATCTACCTAAAAATCATATATAATATGCATGTGTTCATCTAGGAAAATATAACAGAGTTAATTATGCAAGTCGTGACATAAATCTATTAGAAAGTTATTTATGCAATTAAATACAAACAGCAAGTTAATCATTTTACAAAATTTATAAAAATGAGATATAGTTAATCTACACAAAATTCCACACAATTTACATATCTTAAACATTTCGATCCGGTGCACGGTTATTTCATTACGAGCATCTTAAAATCATGTTTTTCTTTAACAAAGCGTCGGATAGCTAAAAAGCGCACGGGCGAACTGGGCCAGAGGCTCACCAGAGTGGGCTGAGGCCCGATCGGTTGAGAGGCAAGCACGGCTGGGCCGGGGATGAGATCTGGGCCTTGATGTGGTCACGGTGCTACGTGTGGCTTGGGCCGGCGACGGTTGGCGGCCCACGACGCGGTTGGAGGCGCCCGTCGTCCTCCTCCCGATCCGATCGGGATCGAGGGAGACCAGGGCGGTGCCGGCTTTAGGTAGGTGAGGCACCGTTGTGGTAGCCCCAGAGAAGGCAAGGGAGGCCGGGGATGGGGCATTCCGGTCCGGATCTGGCCGGATCCGGTCAGCGACAAGGTCAACGCGCGACGACAAGCTCCATAGGGCCATGGTCTCCTGCGGCGTAAGAGGGAGGGAGAGATCTTAGAGGTGAGAGAGATTGGAGGGAGGAGGAGAAGAGAGGCACGACGATGGGGTACTGTCCTGGGGACTGTCGCTAACGGTGGGGGCTCCGGTGGCCGGCTGGGGCAGCGCAGGGTGAGGCGGCGCTAGGAGCTACAGGATTGGAGGGAGGTGGAGCTAGAAGGTGGGGTTTTTGCGGGGGTAGCTGCACTTTTACATGGGGGAAACCCTAGAGAGTGAGGGGGCTCTCTCCATGGGGTGGTTATATATAGGGGAGGTGGCTATGTGGGATGGATAACGTCCGTCCAATCATGATCCGACTGCCACAAACGAAGGGACAATCTAGTTGGTCTTTGGGCTGTGTAGAGTGGCTGGGATAAGATGAGAGGCAGGTGGTGCGGCCCGGCAATGGAGTTTTTAAAACCGAGGAAATGTCCTATATATAATCTGATGACTGCACTGCTAAGGTTGATCGTTCGGGCATCAAACGACCTCTCATTGCGACGAAACTTGGCAGGCGGCCTACCTACAATATAACAAGACCGAACACCAAGTTCCACCCAATCCGAGAATATTTTATATGCACTTTTAAAAACAATATTTTATCAGTGCCACAGACGCATGCGTGTGTGGTTAATCTCAAAATGGTCAGCAACGAGAACGGAGAGAATCGGCTAACACGAACGGATGCAAGTTTTCGAAAAACAAGATATGATGCTATGCGGATGATGCGAATGATGCAATGATGAATGCAACAACCAAAAGAATCACACGGCGAGAATGGAAATAAAAGGGGAATCTTGTAGAGCGTTGGTCCTGGGCTTTTACAATGAGTCGAGGCTTGATTCCTCTCAAAATCTCCTGGTTGGCTCTTTCAGCTTGCCTAGTGGACTGCGGATGTGCTACGGCTGCTAAATCAAGCCGGATGTGTTCTCGTTGGCAGAATTGTTCCATGGCTCCCTTGGACAGATTGGTACCATTATCAGTAATGATGCTGTGAGGGTAGCCAAAACGGAAAATCAGCTTCTTTAAGAATTTGATTGCGGTCTCCACATCGCAATTCTTGATCGGCCCTGCCTCAACCCACTTGGTAAACTTATCAACTACCACTAATAAGTGGGTCTTTTTATCAGAAGACGGCTTGAATGGTCCAACCATATCCAGCCCCCAGACTGCGAACGGGAAAGTAATTGGGATCATATGCAATTCCTAAGCCGGTACATGAGCCTGCCGGCCAAACTTTTGGCACCCATCACACTTGCGCACAATCTCCTTAGCGTCGGCATGAGCCGTCAGCCAATAAAATCCATGTTGGGAAGCTTTGGCGACCAATGATCATGAGCCATCATGATGTCCACAATCGCCAGAATGAATCTCATTAAGAATTTCCAGGCCTTCCTCAGGCGAAACACACCAGTGCTGCCCCGACAATGTAATTTGCCATTATGAATTGTCATGGACTTCGATCGATGGATGATTTGACAAGCGTCAACTTCCTCTTCTGGGAGCTCCCCTTGGGTCAGATAAGCCAAGTATGGCACAGTCTAATCAGGGGTGATGCGTAGAGCTGCAACCAGGTGTGCCTCTGGGTTAGGGATAGCTATATCCGCTTCCGATGGTAACTTGACTGATGAATTGTGAAGGACGTCCAGGAAAACATTAGGTGGTATCGGCTTTCTCTATGAGCCAAGTCTAGATAAAGCATCAGCCGCCTCATTGAGCCGGCGATCTATATGATCAACCTGGTAACCTTGAAAATGACTTGCCACATCAGAGATCGCTCGTCGATAAGCCACCATAAGGGGGTCCTTAGAATCCCAAGTCCCCGAAACTTGGTGTGCCACCAAATCTGAGTCGCCCAGACATCTGACCCGGCCAAGGGTCATTTCCTTGGCTATAAAAAGCCCATGTAGGAGGGCCTTGTACTCGACTGCATTGTTAGTGCACGGAAACATGAGCTGTAAGACATAACAAAAAATTTCACCTTTTGGAGAAGATAACACGACACCAGCCCCTGAGCCTTCCAGCTGCCTTGATCCGTCAAAGTGTATGGTCGAGTACGTGGTATCTGACCTATCTTCTGGAATCTGTACTTATGTCCAATTTTTGATGAAATCTACCAGCGCCTAGGACTGATACATCTCCAACGTATCTATAATTTTTGATTGTTCAATGCTATTATATTATCTGATTTGGATGTTTTATATGCATTAATATGCTATTTTATATTATTTTGGGGATTAACCTATTAACCTAGTGCCTAGTGCCAGTTTTTGTTTTTTCCTTGTTTTTGAGTATTGCAGAAAAGGAATATCAAACGGAGTCCAAATGGAATAAAATTCTATGATGGTTTTTCTTGGACCAGAAGAAACCCAGCAGACTCGGAGAAGAGTCCAGAAGAGCCTCGGGTGGGCCACAAGCAACCCTGGCGCGGCCAGGGGGCACCCCTGGCTTGTGCCCCCCCTCGTAGCTCCTCTAATCCTAATCTTTGGTCAGTAAATTCAGAAATATTCACCCAATACCAAAAAGATCCACGATAATACTTTTCTGCCGCCGGAAGCCTCCGATCCCGAGAGATCCAATCTCGGAGCCTTTTCCGGTAATCTACCGAGGGGCATTCGATCACGGAGGGCCTCTACATCAACTCCATTACCCCTCCAATGATGCATGAGTAGTTCACCACAGACCTACGGGTCCATAGCTAGTAGCTAGATGGCTTCGTCTCTCTCTTCGTTCTTCAATACCATGTTCTCCTTGATATTCATGAGGATCTATCCTATGTAATACTCTTTTGCGGTCTATTTGTCGAGATCTGATGAATTCTAGGTTTATGATCAGATTATCTATGAATATTATTTGAATCTTCTCTCAATTCTTATATGCATGATTTCATATCTTTGCAAGTCTCTTCGAGTTATTGGTTTGGTTTGGACAACTAGATTTGTAATTCTTGCAATGGGAAAAGTGCTTAGTTTTGAGTTCAATCATGCGGTGTCCTCACCCAGTGACATAGTAGGGTTAACGAGGCACGTACTTGTATTGTTGCCATCAAGGATACAAAGATGGGGTTTTCATCATATTGCTTGAGTTTATCCCTCTACATCATGTCATCTTACGTAATGCGTTACTCTATTCTTCATGACCTTAATACTCTAGATGCAGGCAGGAGTCGGTCGATGTGTGGAGTAATCGTAGTAGATGAAGAATCATTTCGATCTACTTGACACATACATGATGCCTATATGCATAATCATTTCCTTAGATATCTTCATAACTATGCAATTTTCTATCAATTGCTTAACACTAATTTTTTCACCCACCATATTATTTTCCTTCGAGAGAGAAGCCTCTAGTGAAACCAATGGCCCCCGGGTCTATTTTCCATATTATACTTTCCGATCTATAAACCAAAAATACCAAACATTTCTTGATGCAATTTTATTTACTTTTATTGCTCGCAATCTTTCATATCTATCTCTATCAGATCTAACCGTTGCACATAACCGTGAAGGGATGGACAACCCCTTTGTAGCGTTGGGTGCAAGTGTTTGATTGTTTGTGCAGGTGCATAAATTGGGGACTTACTTGTTCCTCCTGCTGTATTCATACCTTAGTTCTCAACAGCTGAGGGAAATACTTATCTACTTTGTTGCATCACCCTTTCCTCTTCAGGGAAAACCAATGCAAGCTCAAGAAGTAGCAAGAAGGATTTCTGGCGCCATTGCCGGGTAGGATACACATCAAGCCTACCAAGTACCAATCACAAACTCATCTCTTGCATTTACATTATTTGCCTTTTGCCTCTCGTTTTCCTCTCCCCCACTTCTAAAACAATTTTTCAGAAAGAAAAAAAAAATCTGCCTTTTTATTCTCCCTTCTTCCGTTTGTCTTTTTGTTTGCTTTTTGTTGGCTTGTGTGCTAGATTGCTTGCTTTGTCACGATGTTTGAGAATACCAAATTGTGTGACTTTTCCAATAATTATAATAATGATTTTATTATTTCTCGGATTGCTCCCACCACTAGTGCGGAATCTTATGAAATTAATGCCGCTTTGCTTAATCTTGTTATGAAAGAACAGTTTTCTGGCCTTCCTAGTGAAGATGACGCATCCCATCTAAATACTTTCATTGAGTTGTGTGACATGCAAAAGAAGGAAGATGTGGATAATTACATTGTTAAATTGAAGCTATTTCCATTCTCACTACGAGATCGTGCTAAAACTTGGTTTTCATCTTTGCCTAAAAATAGTATTGATTCATGGAATAAGTGTAAAGATGCTTTTATTTCCAAGTACTTTCCGCCCGCTAAAATCATCTCCCTTAGGAACGATATAATGAATTTTAAACAAATTGATCATGAGCATGTTGCACAATCTTGGGAGAGGATGAAATTAATGATTATAAATTGCCCCGTGCTTGGTTTGAGTTTATGGATGATTATACAATTTTTTATGCGAGATTGAATTTTGCATCTAGGAATCTTTTAGATTCAGACGTGGGTGGTAATTTTATGTAAATCTCATTAGGAGGAGCTACTAAACTCCTAGATAATATTATGGCAAATTACTCTCAATGGCATACCAAAAGATCTCCTACTAGTAAAAAAGTGCACGCTATTGAAGAAATAAATACTCTGAGTGAAAATATGGATGAATTAATGAAATTGTATTCTAGTAAGAGTGCTCCTATTGATCCTAATGATATGCCTTTGTCCTCTTTGATTGGCAATAATAATGAATCTATGGATGTGAATTTCGTTGGTAGGAACAATTTTGGTAATAACGCGTATAGAGGCAATTTCAACCCTAGGCCGTTTCCTAGTAATTCCTCTAATAATTATGGTAATTCCTATAACAATCCTTATGGAAATTATAATAACATGCCCTCTGATCTTGAGAATAATATTAAAGAATTTATTAGTTCTAAAAAGGTTTTCAATGCTTCGATTGAAGAAAAATTGCTCAAGATTGATGATTTGGCTAGGAACGTTGATAGAATTTCGCTTGAGATTGATTCTTTGAGAATTAGATCTACACCCCCCAAGACTTATATTAATGAGTATTTAAAAAGCTATGAGAACTTCTATTGATGAGTGTAAGGAAAGAACCGCTAGAATGCGTGCTAAGCGTGAATGGCTTGAAAAGGTATGTTCTCGTGATAATAATGATGAAGACATTAAAGTGATTGATGTGACTCATATTGAATCTTTGTTTTATACTTTAAATATTGATAAATATGGGACTAGAGATAAGTCAACTTTAGTTAGAAGTCATCCCAATGATTCATAGTCTATAGATCGTAATGCTAAAATTGATAAAAGTGGGATTGAAGAGGTCAGAACTTTAAATAGCTATGAAACCACTCTTTTGGGTTTCAAGGACTTCAATTATGATAGCTGTTATTTGATTGATTGTATTTCATTTTTGCAATACATGTTGAATTCTCCGCATGCTTATAATCAAAATAAGACTTCTACTAAACATATCGTTGATACTATGATGAAATATTTTGAAGAAAAACTTGAGTTGGAAGTTTCTATACCTAGAAAGCTTTATGATGAGTGGTAACCTACTATTAAGATTAAAATTAAAGATTGTGAGTGCCATGGTTTATGTGATTTGGCTGCTAGTGTTTCCACGATTCCGAAAAATTTATGTGATGTGCTAGGTTTTCTTGAACTTGGTGATTGCTCTTTGAATTTGCATCCAGCGGATTCCACTATTAAGAAACCTATGGGAAGGATTAATGATGTTATTATTATTGCAAATAGGAATTATGTGCCCATAGATTTCATTGTTCTTGATATAGATTGCAATCCTACATGTCCTATTATTCTTGGTAGACCTTTCCTTAGAAAGATTGGTGCAATTATTGATATGAAAGAAGAAAACATTACCTTATGAGAAAATAAGAGCATGGAGCACTTTCCTAGAAAGAAAATAAGATTACCTTATGAGAGTATTATGAGATCTACTTATGGATTGCATACCAGAGATGATAATACCTAGATCTAGTGTGTTATGCCTAGCTAGGGGCGTTAAACAATAGCGCTTGTTGGGAGGCAACACAATTTTATTTTTATGTTTTTGTTTTTGCTTCTGTTTTTGAGTTTTTCACACATTATTACCTCTGCGGTAATTGTGTTTTGGTGTTTCAATTAGTGTTTGAGCCAAGTAATACCTTTGGGATGGTGTATGGTGATTGTTGATTTGTTCTTCCTGAAAAACAGAAACTTTTGCGCTCAGTCCAGGAATTTTATAAATTTACTAGAACGCCGAATGAGTTTGAAATTTTTAAACAAGATTGATACAAAAATTTACAAGGTATTTCCAATGTTTAAGAATTTGTGGAGTTACAGAAGTATTTGAAGTTTACAGATTGCTACAGATTGTTCTGTTTTTGACAAATTCTGCCTTCTTTGTGTTGTTTACATATTTTGATGTATCTATGGGTTGTATAGGGGGGTATGAACCATGGAGAAGTTGGAATGCAGTAGATATCACACCAATATAAATCAAGAATGAGTTCACAACATTACCTAAAGTGGTGATTTATTTTTCTTATACAAACGGATCTCACAAGTTTTCTCTTGAGTTTTGTGTTGTGAAGTTTTCAAGTTTTGGGTAAAGATTTGATGGACTATGGAATAAGGACTGGCAAGAGCCTAAGCTTTGGGATGACCAAGTCACCCCAAGGAATCGAGGATGCCAATGAGGCTAAGATTGGTGATGCCGTGGAAGGCATCCCCTCTTTCGTCTTGAATCCATCGATAAATTTACTTAAGGCTATATTTTTATTCACCACATGATATGTGTTTTGCTTGGAGCGTCTTGTATGATGTGAGTCTTTGATTTTTATTTTTCCACAATTATCCTTGCTGTACAAACCTTTTGAGATAGACACGCATGAATTGTGAATTTATTAGAATACTCTATGTGCTTCACTTATATCTTTTGAGATCGGCAATTTTGCTCTAGTGCTTCACTTATATCTTTCTAGAGCACAATGGTGTTCTATTTTATAGAAATAATTGAACTATCATACCTCACTTATATTATTTTGAGAGTCTTTAAACATCATGGTAATTGGTTTAGGTTATGAATTTAATCCTAATGTAATGGGCATCCAAGAGGGATATAATAAAAACTTTCATATAAAGTGCATTGAATATTATGAGAAGTTTGATTCCTTGCATGAAGTTTTGAGATATAAAGATGGTGATATTAGGGTCATGCTAGTGAGTAATTGTGAATTGGTAAAAATAGTTGTGTAAAGGTTTGTGATTCCCATAGTATGCACGTATGGTGAACCATTATGTAGAGAAGTCGGAGCATGATTTGATTATTGATTGTCATCCTTTGTGTGGGGGCCGGGAGCGCGCGATGGTTAACTCCTACCAACCTCTCCCCTAGGAGCATGCGTCTAATACTATGCTTTGATAAATAATAGACTCTTGCAATAAGTATGTGAGTTTTTTATGACTAATAAAAGTCCATGGATTATATGCATTCTCACCCTTCCACCTTTGCAAGCCTCTCTAGTACTGCGCAACTTTCGCTGGTGCATTAAACCCACCATATACCCTTCCTCAAAACAGCCACCATACCTACCCATTATGGCATTTCCATAGACATTATGAGATATATTTCCATGCAACTTCCACTGTCCCGTTTATTATGACATGCACCATCATTTTCATATTTCTTTGCATGATCGTAAGATAGCTAGCATGATGTTTTCATGGCTTGTCCATTTTTTGATGTCATTTGCTATGCTAGATCATTGCACATCCCGGTACACCGCTAGAGGCATTCATATAGAGTCATATTTTGTTCTAGGTATCAAGTTGTAATTCTTGAGTAGTAAGTAAATAAAAGTGTGATGATCATTATTATTAGAGCATTACACTACTAGGGAAACATTATACATAGAGGATTATCAGTAGCGTTGGTCAAAATAGGGCGCTACTAATATCTAACAGTAGCGCGGGGAGACAAAGATCGCTACTGCTATGAAAATAGCAGTAGCGCATCCTAGAAAAAAAACGATACTACTATAACTGCCACACCGTTGCCAACAGGCTAGGTATAGTAGTAGCGCCCTATTTTGACAATCGCTACTGCTAAGAAAATAGCAGTAGTGTATTTTCCTTACAAGCGCTACCGCTAAGTATGACTTGCCCCTTCGTGGTTATCACTCCTTCCCCAATTCCACATTCTTCTCGCGTCCCTCTCCCCTCGCCGCCCCTGCTCCCTCTCCCCGCCCCTGCTCCCTCTCCCCGCCCCTGCTCCCTCGCCGCCACTGCCTCTGTCGCCATCATCGGGGCTGCCACCGGAGCCGTGCGCCATCTCCGCCACCGGAGCCACGCGCCCTCGACACCCCCGGGAGCCACTCTCGTCCCCTCCTTACCGCCATGCCTCCCTCCACGGCCATGCCTCCCTCACCGTCACGGGGCCGCCCTGCCTCCCTCCACGGCCCTGCCACCCTTGACGCCCGCCTCGCCATCGTCTCCCCCGAGCACCCTCTCTGTAAGACCCCACCCGTCCTCTCTAGGTTAATTTACTTAGGTGAATTTAGTTATGAACCCTAGCTAGGTTTAAGCAGAGTAGTAGTGGTATAGTAGGTGAATACTTTGCAAGAGGGCAGTAGGTTAATTTACTTAGGTGAATTTAGGTACGAACCCTAGGTTTAAGTATGAACCCTAGGTTTTAGTATGAACCCTAAGTAGCTAGGTTTTGGTATAAACCCTAGGTAGCTATTTATATATATATATATATGAATTTAGCTAGATATCAAATTAGGAAAGAAATATTATTCTAGGGCAGTACTGAAGTTTTTTGATCGTGTATATTTGGACATGTGGTTGCTCGTGTATATTTGGACATGTGTTGCGGTGTCGAAGATGGATATTTGAAAATTGTTTGTAGGGAATGATTCTGAGTGGCCTATGTTTTGCCGGAATCTTGATTCATCTCCGTTCCGACAAATTTCAGGCGCACTATTTGTCCAGTTTGTAGCAAAGCTCATGCCGAAATTTTCCGTTAATTTCGGCATGACTTGTGCTACAAACTAGGACATATCGAGTGCCCGGGATTTGCCACAACGGGAATGACTCAACATTCCTGCAAAACATTGACCTTTTTTATGTCATTATTCATTTTATTAGGTCTAGAATTAATTGACTAGATTTAATCATAGGAAACATGGCTAGCAACGATGAAGGAGAGGGTTCTGGTGATTGCAACGTCTACGCAGTGGTAGACGCCTATTTGAACCTTCTCGATGAGCAACGGTTGTTGCAGGGCCTGTTGGAAATATTCCCTAGAGGTAATAATAAATTAGTTATTATCATATTTCCTTGTTCATGATAATCGTTTATTATCCATGCTATAATTGTATTGATCAGAACCTCACATACATTTGTGGATACATAGACAACACCATGTCCCTACTATGCCTCTAATAGACTAGCTCGTTGATCAAAGATGGCTATGATTTCCTAGTCATGGACATGAGATGTCATTTGATAACGGGATCACGTCATTAGGAGAATGATGTGATGGACAAGACCCAAACTACAAACGTAGCATATGATCGTGTCAGTTTATTGCTACTGTTTTGTGCATGTCAAGTATCTATTCCTATGACCATGAGATCATGCAACTCACTAACACCGGAGGAGTGCCTTGTGTGTATGAAAGGTCGCAACGTAGTTGGGTGACTATAAGGTACTCTACAGGTATCTCCGAGGGTGTCTGTTGGGTTGCCACGGATCAAGACTGGGATTTGTTACTCCGTGTGACGGAGAGGTATCGCAGGGCCCACTCGGTAATACAACATCACAACAAGACTTGTAAGCAATATGACTAAGTGTTAGTCACGAGATCTTGTGTTATGGAACGAGTAAAGATACTTTCCGGTAACGAGGTTGAACTAGGTATGGAGATACCGACGATCGTATCTCGGGCAAGTAACATACCGAAGAACAAAGGGAACATCATACGAGATTAACTGAATCCTTGACATAGAGGTTCGACCGTTAATGATCTTCGTAGAATATGTAGGAGCCAATATGGGCATCTAGGTCCCGCTATTGGTTATTGACCATAGAGGTGTCTCGATCATGTCTATAGTTCTCGAACCCGCAGGGTCTGCACACTTAAGGTTTGGTGACGTTTTGATAGTATAGAGTTATGCATGGTGGTGACCGGAGGTCGTTTGGAGTCCCGGATGAGATCCCAGACGTCACGAGGAGCTCCGGAATGGTCCAGAGGTAAAGATTGATATATAGGAAGTCCTGTTTTGGTCGCGAGAAAAGTTTCGGGCTCATCGGTAGTGTACCGGGAGTGCCGGTAGTGTACCGGGGGACCATCGGGAGAGATATTTCGACCCAAGAGGCTACATGGGATGTGGGAGGAGGTAAACCAGCCCCTGGTGGGCTGGCCGAAGCCTCCTCTAAGGGCCCATGCAGCTGGAGTGGTTTGAGAAGGAAAAAATCCAAAGGTGGAGAGGTGGAAAGAGTTTCAAGTGAAAAGGAGGAATCCTACTCTTATAGGATTGCAGTAGGACTCCTCCACCTCCAATTTCGACCAAACCTTGAGGGTTTGAGGCTGACTCCTCCCCTCCCTCCCTCCTATATATACTAGAGGATTTAGAGGAAAAAGCTAACCCTAATAGCCACGTGCTACCTCTCCTCTAGTGCATAGTTTCTCCTCTAGATCGGTTTTCTATAGTGCTTAGGAGAAGCCCTGTCGGAATAGCTCCACCACCATCGTTGCAACGCCGTCGCACTGCCGGAGAACTCTTCTACCTCTCCACTCTCTCTTGTTGGATCAAGAAGGCGGAGATCGTCATTGAGCCGTACGTGTGCTGAACGCGGAGGTGTCGTCCGTTCGGCGCTAGATCGGAAGGACTGTGATCAAGATCGCGAGACGGATCATGATGAGATCGCAGGACGGATCGTGATGAGTCCACGGGATGGATCGTGATTGGATCACGGGACGGATCGTGATGAGATCATGGGATGCTCGGCGATTTGGATCGCAAAGACGTTCGACTACACCAACCGCGTTTCTTAACGCTTCCTGCTTAGCGATCTACAAGGGTATGTAGATCCACTCTCCCTCTCGTAGATGCTCCTCACCATGGATAGATCTTGCGTGTGCCTAGGAGTTTTTTTGTTTCCCATGCAACATTCCCCAACAGTGGTATCAGATCTAGGTCTATGTGTAGATGAGATCTCGAGTAGAACACAAAGAGTTTGTGGGTGTTGATGCTTAGATTGCTTCCTCCCTTGGTCGTATTTTGGTTCAGCAGTATTGTGGGATGAAGAGGCCCAAACCAACCCTACTCGTATGCTTACGAGAGACCGGTTCCATCAACTAACGTGTAACCTCGTTGCACAAAGATGGCTGCCGGGTGTCTGTTTCTCGTACTTTAGTTGGATCGGATTCGACAAAGGCGGTCCTTGAGAAGGTTGAAAAGCAACTTATGTATCACTGTTGTGGTTTTTGCGTAGGTGAGAATTGTTCTTGCTAGATACCCGTAGCACCACATAAAACATGCAACAACAATTAGAGGACGTCTAACTTGTTTTTGCAGGGTATGTTGTGATGTGATATGGCCAATTACATGATGAGATATATGTGATGTATGAGATGATCATGTGTTTTATAGAATATCATGACTTGCATGTCGATGAGTACGGCAACCGGCAGGAGCCATATGGTTGTCTTTAATTATTGTATGACCTGTGTGTCAATCATTAAGCGCTGTGTAATGCTTTACTTTATCGCTAAACGGTAGCAATAGTAGTAGAAGCATGGTGGGCGCGACAACCCCGATGGCAACACGTTGATGGAGATCAAGATGATGGAGATCATGGTGTCATGCTGGTGACGATGGAGATCATGTCGGTGCTTTCAAGATGGATATCAAAAGCACAAGTTCATGGCCATATCATGTCACTTATGATTTTCATGTGATGTTAATCCTTTTATGCACCTTGTTTTGCTTAGGACGACGGTAGCATTATAAGGTCATCCCTCACTTAATTTCAAGATAAATTGTGTTCTCCCTGAGTGTGCACCGTTGCGAAAGTTCGTCGTGTCAAGACACCACGTGATGATCGGGTGTGATAGACTCTACGTTCACATACAACGGGTGCAAGCCAGTGTTGCACATGCAGAACACTCGGGTTAAACTTGACGAGCCTAGCATGTACAAACACTCGGAAGACAAGAGACCGAAAGGTCGAACATGAGTCATATAGTAGATATGATCAACATGATGATGTTCACCATTGAAACCACCTCAACTTACGTGATGATCGGACTTGAGTTGGTGAATTTGGATCATGTATCACTCGAATGACCAGAGGGATGTCAATTTGAGTGGGAGTTCTTCAGTAATATGATTAATTGAAATCATTATCATGAACATAGTCAGTAGTGTCTTTGCAAATTATGTTGTAGATTACTTGCTCGCGCTGTAGCTCCCTTGAATTTTTTATGTTCCTAGAGAAATAGAGTTGAAAGATGATGGTAGCAATATTGCAGACTGGGTCCGTGATCTGAGGATTTTCCTCATTGCTGCACAGAAGGCTTATGTCCTTAATGCACCGCTCGGTGCGCCAACCCCTCTAGCGTCGTCTGTAGATGTTGTGAACATCTGACAGGCACGTTCTGATGACTACTTGATAGTTTAGTGTGTCATACATTACGGCTTAGAATTGAGGCTCCGAAACGTTTTGAACGTCACGGAACATATGAGATGTTCTAAGAGCTGAAATTAGGATCTCAGGCTCGTGCCCGTGTTGCAAGATATGAGATCTCCAACAAGATTCTTTGCCTGCAAGATGAAGGAGAATAGCTCAATCGTTGAGCATGCGCTCAGATTGTCTGGGTGCTACAATCGCTTGAATCAAGTGGGAGTTGATCTTCCAGATAAGATAGTGATTGATATAGTTCTCCAAGTCACTGTCACTAAGCTACTAGAACTTGGTGATGAACTATAAAATGCCAGGGATAGAAATAATGATCCCTGAGCTGTTCGTGATGTTTGACACCGCGAACGTAGAAATCAAGAAGGAGCGTCAAGTGTTGATGGTTAGTCAAACCACTAGTTTCGAGAAGGGTAGAAGCAAGGAGGGAAACTTCATGGATAGCAAGTCAGTTGCTGCTGCAGTGAAGCAGCCCAAAGTTGAACCCAAACCCGAGACTAAGTGCTTTGATTATGAGGAGAGCGATCGCTGAAGCGGAACAACCCTAGATACTTGGTAGATAAGAAGGCTGGCAAGGTCAACAGAAGTATATTTGATATACGTGTTATTGATGTGTGCCTTGCTAGTTCTCCTAGTAACACCTGGGTATTGGATACCGATTCGGTTGCTAAATATTAGTAACTCAAAATAAAAGCTACGGAATAAACGGAGAACTAGCTAAGGGTGAGGTGACGATGTGTGTTGGAAATGTTTCCAAGGTTGATGTGATCAACATCGCACGCTCTCTCTACCTTCGGGATTAGTGACGAACCTAAATAAATGTTATTTGGTGTTTCGCGTTGAGCATGAACGTGATTAGATTGTGTTTATTGCAACACGGTTATTCATTTAAGTTAGAGAATAATGGTTATTCTATTTACATGAATAATACCTTCAATGGTCATGCACCCAGTGAGAATGGTTTGTTGAATCTTGATCGTAGTAATACACATGTTCATAACATTGATGCCAAAAGATACAAAGTTAATAATAATAGTACCACATACTTGTGGCACTGCCGCTAAATGTCATATTGGTATAAAACGCATGAAGAAACTCCATGCTGATGGATCTTTGGACTCATTCGATTTCGAATCGGTTGAGACATGCGAACCATGCCTCTTGGTCAAGATGACTAAGGACCCCGTTTTCTGGTTTGATGGAGCGGGCAAGTGATTTATTGGAAATGATACATGTTGATGTATGCAATCCAATGAGTCTTATAGCGTGCGGTGGATATCGTTATTTTCTTACCTTCACTGATGGTTTGAGTAGATATAGTGTATATTTACATAATGAAACACAAGTTTGAATCGTTTGAAAGGTTCAAGCAAATTCAGAGTGAAGTTCCAGATCATCGTGACAAGAACATAAAAATGTCTGCGATATGATCGTGGAGGTGAATATCTAAGCTGCGAGTTTAGCATACAACTTTAGACAATGCGAAAGTTGTTTCACAACTCACGCCACCTGGAACACCATAGTGTGATGGTGTGTTCGAATGTCATGGTCGTACTCTATTGGATATCGTGCGTGCTATGATGTCTCTTATCGTTTTGCTACTATAATTTTGGGGTTATGCATTAGAGACAACTACATTGACTTTAAATAGGGCACCATCTAAATCCGTTGAGATGACATCGTGTGAATTATGGTTTTATAGAAACCTAAGCTGTCTTTTATTAATGTTTGGGGTTGTGATGCTTGTGTGGAAAAATGTTTTCACCTAAAGAGCTCGAACCCAAAGCGAACAAATGCATGTTCATAGATTACCCTAAGAACAGTTGGATGAACCTTCTATCTCAGATCCAAGCATAAAGTGTTTGTTGCTAAAATGGGTCCTTTCCCGAGAAAAATTTTCTCTCGAAAAAATTGAGTGGGAGGAAGATAGAACTTGATGAGGTTGTTGAACCTTTGTTTCAACCAGAGAGTAGCACAGTGCAGAAAGATGTTTCTATGGAACCTACGTCAGTTGAAGAGGAAGTAAATGATGATGATCATGAAGCTTCGGATCAAGTTACTATCAAACCTCGTAGGTCGACAAGGATGTGTACTGCTCCTGAGCAGTACGACAACCCTGTCTTGGAGGTCATGTTGTCGGACAACGATGAACCTATGAGCTGTGAAGAAGTGATGATGGGTCGAGATTCCGACAAATGGTTAGAGGCCATGAAATTCGAGAAAGGATCCTTGTATGAAAACCAAGTATAGACTTTGGTAGACTTGCTCGTTGGACGGCAGGTCGTTGAGTACAAATGGACCTTTAAGATGAAGACAGACGCTGATGGTGAATGTCACCATTTATAAAGCTCGATTTGTCGCAAAGAAGTTTCTGCCAAGTTCAAGGGGTTGACTGTGATGAGGCTTTCTCACTCGTAGCAATGCTAAAGTCTGTTGGAATTATGTTAGCAGTTGCTGCATTTTTCAATTATGAAATCTGGCAGATGATGCCAAAACATCATTTCCTTCCTTAAGGAAAGGTTGTATGAGATACAACCAGAAGGTTTTGTCAGTCCTAAGGATGCTAAAAGGTGTGCAAGCTTCAGTGATCCTTCTATGAACTGAAGCAAGCATCTCGGAGTTGGAATATATGCTTTGATGAGGCGATCAAAGTTTTTGAGTCTATACAAAGTTTATGAGAAACTTGTATTTACAATAAAGTGAGTGGGAGCACTATAGAGTTTCTGGTAAGCATATGTGGTTGACATATTGTTGATATGAAATGATGTAGAATTTCTGGAAAGCATAAACGGTTGTTTGAAAAGAGTTTTTCAAAGGAAGACCTAGATAAAGCTACCTAATTGTTGAGCATCAAGATCTATAGAGATAGATGAAGATGCTTGATGAGACTTTCAATGAGTACATACCTTGACAAGATTTTGAAAGATTTCAAAATGGATCAGTCAGATAAAGAGTTCTCGCCTGATTTGTAAGGTGTGAAGTTGAGTGAGACCCAAAGCTCGACAACGGTAGAAGAAAGAGAAAGGACGAACATCGTCCCCTATGCCTTAGCCATAGGCTCTATTATGCCATGCTGTGTACCGCACCTGGTGTGTGCCTTGCCATGAGTCTGTCGAGGGGTACAAAAGTGATCCAAGAGTGGATTACTGGACACCAGTCAAGATTATCCTTAGTAACTAAAAGACTAAGGAGATGTTTCTCGATTATGGAGGTGATAAAGGGTTCATCGTAAAGAGTTACGTCGATGCAAGCTATAACACTACTCTGGATGACTCTTTGTAGCAATCCGTATACGTATAGTGGAGCAGCCATTTGGAATAATACCAAGTGGACAGTGGTAGCAGTGTTTACAGTTTGACATAGAGATTTGCAAAGTACACGCGGATCGGAATGTTGCAGACCCGTTGACTATAAGACCTCTCTCATATGCCAAGCATGATCGAGCCCCAGAACTCATTGGGTGTTAGATTCATAACAATGCGAATCACATGGTGATGTGAACTAGATTATTGACTCTAGTGCAAGTCGAAGACTATTGGAAATATGCCCTAGAGGCAATAATAAATTAGTTATTATCATATTTCCTTGTTCATGATAATCGTTTATTATCCATGCTATAATTGTATTGATCGGAAACTCAGATACATGTGTGGATACATAGAGAACACCATGTCCCTAGTATGCCTCTAATAGACTAGCTCGTCGATCAAAGATGGCTATGGTTTCCTAGTCATGGACATGAGATGTCATTTGATAACGGGATCACGTCATTAGGAGAATGATGTGATGGACAAGACCCAAACTACAAACATAGCATATGATCGTGTCGGTTTATTGCTACTGTTTCTGCATGTCAAGTATCTGTTCCTATGACCATGAGATCATGCAACTCACTGACACCGGAGGAGTGCCTTGTGTGTATCAAACGTCGCAACGTAACTGGGTGACTATAAAGGTGCTCTACAGGTATCTCCGAGGGTGTCTGTTGGGTTGGCACGGATCAAGACTGGGATTTGTTACTCCGTGTGACGGAGAGGTATCTTAGGGCCCACTCGGTAATACAACATCACAGCAAGCCTTGCAAGCAATATGACTAAGTGTTAGTCACGAGATCTTGTGTTATGGAATGATTAAAGAGACTTGTCGGTAATGAGGTTGAACTAGGTATGGAGATACCGACGATCGAATCTCGGGCAAGTAACATACCGAAGAACAAAGGGAACATCATACGAGATTAACTGAATCCTTGACATGGAGGTTCGACCGATAAAGATCTTCATAGAATATGTAGGAGCCAATATGGGCATCTAGGTCCTATTATTGGTTATTGACCGTAGAGGTGTCTCGGTCATGTCTACATAGTTCTCGAACCCGCAAGGTTTGCACACTTAAGGTTTGCTGACGTTTCAGTAGTATAGAGCTATGCATGGTGGTGACTGAAGGTTGTTTGGAGTCCCGTATGAAATCCCGGACGTCACGAGGAGCTCCGGAATGGTCTGGAGGTAAAGATTGATATATAGGAAGTCCTATTTTGGTCATCGGAAAAGTTTCGGGCTCATCGATAGTGTACGGGGAGTGTCGGTAGTGTACCGGGGGACCATCGGGAGAGATATTTCGACCCAAGAGGCTACATGGGCTGTGGGAGGAGGTAAACCAGCCCCTGGTGGAATGTCCGAAGCATCCTCTAAGGGCCCATGCGGCTGGAGTGGTTTGAGAAGGAAAAAATCCAAAGGTGAAGAGGTGGAAAGAGTTTCCAAGTGGAAAGCAGGAATCCTACTCCTAATAGGATTAGAGTAGGACTCCTCCACCTCCAATTTCGACCAAACCTTGAGGGTTTGAGGCTGCCTCCTCCCCTCCCTCCCTCCTATATATACTAGAGGATTTAGAGGAAAAAGCTAACCCTAATAGCCATGTGCTACCTCTCCTCTAGTGCATAGTTTCTTCTCTAGATCGGTTTTCTGCAGTGCTTAGGCGAAGCCCTGCCGGAATAGCTCCACCACCATCGCTGCAACGCCGTCGCGCTGCCGGATAACTCTTCTACCTATCCGCTCTCTCTTGCAGGATCAAGAAGGCGGAGATCGTCATTGAGCCATACGTGTGCTGCACGCGGAGGTGTCGTCCGTTCGACGCTAGATCAGAAGGACCGTGATCAAGATTGCGAGACGGATCATGATGAGATCGCAGGACGGATCATGATGAGTTCGCGAGACGGATCGTGATTGGATCGCAGGACGGATCGTGATGAGATCTTGGGATGCTCGGCGATTTGGATCGTGAAGACGTTCGACTACACCAACCGCGTTTCTTAACGCTTCCCGCTTAGCGATCTACAAGGGTATGTAGATCCACTCTCCCTCTCGTAGATGCTCATCACCATGGATAGATCTTGCGTGTGCATAGGAAACTTTTTGTTTCCCATGCAACGTTCCCCAACAAGGCCCACCTATCACATGCGAGACTGAGACCAACATCGAGACCGGCGCAGAGACTGACACCGGCGTTGAGACTGACACCGGCGTCGAGACCGGCACCGAGACTGGCACCAAGACTGGCGAAGCCGGTATAGAACCAAAACCAAAGAGGCAACGGTGCCCAAACCAGCTCATCACTACTGGACTGTGTTGGGGATAATAAACGATTATCATGAACAAGGAAATATAATAATAAACACTTTATTTATTTCCTCTAGGGCATATTTCCAACAGTCTCCCACTTGCACTAGAGTCAATAATCTAGTTCACCTCACTATGTGATTTACATTGTAATGAATCGAACATCCATGCAGTTCTGGTGTTGATCATGTTTAGCCCTTGGAAGAGGTTTAGTCAACGGGTCTGCAACATTCAGATCCGTGTGGACTTTGCAAATATTTATGTCCTTCTCCTTGTTGTAATCGCGGATGGAGTTGAAGCGTCGCTTTATGTGTCTGGTCCTCTTGTGAAACCTTGGTTCCTTGGCCAGAGCAATGGCACCAGTGTTGTCACAGAATAGGTTCATAGGATTCAGTGCACTGGGCACTACTCCAAGATCTGTCATGAACTCCTTCATCCAGACACCTTCCTTCGCTGCCTCCGAGGCTGCGATGTACTCTGCTTCGCACGTAGAATCGGCTACCACGCATTGCTTGGAACTGCAGCAGCTAACCGCTCCCATGTTGAGAATAAATATGTATCTGGTTTGTGACTTAGAGTCATCCGGATAAGTGTCAAAGCTTGCATCGATGTAACCCTTTACGACGAGCTCTTCATCACCTTCATAAACAAGAAACATTTCCTTAGTCCTTTTCAGGTACTTAAGGATATTCTTGACCGCTGCCCAGTGCTCCATTCCAGGATCACTTTGAAACCTTCCGGCCATACTTATGGCAAGACTGACATCGGGTCTTGTGCACAGCATTGCATACATGATAGAGCCTATGGCTGAAGCATAGGGGATGACACTCATCTTTTCTCTATCCTCTGCAGTCACTGGGCATTGAGTGTTACTCAACTTCACACCTTGTAACACAGGCAAGAACCCCTTCTTGGACTGATCCATTTTGAACTTCTTCAAAACTTTATCAAGGTATGTGCTCTATGAAAGTGCTATTAAGCGTCTCAATCTATCTCTATAGATCTTAATGCCTAATATGAAAGCAGCTTCTCCTTGGTCCTTCATTGAAAAACTCTTGTTCAAATATTCCTTCACGCTTTCCAGCATTTCTATATTGTTTCCAATCAGCAATATGTCATCCACATATAATATTAGAAACACTATAGAGCTCCCACTCACTTTCTTGTAAATACAAGCTTCTCCATAAACTTGTATAAACTCAAACGCTTTGATCACCTCATCAAAACGCTTATTCCAACTCCAAGATGCTTGCACCAGCCCATAAATGGATCGCAGGAGTTTGCAAACTTTGTCAGCATTCTATGAATCGACAAAACCTTCTGGTTACATCATATACAACTCTTCCTCAAGGAAACCGTTGAGGAACGCTGTTTTGACATCCATCTGCCAAATCTCATAGTCGAAATAAGTAGCTATTGCCAACATGATTCTGACAGACTTAAGCATCGCTACGGGTGAGAAGGTCTCATCGTAGTCAACTCCTTGAACTTGTGAAAAACCCTTTGCCACAAGTCAAACTTTATAGACGGTGACATTATTGTCCGCGTCTGTCTTCTTCTTAAAGATCCATTTGTTCTGAATGGCCTTTCGCCCTTCAGGTAATACTTCCATATTCCATACTTTGTTTTCATACATGGATCCCATCTCGGATTCATGGCCTCTAACCATTTCTCAGAATCCGGGCCCATCACTGCTCCTCCATAGCTCGTAGGTTCATTGTTGTCCAACAACATGACCTCCAAGACAGGGTTGTCGTACCACTCAGGCGTAGTACGCGGCCTTGTCGACCTACGAGGTTCAATAGTAGCTTGATCTGAAGCTTCATGATCATCATCATTAACTTCCTCTTCTACCATCGTAGGTTCCACAGAAACATCTTTATGCGTTGCGCTACTTTCTGGTTGAAGTAAAGGTTCAATAACCTCATCAAGCTATTTTCCTCCCACTCAATTCTTTCGAGAGAAACTCTTTCTCAAGAAATGTTCCATTCTTAGCGACAAACACTTTGCCTTCGGATCTGAGATAGAAGGTATACCCGACTGTCTCTTTCGGGTATCCTATGAAGACGCATTTCTCCGCTTTGGGCTCCAGCTTTTCAGGCTGAAGCTTTTTGACATAAGCATCACATCCCCAAACATTAAGAAACGATAACTTTGGCCTCTTGCCAAACCACAGTTCATATGGCGTCGTCACAACGGATTTCGATGGTGCCCTATTTAAAGTGAATGCAGCTGTCTCTAATGCATAACCCCAAAACGATAGTGGCAAATCAGCAAGAGACGTCGTAAAACGCACCATATCTAATAAGGTTCGATTACGACGTTCGGACACACCATTACGTTGTGGTGTTCTGGGTAGTGTCAACTGTGAAACAATTCCACACTGTCTTAAGTGACTGCCAAACTCATAACTCAGATATTCACCTCCTCGATCAGATCGCAAGAATTTAATCTTCGTGTTATGATGATTCTCAACTTCACTCTAAAATTGCTTGAACTTTTCAAACGTTTCAGAATTGTGTTTCATTAAGTAAATATACCCATATCTACTTAAGTCATCACTGAAGGTGAGAAATAATGATATCCACCACGCGTTGTAACATTCATTGGACCGCACACATCGGTATGTATGATTTCTAATAAGTCACTCGCCCGTTCCATTGTTCCAGAGAACGGCGTTTTTGTCATCTTGCCCATGAGGTATGGTTCACATGTGTCAAGTGATTCAAAATCAAGTGACTCCAAAAGTCCATCAGCATGGAGCTTCCTCATGCGTTTTACACCAATATGACCTAAATGGCAGTGCCACAAGAAAGTGGTACTATCATTATCAACTCTACGTCTTTTGGCATCAATGTTATGAACATGTGTGTCATCACTATCAAGATTCAATATGAATAAACCCCTCACATTGGGTGCATGAACATAAAAGATATTACTCATATAAATCGAACAACCTTTATTCTCTGATTTAAATGAGTAACCATCTCGCAATAAACAAGATCTAGATATAATGTTCATGCTTAACGCAGGCACTAAATAACAATTATTCAGGTTCATCACTAATCCCGATGCTAATCAAAGAGAGAGCGTGCCGACGGCGATCACATCAACCTTGGAACCATTTCCCACGCGCATTGTCACTTCATCCTTAGCCAGCCTTCGTCTATTCCGTAGTTCCTATTTTGAGTTGCAAATGTGAGCAACCGAACCGGTATCAAATACCCAGGCATTACTACGAGAGCTAGTAAGGTACGCATCAATAACATGTATATCACATATACCTTGTTTGTCGTTGGCCACCTTCTTGTCAGCTAGGTACTTGCGGCAGTTCCGCTTCCAGTGACCAGTTCCCTTGCAATGAAAGCACTCAGTTTCTGTCTTAGGTCCATGCTTAGGCTTCTTTACAGGACTAGCAACTACTTTGCCATCCTTCTTGGTTTTACCCTTCTTGCCCTTGCCCTTGCCATTCTTCTTGAAACTAGTGGTTTTATTACCCATCAACACTTGATGTTCTTTCTGGATTTTAGACTCAGCGACTTTTAGCATCGCAAACAGCTCGGCGACTGACTTGTTCATCCCGTGCATGTTATAGTTTATCACAAAGCTCTTATAACTAGGTGGTAGTGATTGAAGAACTCTATCAGTGATCGCCTCTGGCGGAAGGGCAATTCCCAACTCTGCTAGACGAGTCGAATACCCAGACATTCTGAGTATATGTTCATTGATAGACCTATTCTCCTCCATCTTGCAAGCATAGAACTTATCGGAGGTCTCATACCTCTCGATCTGGGCATTCTTCTGAAAGATAAACTTCAACTCCTGGAACATCTCATATGCTCCATGACGTTCAAAACGTCTTTGAAGTCCCAGTTCTGAGACATACAATATTGCACACTGAACTATAGAGTAATCTCCAGTACGTGCCTCCCAAGCGTTCTTAACGTCTTCGGAGGTCATGTCTTCTGGTTGGTCACCAAGCGGTGCATCAAGGACATATGATTTCTGGGAAGTCGTGAGGATAATCCTCAGATTACGGGCCCAGTCAACAAAGTTACTTCCATCATCTTTCAACTTAGCTTTCTCTAGGAACGCATTAAAATTCATGGGTGCTACTACGCGAGCCATTGATCTACAATATAAATAAGCAAAGTTTACTTAGACTATTGTTCAAGATAATGAGTTTAGTTAATCAAATTACTAAAGCTCCCACTCAAATTGACATCCCTCAGGTCATCTGAGTGTCACATGATCCAAATTAACCAACTCAAGTCCGATCATCACGTGAGTTGAGGTGGTTTCAATGGTGAACATCATTATGTTGATCATATCTACTATATGACTCATGTTCGACCTTTCGGTCTCTAGTGTTCCGAGGCCATGTCTGTACATGCTAGGCTCGTCAAGTTTAAACCGAGTGTTCTGCATATGCAACACTGGCTTGCACCCGTTGTATGTGAACATAGAGTCTATCACACCCGATCATCACGTGGTGTCTCGACACGACGAACTTTCGCAACGGTGCACACTCGGGGAGAACACAATTCATCTTGAAATTTAAGTGAGGGATCACCTTATAATGCTACCATCGTCCTAAGCAAAACAAGGTGCAAAAAATGATTAACATCACATGCAAATCATAAGTGACATGATATGGCCATGAACTTGTGCTTTTGATCTCCATCTAGAAAGCACCGACATGATCTCCATCGTCACCGGCACGACACCATGATCTCCATCATCTTGATCTCCATCAACGTGTCTCCATTGGGGTTGTCGCGCCCAACATGCTTCTACTACTATTGCTACCGTTTAGCGATAAAGTAAAGCATTACATACCGCTTAATGATTGACACGCAAGTCATACAATAATTAAAGACAACCCTATGGCTCCTGCCAGTTGTCGTACTCATCGACATGCAAGTCGTGATAATCTACACATCACATGATCATTTCATACATCACATATATCACATCATGTAATTGGCCATATCACATCACAACATACCCTGCAAAAACAAGTCAGACGTCCTCTAATTGTTGTTGCATGTTTTCTGTGACTGCTATGGGTATCTAGAAGGAAAAATTCTCATCTACGCAAAAAACCACAACGGTGATACACTAGTTGCTTTTCAACCTTCTCAAGGCCGCCTTTGTCGAATCCGATCCAACTAAAGTAAGAGAAACTGGCACCCGTAAGCCATCTTTGCAACAAGTTGCGGTTGAGGGAACCGGTTTCTCGTAAGCGTATGAGTAATGTTGGTCCGGGATGCTTCATCTCACAATACCTCTGAACCAAAATACGACCAAGGGAGGAAGCGATCTAAGCATCAACGCCCACAAACTCTTTGTGTTCTACTCGAGATCTCATCTACACATAGACCTAGCTCTGATACCACTATTGGGGAACGTTGCATGGGAAACAAAAAATTTCCTACGTTGACGCAAGACCTATCCATGGTGATGAGCATCTATGAGAGGGAGAGTGGATCTATGTACCCTTGTAGATCGCTAAGCGGGAAGCGTTAAGAAACATGGTTGGTGTAGTCGAATGTCTTCGTGGTCCAAATCGCCGAGTGTCCCGCGATCCAATCATGATCCGTCCTACGATCCAATCACGATCCGTCCCATGAACTTGATCATGATCCGTCCCGCGAACTTGATCCCGGTCCTTCTGACCTAGCGCCGAACGGACGGCACCTCCGCGTTCAGCACATGTACAGCTTGATGACGATCTCCGTCGTCTTGATCCAGCAAGAGGGAGTGGAGAGGTAGAAGATTTCTCCGGCAGCATGACGGTGCTCCGGCGGTGGTGGTGGAGCTATTTCAGCAGGGCTTTGCCTAAGAACTACAGAAATCCAATCTAGAGGACAAACTATGCACTTGAGGAACGGGTAGCACGTGGCTGAAAATTCTGTGCCAAAACCCTAAAACCTCTAGTATATATAAGAGGGAGGGAGGAGAGGTCTTGGCACAAGGGCCAAGTCCTCCTTGGTTCGGCCGAAGGGGGAGGAGAGGAGGATTCCTCCTCCAATCCTAGTAGGACTAGGATTCCTCCCCTTTTTGCCTTTTTCCACTTTTCCCTTTGGGTTTTCTTTCCCTAGCCGCATGGGCCTTGTGTGGGACTTACACCAGCCCACCAAGGGCTGGTATTCATCCTCCCACAGCCCATGTAACCTCTCGGGTCGAAATACCCCTCCCGATGGTCTCCCGGTACACTACCGACACTCCCGGTACACTACCGATGAGCCCGAAACTTTTCTGGCGACCAAAATAGGACTTCTTATATATCAATCTTTACCTCCGGACCATTCCGGAGCTTCTCGTGCCATCCGGGATCTCATCCAGGACTCCAAACAACCTTCGGTCACCACCATGCATAACTCTATACTACCGAAACGTCACCAAACCTTAAGTGTGTAGACCCTACGGGTTCGAGAACTATGTAGACATAACCGAGACACCTCTATGGTCAATAACAAATAGCGGGACCTGGATGCCCATATTGGTTCCTACCTATTCTATGAAGATCTTTATCGGGCGAACCTCTATGTCAAGGATTCAATTAATCCCGTATGATGTTCCCTTTGTTCCTCGATATGTTACTTGCCCGAGATTCGATCGTCGGTATCTCCATACCTAGTTCAACTTCATTACCGGCAAGTCTCTTTACTCATTCTGTAATACAAGATCCCATGACTAACACTTAGTCACATTGGTTGCAAGGCTTATTGTGATGTTGTATTACCGAGTGGGCCCTGAGATACCTCTCCGTCACATGGAGTAACAAATCCCAGTCTTGATCCATGCCAACCCAACAGACACCCTTGGAGATACCTGTAGAGCACCTTTCTAGTCACCTAGTTACGTTGCGACGTTTGATACACACAAGTCACTCTTCCGGTGTCCGTGAGTTGCATGATCTCATGGTCATAGAAACATATACTTGACATGCAGAAAACAGTAGCAATAAACTGACACGATCATATGCTATGTTTGTAGTTTGGGTCTTGTCCATGACACCATTCTCCTAATGATGTGATCTCATTATCAAATGACATCACATGTCAATGGCTAGGAAACCTTGGCCATCTTTGATCAACGAGCTAGTTCACTAGAGGCATACTAGGGACAAAGTGTTGTCTATTTACCCACACATGTTATGCGTTTCCAATCAATACAATTATAGCATGGATAATAAACGATTATCATGAACAAGGAAATATAATAATAAACACTTTATTTATTGCCTCTAGGGCATATTTCCAACAAACTGGTGGTCACGGAGATGGATGACGGCAATTTTGAGCCAAAAGAGCCTGCGGAAGCGCGCGCGTCCTTCGGCAATCAAATAGGCTGCATCCTATGGGCAACCGCCACCATCAATGATGCGAAACTATGGAAGATACCAGATATGAAGCAGTCCCTCCTAACGAATCTGCCCCAGGTGTTCTTGTTACAGGGCCGGGATGAAATCAAATATAAAAATCTAGATAAAGACCCATCAATGAAGAAGATAAACAGACACGCCATGGGCAAGTTTAGCGGCGCGTTGTCCGCCTGGAAAGTAAGGCTGAAAGCAAGGATCATCGACAAAAAGGAACCCTACTCCAAGATTGTAAAGGATAATCCGACAATTACAGAAGAGCATTTTGAAATATTCAAGGCGGCTTGCGTTGCCGAAGCTGCCAAAGAAAAGTCAGAGTACATGAAGGGGCTTCAAGAGAGGAACATGGGGTGCCACCACCTCGGAAGCCGTGGTTACGCGGGGAAGAGGTCCATATGGGCCAAGGAGGATGCGGAACGCGAAAGTCGGGGCATCCCAGACCCCTTGGCGGAGTTCACCGTCCCGTAGGAGCGTGACGTCCTTAGGGCCCGGTACCATTGGGACCCAGTAAAGAAGGTTTTTGAGACGGACGCGGTCATGACGGAGTTCATGAGACTGTTGGTAATTTTTAGCTTCTGATCAATTCGACTGCACGTTTAGTCATATTTGTAAACGATCCTTGTTCCTTTTGCAGAGAGAGCAGCACAGGATCGCGGCCGAAAGCGACTCGTCGTCGGAGACGTTGGCGAGGCCCAAGTGGGACAACCCATTCAACCGGGCCTTGAACATATTGAAAGGACTCCCGGTGGACACTCGGCCGTCATATGGACGCGTGCACGACGTCGGAGATGGCGCCATGTGGAAGAAGTATTACCGTGAGACCATGAAGGAGAGAAAGGAAAGACGGACGTTAAATGAAGAAAATATCGACAAGAAGGTTGCGATTGTGGTCGCAGCAGCGGTAGCTGCCGCAAAACAGGAGATTGCAGCTTCGTATGGTGTCTTGGTTCCGGATATCGTCAGTTGGGGTAGGCAAAATCCAAATAAAGAGGCAGCGGACTTTCCCCTTTCCAACTTCTTCGGGAGCAGCTCGACTAGCATTGCACCAGCACCGGCTCCTGCACCGGCTCCCGCACCTCCTCCTGCACCGGCTCCTGCACCAGCTCCTGCACCGGCTCCTGCACCAGCTCCTGCACCGGCTCCCGCACCTGCTCTTGCACCTGCTCCCGCACCTGCTCCTGCATCGGCTCCCGCACCTGCTCATAGCAGCATGTCCTCCATCTCGGACATGCTCGGCGGTGCTTCATCTTTGGCTGAGCTCAACGACCTCATGGTACCTGTCACACCGTCCCTCTTCAATAAATGTGTAATCTCCCATTTCCGTTGCCTTTCAGATGTCTCACGTCGCAGACATGTCTTTGCAGGCCGACGTTACCCTGTGCACCATATTGTACACCATCAGGGCCAGAAGGTGGATGTGGGGAAGGCGACGATAGTGAAGCCGAAGGAACAATTGTTCCACAGCCGTCCGATCCCCCCTGACGTCTTCAAGATTTTCGTGGCTAGTATCAAACCGGGCCACGAGAATTTGGCTCCTCCGGTACTAGGGGGAGATGACGACGCGACCCCACGACAGCTTGGTGATTGCAAGAGGTGGGTCATGTTGTGGCCAAAGAGTCTCCTTCGTCTGGAGGCGGCCGAGAGCACACCCACTACCACGCAGCCTTAGCAAGGTATGAACGTCATCACCCCACCTACCCAATTAGCATCGCATGTCGTGTCGGGTGATAGCAGATGGGGTGAGGAAGAGGCTCCATTAGTCGCTGTTGACGTTGCCGCCACCAAAGAAGCAATGCATGATATCGATGTCATCGATGAGGATGACGATGACACTCTATAGTATCTCAATACTGGCGCCTATGACGGCGGAGGATTGATGGCTCAGCAGTATGACTACTCAGGGTTTGAGCGTCATGAGTCGGTGCCTGAATTGCCGCCTCCGGAGGCTAAACGTATTATAGACGACCTTCTAGTAGCAAAGAAGCATAGGAAGAGAGCGAGGAAAGGTAACAAGGCTGCTTCTATGATCCAGCCGCCTCCGCAGCCTCGGGTTCAAGACCGTATACCTGTCATAGGTGCGGCAAAATACCATATCCCCGTTGAACCAATCCTACCTAAGGCAGCATTAGAGGCCATATACGGCAATCTCAGGAGACTTTCATGACGATGTGCTGCGAAGAGTGAAAAGCCTGATCGCCTCGCAAAATCCAGGATACCCACTCTGTGTGGTTAACATGCCGCAACAAAGGTTGTACGTCGACACATTCCCCACGGAAAAGTTCTTCCTTCGATTCGATTACATCTTCGACATGTTTCACGTGAAAAAGCTGGATTTTACGTTTGTCCGCCTTTTTGCCTTGCACATGAACTACATCATCAGGATTAATTAGATACCTTATATCTATGTCGCTCACCCGTACTTCATGCACGAGACCTTCTTGGCAGACTGCAAAGAGCACCGTGAATACGCGAGTAACTACATCGCCGATTTCATGGTCGGCAATAAGGACAAGGAGACGATTCTCGTGCCTTATCATCCCATGTAAGTCATCCGCGTGGATATCCTTCCTTCGATTTCAATCATTTCATTTGCACACGTGGAGGCTAATTTGAGGTGTACTTATTTTGTGCAGCGACGGGCATGCCGTCCTCAACATCCTTTACCCCCGAGTATCCCATGCTCTTTACTTGGACTCGTCGAAGAACATGAAGAAAAAGGATTACACCCACATCAAGTTTGTTCTCGACAGTGCTATCTTTATGTATAGCGTACGGGGTGGAGAGATCTTGCTCAGGAAGACAAGGAACCGCGCACCCTACTTCGGCCATAAGACTGACTTCTGATGCATCCAGCAACCAAGTGGTACTATCAGTGATGGATTCTATGTCCTCCACCACATGCAGTCTATGTCCTCCACCACATGCAGGAGTTCAGACAGGATCAGCAGAACCTTCACATGTCACCTAGATCCGGCGATGCCCAGATTCTGCAATGGGCAAACAACATAGGAGATATCCAGGATCATCGACTCTGAGCTGAGTTCTATCACATCCAGCGTGAACTTGCCCAAATCATCATGAAGGAGGTCCTCGAAAAAACAGGGATGTTCTACGAAGAAGGGCAAATGTCGTGGGAAGACGTCCGAACACGCGTAGCCGCTCAGCGTCTCGACCTGAAGCCTTTCACTGCACTCGGGGACTATCTCCTTGACTTGCATGGATAGCACGACATGTTGGAGTGATTGACGACATATGACAATGTGTCCGTTTAGTCCATACTTGCTCTATGACGAAACTTTGAGTTATGCACGACGAAACTTTATTTGTGATGTAATTAAACCGTCCTCCTCAACTAGCGAAGATCACTCTAGTTAGGGCATTTTGGGTACGATGAACTTTGTATGCTTATGATATGTTGCTTCTATTTTTGCCAAGTCTGTCTCTTTATGTTGCTCAACTATATATGTTGCATATCATCAACTCATGTGACGATGTAGGTGCATAGATCATTGATGGCGAAGAGTGCTACGCCAGGAGTATACGACGAGTGGCCAGAGTGTCAGGCCCAAGTGTACCGGTTTCCAGTTTCCGAGTGACAACCAGTAGTCACTTTAGGTTCACGCTAGTGCGAGAGAGGGATACGAACCGACGCCTCAAGAAGTACTACATTATGTATGATGAGACATGTCATGTAACTTGTATAGCTATATCGTGATTATGACGTGACGACATGATTTGTGTTGGATGATATGATGAGACTATTATGTGTATGATATGATGAGCATATTGCATGTTTATGATATGACTAGAATACTGTATGAAACCTGCACGGAAACATCGCAAATACGTAGCAAAAAATGATGTGAGAAAATATAGTAGTAGCGCTCTTTAGCGCTAGACAGGAAAGCGCTGCTGCTAAGTAGGTATAACAGTAGCGCGTATCAAAACACGCTACTGATACACTTAGCAGTAGCGTCGGTACAGAAAGTGCTACTACTAAGTAGGTATAGCAACAGCGCGTGTCAAAACGTGCTACTGATAAACTTTAGTTGTAGCGCCATATCAGTAGCGTGTTTTGATACACTAAATACCCGCGCTACAGCTAAGGTTTTCCCTAGTAGTGTTGTCCCATGTGAGGAAAGGATGATGGAATCTATGATTCCCTCACAAGTTGGGATGAGACTCCAGACTTTATGAAAAATAAAAGAGGCTATTGAAGTCCAAATAAAAAAAGAGACCAAAGATGCCCACCAAAATAAAAAAAAGAGAAAAGAGAGTAGGGACAATGTTACTATCTTTTTTTCAACACTTGTGCTTCAAAGTACCACCATGATCTTCATGATAGAGAGTCTCCTATTTTGTCACTCTCATATACTAGTGGGAATTTCTCATTATATAACTTGTCTTGTATATTCCAATGATGGGCTTCCTCAAATTGCCCTAGGTCTTCATGAGCAAGTAGGTTGGATGCACACCCACTTAGTTTCTTTTTGAGCTTTCATACACTTATAGCTCTAGTGCATTAGTTGCATGGCAATCCCTACTCACTCACACTGATATCTATTAATGGGCATATCCATAGCCCGTTGATACGCCTAGTTGATGTGAGACTATCTTCTCCTTTTTCTTCACAACCTCCACCATATTCTATTCCACCTATAGTGCTATATCCATGTCTCACGCTCATGTATTGCGTGAGAGTTGAAAAGGTTTGAGAACATAAAAGGTGTGAAACAATTGCTTGACTTGTCATCGGGGTTGTGCATGATATAAATACTTTGTGTGGGGAAGATGGAGCATAGCCGGACTATATGATTTTGTAGGGATAACTTTCTTTTGCCATGTTATTTTTAAGAGACACGATTACTTTGTTAGTATGCTTGAAGTATTACTGTTTTTATGTCAACATTAAGCTTTTGTTTTGAGTCTTATGGATCTGAACATTCATACCACAATAAAGAATATTACATGGATAAATATGTTAGGTAGCATTCCACAGCAAAAATTCTGTTTTTATCATTTACCTACTCGAGGACGAGTACGAATTAAGCTTGAGGATGTTGATACGTCTCCAACATATCTATAATTTTTGATTGTTCCATGCTATTATATTATCTGTTTTGGATGTTTTATACAAATTAATATGCTATTTTATATTGATTTTGGGACTAACCTATTAACCTAGTGCCCAGTGCTAGTTTTTGGTTTTTCCTTGTTTTTGAGTATTGTAGAAAAGGAATATCAAACGGAGTCCAAACGGAATAAAATTTTGTGATGATTTTTCTTGGACCAGAAGAAACCCACGAGACTTGGAGAAGAGGCCAGAAGAGCCACGGGTGGGCCACAAGCCACCCTGGCACAGCCAGGGGGCATGCCCCCCCATTGTGGGCCCCCGTAGCTCCTCTAACCCTAATCTCCGGCCTATTAATTCAGAAATTTTCCCCCAATACCAAAAAGATCCACGATGATACTTTTCCGCCATCGGAAGCCTCCGTTCCCGAGAGATCCAATCTTGGAGCCTTTTCCGGTCATTTGTCGCAGGGGGATTCAATCAAGGAGGGCCTCTACATCAACTCCATTGCCCCTCTCATGACGCATGAGTAGTTCACCATAGACCTACGAGTCCATAGCTAGTAGCTAGATAGCTTCTTCTCTCCCTTTGTTCTTCAATGCCATGTTCTTCATGCTCTTCATGGGGATCTATCCGATGTAATACTCTTTTGCGATATGTTTGTAGAGACCCGATGAATTGTGGGTTTATGATCAGATTATCTATGAATATTATTTGAATCTTCTCTGAATTCTTATATGCATGATTTCATATCTTTTCAAGTCTCTTCGAGTTATTGGTTTGGTTTGGCCAACTAGATTGGTAATTCTTGCAATGGGAGAAGTGGTTAGTTTTGGGTTCAATCTTGCGGTGTCCTCACCAAGTGACATAGTAGGGGTAGCGAGGCACGTATTTGTATTGTTTCCATCAAGGATAAAAAGGTGGGGTTTTCATCATATTGCTTGAGTTTATCCCTATACATCATGTCATCTTACTTAAGGTGTTACTCTGTTCTTCATGAACTTAATACTCTAGATGCAGGCATGAGTCGATCGATGTGTGGAGTAATAGTAGTAGATGCAGAATCGTTTTGGTCTACTAGACACGGACGTGATGCCTATATGCATAATCATTGC
Source organism: Hordeum marinum (assembly GCA_022496015.1). Taxonomy (NCBI): domain Eukaryota; kingdom Viridiplantae; phylum Streptophyta; class Magnoliopsida; order Poales; family Poaceae; genus Hordeum; species Hordeum marinum. Next base: position 179,004,388 of record CM039678.1, on the reverse strand, counting down.
CTTGGATATCATCATAACTATGCGCTTTTCTATCAATTGCTTGACAGTAATTTGTTCACCCACCATATTATTTTCCTTCGAGAGAGAAGCCTCTGGTGAAACCTATGGCCCCCGGGTCTATTTTCCATATTATACTTTCAGATCTATAAACCAAAAATACCAAAAATATCTTGCTGCAATTTTATTTACTTTTACTTCTCGCAATCTTTCATATCTATCTCTATTAGATCTAATCCTTGCAAGTAAGTGCGAAGGGATTGACGACCTCTTTATAGCGTTGGGTGCAAGTGTTTGATTGTAGCGACCCGACCAGGAAAGATCAAGCCTCTGTGTGTTCTGTGCCATCCCTGGATCAGTATGCTGGCACACACAGTACATCAATGTATATATCAAAGTGCAATCACATGTAATTAACGTAAAACTGATATATACCTTAAAATCTCAGCGGAAACAGTCAACGGGAGTGGAGTCCCAATAACACCAACGGCAGGTTGAGTGCAGACCGTAACCCTGAATCGAACTCTTACTCGTCGAAGAAGAGTTTCTGCAACATGAGACGTTGCAGCCGTGTAGGTCATTACATTGAATGTACCGGCAAGATCACCATAGTAGAACAGAAGATAAAAACTTATTCTATATTCAGTAAGGCTTTGTGGCTCTGTGTCTGAGTTTTTGCATAAAGGCTGATTTTATTTCTTTTCCTACAACAAAGGAATATCAGGAATTTTCACCTACAGAGTTACCTAACATGACATGGTTCCGCCAACCGATGTCTTAATGCCCACAAGTATCATAAGTTGCCCACAATTAATTATCAGTCCAGTGTTGAGAGTTCAGAGATAGATCCAAGTATAGAAGCTCAAATTGTCCGTAACCGGGGACACGGCTAATCGATTAGGTTTAACTCTGCAGAGTGTTGTGTACTTTACCCACAAGATTCGTTCCCTCCTGGTAATTCCTCGCACAGTCGGGTGTTTGAGAACAGTACGAACGAAACATGGTCTTTCAGAGTGTTTCCCTGACTACTGTCAGTGCCCATCCATTCCTAACGTCGACTACATCTCGTAGCATTGCCCAGCCAGAGTCACAACAAATATCAACCAAGCCAGAGCCCATAATGACTTGTGGCTACACAGGTAAGCTTCCGGGCATCAAGTATTCATCCGTCTCTTTGAGTCTGGGTGAAGTTTTCCGCAAGATGCCATGGCGCTTCTCCATGCATCCCGGCCATCCACTGGTTACTCCAGGGATGCCCAATCAACCATCCTTCACCCAGTAGTGTGTATTGAAAACTTGTTTCTCGAGTCTCGAATGTCTTGAGGTCTTGAAGATGCAGGACTTGAAGATGCCTTCATGAAGTTGTCGTATTGACGTAGAGTCCTCCTTCTCACACCACTCACGAAACACTCATACCAAACCTCGTCTACTTTAGCATAGCATAGAAATAACTAACGTTCTCGGGGCTTTAGTAACAAGTGGTGGGTTCCTACCTCATGCATTCTACTCAACTACAAGAATTTCAGTAACACTACGGGAGGGATTTGTTGAATGATGTCACTACATGAAATAAAACATAGGTATGAACAAAATGGTCAAAGTGAACTTGTCTGTACTGTTGATGAAGAATAATATTGCTCTTAGAAAATTACTTGATAGACTATTCGTCACTCTCCGGTGAAAATCTATATAATCAAACATTGCATTCATATAAGCAATCATACTAGCAATCAATACTAACAATCAACAAAAGTAACACAAAACCAAAAGCAACAAGGTTGTGATGAAGGAAATACTTAAGACAAAACTCAAAATAGCAAAACTTCATCAACACAACCAAGGGTTGGTTTTCTCTACAAATAATCCTATTTTCAAAAGTACCAAAACAAAAACAAAATATAACAAAAGTATTTTAGTAAATATTTTACTTAGCAAAAAGAATGACTTTTGAAGAACAACTAAGAATTATGAAACAACACTCTAAATAACATAGGTTTTCAAACTAATAAACTTAACAACAAGTAAAAACATAAAATATTAAAATAACAGAAAACAAAATATATAATAATTAAGTTAAGAATATATAGATTTTATAAAATCATTTTATTAGAAGTATTTTCAAATAGCAAACCAACTAGCATTGAAAATCAAATTGCAAGTTATAATTGAACTAGAATTTGATTTTCATGAAATCAACTAATAAAATAATATTTGTTTGAAGGGCTACTGTTATCTAACAGAAACTTTATAAAATATATCAACTAATATAAAATAAAAAATAAATTAAAACAATTTAGAATAAAAGAAAATACAATTAAACCTAATAAAAGAACTAAACAGAATCTTTTTTGCTAAGAACACTAATTTAAAGTATTCTAAAAATTCTCAAATTCTACCTAATGTTAAACAAAGTCACTAGTGACAAGTAGCAAAAAGAATCAACTAAAAATCTATTTTTAAACTCAAGATATTCAGAAAATAAGATTTGAATTAAATCTGTTTGAAATCAATTTTAATTTATTCAAATTTGGTCAAACTGGATATCTACAGAAACTAGAAGAAATTTGTGACATGATGAAAATATAATCAAATTAAAAAAATTAAAAACATAAAAGATATGAAGAAAACAAAATCAGAAACTATTCTGTTTTTAAAACAAAAACAGAAAAAGGAAAAAATGTCTCTAACGGACAGGGGGTACACGTGGCAAGCTGTGATTGGCTGGAATGTGTGCATGTTCTAGCGATTCGAGCGGACGGCCGATAACTAAAAGAAAACGATTCGTCTATTAAAATAAAAATACGCGATCTAATCCTGACCGTTGGAATGAGATCGAACGGAGGAGGAGGAAAGGAGAAGCTCACCGCGATGGGGGTGGTCTCCGGCGAAGCGCCGGCGATGTCCGACGGCGGCGAGGTCGATGGAGACGGTTGTCCGGTGGTCCTCCGGCGTTGGTGATGGCACCGGTCGATGCAGGCGAGGACGGCGAGCACGACGGTGGTCCTAGCGTCGTCGCGGGTGGTCGGAGGCGTCGGCGATGGCGTTCGGTTGGTCGACGGGGAGGTCGCTCCGGCGGCTTTGGAGCACGAGCGAGTGCACGGGGAGCTGCGCATGAGCGAGGCAGAGCGGATGGGGGTAGTAGCGGTGGCTTAGGAGGTCGGGAGCGAGTAGGGTGGGGCAATGGCGAGGCGGCGGCGCTCGCGCTCTGGTGAGCGATTTGGGGCGGTGAGAGGCGTCGAGCAGAGGAGGAAATGGGGGAAACAGGTCGAGGGGAGGGTCGGGGTTTTATAGGCGGCCTCGGGGCGTCAGGGAATGGCAGGAGGAGGGAGATCCAGCGCGGTGGTTGCCGGCGAGGTAAGGGGAGCAAGAGGAGGGAGGTGACCACGGTGATGGTGCGAGCGGTCGGTGGGGCCGGGTCGTCAGAGGGAAAGAGGGAGAGGGCGCAGCATCGGTGGCCGGTGCGGAGGGATTTCGGGGGGGTTATGGGCAGGTGGACCGGTGGACCGGTGGACTTTCCTAATTATAACATTTTTCCTTTTATTAATTTCCAAAGCATTGAAATCTCATTTATGGCTATCAATATATTTCCAACAAATAAAGATATATATATCAAATTGATCAGGGAAATAAATTCTATTTAATGAACATTTTTCCTCTATCAAAATGAATACTTTAAAAAAATTATTTTCAGAAAAAAGCCTAAATTGATTTTAATTCTTTTTGCAAATAATTTTTCAAATAACCCCCTGGGTTTTATGGTTCAAATACTTCACAAAATAACCCCTGGTGTGGAGTGTCATAATACTCCTCTCAAGTTTTGTCAAGGGGTTTGAATTCTTTCAAACTTCAAATTGGAAATTCAAATGTGGAAGGAACTCCATATCAGGAAATTTTCAAATAGTTTTCAAATTCACTTTTCAAATCTTTTTATATTGAAGAAGTCATGTCATCTTCTCTCACTGATTTGAAATGTAAGAATTTGAATTCAAAAGCACATGGAAAAGTCATGTCATTCCCTCTCATTCAAAAGTTTTTTAAAAGTTTCAAATTTCACTCAATTCAATCACTCAAGCAAACAAACACTCATTCTAATATTTATTATAACATTCCAAAATTTGGGATGTTACATTGATTGTTTGTGCAGGTGCATAAATTGGGGACTTGCTTGTTCCTCCTACTGGATTGATACCTTGGTTCTCAACAACTGAGGGAAATACTTATCTACTTTGCTGCATTACCCTTTCCTCTTTAAGGGAAACCTAGCGCAAGCTCAAGAAGTAGCAGGGACTTAATAGCAACTCGGGGCAGGTATTTCAGATGGTGGTCGCCAAGCTTGATAGCCCACTTGGCAATCCTACCTGTGGCTTTCCGGTTTTGTATGATATCACCGAGGGATTCTAAACTAACCATGTTGATTGGGTGTTGTTGGAAGTAGTGCTACAATTTCCGTCTCGCCATGAAGATCCCAAAGACCAACTTCTGCCAATGTGGATATTGTTGTTTGGACAGGGTCAAGACTTCACTATCTAAATAGACCAGGTGTTGAACGGGATATTCGTTTCCTTCCTCTTTCTGCTCGCCCACAACTGCGACGCTCACCACCTTGGAGTTGGCAGCGATGTATAGGAGCATAGGTTCTTTCTTCTTGGGAGCAGCCAAGACGGGCATGTTAATGAGCTGTTGCCTGAGGGCTTCAAAAGCCTTGCCAGCTTCGTCCGTCTACTTGAAGTCATCTGATTTTCAAAAGCCTTGCCAGCTCCGTCCGTCTTAGAGTTTTGCTTCATGATTTCAGGCATCGGGAAGTTACATTGGTGTGTGTGGGTCGGGTGTGTTCTCAACTCAAAGACCGTAATCGGAATTAGTCAATGTCTCGGGTTTACTAAAGAAATCCATTACTCGTGGGTTAAGAGTACACCCAATGTAGAGTATAGCATCTATTCGAATAGCCATGTCCGCGTTTAAGGACTATAGTCTGGGATAGATCAAGTGTCGGTCTTCGGAGGAGTTAATTGAACCATGATGTTGATCGTGAATCATCACGGGTGATCATTATTATCAAAAAAAATTATGGACTAACCTTTTCTCTCATATGAAATTGTTGAGTATCCCTCCGAGGATTCTACCACCTGGATACTCATGCTCGTAATTTCAATATAAGCCCTTTATGTGGCGTCGCTTCACATGCCCAATTTTGGCACTCCTGTTATTATTTTGATCTAAGCCCTTCATGTGGTGTCGCCTCAGACGCCCGACTATGGCACTCATGTTATTACTTTTGATATGATCCTTTTATGCGATGTCGCTCAGACACCCGACTGAGGCATGTTATGCATTTCCGTTTAAGGTGTCGCTTCAAACACCCGATTGGTATATTTTATTTTCTTCGAATCCTCGGGAGGACTACCGCCAAATGTTCCATTTTGATTTTACCTTCCCTTACTGTTATTCTACTTTTTGTACGGATAAATTATCTGCATAATGGCATTCATGAATTAACCTCAGGACATATTATTTACCATTAAAGTTTTTAATGCATGCATTTCATCTGCTTTATTATATTTGTTTTCATGTTGTGTGCGAGTACATTGAAACGTACCCACTGGCTTGTCCCTGGCTATTGTCTTGGCCAGATAGTATTTGGAGAGGAGCACGATGACTATAACCCCGCAGCCTAGGCATCGATGATAGCAGCCATGCGAGATAGGAGTTATCCAGGTCAATTGTTCCTCTAGGAATGGAGTCCCATAGACACTGTAGATCCACGAGTCGCTTCTGTCATCAGCACTAGAAATCATTGATGTACCCCATGGACCTTCGGGGTCTTGTACTCAAATTCTTGTAATTGCTTGGAATTATGTATTAAGGAAGTGTCCATCAGTGAACAATAATCCTGGGGCTGATGATGGCACAAGGGACATTTGTTGGGAATTTCGTATCCCGTAAACTAGCCCTAACAGTTTGCTAGTGAAGCCGAATCTGTATTTGGACCATTTGTAGTGTAATTCTTGAAGCACACCAAAGTGTACTTCAGTGGGGAAGCTGATTCTTCCACACGTGATTAAAATCCAAGCAAACCTCAAACAAACAGGGCCAAAGTGTGATTGCGGGAGGCTGGCGTGGCTTGAGACTGCGTCTGTATTTCCCCAAAGAGGAAGGAATGATATAGCACAGCAATGGTAAGTATTTCCCATAGCTTATGAAACCAAGGTATCAATCCGTAGAGAAAGATCACGCACCCATGTAACCATCGCCTACACACAAACAACAAATACTTGCAACCTGACGCGAAAGAGAGGTTGTCACGCTCTCTACGGTAATAAGATAGATTAGTTAATGATAGTTTTGGCAAATAGATCTCGCAAGAACACAAAATAAAATAAGTAAACAAAAATTACAGCAAGGTATTTTGTTTTTTTGGATTAATAGATTTGAAAACAAAAGATGCAAATAGTAGATCGGAAAGCAATATGTTGGAAAAGTAGACCCAGGGGCCGTAGGATTCACTAGTGGCTTCTCTCATGAGTATAACATACGGTGGGTGAACAAATTACTTTTGGGCAGTTGATAGAAGATCAAATAAAAATGATGATATCCCGGCTATGATAATTATATGGGCATCACGTCCAAGATAAGTAGACCGAAATCCAGCATGCATCTAGTGTATTAAGTTCATGAGAAAACGGAGTAATGCAATAAAAACGGTGACATGATGTAGACAAGATCTATTCATGTAGAAACAGACCCCATCTTGTTATCCTTAATGGCAACGATACATACGTGTCTTGCTGTCCTTTCTGTCACTGGGAAAGAACACCGCAAGATCGAACCCATCACAAAGCACCTCTTTCCAATGCAAGAAAAATCGATCTAGTTGGCCTAACTAAACCAAAGATTCGAAGAAAAAATATGAGGCTATAAGTAATCATGCAAATATGAGATCAAATAAGACTCAAATCATATTCATGGATAGAAACTTATCATGAATTCAAAATTCACCGGATCCCAACAAACACATCGTAAAAGTCATTACATCAAATAGATCTTCAAGAGACCATTTGTAACAGCCGGGGCCGACGGTCCAGAAGATTCCCCTTTTATTCCATTGTCATCATGTGTTTCGTTTGGTTGTCGCATTCATCATTGCATCATTTGCATCATGTGCATAGCACTGTCACTCGTTTTTGAAAACTTGCATCCGTTCATAGTTGCAGTTCTCTCCGTTCTCGTCGTCATCGGTTAGATTAGTGGCGTCTCGGTTTATAAAATCTCTATGTTGGGCCGCAATTTTTTCTCTTTTCTCATGCCTAGCCCCTCTGCACAGTGCATAGACCCCTCGTGCGCACCCGATAACTTCTCCGAACCCGAATCGCCGAGTCGCGACCGTTGGAGCCGGATCAACCCCTTAGTACTCCAACCATCATCGATTTTTCATTTAGTCTCCCTAACCTAATTTTTCCGACCGGCCGATCTAAATCGAAAGGTCTTAACGGTAGTCTTCTTAACTATATATAGACCACCTAGACTTAGACCTAATCCATGGTTCATAGGGATCCTCCTTGCCGCCTCCACTCCTCTCCCTCGGCATCGCCTCCCGACCAACCAGAGATCAACCCGCAACCTTCCGACCCTCTCCTTCCGATCCACCCGCAGTTCCCACATGCCTCCACCCGTCACTCGCAGCCTCCTCGATCCCAATTTGGATCGAGGGAAAGGAGCCCGTCGTCCCTCTGCTCCGCAGCGCCGCCGGCGACCGAACCAGCAGCAGGTCATGCCGTCGGCCTCCTCCCGCGTTCCTCCTCTCTTTTCTACCCGTGCATCTCTCTTCTCAACTTCTCTTGTGTCTCCTTCTCTAGCAGGACCAACGCCATGGCTGTCATCTCAAGAGCTCGAAGCCGCCGCCTTCCGGATCATCGCCGTGGAAACCTGCACCCCTCCGCCATTTCTGCGTTACCCTTCGACGGATCCGCGTCGAGGCCAACATCCGTTTCGCCCGTTCCCACGTCGCCCCACGACTCCGTCATGCCGCCAAGTCCCTCGCCCCGCCTAGGCTGGAGCTCGTCTCTGCCGAATAGGCTGGAGCTCGTCGTTGCCCTCTCCTTCTTCCTCCTCATCCTCAGGCGCCCTCTAATCTCTCTCTCCCTCCTGTTCCTCTCGCAAGAACCCACCAGGATGGAGGTCGCCTGTCCAAGCCGCCCCAAGGCCCGGCCTTCCGCTCAGGTCCGCATGCCCGGCCATCTCCCTCCTCGTTGAACCCCTTCGAGCGCCGGACCTGGGGCTCGTCCCGCCTCCAGTCGGACCTCCCGCTCGCCCCGCTCAACTGCCATGCTGCTCTACTTCGCCCCTGCTGTTGCCTCATTTCTTCAGAAAAACGAGCAACACCAGCGCTCGCCTCTGCTTCGAGCGAGCACGAGGCCGCTCGCGGTGACCTGTCGCGCCTCTCATGCGGACCATTCGCCACGAGCCCATGGTGAGCCCAACGGCGATTCCCCTTGTCTGTCTATTTGATGCCTTGGGCGTGATATAGAATCCATCGCTCATGTCAGTTTCGGGCTCTGTTTAGATTCAGCCCGATGTGTTTTTTTCGATCTGCGAATTTAGTAATTAATCCAGGACTGCAGTTTTACAGATTGGACCCCAAACTCCATCCATATAATAACTCTCAAACTGTGCCGCATGTAAAAACTATATATGTGAAATATGTTCTGAAATTTTGTGTAGAACTTTCATCCATGATAAAAAATGTTTAGACTTGTTGCTTGGTTAGATTTGCATCAATGCCATGCTAAATGGTTTATTTCATAACTATTTAACCATAGTTCCGATTAAAATGATCCACATATGTAACTTGACTAGTAAAACGTGTAGAATCTCATGATGCACTTTATTTTCATGTTTAAAAAATATAAAATATGCTTATTTCAGATCTGGACCAAAATCATGTTATGCTTATGGGGACGTTTTGAAAATGCTATAAGTTGTTTCCGGGCTCATTTAAGATGCCTAGATAGATAGTTTACATGCTTCATCTCTTGCCATGTATAACAACATTTAACATTGACGTGTACCTAAACGGGAATGAACTAAGTAATTCAAGCATGGAGTCTTGTCAATATGCAACTTGTTGCATATTGAACTTTACATAATTCGTAGTGTTTGATTGTTGTGATTGCCATGCCATGTCTTACATAATCAATCCGGACATGTATCATATTTGTTTGCGCATCATGTCATGCATATGTTGTGGTGTATTGTGTGTTGATTGTTTGTTCTGGATTCCTTCTTCTCGATAGAGTTTCGAAAGCATTCGGAGTGTGAGGATTCGTTCGTCTACTTCACGGGGCGTCTTCTTCATGGATTCGTTCTTCTTCCAAGCAGGTCGCAAGCAAATGATCATTTCCCTGGATACCACTACTATCATTGCCATTGTCTCGTTTTCGATCACTATGTCGCGCTACCTACCACTTATTTGCAAGCCTCCCAGATATTCCATGATAAGCCTCTAACCCTCCACGTCCCAACAATCATTGTTTGGCTATGTTACCGCTTGTTCAGCCCTTCTTATAGCCTTTCTAACTGCAGGTGCAATTTCTTCCATGTGACAACATGGTTCCCTTTTGATATCACAATATTATTGCTATTTAATTTAATCCACATATATACTTGGTAAAGGATGGATGGCTTGGCCTTTTGTGTGGTCTTCTCGTTCCATCTTTGACGCCCTAGTTACTTGTGTACCGGTGTTATGTACCATAATTGAACACTCCTAACATGCTCGGAGTTGTTATGGGGACCCCCTTGATTTTAGTTTTAGGATAAAGCTTGTCTGTCAAGGCCCAACATTGGTACTACATTTGCCTAATAATGAATAAACTTGCATAGGGAGTAATTAACCCGAGAATCTTTAATCAACAACCCAGGTCAGTGATCCTCATGAGTGTTGGTCCAAACTAGAGTTGTGTGCGGGACCAACCCGAGGCAACTCGAGAGATGTCTATCAGGCCATTGTACGTTGTGCTCATTTGGTCGTGTCCTGAGAACAAGATACGCGGTTGCTATCGGGTTCGTTGACACGTCGGGCGGCCTTGCTGGATTTGTTTTACATTTCTCGAACGTCTTGTGTGAGGAATTCCAAAAATACTTCGGGCTATCTCGAGGTTGCGGTTTTCCAATGGAATTACCTAGGAAATCACAAGATTCATGGTCGACGTTATTGCCGCGCCATGTGGTTAATTTGTGATGAATGAGTTGGAGCACCCCTGCAGGGTGAAATCTTTTGGAAAGCCGTGCACGCGGTTATGTGGCAACTTGGAAACTTTATTTAACACCCGGCCATAGCATACTTGAAGTAAATTCAAATAAAATACACCAACCGTGTGCGTAACCGTGACTGTCTCTACTCGCGAGTCCTTATCCGAGAGAGAACACGGTGGGGTTATGTTTGACGTAAGTAGGTGTTCAGGATCACTTAGTGATTATTACTAGTTCACGTCCATTATGCGTAGACCACCCACTTTACTTTATGTATTCGTAAGTTAGCCACTCAAATAAATGCTTAGTTGCTTGATGCAGCCTCACCACTTAACCATACCTCACCCATTAAGCTTTTCTAGTCTTGATACCCTTGGAAATGAGATTGTTGAGTCCCTGTGGCTCACAGATTACTACAACAACAGTTGCATGTATAAGTAATGTGATACTTTGATATGAGAGCGATGCTTGTTTAATTTGGAGTTCTTCTTATTCTTCTTCGATTTAGGATGGGCTCCAGGCGGCAGCCTAGGATAGCAAGGATGGATGTCATTTTATCGTTTGATTTCGTCCGTAGTCGGACCCTGCTCTTTTGTATGATGTTTGAATATGTTGTTGTATTGATATAGCTTGTGGAGAGTGTAAGCAATTCCTTATACTCATCTCTTCTGTACATGTACTTGTAATGAAATCCATTCTTGCAAAATGATGAGATGCGCTCCTATCCCTGTCGAGGCCCTCGAGCCAAAATAAGCATAGGGTCGCATCTTGGGCGTGACACCATTGTATTGAGAAACATAGAGAGAGAGGAAGCTATCTAGCTACTGCCTACGAACCCGTAGGTCTATGGTGGACAACTCACGCATCATCGGAGAGGCACCTATGAGGAAGATGAACCCCTCCGTGATGGTGTTAGATTGGATCTCGATATTTTGGAACTTGCGGCGGCTGGAATTGTGTTTCGTCGACTCCCTTTGGGTTTTTGGATTTTCAGGAAATTTATAGGCTTGATAGTCGGTTGAGGGGGCGCCCGAAGTGCCCACCCCTCACCAGGCCGTGCTAGGGGCCTCTAGCACGCCCTGGTGGAGGGTGGCCACCCTGCCCCCCTCTTCTAGTGTTGTTTGTCCCATCTGCTTTCATCTAGTTCAGAAAAAATCCACAAAAATCCCCGCGGCGTTTGAGCTCCGTTTGGTACTGATTTTCTGCGAAATAAAAAACAAGCAAAAACATCAACTGGCACTTTGGCACTATGTCAATAGGTTAGTCCCAAAAAATGATATAAAGTTGCTATAAAATGATTGTAAAACATCCAAGATTGATAATATAACAGCATGGAACAAGCAAAAATTATAGATATGTTGGAGACATATCAGCATCCCCAAGCTTAATTCCTACTCGTCCTCGAGTAGGTAAAAAACAGAAATTTTGATGTGGAATGCTGCCTATCATATTCATCACATATTCTTTTCTTTATAGCATGGACATTTGGACTTTTCGTATGGTTCAAAGCAATAGTCTAGTATTGACATGAAAACTTTAATACTCAAGCATATCAACAAGCAACCATGTCTTTCAAAGTATCAACGCTAAAGCAAGTTATCCCTAACCCATCATGCTCTATCATTGATCCATTCACAATACACACTCAAATATTAGCTACACCTAATGCTCAAGTACGATCATTGTGCATCCTAGTTGGTGCTTTATAAGAGAAGATGGAGACTCAAATTGAAAAATAAAATTTGCATAAAGTAAATAGATAGGCCCTTCGCAGAGGGAAGTAGGGATTTGTAGAGGTGCCAGAGCTCAAGTGTTTAAATTGATAGAGAAAAATATTTTGAGTGGCATGCCTTTCCTGTCAACGAAAACGACTGAGAGATCTCAATATCTTTCCATGCTAGATGCATCATAGGCGGTTCCCAAACAGAAAATAAAGTTTATTCATTTTTCCACCATACTTTCACTTTCCATGGCTAGCTGAATCCACGGTTGCCTTCCATACCAACACCTTCGAAGGAATTTATTATTTGACAACATAAAGTATTTTTTTTCTTTTTCATTTTGTGACTGGGCATCCCTATTACCATCATACTCTTGTGCAATGATAAGTGAATAAACACTCATCTTGAGAATAACACATCTAGCATGAAAAAAAATCGGTAACCCCCTACCATTTCATGAGCGGTACGAGCACACAAAAAGGAAAAAATATTTTGGAAGTTTAGAGATGGCACATACAAATTTGCTTGGAACAACATGGAAATACCGTATATAGGTAGGTATAGTGGACTCATATGGCACAACTTGGTTTAAGATTTTGGATGCACAAGTAGTATTTCTACTTAGTACAAGTGAAGGCTAGCATAAGATTGAGAAGCATCCAACTAAGAAATGAAAAATCACATAAGGGAGCATTAAGCATAACTAATACTGAATAATGCACCATAAGTAGGATGTAATTCCGTAGCACAACTATTGACTTTCGTGCTTGCATAGGGAATCACCAACCTTAGCACCAATATTCTTACTAAGCATAATTACTCATCAACATAACTCACATATCATTATTTTCATGTCTCAAAACTATTACAAAGAATCAATTTTAATTTGTCCAATGATCTTCATGAAAGTTTTTATTATATCCCTCTTGAATATCTATTACTTTGGTACTAGTCTCATATGTTGCAATTGCTTTTGATAAGCTCACATGGATAAAAGTGAAGAACATGAGCATACAAGTTTCATCTCTCAAAATAATATAAGTGCAGCATGAGAGGATTTATTCAAAATTACTAACTCTGAAATTAATATAAGTGGCGCATGAGAGCATTTCTTCAAACATGTAAAAGCACACCGTGCTCAAAAAGATATAAGTGAAGCACTAGAGAAATTCCTTTGCTCAACAAATTTAAGTGAAGCATAAAGAGCAATTCTAGCAAATCATAGAATAATTCTGGCTCTCTCAAATAGGTGTGTGCAGAATGGTTAAAATAAAACAAAGCAAAGATACAAGACGCTCCAAGCAAAACTCATGAGATGTGATGAATAAAAATATAGTTCCAAGTAGTATACCAATGGTTGTTGGAAGAAAGAGGGGGTGTCACTCGGGACATACCCAAGCTTAGTTGTTTGTTACTCTTTGGATATTACCTTGGGGTGTTGTATCATCCCCAAGCTTTAAATATTTTAACTCCTTATTCCTTCCTCCATCGTGATCTCACCCAAAACTTGAAAACTTCAATCACACAAAACTTGACAAAATTCTCGTGAGATCCGTTAGTATAATAAAACAAATTACCACTTTAGGTACTGTTGTAAGCCCATTAATATTTTAGTATTTCATTTTACCTACTGTATTATAATTTTACTAAGACTTATACCCCCCAATACAAGCCATATATTCATCAAAAATAGCACACAATGCAACGAAAACAGAATTTGTTTCAGATAGGACAATTTGTAGTAATCTGTACTCTACCCATACTTATGAAAATTCTAAAAAATTAGGAAAATGCAAATAATTTGTATATAAATACTGTATTAGAATTTCAGCTCAATATCACGTTCCAGTAAAAAAATCATGCACTGGGAACAAAGTTTCTTTTTTAGATTCAGCATTGTTTCTACTCATCTTATTGATCATCCTAAATGCATTACTTGGCACAAACACTAAATAAAACATAAAAACACAATCATAAAAGAATCGTAATTGTGAAAAACACTCAAAAATAGAAAGGAAAAGATAAAAGTATTTTATTCATTGGGTTGCCTCCCAAAAGCGATATCGTTTTACGCCCCTAGCTAAGCATGATGATTTCAATGATGCTCGCATAAAGGTATATAATTGAAACATAAAGAGAGAATAATGAATCACATGGAAAGCATATTTAAGTCTAACCCACTTCCTATGCATAGGGATTTTGCGAGGGATCAAATTATGGGAACAAGAATAAATTAGCATAGGAAGGTAAAAGAAGTATAACTTCAAAATTTGCAACACATAGAGAAGAAACTTGATATTATTGCAATATGTAAAAAAATATGTTCCTCTCTCATAGTAATTTTCAGTAGCATCATGGATAAATTCAACAATATAACTATCACATGAACCATTCTTTTCATGATCCACATGCATAAAAGTCTTACAATCTTCCAAGGTAGTGGGATTAACATTAATTAAAGTCATGACCTCTCCAAACCCACTTTTATCATAAAATTCATAAGATTGAACACTCTCCAAATATATGGGATTCTTTTTACCTAAAGTTGATGCTCTCCCAAACCCACTTTCCATACTATTGCAAACATTATTACCAATAATTTTTCATCATGAGGCTTAAATAAATTTTCAAGATCGTAAGAAGCATTATCACCCCAATCACGATCATTGCAATAAGAAGTGGACATGACAAAATTATCATCCCCAAGCTTGTAGTTTTGCATATCATTAGCACAATTAACATTAATAGAATTTATAGTAAAATTATTGCAATCATGCTTTTCAATCAAGGATCTATCATGAATCACCTTATAAATTTCTTCATTCTACACATCATCAAAAAAATTAGATTCATGATTTCAAACAAAACTTCATAGAAATAATCAAGTGCATTCAACTCACTAGCAATTGGTTCATCATAATTTGATCTTTTGAAAATATTAGCAAGTGGATGAGGATACATATCAATAGATTTAGCCAGCGAAGATGCAAGCAAATAGAAGGCACATGGCAACACAAGCAAAGATAGCAAACAAGAGATTCGACAGGAAAAGGCAAACGAAAAATAGAAGGCGAATAAAACGGAAAATTTGTGAAGTGGGGGAGAGGAAAATGAGAGGCAAATGGCAAATAATGTAAATTGCAAGGACATGATATTTGTGATTAGGAACATGGTAGATGAGATTGCTTCCTCCCCGACAATGGTGGCAGAAATTCCTTTGACGTGGCTTGAGACTGCGTCAGTATTTCCCCAAAGAGGAAGGGATGATGTAGCACATGGATGGTAAGTATTTCCTTAGTTTATGAAACCAAGGTATCAATCCGTAGAGGAAGATCATGCACACACGCGAACATCACCTACACACAAACAACAAATACTTGCAACCCGACGCGAAAGAGAGGTTGTGACACTCTCTAGGGTAGTAAGATAGATTATGTAATGATAGTTTTGGAAAATAGATCTCGCAAGAACACAAAATAAAATAAGTAAAAAAAAGTGTGGAAAGGTATTTTTGGGTTTTCTAGATTAATAGATCTGAAAACAAAAGATGCAAATAGTAGGTCAGATAGCAATATGTTCGGAAATGTTGACCCGGGGGCTGTAGGATTCACTAGTGGCTTCTCTTATGAGTATAGCACATGATGGATGAAAAAAATACTGTTAGGCAATTGATAGAAGATCAAATAATCATGATGATATCCAGGCAATGATCATTATATAGGCATCACGTCCAAGATAAGTAGACCAAAACGATTCTACATCTACTTCTATTACTGCACACATCGACCGCTACCCAGCATGCATCTAGTGTATTAAGTTCATGAGAAAACAGAGTAATGCAATAAGAACGGTGACATGATGTAGACAAGATATATTCATGTAGTAATAGATCCCATCTTGTTATCCTTAATGGAAATGATACATGTGTGTCTTGCTGCCCTTTCTGTCACTCGAAAATAACACCTTAAGATCGAACCCATCACAAAGCACCTCTTCCCATGGCAAGAAAAATTGATCTAGTTGGCCTAAATAACCAAAGATTCGAAGAAAAAATACGAGGCTATAATTATTCATGCAAATAAGAGATCAAAGAAGACTCAAATCATATTCATGGATAGAAACTGATCATGAACTCAAAATTCATCGGATCCCAACAAACACACCGCAAAAGTCATTACATCAAATAGATCTCCAAGAGACCATTGTATTGAGAAACATAGAGAGAGGAAGCCATCTAGCTACGGCCTACAGACCCGTAGGTCTATGATGGACTACTCACGCATCATTAGAGAGGCACCTATGAGGAAGACTAACCCCTCCGTGATGGTGTTACATTGGATCTCAAGATTCTGGAACTTGTGAGGTTGGAATTGTGTTTCGTTGACTCCCTTTGGGTTTTTGGATTTGTAGGGAATTTATAGGCTCGATGGTCGGTTGAGGGGACGCCCGAGGTGCCCACCCCCACCAGGCCGCTCTAGGGGCCTTTGGCACGCCCTGGTGAAGGGTGGCCACCCTGCCCCCCTCTTCTGGTGTTGTTTGGCCCATCTGCTTTCATCTAGTCCAGAAAAATTCCACAAAAAACCCCGCAACATTTGGGCCCCGTTTGGTACCGATTTTCTGCAAAGTAAAAAAACAAGCAAAAAACAACAACTCGCACTTTGGCACTATGTGAATAGGTTAGTCCCCAAAAATGATATAAAGGTTCTATAAAATTATTGTAAAACATCCAAGATTGATTGTATAACAACATGGAACAAGCAAAAAATTATAGATACGTTGGAGACGTGTCGGAGACTGGTACTATTTGGGGATTTCTGGCCACATGGGCCCGACCCGATTTATTGCTAGATTCCCGATTAAATGCTTGTCAAAATGATAGATCAACCCAAATAATAAATAGGAAATATAAGGTATAATTTCACTGGTCACCCACTGGTAAGCGATAAATCATTGAATCAGATGATATTTTGGTCATTTGCCATTACCGATAAAAGTAAAGTTGTCATGTATATAAAAAAATATGTGATGTAGATAAAGGTAAAATTTCCATGGAAAATAGGAAAAGGTTAATTTGGCATGTCACATTAAAAAGGTAAAATTTTAATGGCAAAAAAGGTAAAATTGTCATGGCTATAAAGTAAAATTTGCCATGGCTATAAAACTATATTTATCTTGCTACAATGTAAATTTGCCATGTTCTTAATAATGTAAAGAGGGAGGAAGATAGTTTTTTCATAATAACAAAAAAATCTATGGTGCTAGCAAAATAGCTAATTTGCCATGATCTACATGACCACATAGTAAAGACTATAAAAAACGGATAATTTGTCATGAAAGCATCCTATGAAAAGAATATGTGTGCACACCAAAGCCTGAATCGTCTAAACATGCCTTTTGTTTAGTTGATTTAGGTGCCAATTTACACAATGACCTATTAAAAAAGGAAATAAGCTAATATGCAATAAAAACTGCCATGGTGCACAGATATATTTTCCATGCACACAAACAAAAATTGGCATGGACAAGCAATTACCATGATGTGTTAGATAAAACTTTCTAAAATGGTAGTTCGCCATAATGTGAAATAAAATAATCTAAATTTGTCGTGCGAGGAATAATTTTGCAAAAGATCATTATTATTGTTGTGGCAAAACAAAGGTAAAAGATCAAAATTGCCACATTCTCCGAGAAAAAGGTAAAATTGTCATGGCAACATTTTTTGGGATAGATATGACAAAAGACACAATGAATGTTGTCGTCATGGCAACATAAGCTTCTAGTTGCCATGACAAACACTTATATTAATAATAACAGAATTGCATGGGAACATAAACTTTTAGTTGCCATGGCAAAACACATCTATTAAATTAACAAAAAAACATGGCAAGACATCATAAATTTACATGTCAACAAAAAACCTTATTTTTAGGTCCATGCACCCATCATAGCAAAACCTATACTTTTACATTGACATAGTAATCACACACAAAAAAATTGTTGTGCATTCATGGATCATGGCATGGCAATTGAAGCAGTACACTAAAAATGAAGCAAGAAAAGTTGAGTGTGCCTGTAGGGAATGGAGCCATCACCGCTGTTGTTGGTAGTGTGCCACTGTAGTGGTTGAGCTCAATCACCCCCGCAAGAGGTGGGGAGAGCTCGCGTTCATGAACACATCCGGGAGAGTCAGATGCGTGGTGGTGGTGATCCTTGACGGACAACCCTCCTCCTGCCCTTGCGGCCTCCCGTTGGCTAGATTCGGCAACTGACAGATGACCCCCGCCATGGATCTCACGAACGTGGCGCTAGTCTTTGATGGATCCATGCGACCGACGACCAACACACTCTCTCTCTCTCTCTTTGCTATCGTCGATAAAGACTCGAGTGAAGGATTCGATGACAGAGTGGAGAACGGGAGAGGGGGGTTAGGCCAACTCCAACGCGCGACCCCATTCGGACGTCTGTTTGGCCCGGATTTTGTACGTTTGGGGCGGGCAATGGGGTCATGTCCGGGCATGTCCTGGGATGTGATGGTCGTGCGCCCAACGCGCGGACGCATCCTTCGGCTGCATCCTACCCGCCACGACCAATATGCCTATATATTCATATTTATCAATGTTTTAAACAAGTTTGCACGTCCAAATATCAATTGCCTCGAATAAAAATAGTTTTACAACCCAATCGAAATTGTCTCGAATAAAATAGTATTACAACCAAATCGAAATTGTCTTGAATAAAGATAATTAACCAAAACATCTATTGATTTCCAATGTGATCCCACATGTGCTCAACCAAGTTATTTTGAAGCTCCAAATGAGTGTGCCAATCACGAATTTCTGGTCAAACGTGGTCGGTTCTTGGTGCAGGGGCTCAACATTGTTACCTTGAAAATCAAATCCTTGGTCGAAGATGGAGTCATCACGCTCGTCCTCGACGATCATATTGTGCATGATCACACAAGCAGTCATCACGTTCCAAAGCTTCCCTTCATCCGATGTCAGTGCAGGGTTTCGAACGATACCCCATCGGGATTGAAGCACACTAAAAGCACGCTCCACATCCTTTCTAGCACTCTCTTGTATTTGGGCAAATCTCTTTCTCTTCTCTCCTTGGGGGTTTGAGATTGTCTTCACAAAAGTTGACCACTGAGGATATATACCATCAGCTAGGTAGTATCCCTTGTTGTAATGGTGGCCATTGATCTCAAAGTTGACAGGTGGGGAGTGGCCTTCTGCAAGCCTGGCGAACACTGGGGAACGCTGCAACACGTTGATATCATTGTGAGAACCGGCCATGCCGAAGAAATAATGACATATCCAAAGATCTTGTGAAGCCACCGCTTCTAATATGACAGTGCATGCTTTCACATGCCCCTTGTACTGGCCCTACCAAGCAAATGGACAGTTCTTCCACTTCCAGTGCATACAATCTATGTTGTCAAGCATGCCTGGAAAGCCTCTATTGGCGTTGATCGCCAACAGCCTTTCTGTGTCAGCGACATTTGGCTGCCTCAAGTACTCAGGGCCAAGCACCGCTACCACGGCCTTGCAAGAGTTGTACATTGACAGCAGACATGTGGACTCACTCATGCGCACGTACTCATCCACAAGATCGCCTACAATTTTATATGCAAGCATGCGAATGACGGCGGTGCATTTATGATAAGAGGAGAATCCAAGCTTGCCCAGGGCATCTGTTTTGCACTCAAAGAATGGGTCATGCTGAACCACTTCCTCACAGATGCGATTGAACACATGCCTTGACATACGAAAACAGCAACGGAATTTCTCCGGTTTGAAGAGTGTGGTATTTTCAAAGTAATCAGCATAGAGCAAGGTGTGGCCTCTCTCTCTCTGTGGCGGTTCAGGTTGGACGCACGGCCAGGCACTGACCCCCTATACCGAGGCTGCTACCTTTAAATGTGGTCATGAACGACCATTGCAGTCACCACAAGTTCTTCGACATCCAAGGACGAATCATCCGATGAACAAATGAAGTGGTTGAAGAAAAATTCATCTCCAATGTACATACCTTTGTGGGCAAAGTGTCAAACACCTTGCGGTCGTGGTGGCGAAGAGGTCGCGAATCACCTCGAGGCAGCGGGGGCGGATGGCGGCCGGCTACAGGTCGCTCTGTAGCACCTCTGACGGAAGGTGTCGTTGCCGATGGGCGTCGGCGGCGGTCGTATCCCCTCCGCGACCGGATCCGACGGCAACAGCCAAAACTCCTCCGAATGACGACCAAAACTCCTATCAAAACGCGGCCATGGTGAGACGTGGTGTGGTATGGACGGCCGGGGGGCGAGCACGAGGAGGCGGTCGGATAATAGTGGTGGCGCCGGTGGCGGGGTTGGGCGGGGAGGGGCTGGTGGAGGCTTGGGGTGAATGAATCGGCAGAGTCCTCAACAGGCGGGCCAGGGGAGGACAAGGGCATGCGTCCCGTCCGTCCACGCGTTGTCTGTTTCATCCCAAACACAGTGCAAGTTTGGACTGGGAATGAGTCATAAACGAACGAAAAAGGACATTTGTTCTTTTGAGACCGTACGTTGGGTTGTGCTATTCATCCTTTTAACCCTAAACGAATGCATCTGAACCGAACGGGGTTGTACGTTGGAGTTAACCTTTAATGCGACACGGTGGTGAGAGAACGGGGGAGGAGTGGGGTGCGTTCGCGACGTGCTCACGTTTCAGTGAACGAAAATAACAGCTGACGAGGATACTTTCGCATGGTCTAAGATTCATGCAATAATCTAATAGTTCAGAAAGCGTTCGCGTCGGGAGCCTAAAAATATAACGTCAGTTTCTTATTAGTTCCGAAAGGAAAAGAGAGAGAAAATGGTTCTTGCCTGCTTCCTACGTTGAAAATCATATGAATTATGGTTGTTGAGGAGCACGTTAGTGCATTTAGCACGTTGCTGGCAGGATAGGACAGTTTCTCCTTGAAAGAAAAGTTGATAATGACAATTCCATAAAGAATGGGAACACGTAATAATTCTATCCGTTAAGCACGATTGGTTGAACCGCATGTACATCAATCAGCCTGCACAGCGGCGACTTTTTCTGGACGATCTACAGCGGCGACTTCTTTTTCGATTAAAGAACTTGCCAACAACCACTTAGTAGTAGTTCCCACCACGTGACGACGGAACAGTGGCTGCTGCATATCATGAGACAGATCAGCCTTTTGTTCTGAAAAAGAAAATCAAATCTCTTATAAAATCATCGAATACAACGCATCTTAAACATAATAAAAGATTGATTCACCTTTGCATTGTTCCTGTACTTCCTCCGTTTTTATTTACTCCGGGTGTTAATTTTGATCAAAATCAAACTTTACAAACTTTAACAAAGTACAAAAAAAAAATATTAGCATACACAATAGCAAATCAATACCATTTGAGTCATTATTGAAAGAACTTTCACATCCTATAGATTTGTTATGGTGAATATTTATATTTTTCTATAAATTTGAATAAACTTTACAAAGTTTGACTCCAGTCAACTCTAATATGCAGAATACTAGGAACCTTCAAAATAGTATGTTGGTTACATCAAGGTCTCAAGATCATCAAACAACCACTATCACCGTTGAAACAAGCCGTCAATGCGTCATTGTCGTTGCTCCATTACCGAAATTAGCTCGACCTTGTCCCAAAAAATGAGTGCATGAAATACAATCGCCGCCGAAACAGTCTGAACAAATACATTCACACCAGCTTGGACTCCAACAAGTCCGCTATGAAAAGAACATTGGCCATATTCTTTTCTGATTTGGCCAATTAATCAAGTGATTTTGTTGATTCTTAATCGTCCGAGAATCTTATTGCAGCCAGTCAACTCCATGAATCACCGTTCTGACAAGAGGACTGTGAAACATTCCATGCTTGTTGTATTCTAGAAGTAAATATTTCTTTTTCCACTAGATGAAGAAATTATTAGTATGTTTTTTTTACTTATATGAGTGAACTTGTAAAATCGATTTGAAAACCTTTGTTAATTAGCAAAGCGAAGTTATATTGTTTTTCGAAAACAGATGGTGACTTGCCGCAACATTCGTCGCGTCTGGATCTACTAATGCCTCCCTTCCCTGCCCTCCCCTCCCACGACGCGCCTGCGCGTGCCCGGGGGGAAACCCTAGCCGTCCCTCCCCTTCGGTCCCGCCTCCCTTCCCTCCTCCCCGTCGCCGTCGGCGAGCGTTGTCGGGCAAAGGCCGGTGGCGCGGCGGCGGCGAGGCCCTTCTTTCCCCTCTGCTCGTGGGGTGCCGGCGCGGGGCGACTCCCTCGAATGGCGACGTTGGGCGGCTGTGGGGCACAGTGACACGGCGGCGGGCTCGCGGGCGACGGGATGGCCGACTGGTAGTGGCGTGCTGGCGACCAGCGTCCCACGCGCGGCAGGGGGGGCTGCAGCGCTCCCTTCTCGGGAGGTGGTGCGCGGACGGCCTCCTGCTGGATCCGGACGGATCTGGCAATGAGGATCGGCCGGTGGCGCATGGCAACGATGGTGCGTGCCCGGCGAATCCAACGCTTGGAGCTCGTCGGGCGACACGGGTAGGGCAGCGGCCGGGCATGGTCGTTGCCCCGGCTATGGGCGGCGGCGTGGGGAGGCCCGAAGGTGGTGCCTCTCGGTGTCATGGTGGCTTCGCGATGGCTTGGCGGATCTGCCTGCGGCGGCGGCCGGTATCTCTGGCGTTGGCTCGTCTGCATTCGGACCGTTTCGACCTTCTTTCCATCTTCGCGTCGCTCGAGCTCTACTTCCATCGAAGGGCTAGCTCTCTCCCAACTGTGGTCTATCGCTCGTCTCGCGCCCCGTGCTACAGGACCAAGCTCGTATCGCGATCAGTGCAGCGGGACTAAGCTCGTCTTGCGCACGGTGCGGCAGGACTGACCTCGTCCCCCTCACGGTGTTGTAGGACCGAGCTCGTCTCATGCTCGGGGCTGCAGCACGGGTCGATGGATGCCAACGTCAGCCGGTCTATCGGGTCTAAACGCTAGGGGTCTCACAGGGGTGTGAAAGGTGGGACCTTTTCGCCCGTCTCTTTGGTTATGGTATCGGCGGGTCTCGGGTGAGGTGGTGTCAAGGTCTTGGATGCTGGGGCGGCGGCTGTGGTGGTGGTAGTGCGGTGCTCTTGGACGGAGGTCGTGGCTTGGTGCTGCTCGGTGGCCATGGTCGTGTGGGCGGCGCGGTAGCCGGGGTGTGGCGCTCGGTGACGGTGAGTGTTGATCGGGGTGAAAAACTGTTCTATCTTCGGATAGACCGGTGGCGGCAAATCTCGTTCCCTTCATGAAGGCGTCGTCGCGGCTCTCACCGTCCGTCGTGTGGCTCCCGGGAAACTCTAATCCTCGTATCGGGCGGTGGCGGCACTCCGGTGTCGTATCCTTCCTGAAGGTGCCGCTTTGGAGTCAACGGTTCGTCGTATGCGGCTTCATCTCTTCGTAGTGGTAGTGCTAGGGGTGGTGTTGCTGTGCTCAGCGCCTATGTATCCTGCCTTGGATCTGTGTGTGTGGTGGTGGCGTGCGTTTGTTCCGGATGATGTTGATCTTTGCTTTATATATAAAGCGGGGCGGAAGCTTTTTTTCCGATGAAAACAGATGATTTATTGGTCGAGTTGTGTACGATTTGTGTAGATGACGATCTGTAAACATTTCTTGATTAATATGTGTGCCTTTTAATAAAGGAAGTACTTTTTTGCGGATAATATAGAGAGCTTTATTCACACAAAGGCATTCTCCTGACAATCAGGTAGAAGGCTGGTCAAGAGAAAGCCGGGGGTATCTTCCAGCCAGCTGTCAGTCACATTCAATGTACAAGCATGCTTAGCACACAAATGCGCTGGAATGTTTGCTGACCGGATACATGTTGAATTACAAAAGGAGAAAAATCCCTAGCTAGCTCTCCAATTTCAACTAATATAGGAGCCACAATCGAACGAGAATTGTGGCGAGTGTTCCAGAGATCAACCATCTCCAGGCAGCCCACCTCCATTATCACATGTGTATAACCTCTAAGCTTGGCAAAAAGCACCCCATCACGCAGCATCATTGCCTCGGCGATAAGAGGATGGGTAACATCAAGGTATGGCTTACACCATGCACCCAACAGTCTGTTGGTAGACTGAGCAACTCCGCCTGCACCAACAGTTGTAGTGTCAAAGGAGATAGCACCATCTGTGTTGATTTTAACTATCCCAGAATCCGCCGGTCTCCACCCATGGCCTGCCATAAGCAGAGTATGTTTCCGTGGTAGTTCTAGGAGCGCTAGCGCTTCCCTAGTCAGCTTCATGCACCGCACTGGATCCGACCCCTCCTCCTCATGCT
This sequence comes from Hordeum marinum, assembly GCA_022496015.1. Classification (NCBI taxonomy): domain Eukaryota; kingdom Viridiplantae; phylum Streptophyta; class Magnoliopsida; order Poales; family Poaceae; genus Hordeum; species Hordeum marinum. The sequence continues at coordinate 178,980,109 of CM039678.1, read as the reverse complement.
TCAACCTGTTACGAGAGTGCCAGAGTGCCATATCGACCACATAATTGTGATAATTAGTGGTCTGTCCTTGTCCAAGAAGCGAGGGTCACAGAGAATTTCTTTCGCTCATGAGTCTGGGTGAAGTTGAGGTAGACGGAGATCAAACCAAAGCAACGGCTCATCCCAAAAATGTTTTGCATGAGCACAATGAATCAGAGCATGCTTTAGGTCTTCTTCCACCACTTGGCAGATCGAACACCTGCTTAAACCGCTGATATGTCGTATCCTCAGCGTATGTTCATCCGGGAGAATACCACGTAGCACCATCCACCAAAACACCCTTACCTTGGGTACAACATTCAGCTTCCATAGGCCATTCCACATCTGTTGATCACTCATTGAGGTTCCGGTAGCCGTCCCTTCATCTTGAGCTCAAAGCTCTTTGTGATTCACAAGTGTACGGTACACCCGATTTGACAGTGTAGTTGCCTGACTTCTCGAAAGCCCAAGCTAGAAAATCATCACCTCCCCCATGCCGAATTGGGATATTTAAGATAGAGTTTGCATCCGACACAAAGAAGGTATTCCTTACCACATCCTGGTTCCATGTCCAAGTCTCAATATCAATCAGCTCTACGAATATAAAGGAAGTATTTTCTCTGTATCAAAATACAAGACCTTTTTAGCACTATGAATGTGTTAGTATAGAGGGCTATAAATATAATCAAATTTTTCATTCAAAAAAAAACAATCATCATAATCTCTATCTAATAATAAAGTACATATTGCTTCTGGTCATACGTCATCGGTGCTTTTGAAGAAAAATCATTGTCTTTTTTAGTAATTAACACGCAATCCATCCTTGAGTAACGTATGATTTTTTTTGCGCTTTTTCAGAAAACCCCCTAACGTTTCCGGTAATCAACTTGTCATCCATTTTTAAGTCAACTGAAACGTTTATTCATTTTAACAGAAAACCCCTTGACTTTTCTATTAATCGATACGCATTTTATCTAAAACAAAATTATTCATATCTTTTAAACCGTAACTCCAATTTTAACATGTTATATATGAAATTTGATTAGAAAAATGTGCAATCCAAATATGATGTTATTTTTAGCTGTTAAATATTTCTAAAACAATATTTTTGAGGCAAACTTAATCTATGGTGCATGGTCTGTTTTTCTTTCTTTCCGACGGCGATACAAATCGCAAATAAACAACCATTAAAACAAGATTGAGATGAAAGCAAATATCGATAACCATGCATGCACATTTTTAAAAACCTCGCGAGAAAAAACAACATATTCTCATTTTATTCCAAACGAATGTGCGTGAGAGAGAGAGAGCACACGACTTAGGACTAATCACATTCAAACGCATTTTCGTTGTGTAAGCACTGAAGTCACCGACGACAACACAAATAGAACACGACGTAGGACTGATCACATTCAAATGCATTTTCGTTGTGTAAGCACTGAGTTCACCGATGGCAACACAAATACGATATCATGTGAAAATAAAAGATGTGGATCTATTAAGGTCTTGGGTCATGGTTATTGCGATAAGAGTGTGTGTTATTTTCTCCCCATTACAAGACTCTTTTACTAGTACCATAGGAAAAGTATTACTATCACTGTACCAAAAAGTTCCACAGGAAATGTCAGAATTTCCCAAATATTACTGTCATTGGTGTACATCGAAGGCAATATTAATTATCATCTGTGTATGTTGAAGACTATTCTAACTATATCAAAATCTAACTAGAATTAAACAGAGGAAGTGCACAACCATCAGCAAGAAAAAAGAATGTCACAGTATCATCTTTGTTCAATCAAATCAAACTGTCTACTGCAGGTGCTCCAATGCCCGCAGCAGAGAAGACCTGAACCTCTCTACGTCGATCCGCACGTCCTGCTTACCGAGGTACCACTCCGCCACGTTCCCCCACCCGCTCAAGTGGATGGCAGCGGGGTCCTTGATCATGGGGTGCTCCTTCCCGAACACAGCCATCAGCGAGCTCTCCTCCGCCGCGACGCTGTACTCGACGTACCGGAGCCCCATGTCGCGGGCCGGGTCGCCGAAGTCGGTCTTGGCGATCTCCTCCAGCCGCCCGTACGGCACGATCTGCAGGAACACGGCCCCCGTGGGCAGGTACACGCAGTTTGTCAGCCCGGCGCCGTGCACGCCGACCATGACGTCGAAGGAGTTCATCTCCCGCGTGAACTCGTCGTAGCTGGCCTTGGGACGCCCGGCCACCACCACCTTGAACCCCGCGGCCTCCGCCGCCGCGACGACCTCCGGGAGGTTGAGGATCTTCCGGCTGTTTGTCCTCTCCAGGATGATCATTCGCGGACGCCGCCGCCGGCGCCCGGGCGGACGGACGTCGCCGAGCTTGATCGGCCGGTCACGCGGCAGCGAGTACGCGTGCCTCAAGAACTTGGTGAAGTCAAGCATGGTGTAGTCCCCGCCGGTTTCGTCGAGGGAGGGGTCGATGGTGAACTCCTTGCGGCTGCCGTAGCCCACGACGACGTGCGGGTAGCACCGGACGGCGCCGTCGTCGTTTTCAAAGTCCACCATCTCGTGGCGCGAGATCTGGCCGAAGATCCGCTTGTACCTGTCCACCCAGAAGGGCAGGAGGTTGACGACGAGGAGCTGGACCTCCCCGTTGAAGCGGCGCGCGCCGATGAAGAGCGGGACGAGGACGTCGGTGAAGTCGTGCCAGTAGTTGCCGGTGAGCCCTCCGAGCTCGATCACCATCGCCGGGATGTTGAGTTGCGTCGTGCACTGCGGGGCGTCACCGGGGTTAGGAACGGACTTCACCGTGACCGCCTTGAGCCCGTCGAGGTACTTGCGGGAGTAGGGCTTGATCTGCCACTCCTTCGTGGGAGCCCGCGGCGAGACGAGCGTCACGGTGGCGCCGGTGCCGCCCTGAGCCCGCGTGTCGCCAGCCAGCTCGCAGATGTCGTACTTGCCGAACGACGTGTCGCAGATCGGCTTGGCGTTGGCCACATTGTTGTAGTCATCCGTTCCTCCTCCTGAACATCGACCGCATCATCCATGATGATATTGACCAAATGAACTTGAGAATTTGGATAATTCACATTGTTGACGTCAGTGACATGTGTTATCATACCGAATTCCTTGGATTCGTCTGCCTCCTCGTTCTTGGCTTGACTCTTCGCCTCCCAATTGACAGATTTCATTTCGTTGCCTGGCATCACAGAACAGACAATTTGATGGTACGATGACTGCTACTAAATGCTAATTCAACAACAATAACGGATGAACAGAAACGGTACCTAGTTGTTCCTCGATCGAATTTCTCCCCGCCCATTGCTGCTCGCCTTCGTCCTGTTTCTCTGAATGAGAGGGGACGAAAAGGTCGAAATCGAGACCTGTTCTTGATTATTACGCAGCGCTGTATGAGACTAGTCTGACTCAACCAACGTTTACCTTGACGCCGTGCCGTTGATGGTTCCGTGTGCGACTTGGCCTTCTCCTCCTCCTCCCTGCTGAATTCCTCCATTCCTCTGCCCGGGTCATCTGCAGCAGCTTCAAACCTTCAGCAAAATTAGCTACACAAAATTATCTACGTACATGTTGATTCTACGTGCGTGCCTTGCCCCGGATGGCTTCTTCGATGCTTTGCAGGGATTGTTTCAGCCGAATCGATTGCCGCTGGATCCAGCAAGGCTGCGTATGTAAGGATCAATCATGAAACTTTCCTGCTCCTCGAGCTCCCAAACTTGATTCACTCCATGACAATTAGAAGAAGAAGAGGAGGATTGATCATGATACCTTTCTGGCTGTAGCTGAACTGCGTCGACACCATCAGGTAGAGTAGCACGAGCAGGGAGCCAAGCAACAGGCCGTATGCCACGTAGCTGCTCTTCCACGGCGACGATCGGCTTGCGCTCCTCGCCGCCTTCCCCTCCGTTCGCCTCATCTTGACGCTGGCCTCCACGAAAATGGTCTTTGACCACGCCGCGGCGTAAGCACAGATCTTCAGAGTGTTTTCATTTTCGGCTTCTCTCTCTTTGATAAGAAGAGGTGGGATTGGTTCGTTGTTCGTTGCGAGAATATAGAATAGGAGAGACACATGGACTTCCAGAGGTTAGTTTACTGCTTCTTTGTACTTTATCGTGAGGAAGAATGGAATCGTGGATCCTTCTCCCTTTGTTTTCTTTGACATGTACGTACGGGCTTATATCCACACGAAGTGATTTCGCACCACATGACGGGAGCCTTTGCAAGCTTCTATATTTGTTGCACACCAAAGGAATATTTTGGGTACCGTAAACACACACATATATATATAAACTTAAATATATACTCATTGTAAAAATGTTGTCAGTATGAAACTTAGACCACCTCCAACGCCGACCCGTAAACCTTCCACAGCCGTTTGAATTGCGTTGTCCGGACCACGAAAGTAATCCAATGCGATCATTAATCGGTCCCAAGTGAGGACAAACGCGGGGAGGCTTGCATGATTCCCGCTCCCAAGCCTGATTCTAACTGCCCTGGCCCACCACCACCACCACCACCACCCTTCGTCTACATGTGTACTTTCTTTTTTTCCCTTTTTATATTTCAGAGTATTTAGTTACTAACATATTTACATTAAAATGTTTTACTTCTATTTTTTTGGCAACATATTTTCCAATCTCTCTTTGATATAGAACATTCTGTAGAGCTGACATTTCTACATGCATGAAGGATTTTACTCTCGCTTGTTGAATGTTGATTTTTTTTCTACATGATATTTTGTCTTTTTTTCGTATGTTGCCTATTCTTTTTTACCATTTTTATTTTGTTTCGGTCTTATATTATCCACAAATATATTTTTGTAATGTTGATATGCCATGTCTTTCCTACATAGGTTGATACAAAATAATTGATTTTCCTTTTTCTTTTTCATAAAAAACTTATGTTCCTTGCGAGTACAACGTTAGAATTATCCGAATCCACATGCAACTACAAGGGGTGCAACACGTATGCGACTGTATGCACCCAAAACCACGTGCAACTGCAACGGGTAAAACGTGTCCGCAACTATGATGAGACTTGTGTGGCGATGAGATCGGAACATCCATAATATGGGGAATTTATGATTTAAATTATTATCTTTGTAGTATTTTATTTTTTCCATCATAATCGGATGTTGTTGCTCCTCCTCCTTCGGCTCCAGCGAGCCCGGAGGCAGGGCGACTACGATGAGGGCGCCTCTCCTCGCCCGGATCTCCTCCTCGGTTTGGAAGCATCGCTTCAGAGTGAGCATAGCATAGATCGTCTTCTTTTGATGGGCCATGGCGGTTGACGATGGAAGGGGGAGGTGGAGAGGGAGGGGGATGTGCTTGGGTTGACGACGCGGAGAAGACGACAGAGGTTGTGACTAGGGTTCAGGATGTCGACCGGCCTAAATAGCTGGACTTTTGCCTCGGGCGGCGAGCTGGAGCAGCGCCACACGACGTTCACACACCCACAAAGGAGACGCCTGTTGGACTGTTGGTTTTCTTGGTGATTTTGCATGGGACCCGACCATCAGTCCGACGTGGCAGACGCGCCCAAGCCTTCCTATATCCACCCCATTTTTTGGCTGGATATGAAGGGTGCTGGTCAGCCCAGATGCTTGAGGCCCGTTTGAGGCGTCCATTTGGAGTGGGTTTTCCTAACCGATTAGTGGCCGAGTCATCCGCACGGGTGTTTGAGACGGGGTTGAGGCGCCGGTTGTAGATGCACTTACGGGTGGAGATCCTCTCCCCAACCCCCTCCTCAGGGAAAAAAGCAACAGTCTATGTTGTAACGAAACTACTATGCAAACTTCACTTTCTATTCGATTTAGACGCGACACTACATCTAGTGGCTTGAGGCGAGTTTGCTTACCTCTCCAACTCCCCCTTCCATACTTGCCCCGGTTGGGCCTAGTTGAGGAAATGCACTAAAAAAGGAAACATTTGTATGTTGATTGGTTGCATGCATCCCCTTTAGCCTGCATGTGTCGAAACGGAAGGCATGTTATTTGGTTGTGAACTTGTTTCAGAGAAACACAAGTCCGGTTGTTTGGTTACATACGGGACAATTGTATGATAGCCCCCTCCACGATGTGGTGAGGTTACCAGAGGCACACATGGAGGAAGAAGAACAATCTTAGGCACACATAAAAGCGTTAACCATGCATTAGAACAAGTTCAACATAGTACGATAAGTTTTAAACGAAACTGCAACACATAGTATAGTCTTAAACTTAACTAGTAACACGCAATGGGCAACACAAGCTCTCTAGGCGGTCATGAAGAAGGTGTTGTTGTGCTTATTGCACTTGATGAACACCTATATGTTGTCGTCATTGAAGACGACCACCTTTAGGGTGTCGCGAGTCAGCAACTTGAAGGTTACCATGTACCCGATCCTGATCCGATGAACGGTGGCGTAGGGGCCCCAACCCTAATCAAGGGTGACCCAACCGTCGATCACCTTGACCGTGACCATCCATGTGCATCCGGTGTTCGTCTTTAGCCTGAACTCCCTAGGGACTGTGGGGAAGTGCTTCGTGAAGTCAGAGGCAAAGGCAGACTCCCCAGCTTCGGAGCAAAGATCACCTTGCAGAAGTGGGTTGTTCGAGACTCCTCGTGATAGTGCATGTATTTCCTTCGCTTGCCGCTTGGGGGATCCTGCACCGCCACGTCGTCCAAGGGCCGCACAACCACCTTGCCCTTGCATAATGGTGGCATGGCATCCTTGCACTTGTTGATCTGCATTATCAACAACACGATGTTCACAGATTCGCATTCATTTCTATCGGCCTAACGATCCGATATTTACCTACCCTACTTACCTACCACCACACTCAAACCATCTCTTTTCACCACCTCTCCTCTTCCACCTCTTCGTTTCACCATGAACTCTAACCCCAACCCCTTTCCCTCGGGTATTAGATGGAGGGCCTTCTTCCTTGGGTGCTCGCTCGGTGACCGTGTGGAGTTCGAGAATAGCATGGAACTGTGCTCGAACTTCAGAAGCATTGAAGACATGCACCAGGAGGCTGACATTGTGGTTAAGAAGGCTACGACGAAGGAGTTGAAGACACTGATTTCTGACCTAGATAACGGTGCAATGTTAGTGGACATCCTGCGTTGGGTCATGAATCGGGGAAACTTCGATGACGTTGGATAGAGGGAAAGATGGGTCAAGTACAGAGAGACCTGGGTCAAGTACGCAAATCAAATCTACTCCGACTTGAAAGCAGTAACTCGGGTAACAGGGTAAGGGCTTACCACCATGGCCGACGTGATGGTCAATCTGGTGCTCGGCGCCATCCTGGATCGTCTTGGAGAAGCTGCGATGGTTGCCGCCGCAGGTTCGAGTGGGGAAGAGAGGAGGGAGAACGACGAGGGTAATTTATGACGCCGCTTCGAAAAACAATGTGACGTCTCGAGAACACATCCACATGTGCAACCACCTACACCCACCAGCCTCGGGTAGCACCGCTCGAGCTTGGCTCTAGGAAAACGGTCGATTCAGACGTTCCACTGAACGCAGACATCTGTCTCGAGGTGCTTTAAGTTTCGTGCGGACCAACTATTAGATGCAGATCAGTTTAGTATACTTCCTCTTATTCCCTCTTTTCACATAAAATGTAAGAGTATATAGTAAATCTGAGTCGTTGATCTTATTAACTAGTATTACCTTTTACGTCACATATAAAAATGAAAGATAAGAATAAGCATATTAAAATTGCTTTAATTGCGAACCGAACAATCAAACATACTGAAAACTGCTCGGACGGATCTGAGCGGGCTATTGCAAGTAACCAAACTCGTCCTTGATGCTGTAAACTCTACCGCTTTTCAAAATCCTATTCAAATTTTCTTTCCTCTCTTATACGTACAAACATCCGTACGAGCTCCTGGAACAAGAAGAGTAGGAGCCTACACTACGGGTGCCCCGTGCGGTCGCGTCAACACGCGGCATACAGTCTATGGAGCTGACCACAAGTCACCACAACACGCGGCGGTAATACTTTAAAAGTGTAGCAGACCATCATTATTTTTGACTCGCGGTGAAACGCCCAAAGCCCCTGAAAACCCTCTTTCCCCACTCTGCTTCGCCTCAACCAAACTTCCTCTCTTCCCTGCACTGCTAGTTCCCAGTTTCCCACCCAACTTCAGTGTGGGGGGCGCCGAGATCACCGTGCTCCATCAGGTACTCGATTCATCCAACCGCTCGTTGATTCCGTGCTGCGCATTTTGCGACGTCCGCCGAGGCCGCTGCCCGTTAGACCGTTCTTTGTCTCCCGTGCCTCCATTTTTTTAGCTTCCGCTGCAACCTCAGGTTGAATCCGCCATTGTTGGTGTTCTCCGAACGACGTGGCGGCTGCGTGCGTGGCCTCTTCTTGCTCCAGCGGTTTCGCTCGAAATAGCAGGCGGGGTCCGCGTCGGTGCCTCCGGATACGTCGCCTGGGGTGGGTGTGGGGTTTTCTTCTCGAAGCCGGGTGGGGATTCACCGGGTGGTCCCTGCTTTTTAGCAGATTTTCTTCGAGCATTCTTTTCCCGCTCCGCGAAATCCATCCTTTTAGACTCTGTGTTTAGGCTGGCGGCCGTTAGAAAATTCGAGCAGTAATGCTACTGATAATAGTACTCCGTCCTACTTTCAGTTTTTCACATACTCCTACTATTTGTACCATCATACTGTACATTAATGTGAAAGTTGATGTTAGAAATCCTGCAAACGTCCAACAGTACTTGCAGTTTTTCCTATACTCCTTGTACTGAACACTTGGCTTTGAATGAAAATCTGGGCTCAGGCCTTTTCTCTAAAGATTTGCTCGAGTAAGCGTCCTACTCTTCCTCTGGAAAGGGCCATGTGCAGATTTAGTGCTCAGGCGATGTTTTCTTACAACGAGGTGCTTAAGCCATGTTCACTCTCCATCCGTGCAAAATTTTGAGTGCTGGACTGTTGGTACACTCCATAATGAAAAGAAACTTCACATACTACTGATCGTATATATTCTTACCGTGCTAAAGACTACTCCCTCTGTTCACAAATATAAGTTGTTCTTAACTTTTTTATGTGTCGGATGTATATATAATCGTTTTACAGTGTTTGTTCACTCATTTCAGTCCGTATGTAGTCCATATTAAAATATCCAAAACATCTTATATTTATGAAAGGAGGAAGTGTTTAATTTGTAGAAATCATACAACACAAGTGGAATTATCTTAGTTCCCTAAGAGTAGAGAGACAAGCTCTGTTTGCTTCTCACTGTTTCTTCAAGTTCATTTTATTGATCATCCCTCACACCATCTTACTCCTTCAGGCTACACAATGGCGCTGATCGATTGGATAGAACTGAGTGATGATGCCGAAATCATTGAATTGAGCAGTGACGAGGAGAATGTCGGAGGATATTACGATGCTTCCACACAGAGCAACTCAGCTCAGCAGCAAGCTACATTGCATGATGATCAGACCGTGTTTGTCGCAGCAGGTGAAGGAAGGGAAGAGGCTGTCGGGTCTGAAAATGCAGAGGAAGCTACTGCATCCTCCTCCGTCACTGAAAAAGAGTCTGGAAATCCAAAGGAAGCTACTGTATCACAAACATGTCCTCACGCCCCAACAGCCGTCGTTACTGAAAAAGAGTCTGGAAATCCAGAGGAAGCATCACAGACTTGTCCTCACGCTCCAACAGCCGTGACATTCCCCGGTATGTTTCTCCTCCATTCCTCTCAGTTCAGTAACACGGTACATTTATAACGCAGATAAATCGATTGCAATAATCCATGTTTCAAACTAACAGTGCTACCATGTTCTTGCTGCAGGCCCTGATTCCATCCCTCCGAAGGCTCTGACTTTTGAAGCCCGTGTCGCCAAGCCGTGGCGGAGAGCGAAGGCGAAACGTCGCAGGAAGCTCCATACGGATGCACCTTGTACTTGGATAAGCCCTAGGCTTGAAGACAAGCATAAAGGTCGTAGAAGGCACGCAGTAGAGGTGGCAGTTGAGCGCAAGAGGTCTCGCATGCTCGAAGAGGAGGAAGAAGAAGAAGAAGAGAAGAACACCTCGGCTAGGAGCCGAAAGAAAAGCAAGTTGCTCGGCGAACAGTGTAGCCTCTGCAGGTAGTCGACTGAAGATGATGGTCTCGAAACTGTCTGGATTTCGGTGGTCTGGTTTGCCTCTCCTGTGACGCGGGAAGAATCACTGGTGCTGTGTAGAAGAAGAAGAATCACTGGTACTTCCTAGTGGGGTTTGGGGCTCTTTTGGTGTAGTGGTTGGGTCGTGTTGCCCTTGTCCTGTCCATACGAGGGCGCTTGCGTTGGACCACTTGGGGATATTCCAAGTTATGGAACTACTACTATGTGGCTTCCTGGACACAGCTCTTATCATGCAGTAAAAAAGATATGTACTCCCTCCGTTCTTAAATATAAGACCTTTTAGAGATTTTACTATAGACTACATACGGAGCAAAATGAGTGTATCTACGCTCTAAAATGTGTCTATATACATCCGTATGTAGTTCATAGTGGAATCTCTACAAGGTCTTATATTTATGAACGAAGGAAGTATGTGTTCTTATATCATGCAAGTAAAGAAATATGTATGTGTTGTTTGTTAGAACTTAGAATTATAATTATGTTTAAGTTAGAGATTAGAGTTAGAGATAGAATATGCTCAAACCATGTACACTTGTACTGTACTTCAAGTCTCTCCCTCATATTGTACTTTACTAATAAAAGAGCCCATGGGTTGCAACGGAAGAAAAAAGATAACAAATACTTCTAACCAATAACCGTGACTCAAGACTTCAATAAGTCCATGCTATTTATTCGAACACGACATCTCATCTGTGTTGCCGCTTATCCTCCTTCCATCCTCGTTGACGGTGGTCTTAGTGTTCATACATTCACAACCCGTTGAATGTCTTCAATCCTAAGGCGTCTCTCTCTCGCATAAGATGAGAAATCTGCTTTCCTTTTTCCTTGTCGGCGCGTCCATGCTTTGTTACCGACGATTTCTTTCGTGTCCAATCTAATTTTATTAAGGTGTTTATTTTCAACCCAAATCTACACCGATACAAAAGAGAGGCGGATCGTGCACTATTGATTAAATGGTTAACACGTAAAATAACATCATATTTAGATTCTACAAAAAGAATCATTAAATTTCATATATAATAAGTTAAAATCGAAGTTACGGTTTAAAAAATATGACTATGATATGTACTCCGGGTTAATTAAACCAAATGTCAGTATATTTTTCGCAAACAGCGAAGAGTTTTTCTAGAGTCCTTAAACCCGGATTGCGGGTTGATTTGAGAAAACCGTAGGGGTTTTCCTGCAAACAGTAAAACATTATCTCTGGAATCACTTAAACCAGGACTGCGGGTTGATTTTAAGAAAAACGAGGGATTTTCTATAAAAAAGACGTGACGGTGAACAGATAAAAACACTTCGTATTTTATTAGTAGATATATTGATAGATACCCCGCACGAGGGTCCTGGACCCGTGCATGCACGACTGCGATCATAGGATGAGAGACTTTCGGACTTCACCGACTACCGCGCCTCTATGATGACGACCGGCGACATCAAATCCCCTTCGAGCCAAGCTGCATCGACCATCTACACAAACCCGCACCGGTCCAGCAATCAACTTCCTCATCAAGCCGACATCAACATCAATATGTACGACTATGCTAGGCTACGATCCAACATACTACGTCGACCACATCCACGAGAAGCGACATTAACCACACGCAGGCCAATGTAGAACATGATTGCATCGATTTCTCCAACAGCAAGACATCAACACACATCGTTAGCGAGAGACACCTTCAAGCAACACACTACATCATGCATGCTGCTTCTTCATCGACACATCATCGCCAAGCCTACATCAACATCTTCGTCAACACATCGCTGCCGCCCCGTCCACAAAATGGACATCTTCAGCGTCCTCTGACAGTATGCTGCAACACGTGACCACGACGACGGCAATGACCGCGTCATGATGACAACATCGACCACATCACCTACGATGGCATGACTGCATCGACACATCTCTATTATAGTGACGACGCCTACACGACTACAAGGTCGTGACAAAACCTATGTGTGCTCGACGGGTTTCCTTCAGACTTGGCAAACTGGTGGACTCATTGTGGACGAGACCCTCTGACATTCACAAGTGGCATCATCCACGTATGCAACTCCATCATAGGGCATTTTTATGCCTTGGCCTTTTGCAACTTCATCATCCACAATGACTACCTTGACCACGGGTACATCACCATGACCGGCTACCTTGACATCGACATACATGACCACGTTTACGTCTATTTATCGATAAGAACTCCAGTCAAGCACGTCCGCGTCATCACTAGTGTCCAAGCCACTCCTGTTGTGGTTGCAGGGGGGGGGGACTGAGGAGAGACAAAGAAGGCACCAGAAGGGGATGTAGTCATCGCCCTAAGTTCCAACCCATCATAGATGCAGTTGATGATGGCACAACGGACAAGATGACAGAAGCGCAAGGCTTCAAATTTAGTCACAATCGTCTGCTTCAGTCCCGCTACGACCAAGGAAGAATGTTAGAATGATAATTATGTTTAAGTTAGAGATTAGGAATTCTGGATAGAATATGCCTAAACTATATACGACTTGCCCTCTGTTCCAAGTCTCTCTTCATTGTGTTCTATAGATACTACATGTGAGGGTCCGATCAATACAATACAAATATTAGCCATTCTATATTTTCCACACTCTTATCGTCTCTGCCCAATATCTTAGTGAGCATTGATTACCAAAAATATCTTGCAAAATGTAATTGGCACGGTAGCACAAAATGTTGTTGTTGTCATCAAGACCAGACAATTCATCATTTATTCTTGTCATGTCCGTCCGTAACTTTGATTTGATGCACAATTCACGTTACTTTCGATTTATCACCACAAAAAACTATACATATTTTTTTGGTAATTTGTTTATTTTTTGAATACGGTACAATCAAAGGCGCGCACATACACTCATCCCATATAAAATAATGTACATATATCCGATCCCTATGAACACCTCCAAAAAACGGGATCGACATAAAATCTTGAGATTAACGAAGTCACCATAAGTGTTCATTCTTTGGACAATTGGAAATCCACGTGATGTTGAGTAAATTAACATTTTTTATTAATCTAATCCAAAAATTAATCAGAAACTTGACATTGACAGTATTAATCTCATACTGCTATCTAACCATGTAGGCATGTAATAAGCAAAATAACAGATGTATCGATGTAAATAACAAATATGTTCAACACAATAATAAATAAGAGAGGTGTAACTAAATTATACCCCTAGTCAGCCAAGTCATAGCCACATGAAAACCCACACAAGTGTAGCTAATTGTTTGTAACCTTTTTCGATAAGTAAGAGTGTCGAACCCAACCCAATGAGGAGCTAAAGGTAGAATTAATATCTTTTCAAGTTCTATCGACCGTCGATACAACTCTACGCATGCTAACGCTTACTTTAACTAGAACAAGTATGAAACTACTTTGCAGAAAAGAAACTAGAAGTACTTAGTAGGTCTAATATATAGTTTTGCAAGGTAATAAAAAGCAAGTAAATAAAAGTTAGGACTGCTTAGATAAAGAACAATAAAGTAAACTGTTTAGTAGAAATCATTTTGTGCAATGCAAGAGAAAGATTGTCCATAGGCAATTGAATATAATTGATAGATACTTATCATATGCAATGAGAGACAGGCATACACTAACACACTTTTTGTACTTCAATCATGTGCATTTATGATTTGAGCTCTAGCAAGCATCCACAACTACTAGAAATCATTAAGGTAAACCCAATGCAACTACTAGAAATCATTAAGGTAATCCCAAACATAGCATTAAACATCAAGTCCTCTTTACTCCCACACACAAAGAACTTCCTTACTCGGGTTTGTGATTCAGTCATTCACCAACCCACTATAAGCGACTCATGAACATATTGCAAACCCTTTAGTGGGATTCCTTCACGTTCGCGCCTCACGGAAGGCACCTTAGGATAGCACCATATCAACATACAACTCATATCTATAACATAATAGCACAATTAACCCGTAGGACAAAAGAAATCTACTCAAACATCATAGGATAGCCACACATCATTGGATAATGATATATAGCATTAAGCACCATGTTCAAGTAGATATTACAACTGGGAGAAGGGTTTTACACCACTGCATAGAGGGGGAGAGAGTTGGTGGTGACGGCGACGAAGTTGTTAGTGTAGATCGCCGTCACAATGGTTGCCCATGCGACGCTCCGGTGCCACAAGGGGAAAGGGGGAGAGAGCCCCCCTTCTTTCTTCTTCTTCCTTGGCCTCCTCCCCACGTGGGAGGAGGGTTTCCCCACTGGTCCATGGCCACGATGGCTCCCGGAGGGCAGCAGCCCCTCCAAGATTGGATCTCTTTCTATGTTTCTCTTCTGTTTTCGTAACTGTTTTCTTGCCCCTCCACCATTTCTTAAATATCCAGAGATTCGTAACTCCGATTGGGCTGAAATTTTGAGGGGATATTTATCACGAAAAATATATTTCTTGCGGTGGAAGGAGAGCCTCAACCGACTTAAGGGCTGACTACATGCCATTAGGGCGCCCCCAGGCCACGCCCTGTTGGCTTGTGGGGCCCTCAGACATCATCTTGCGTTGATTCTGACTCCCAAAATTCACATATATTCGAAATAAAGTTTTCGTAAATTTTTATCGCGTTTGCACTCCGTTTGATATGGAATTTCTGAACACATGAAAAACAGGAACTGGCACTAGGCACTCGGTCAATAGGTTAGTGCTCAAAAATTATAAAATTGGTAAATAATTACTCAAAAAGTATCCAAGAATGATAATATAATATCATGGAACAAAAAAATTATATATACGTTAGAGACGTATCACCACAACAACGGCGACGGTTTCCACGTCAGCCTTCTATGAAGCACCTGTAGGGGAACGTAGCAGAAAACAAAAATTTCCTGACCTACGCACCAGCCCAGGACCACTATGGAGACTGCATACAAGGTTTGATCATTTTTGTTACCGACTCGTAGCGCAGCGGAAGTAGAGTCGATGACGATCGGTGGTGCAGATCCCCGCAGCTAGGATTTACAACCTCCCAACCGCGAGGATGTATACCCTCATCTGCCCCTCGGACAGCCCTCCGGGAGGCGGTCAGACAGTCCCCCGGACGGTGTCGCGGACAGCCCTTCGGGAGGACCTCCAAAACTTGGACTGTCACTCGGACAGCCCTTCGGAAGGACCTTCGAAACTCGGACGGTCACACGGACAGCCCTTCGGGAGGCACTCTCGAACTAAGACCGAAACTACGATCTCTCTACAGAGTTGCACACATACGGTGTCATCTATCCGGCAGGGCTTCGCCGTCCAGAACTAGTTCCTGCCGGAACCCAGACAACCTTTCAGCTCTACGAAACTATTTCGCTGGGAGGGAGAGAAGAAGCCAGATCATTGCAATGACACTTGTATGTGAGAAGGAGGAGTTTTGGGCTGCCCCCTCCACCTCCATTTATAGGAGAGGGAGGGGTGGAGGGGCTGAAATTTCAGCCACATCCATCCATGTCATCTCCAAGATATTTTGGAGCAAAAGCCCAAAAAGGTGGCTTTCCAAAAAGTAACCATAAAGCTGATTTCACTATTCACGACGACATTTTTCAGCGTCTGATCGAACTGAAAATATTTATGTGGGCTTAGAACATTTCCAGTACCCACTAAAATAATTTTCAACACTTTTCGAAACAATTCCGGTTTAGTGATTTTCATGTGCGAAAAGCATCTGAAGCGGTTCCGGCAGCTCCGGAACATTTCCGGTTTTTCTTCCGGAAAATTCCCAAAAGTTTCCAGAATGATTCTGGCACCCTCCAAGAATTATCAGGCATGTGCCGAAACCTTTCCAGTGTCCGAAACTTTTTCGGTGATTTTCTCTCAGACTCCCTGTCTAGTATTCAGCAGATAGATGACCCTTAAGCGTGTGACCCTATAGGTTCGGTGAAGCATAGACATGACCCGGAACCCCTTCTGATCAATGATCAACATCGGAGCCGTGAACACCCATATTGACCCCTATACCCACACGAATGAATATTCGAGTGAACCTCCAGTTGCCTTGTGCTATTCCTGTTGCTTCGTGATATGTTACAAATACCCGTGGTGAGACATGTTGGCATCCCCGTGGATCAACAACTTGTCCACTATGCCAGTTACCTCGTTGCCGGTATTGTTCTCTTTTCTCGTTCCCGTGTTCCGACATCCCCGTGATCAAATCACAAAATGTCTGGCCAGACGATGATGGATACCGTAACACCGAGAGGTCCCAGAGATATCTCTCCATCGTCGGAGGAGCAAATCCCAATCTTGAGCTATCAAGTTACTTGACATACTTTTCCATGAACCCGTAAGCCGCCGTAATAGCCACCCATTTACGGATGACGTTTAACAAACCCCAAAGTTCATGAAGCAAGCATGAAGAAACTCGATACTCTCATGGTCTAAGGAATTATGCAAACATTAACTTCTCTGTGTTATTTACCATTAACTTATGACGAATGTATCTCATAGCATAACATCAATTCGTGTCGATTCAACACAAATGTTCTTCTAACATTGTGCCCTCAAAATTGCCGGCATAGCCATGCCCATGATCAGGAAAACAGGATCATCATGCAATACTTGATCCAGTCTTAGAGGCCAGACTAGGAATACAATTTACCGTTTATTATTCCACACGTGCATATGAGTCTTCCTTCAAGCCTCGTGGTTATTGTAGACTCAAGAACCATAGCAGTTATAGCATGGAACGTAAACCTAATTATGAACAGGGAGATAATCAATAACATTTATTACTGCCTCTAGGGCATATCTCCTACAGACTCCCACTTGCACTAGAGTCAATAATCTAGTCAATGCTAATGTACTTTACACCTATGGCATACTGGTGTAAAATATGCTTTGCTTGTGGTATAGCCTGATGTCCAACGGATCTGACAACTTTAGCTCCGTGTATAACTGTGCATATCCTCGCATTTTCACGCTATCACAAAATTCGTATTTTTTGTGAACTTGGCTTTGCATATGTGTGAATCTTGGTCAAAACCTCATTCCTCAGACTGAGCTATGGAGCAACTATCTGCAATAGTGTCTCACAGACCAAAGCCATCTTGGAACCATACTAAGTTCATGAATGAACTATATGATTCAACAACTTCTTTGTTGCTTCCAAAGCGTCAACATACTTAGCCTTTGTTTCAGAATTCGCGACAGTATCTTGTTTGGAACAATTTCCAACTACCGTGCCACCATATTGTGTATTACACAAAACCCTTAACTTAAATCGAAAATTGTATGGAGCATTGATGAAGACTGTATCGATGTAGTTACTTACAACGAGCACTTCATAATCTCTTCTTGCCAGAAACCATGTCATCAGTACTACTCTAGCACTTAATGACATCTTTCACTGTTGTCCTATGATAAGTACTTTGATACTTTGGTATCCATACTCGCAACTACTTTGGAGTATCGGACATATCTGGTTGTTTTACATACCATGGAATACATGATTAATCCAAACACAAGAGTGTGTGGAATCTCCATCATGTATTTTACTCATCAGTGTTTTAGGACACCGAGTCTTGCAAAAACTCTTTCCATGTGACTTCGGCAAGAATCACTCCTTGGCGTTTTAAATGCTAAAAAGTTTTAGCATCTTGTCAACATGTATTCATAGCTTAGCCCCATTAGGTAAATCTATCTGCATAGATCATCATGCCTAATATTGAGGCTATTTAGCCTAAGCACTTCATCGAAAAACTATTTTCAAATGAAGTCTTAATTCGTGTCAAGAAATTCATTTCCAATTAACAATGTGTCAAGCACACAACGTTTTAGAAATATTATTATGCTCCCACTTACTTTCTTGAATCACAAGCATCTTCATTACCCATTGATGAAGTCAAAAACCCTTTTTGACCATTTCATCAAACCATGAAGATTCCAACTCCATTTTGCTCTCTTTTGTCCATTGTTGGAACTCTGAAGTTTGCATACTTACTAGCATCCTCTGGATTGACAAATTACTTTGGACTGTATCACATACAAGTCCTAGGTTTCATTTCCATCAAATGGAAATCCTTTTGTCATCCATGTTTCATATCTCATGATTGATATATGTATTAATTGCTAGTTCAACCCGAACCGACCTTAAGCATCGCTACGGTGAAACAACCTCATCGTAGTCAACTCCTTGAACTTGTTATTTCAACAAGTCGAGCTTTATGGATAAAACATTTTTATCCGTATGAGTTTTTAGTTCCATAAATATTCATTAGACTCTAAGTCCTCTGAAAGGTGTATCAAGGTTTTAATCTTGAATCACTTATATGGAAACTATCTCGGATTGTATTGGCATTTAGCCAATCCCGGAGTCAGGGCCCATCAACGCTTCCTTGTGTATTGTAGGTATACTGTTGTCTAACAACAATATCTCGTTTGCGCACCTCATAGGTTTGCATGAGCTTTGACTACGTGGTTCAGTTGCACGTTCGACCAAAGCCCATACATTTCATTGTAGAGACTTCCGTATCAGTCGTAGTAGGAAACAAGGGAATCACTTCCAGGGTTTCTTTCCTTTGAACTAATGACGAAGATACTGGTTATCTCGTCGAGTTGCACTGTCCTCCCACTCACCTTTTGTAAGAACTATTCTCTCTAAAAGCATACCGTTTTGTGGAAAAACCCTTTGCCTCGGTATAGTGGTGGGGGAATACCCAATGACTTGGGATAACCATACAAAGTAGCACTTGTCTGATTTGGAATAGGTTTGTAACCTTTTACACAAGCCCCATATTCCAAATGTTAAGAAAAGATATAACATGGTTGGGCATACCATACCATGGCATCATTTCAACAGACCTGATGGATCTCTTTTCAGTGAAAAAGCCACAGTCTCTAAAGCATCACTCTATAAAAGGGATAATGGAAAATCTATTTATGTCATCTTTGATCTGACCATGTCATAAATGGTTCGATTACATCTTCACGGACTTTCCACTTGCAGTGATGTTCCGGGAGGTGCAAGTTATGAAACTCTTTTCATAACTCATCAGACATTTGCTAACTTGTAACTCAAATATTCCTTTCCGCAATCAAATTGCAAAAACATAATTTTGTTGGTACAATAACTTCTACTTCATTTTTGAAAACCTTTCTAATGATTTGAAAAGATCCAGACTTACGTCTCATCAAGTAAATATCCATATATCTACTTGAGTCATTTTTGAAGGTAGACAAATCCACTGTTTGCAACAATATTTATCGGACTACACACATCAAATGTATGATCACCAATAAGTTCTTTGCTCATTCGTTATGGCCTGTGAACGGTATTTTAGTTAGTTCACCTTTTGGAGGAAAGTTGCAAGTGTCAGATGACTCAAAATCAAACGACTTCAAAATCCATCATAATGGAATTTTCCATGCGGGTTTCTCCAATGTGACCAAATGCAGTGCCACACATATGTGGTATTCTTTTAGTCTTGCGACATTTAGCGTTAGTGTTATGGATGTATCATATTTCCATCAATATTCATAACATACATCCCATCTAGGATGGAAGCATGGCCCTTCATGTTATTCGTAATACTGAACAACAATTGTTGTTTTTATGAACAACTCTTTTGCAACAAACATTGTGCAATGGGCTAGAGTGTGAAACTCTAAAATGAATTATGAAAGTAAACCCAGAGGTAATGTATTATTATCAATATTCATAACATACGTCTCATTCATAATGAAAGTATGGCCCTTATGTTATTCATAACACCGAACATGAAAAGTTCTCTTATGAACAACCTTCTTGCAAGATACCTTATGAAAATGGCTAGAGTGTGAAACTCTAAAATGAATTATGAAACTTAATACATAGGGAATACACCGATGGAAGGCATAGTAACATTTACTATGTTCCTTGCGTGTATGTAAACCTCATCCCTGGCTAGTCTTTCAGGCCATAGTAGTTCTTACATCGAGTTGCAATAGAATGCAATCAAGCGGGTATCTTTGTGACCAACTCACAATACCCAAGAATTAGTGATTAACATGTTTAACCATAATTCCCAAGAACTATATCTTTGACCAGCCTTCTATACATCAAAAACTTGTATGACATTCATACATGAGCTGGATATTCCAGTCTTCTTTCTTTTTGCCATTATACTTCTAACAGTTTAACTTTTCAGTGTTTCTCCTACTCTCAGAAGAAGCATCCAACTTAAGAGTGGAGTTAGCCCTGGACTTCCTAGGCGTGAAAGTCTCACTAACACCCTTCGGACACTTCCTTTCTCTTTAAGTTGTTGTTTTATTCACCTTTCATCATATGACAGGCGTTCTCCTGGATCCCTCTCTTATCAGTCTAATGCATAGTAAACTTCTTTACTAGTAGTTTGCAAACAAACATTGCTTTGGATATCTCATATCTTTTAGCCTTTCTCTGTCTCTGAAAATGATTTTCAGATTCCATGAATATCACATAACTATCCAAACTTTCGAAGTTCGGGTCTCATGGAAGCAAACATATTGCACTTTGACTGAAAATGATTTCTAGCTTTTGAATCGAAGGACGAGAGTCACATGATCCATAGCATTAGCGGGAGAATACCAAAAGCATGCGATAGGACAAAGTCCTTCTCGACACTCTTGAGTACAATCCTCACAATTATGTTACCAACCGTAAAGTTTTAATCGGCTTTTTAACAGCTATTCAATTTTAATAGGGAAGGTGGAAACGCGAGCCATTATTCTACAACTATTATGCAAATCACACTTAGACAGAGTTCAAAATTAATTGCACTGAGAATTAAACAAAGTTAATTCTACAATGCGCTCCCACTCAAATCAATATCTCTCATAATTGATTTTGAGTGATGCAATACACAACTTTTAATTTCAACGTCAAGGATGTAACCATCTCAAGTGACGAGAATTTCAATTGGTAGGCCAACTTGCCAATCACATCTCTATGTGACTCTTGTTCATCTTTCAATGCGTGTGTTCCGAGCTCATGACTTTCATGCCTGAACGTCAAGACAACCAAGTGATCTCGCTGCGAGGTCTCAACTCACCTGCCTCACACTTCTCTAATCGTTCGTACCCATGTAACCATGTGATACCCCGAAGAGATAGGTGTCGTGACGGTGCTACACTTGGGAGAACATTAACTACTTGATATTTTGTGAGAGATCACCCTAATAAAAAGCGACTACCGCGCAATCAAGAAGGGTGCATCAAGAGGGATAAACATCTCAAGCAATTCATAATAGCATGATATGGTATAGCCCTTTCTGATGGAGAAGTCTTTCATTCCTTCGTCTTCGGCATTCGCGTCGGTGTTCACCTTTGCGAAGATTGCCACCACCTTGTCAATGCACCAGATAATATTGCTATCTCTATAGCTAATAAAATAAGTGCATTACTTAAGGTTGACACGCAGGTCATTAAAGTGACAATCATATGGCTCCAACCATCATGCCGAATCATGACACACAGGTCATGTTAATATTACACCATATAGTCATCTCATACATAATCAAATTAATATGAGCATTGCTATACCACATCATATGCACATGCAAACCATCCTGCAAAACCAAGTTAGACGCCTCTAATCGGTTCATGCAAAAAATTGTTTTACATGGCTTCTAAGGTTTTGAAACAAACCGAATCTACCAACGTCCATCATCAAGTATGATAATTCAAGTTGCTAGATTAACTTTCCAGGGTGTATAAAACACGAGATAATAAAATCTCGAGCCCCATACTAAACTTCGTCATACGCGTGACCCCCGTGCAGATCACATCTGCATTGCCCTTTCATCTGCAAAACATCCATCTTTCTCAACTATGGTGGAACCCAAAGAACTGTTAGCACTTCGTTGGTCTGTCAATCAGCATACTCAGGAGCAGCATGAAAGGATCGTGGATTGCCAGAACTTTGTAAGATTTGACCATTCCGTCAAGATCAGGACTATGCAAATTCAGGGGAAGCAAAAGAAACATCGGTAACAGATTTCATATGCTACCCGCACAAATAATTTTCAGCAATAGATCTCATCTACTACCTAATTATATTGTGCAACACCCATACATCTCTATGTATTCTAGATCGCAACCTGCATCTATGCATAGCACGGCTCTTGATGCCACTGTTGGGTAACGCAGCAGAAAACAAAAATTTCCCGACCTATGCACCAGCCTAGGACCACTATGGAGACTGCATACAAGGTTTGATCATTTTCGTTACCGACTCGTAGCGCAGCGGAAGTAGAGTCGATGACGATCGGCGGTGCAGATCCCCGCAGCTAGGATTTACAATGTCCCAACCGCGAGGATGTATACCCTCATCTGCCCCTCGGACAGCCCTCCGGGAGGCGGTCAGATAGTCCCCCGGACGGTGTCGCGGACAGCCCTTCGGGAGGACCTCCAAAACTTGGACTGTCTCTCGGACAACCCTTCGGGAAGACCTTCGAAACTCGGACGGTCACACGGATAGCCCTTCGGGAGGCACTCTCGAACTAAGACCGAAACTACGATCTGTCTACAGAGTTGCACACATACGGTGTCATCTATCCGGCAGGGCTTCGCCGTCCAGAACTAGTTCCTGCCGGAACCCAGACAGCCTTTCGGCTCTACGAAACTATTTCGCTGGGAGGGAGAGAAGAAGCCAGATCATTGCAATGGCACTTGTATGTGAGAAGGAGGAGTTTTGGGCTGCCCCCTCCACCTCTATTTATAGGAGAGGGAGGGGTGGAGGGGCAGAAATTTCAGCCACATCCATCCATGTCATCTCCAAGATATTTTGGAGCAAAAGCCCAAAAAGGTGGCTTTCCAAAAAGTAACCATAAAGCTGATTTCACTATTCACGACGACATTTTTCAGCGTCTGATCGAACTAAAAATATTTATGTGGGCTTAGAACATTTCCAGTACCCACTAAAATAATTTTCAACACTTTTCGAAACAATTCCGGTTTAGTGATTTTCATCTGCGAAAAGCATCTGAAGCGGTTCCAGCAGCTCCGGAACATTTCCGGTTTTTCTTCCGGAAAATTCCCAAAAGTTTCCAGAATGATTCTGGCACCCTCCAAGAATTATCAGGCATGTGCCGAAACCTTTCCGGTGTCCGAATTTTTTTTGGTGATTTTCTCTCAGACTCCCTGTCTAGTATTCAGCAGATAGATGACCCTTAAGCGTGTGACCCTATAGGTTCAGTGAAGCATAGACATGACCCGGAACCCCTTCTAATCAATGATCAACATCGGAGCCGTGGACACCCATATTGACCCCTATACCCACACGAATGAATATTCGAGTGAACCTCCAGTTGCCTTGTGCTATTCCTGTTGCTTCGTGATATGTTACAAATACCCGAGGTGAGACATGTTGGCATCCCCGTGGATCAACAACTTGTCCACTATGCCAGTTACCTCGTTGCCGGTATTGTTCTCTTTTCTCGTTCCCGTGTTCCGACATCCCCGTGATCAAATCACAAAATGTCTGGCCAGACGATGATGGATACCGTAACACCGAGAGGTCCCAGAGATATCTCTCCATCGTCGAAGGAGCAAATCCCAATCTTGAGCTATCAAGTTACTTGACATACTTTTCCATGAACCCGTAAGCCGCCGTAATAGCCACCCATTTACGGATGACGTTTAACAAACCCCAAAGTTCATGAAGCAAGCATGAAGAAACTCGATACTCTCATGGTCTAAGGAATTATGCAAACATTAACTTCTCTGTGTTATTTACCATTAACTTATGACGAATGTATCTCATAGCATAACATCAATTCGGGTCGATTCAACACAAATGTTCTTCTAACATTGTGCCCTCAAAGTTGCCGGCATAGCCATGCCCATGATCAGGAAAACAGGATCATCATGCAATACTTGAGCCAGTCTTAGAGGCCAGACTAGGAATACAATTTACCGTTTATTATTCCACACGTGCATATGAGTCTTCCTTCAAGCCTCGTGGTTATTGTAGACTCAAGAACCATAGCAGTTATAGCATGGAATATAAACCTAATTATGAACAAGGAGATAATCAATAACATTTATTATTGCCTCTAGGGCATATCTCCTACAGCACCTAATGGTCATCCCATGGATACCACACCAAATTCCTAAGCACCAAGTGTACCCATGACAAGAAAGACCACACACATGCTGATACGTCCATTTTGCATCATGAATTCTTATTGATATTTATGTTATTCTTATCCATTATTCCTCATTATGATACAATTCTTATGCCTTTTCTCTCTAAATATGCAAGGTATATCACAAAGAGAAATCATGGAAAACTGGGATTCTGGACCTAAAAAACAAAAAATGTCTGAAAATTCACTAGACTCCAAATGACCTAAAACTTCACGGAGAATTTTTATGGAATATTTAAGAACTATTGGGCCAAAAATATACCATAAGGGGCCACCTGCTGGCCACAAGCCAACAGGGCACGCTCTATTGCCTTGTGGGGCCCCAGCAGGTCTCCCGACCCCCCCTCTTCTTCTATATGATGTGTTTTACCATAGAAAAAATCAAAAGGATACTTTTGGTACGTGCTGAAATTTACTGTTTCTTTTTACTATGGACGGCCACCCTTTGAGTGGCTTTTTTGGGGCATATTCGCCTCAAACTAAGGTGGAAAAGGTTGCCTCTCAACCTATTGAACGTACTGAAAATATTTATTATGAGATGCCTTTGGGTATGGTAGAGAAACTGCTAGCTAATCCTTATGACGGTACAACTCATCCTGATTACCACTTGATATATGTAGATGGGATTTTTGGATTGTTTAAGCTCACAGGTTTATCTGGAGACAAAGTTAAGAAGAAGGTTTTACCTTTATCTTTGGAAGGAAAAGCACTAATGTGGTATTGGCTATTGGATGATATTGGATCATTGGCTGGAATCGCTTGAAGCTAGAATTTCATCAGAAGTTTTATCCTATGCATGTAGTCCATCATGATCGGAACTTTATATATAATTGTTGGCCTCGTGAAGGAGAAAGCATCACTCAAGCTTGGGGGGGGCTTAAATCTATGATGCATACTTGACCCAACCATGAGATCTCAAGGGAAATGATTATACAAAAAAATTATGCTTGGCTTTCTCATGATGATCAATTAGTACTCGATTCGTCTTCTAATGGTTCCTACATGAAGAGGACTATTGAATTCAAATGGGATATTCTCAAAAGAATTAAATGCAACTCTGAAGATTTGGAATTCGACAAGGTAAAGAGTCAGGTATAAAGCTTAAGTTTGATTGTGTTAAATCTTTTGTGGAAATTGATACTTTCCATGAGTTTAGCAATAAATATGGGCTTGACTCCGAGATAGTAGCTTCTTTATGTGAATTATTTTCTACTCATGTTGATCTCCATTAGGTAAGTGGTTTAAATATCATCCACCCATTGAAAAACCATTAGAGGAACCTGTCAAAGTTAAAGAGGAAAATTTTGTTTATCATGTTGATCCAGTTGTGCCTACCGCTTACATCCAGAAACCCCCTTTTCCCATTAGGATTAAGGAACATGCTAAAGCTGCAACTGTGGGTAATAAAAGTTGTATTAAAACACCTGAACCCTCTGAACAAATAAATGTTGAGCTTAACATTTCTATGGTTAAAGATCTCCTAGCTAATAATATTGATGGTCAGGTTATCTATTTCTATGATGAAGCTGCTAGAATTGCAAAACCAATTAAAAACAAGCAGGATCAGCTAGATAAAAATAAACCATTTACTGGCATGCATGTTGTTTCTGTTAAGATTGGGGATCATTGTTATTGTGGCTTATGTGAGATCGGTTCTAGTGTTAGTGCTATACCTTTTACCTTATACTAAGAAATTGTGGATGACAAAGCACCCTCTCAGATCGAAGATATTGATGTCACTATTAAATTTGCAAATAGAGACACCATTTCACCACTTGGGATTGTTAGAGATGTTGAGTTCGTGTGTGGAAAAGTAAAGTACCCTATGGATTTCCTAGTACTTGGTTCACAACAAGATAGTTTTGCCCCTATATTTGGTAGACCTTTCTTGAACATTGTTAATGCTGAAATTAATTGTGTTACTGACAAGGTGAAGGTAAGATTTTGTGATGAGTCTCATGAATTTAATTTCTCTAAGTTTGACAGAAAACAATATGAAAAACAACTACCTAGTAAGAATGAGAAAAGTGGTCTTGCTTCTATTGTCATGCCTCCTACTAATCCACTAGAACAATATTTGCTAGATCATGAGAATGATATGCATATGAATGAAATAAATGAGATAGATGATATACTTCTTAGAAAAACACCTATTCTTAAACATAACTTGTCTGTTGATATTTTAGGGTATCTCCTCCACCCAAGGGAGATCCCGTGTTTGAGTTAAAGACATTACCTGATACTTTGAAATATGCTTATCTTGATGAAAATAAACTATACCCTATTATAATTAGTGCTAATCTTTCAGTGCATGAAGAGAAGAGATTACTTAAAACTCTAAAGAAGAATAGGGATGCTATTGGATTTACTTTTGATGATCTTAAGGCTAGTAGTCCCACTCTATGTCAGCACAAGATTAGTATGGAACCGGATGCTAAACATGTCATTGATCATCAACGTCGCTTAAATCCTAAGATGAAGTAAGTGGTAAGAACTAAAATACTAAAGCTTCTAGAGGCAGGTATAATTTATCCTATTGTTGACAGTAGATGTGTAAGTCATGTTCATTTTGTTCCTAAGAAAGGAGGTATAAATGTTGTTCCTAATGATAAAAATCAACTTATCCCACAAAGAATCATAACTGGTTATAGGATGGTAATTGATCTCGTAAAATTAAACAAAGCTACTGACAAGATCATTACCCCTTGCCTTTTATCGGTCAAATGTTAGAAAGGATATCTAAGCACACGCATTTTGTTTTCTTGATGGATATTCTGGTTTCTCTCAAATACATGTGTCAAAAGAAGACCAAGAGATAACTTCTTTCACTTGCCCTTTTGGAACTTATGCTTATAGACGTATGCCTTTTGGTTTATGCAATGCACCTGCTACCTTTCAAAGATGTATGACTGCCGTATTCTCTGATTTTTGTGAAAAGATTCTTGAGGTTTTCATGGATGATTTTTCCATTTATGGGACTTCTTTTGATGATTGCTTGAGCAACGTTCATTGAGTTTTGCAGAGATGTGAAGAAACAAATCTTGTCTTGAACTTGGAGAAGTGCCACTTTATGGTGAATGAAGGTATAGTACTTGGGCATAAAGTATCCGAACGAGGCATTGAGGTAGACAATGCTAAAGTTGATGCAATAGAGAAAGTTTCATGTCCTAAAGGTATAAGAAGTTTTCTTGGTCATGTTGGTTTTCATAGGCATTTTATTAAAGATTTATCAAAGATTTCCAGGCCACTAACTAATCTTCTTCAAAAAGGCATTCCTTTTGGTTTTGATGATGATTGTGTAGAAGCCTTTGAAATACTTAAGAAAGTCCTGATTTATGCACCTATTGTTCAACCACATGATTGGAACTTACCATTTGAAATTATGTGTGATGCTAGTGATTATGTTGTTGGTGTTGTTCTAGGGCAGAGAGTAGACCAGAAATTAAATGTTATTCATTATGCTAGTAAGACCCTAGACAATGCTCAAAACAATTATGCTACCACTGAGAATGAATTTTTAGCAGTTGTTTTTGCATGTGATAAGTTTAGGCCTTATATCGTTGATTCTAAAGTTACTATTCACACCAATCATGATGCTATTAAATACCTTATGGAAAGTAAAGAGTTTGACATGTATATTGTTGATAGGAAAGGAGTTGAGAACCTCGTAGCAGATAATTTGTCTAGGTTGGAAATGTTCTTGATGACCCACTTCCTATTGATGAGAATTTTCCTGATGAGCAACTTGTTGTTATAAATGCTTCCCATAGTACTCCTTGGTATGCAGATTATGCTAATTACATTGTTGCTAAATATATACCACCTAGTTTCACTTACTCACAAAATAAAAATGTTTTCTGTGATTTGAGACATTACTTTTGGGACGACCCACATCTTTATAAAGAAGGAGTAGATGGTGTTATTAGACGTTGTGTACCTGAGCATGAACATGGACAGATCCTACGAAAGTGACACTCCTAGGCCTATGGAGGGCACCATGTTGGTGATAGAACTGCACACCAGGTATTACAATCCGGTTTCTATTGTCCTACTCTTTTCAAAGACGCTCGTATGTATGTCCTTTCTTGTGATGAATGTCAAAGAAATGGTAACATTAGTAGATGTCAGGAGATCCCTATGAACTATAAGTTGCTATTGAACCAGTTAATGTCTGGGGCTTTGATTATATGTGACCTTTTCCTCCTTTAATGTGTATAATCATTTTCTAGTTGTTGTTGATTACGTTACTAAGTGGGTAGAAGCTATTCCAACTAGTAGTGTTGATCATAACACTTCTATTAAAATGCTTAAAGATGTTATTTTCTCGAGGTTTGGAGTCCCTAGATATTTAATGATTGATTGTGGATCACATTTTATTCATGGTGCTTTCTGTCAAATTCTAGATAAATACGATGTTAACCATAGAATTGCATCACTGTATCATCCTTGTAGCGTCCCAACTCAAAACGAGTCAAGCCTCTGTGTGTTCTGTGCCATCCCTGGATTAGTATGCTGACACACACAGTACATCAATGTATATATCAAAGTACAATCACATGTAATTAACGTAAAACTGATATATACCTCAAAATCTCAGCGGAAACAGTCAACGGGAGTGGAGTCCCAATAAACACCAACGACAGGTTGAGTGTAAACCGTAACCCTGAATCGTATTCTTACTTGTCGTAGAAGAGTATCTTCAACATAAGACGTTGCAGCCGAGTAGGTCAGCATATTGAATATGCCGGCAAGTCAGAGAAGAGAGGGGTGAAATGAATAATCATCTATACTATATGCATATATGGCAGGTGGGGCTATAAGTTTAAGTTTTGCGTAAAGCAAATATTTTCTACAACAAGAGATGAGCAAAGCAAAAAAATATTACTACAATGTTGGTTGTTTAATGAGATGGTTCCACCAACAGATTCTCATACCCAAGTTAACAATAATACCCTCATCATTACAATTATTTGTGTTGAGACTTCCTGATAGATTGATTTCCTTTGGCTCAACTTTCCATGACCTGACACGACTAATCGATTAGGTTTGAGTACTCTGCAGAGTTTTGCACACGTTCCACACAAGATTTGATCGCCTTTGTTGAAGTCCTCGCACTTTAGGGTGTTTGAGAACCATATGATCAAAACATGGTATTCCAAAGGGTTCCTCTGATCCATTGTCGGTGCCATCCAATCGGACCGTTTTTCTACATCTCGTAGCACCGCCCATGCAGAGTCACCACGATATCCAACCAAGCCAGAGCCCATAATGGCTTGTGGTTGTGCAGGTATGCCTCGGGTCTTGAAGTATTCGTCCATCTCTTTGTGCCTGGGTGGACCTTTCCGCATGAATACCGACACTTCTCCAGCAACACCTAGGCTAACCACTGGTTTCACCAGGGCGCTGTTCATACCATCATCCACCGAGAGGTATATTACATCACGAGGTCTTGAAAATAATTCTTGAAGTCTTGAGGTCTTGATCATCAACTAACCCTCACAACTCTCATTGTAAACACTCAACCAAACCTTATCTACTAAGAGCATCGTAAAATAAAAATAACATTCCCGGGCCAAAGTAACAAGGGTTTATGGGTGTCTACCACATGATACCACTCAAGAACTAAAATTTCCAAGTACCTACTTTGCATGCAATGGTGGAGAAGGTTGAACTAATGCAATAAAATCATGGGTAAAACATGATCAATGTGAAATTGTCTGGTAAAGTTGATGAAGATAGTCGCTGTCACAATCCTGATAATTCTACTCGTCACACTCCGAGCAATCTATCATAAGCAAATAACATTCAATAAACATCCATACCAACAGAACCAAAAGAACATAAGAACGAAACATATCATGGCGAGAAAGTAATAACATACAAAGGTTTAACAAGAAAAGGATAGGTTCTTATGGGGTTGTAAGGTGAAAGGTGAAGGAATCAGTTCAAAAGAGTCAATGGATGATCAACTAAGGTTATATAAGTTTGAATTGCATACACTATGGAAGATGATAAAAAAGTATAGCGAGAACAACATGAATGTTCTTGGACAAATAGCATAAGACATACGAATTTATTTGTAGAAAGAACCAATTGAAACAGAGCACCACAACGCAAGTTTTAGTGAATTGAAGTATGGATTGAATTCGAATTCAGAAAGGTCAAAAGAAGTTGAACTGAAGTACGATGGTTATGAACAGAAATATATGACACGAGTATTTAGGGGTTAAAGGAATCAATTGAAAGGTGTTCGGTTTGCAAGAGAAGATCAAATGAATGTTTGAATACAATTTTGAATCACTCAAATTTGAAAGGTTCAAATGTGGAAACTAATGATGCTACTAGATATAGGAGGTCAATATGAACGTGTAGTAAAAATAATTAATAGATTCAGAATAATGGATCAAAAGATACAAGTAATTTAATATGACATTGAATCAACTAAGAACAGTGTGAACACTATTGGGTAGTAATAAAGAAATCTGATTTGTTCAAAATTATATGTTGAAATGATAACACTAATGGTACAAATGAAAAGATTACTTCGGTATGAATCCGAGGCAATTGGATTCATCGGAAACAAAGGTACGGATAAAAAGATATGATCCAAAGAAGTTGTAATAAGAGTATCAAAAAAATTCGAATTTTGAAAAAAGTTGATGTGATAGGTTCACTGGATAGGTGGGATCATGACGAAACTCTAGGCGTTAGTTTCATCTAATTCTAATAAACGAGTAAAAAGTTATGTCTATTTTAAAAATCAGGGCCAAGTTGTTTTACAAAACAAAAATGACATGTCTAAAAGAATTTTAGCACTAATGTGTAAATACGGAGACTAATTGATAATCTAATTACTCTACCGTATATTAGTCTGGAAATGATAAACTATGAGAGTATAAAGGAAAATACAAAGAGAATACTTTTAGAATGCAGAGAAGAGATAATTCGTAAAACCCCGTAAAGGGTCCGTCTGTCTAGAGTTACTCGGGAGAGAAAGGGGCGGGCGTGCCGTGGGGTGCGGCTGGAATTGCGCGTGTGAACATGACGAAGCGTTTTCTCCTTCCTTGGCGGCTGGAACCCTAGCCGCCGCCAGGGAGAGGACAATATCCAGCACCGTCCTTCGGCAGCTCTCCTCCGTTAGCGACCTCGGTCGCCAATGATGAAGAGGGTCGCCGGATCCACGTGTGTGGGTCATTTTTAATCCCCATAGTCTAGGTTTTTAGGTTGTTCATCGTCTTGGCTTCGGCAGCGACGATGACAACGCTGAATAAAGATTATTCGGATTCTTCCCTGACGACGCCATCGGTCTTATGGTTGGGGATGGATTTGGAAACCAGTCTGTTCAAGCAAGGATGGCGTGACGGCGACGGCATCTTCATGGTGGACCTATGTCCTCGGGCTCCGCCGTTGCGACGGCGTTTGCTCCAACGTCGGCATGGAGCTTGGGCGGTAGTCCAGGAGTGGATGCAGATTGTGATGTGCATCGAGGACATCTGGAAGACGGAACATGTGCTGGGTTCGTGGTTCGTGGATGGAAGGTATGGTTTCCTCCTTCGACGTCTTAGTCATGGTGGGGTGTCAGATCTGGAGTTCGATGGCGTGTCCGGGGTGTTGCCCCAGTCTGATTTGTTCAATGACAAGGGTTTCACTTTTGGTGAGCCACCTTGGAGGTCCGCAAAGATGCATATCAACGATGGAGCCACGTCGAGCTCGGGTGAGGAGGTGATTTGTCATTCTTTTCTTTGGTGGTTACTACGGTGATACCGGAGACAGATGACGAACGTTGGTGTCAAACTCAGAGATGTTCTATCTTTTCAGTTTTGTCATGTCGGTCTTTATGTGACTTGTACATTGATCTTTATGATATGAATGAGCATATTACCAAGCAAAAAAAAAGATAATTCCAAAGAGAAGACGACTTTCAAAAATCCTGTCGGAGAGAAGAAAAATATTTTAATTTAATAAACCTAGTCAAACTAAAAAGATTGATTTAATCCGAAGTGTATGATTTATACTTATAGGTGGAATGGAGGTCCAAAGGTCTAAAACTAGGCGACGTGGGACTAGATATATACGTACTGAAATAGAAAAGGAGGGAGAGAGGTGGCGCATGGGCCTAATGGCTTTCGGCCGGCCGCATGCATGCAAGCTGCGAGCAGCAGTTTTTTTTCTTTTCTAGAAATTCTTTTTTTTCAAGAACAAGGAAGAATGGAATAGAAAACAAAATAAAAACAATTTATATAGACATATTATATATCAAAAATTTCAGAATAAAATTTCCTACAACATGAACATATTTTGAAGACCAAATAAAATACTTTTAAAAATATATTTTTGCAATAACTTTAAAATGGAAAAGAATTTGAATTTGAACTAAATTACTAATGATTTCTATTTTAAAATTTGAATCAAAACATTGTCTCTGATTTTGGAGTGTCATTTTCCTCTTCTCATTTTATTTGTTCATCAAAGGGTTTTGAGTGGATTCAAAACTGAAAATTGAATAGGGATTCAAAATGATTTTTTTGGGAAAGTCTTTTTATTCCCTCTCATTAAATTTTCAAAAAGTTTCAAATTCCACTCAGTTTCACACAATCAATCACACAACATTCAAGCAAACATTCCTATTTATTTATTTAATATAAGGTGAGATTACAACTCTTTCACTTCTCCCAGCCCTCGCGTCGCTCCGCTTGGGGTGACTCAGGTGGCGTCGAAACCTAGCCGCCGACCCTCCCCTCCTGCCTCCTTCCTCCCCCTTGCTACTGCCCAAGGAGACCTTCAGCGAAGCCCCCGTGGTCGTCAAGGACGGCGGCGGCGAGGATCTAGCTGCTCCCGGTCGAAGGGCTTAGGACGCCGAGGCGGCGGCCTCGGATGGTGCGTTGGCTCTGTCTTCAGCAAGCGGCATCACAGGTGGTGCCCCTCCGTTTCCTCGACCACGAGGGCGACGAGGGACGGTAGGTGTTGTCGCCGGTTGCAGCGGGAGTTGCGCCCTCCTTGCTTGCGGCCAGATCTAAAGGCAGCCTTCCTCCCTCCCGCTCCACTTTGCCCCGCCAGATCTGGTCGCGGGTGGCCTCTGGTCGCCGGATCCGTTGTTGGGCTGCCTGGAGCTGCAGACCGAATCGGGAGAAATCATTGGCTGGTCTCTCTGGCCATGACGGCGGCGACACCGGCCGGTGTAGTTCCCCTCCTTGGAGGCGTCATCGAGGTTCATGCCCTCTCCCTCCCGCTCCTTCCCCGGGAGAAATCCCTTGTCTTGTTGAGACTGGACGGCAAAGGCGCATCGTGCATCGTCTCCTTGAAGGTGCCAGCATGGGCAAGGTGGGAGTGTGCAGGAGTGCTGAGCGATGGTGGTTGGGGTGGCAGCGTCACCGGCGAGGGATTTGGAGCATGGTTCTTTGTCTTTGAATTAGTGCTTGTCCGCAATCCTTTTGATTTGTTCGTTGCCCGATCTGTGCTTGCTTGGGCAGGGAGGGGATAAGGATCCTTTCTATTGTCGGCATCAACAAGATGCGGTTGCAAGGACATGGAGCTGATTCCTGCAGGCTGATCTGATTCTAGTTATGGATGCTCCATTTTCTCACTGTTTGTTTGTTCACAGGCATATCCCTTGTGCAGTTTTTCTTTTTCGTGCTTGCTACAATGAGCCGCAGTATGGGCTTTCGTCTGGTTTCCATTGTGCAGCGGCATGTCGAGCTGAGTATCTCCCTTGGTGCCCGGAACCATGTCCATTCCTTGCTCTAGGGGGTGCAATTCCATCTTCCGGCGGTCCGGCGCCTTTCGAGCCAAGGCGAGAGGCAGGGGTCCCCTCCGGATTTGGAGAGGAGCGGCATGCTTACGATGTTCACCTCCCAGGGTAGATGAGGGCTTGGTTCATGGACGTTGGGCATTGGCTCCGCTCGAAGTTCCCATCTGTTTGCTTTACTAGATCAAGCTCGCTCTCAGGACGCCGTCGACTACAAGCTAGTGCTTATTTTGATTACTTCTTTGGGGCGTGTAGTCTTTGGTGCTTGTAAGATGCCCCAGCATCACCTTGTATTTGTTGCTTTTTTTTCTTTTTTGCTCCCAGTTGTTTGTAATGGTGGCCTTGTGTAATCCCTGGCCGGTTGATGGCTTTGTTAATTCAAAGCCGGGCTCTTCTTGAGCCTTCGTTCTAAAAATATATATTTCACATCACATTCCAAAAATTAGAATTTTGAAATGTTACAAACTACCACCCTTAAAAACAATCTCGTCCTCGAGATTCGATGAGGCTAGAAAGAAAAGTTTAGTCTTGGGATCTTCTTGAAAAATCCATCTGTCATCACAAGGTCTAGGGTGCTACCATCCTCAGAAGCACGGTTACGGTTCCAAGAAAACTCATGTACTCCATCCTTTGGGTTGACAATGTCGGTCTTCTCACGACTTCGGTACGAATCCTTCATTGATGCTCTTATGGTATACGCATACTGTTTTCCGCAAAATCTTGAATCCTCTCGTCAGAATGAAGTTCTTCCAAGACTGGGTCTTCTTAGCTGATAGGTCTTACAACAATTGTAAACAAATTATCGGTAATCTCATGGTGGTCTACCATTTGAGATCATCCTGCAATGAAATGGGTCTTGGCTTCATCCTGACCATAGAATTCCTACACTTTGGCAGCAACTGCCATGTACAAGGGTTCATCATCATACCAATCTAAGGCTTAAAACAAAGGTTTCAATGATCGTCGTCACTTTACTATGGGTAAGTCACTCGGATTTACCATTCCAAATGACAAGAGCGAATGATAAGAGTAAGCCGTCATGGTGATCAATCCATTCTGCACCCAAATCATTGATCTGTATAAGGTTTAGCAAATCTCGTATTCCAACACTTGGGCATCCTCACAAGCATTGCAGAATTTCTCTTATACGTGAACAACTTTCAGATAAATCCATTGATTTCTGCAAGCTCAACAAAACAACTACTGTTTCTTCACAACTCTCGGGTTTTCGTATACTCCTAAGAAAAATGTATGTTTCTCAAATCACAACCTCTTCCTTCATGCTCTTGGGGCAACCTTCGTATAATTCTCAGAATTATTCTTGGTACAGACTCCACTCTGTGGAATACATTTTCCTTTCCTTTGGTTTGTTTACCAATAAAGGTATTGGTTCATCATATTCATCTCTTCTCAAAACTCCAATTCCAAGGTATATTATTACAAGTGCTGACATCCACATAGTTTGATAAGGTCTAACATTACCTTCACCTGTATTCATTTGTCCGGATTCCTTGGCATGAACGGTACATTCTTTTTTCCTTGGATTACCATGGTTTTACCTGTTACTACCACAGTTAAAATTGAATGTACACTGCATGCATAGACCATATTCTCTCATATCCTTGAAAATGGTCAGAGACCTTTGTTTATAGAGTAACAACTCATACAATTTAACACAGGAAATCATGACACAATAAGTTCTATTGATCCATGAAGTTATTACAATCTCTGAGACTTCCATTACATAATGCAACTCCATAACCTCATGAAAATACGAGTCCTTCCTATTACACTTATTGACATTATCAAATCTCAAATACTCAGTTCCATCTTTCTTCTTATCTGGACATTTGTAAGCATAATGTCTTGTTTCCTTGCAGCAAAAACAGATGACTTCCGACAAGTCTCTAGGATTCTTGGTATTTGTTTTTGCCCCTTGGGTTTTCTGCTTCCTTCTGGGTAGTCATTGGCATAATGACCTGTGTTCTTACACTCAAGACAGGTAATATGACTCTTATCCTTCTTTGTTGGGTTTGGGTTGTTCTAGGAATACATGCTCTTTCTGTTCCTGAACTTCTTCATTCTGATCAATTCTTCTATTTCATGTGGATCTAGCTCCACTTTTTCTATTGGGAAGTTTCCCAGATACTCTTGGCTTTCCTTTGTGCAATCCTGTGTCAAATGTCCTTCTTCTCCACATGAATAGTAGGCATCAAAGAAAAATCGGCTGATGCCTTGTCCATCAGGGTCTTCAACATCTTCCTTTATCACTAAAATCCCCTTTAAGGTTTCCTTCATTGCTTATTTCTGCTTCTTGACAACTTGTTGCACCTTGGGATAAATGTGGCACTGAGTTGGGTAGTGGGTGGTTCCTTCACACATGAAAACTCACCTGGCTAGGTGGGCATTCCTCAGCTGGGTGTTTTTATCACAATGAGGGCATCTATCCTTGTGTTCTTCTTGGATGTGTCCTATTTCTCCACAAATCTTGCATGCACAAGGCTTGTTCATCTTACGGTCAGATGGCTTCTGCATAAGACGAGACCTGAGTAGGATAGTCTTGAATTCTTCCCAAGCAATTGCTCCATTCCATCCTTGTATAGCTTGACGTTTCTCTCGCCATGTTGCAGCACCTTGTGTGATGCGTTGTAGAGTGTATGGAACTATATACTCTCCTTCAATACGATACTCCTTCTTACGATCTTCCATCTTCTGTATAATTGTTCTACCTCTAGACGAGTCATTGGTCCATAGAATTCAAGTCCATCTCCATTCTTCATCTATTGGGTCCAAGGATTTTAGGATGACATACGAGAGAGGTAGAGGAATATACACACAATACAAACAATAGTTAAAAAAGTTTTATTTGTGGCTGTCGAAACACACACACACACACAAATGACAGCTCACAAATCATCGTCTCTAATGTGGGTATATAATAAGGGTTTAGTCCTCTAAAGGTCAATTAAATATTGGAATGCTTCAGGGTCTTTGAATTCAAGTCTTCAGAGTCTTCAACTAGTGTAGCTTCAATTATTCAAAAGCATGGTGAAATCATCTTTACTCTGAACTGGCCATCAGTTGTTTCGACATCTCGTCATGCTCGAAGTGGCTCAGTTGATCCTTCATGTGGTAAAAGGGGAAAGGGTATTCTCTAACTATTTGGGGTAAGAGGGATATTTAATAAAACTCAGAAAAGATGAGTGATGACCCGCAAGTATAGGGGATGTATCGTAGTACTTCCGATAAGTAAGAGTGTTGAACCCAACGAGGAGCAGAAGGAAATGACAAGCGGTTTCCAGTAAGATATTCTATGCAAACTCTGAAATTATCTGTGACAAATAGTTTTGTGATAAGATAATTCATAACGAGTAACAAGTAACAAGTGTAACAAAGGTGCAACATAGCCCAATCCTTTTTGTAGCAAAGGACAGGCCTGGAAAAACTCTTATATAAAGCAAAGCGCTCCCAAGGACACATGGGAATTTCTGTCAAGCTAGTTTTCATCATGCTCATTTGATTCACGTTCGTTACTTTGATAATTTGATATGTGGGTGGAACGGTGATTGGATGCTGCCCTTACTTGGACAAACCTCCCACTTATGATTAACCCCTATCGCAAGCATCCGCAACTATGAAAGAAGAATTAAGGTAAACCTAACCATAGCATGAAACATATGGATCCATATCAGCCCCTCACGAAGCAACACATAAACTAGGGTTTAAGCTTCTGTCACTCTAGCAACCCATCATCTACGTATTACTTCCCAATGTCTTCCCCTAGGCACAAATAATGGTGAAGTGTTATGTAGTCGACGTTCACATAACACCACTAGAGGAGAGACACATACATCTCATCAAAATATCGAACGAATACCAAATTCACATGATTACTTATAACAAGACTTATCCCATGTCCTCAGAAACAAACGTAACTACTCAATGAAACATGTTCATGTTCAAGATCAGAGGAGTATTAATTAGCATAAAGGATCTGAACACATGATCTTCCACCAAGTAAACCAACTAGCATCAACTACAGGGAGTAATCAACACTACTAGCAACCCACAGGTACCAATCTGAGGTGTTGAGACAAATATCGGATACAAGAGATGAACTAGGGTTTGGACAGGAGATGGTGCTGGTGAATATGTTGCTGGATATTGACCCCCTCTCGATGAGAGGATCGTTGGTGGTGACGATGGCTTTGATTTCCCCCTCCGGGAGGGAAGTTTTGCCGACAGGACCGCCCTGCCGGAGCTCTAGATTGGTTTTGCCCAAGTTCCGCCTCGAGATGGTGACGCTTTGTCCCGAAAGCTCTCTTCTGATTTTTTTCCAGGTCAAAATGCTTCATATAGGAGAAGATGGGCGTCGGAGGAGCCACAGGGGCCCCACAAGCCTGCTAGGCGCGGCCAGGGGGTGGTCGCGCCTAGCAGGCTTGTGGCCTACTGGTGGTCCCCCTCTGGTTGATTCTTGCGCCAGTATTTTTAATTAATTCCAAAAATATTCTTTGTAAAATTTTAGGACTTTTGGAGTTTTTTAGAATAGATATCTCAGATTTATCCTTTTCCAGTCTAGAATTCCAGCTGCCGGCCTTCTCCCTCTCCATGTAAACCTTATAAAATAAGAGAGAAAAGGCATAAGTATTGTACCATAACGTGTAATAATAGCCCATAATGCAATAAATATCAATGTAAAAGCATGATGCAAAATGGACGTATCAACTCCCCCAATCTTGGACCTCGCTTGCCCTCAAGCGAAAGCCGATATCGATGAATATGTCCACATGTTTAGAGATAGAGGTGTCGATAAAAATAAAATACGAATATGAGGGCATCATGATCAAATTTAGAACATCAATACTCATGGTATGAGATTCTTTATACCAGAGTAACAATTAATTCACAAGATAAAGTATGAACCAAGAACTCTATTGACAACCAACAAACTATGGTGCGAGTCATTGAAGCAATTGACAATTTATCATAACATCAGAAAGAGTCAATATAAGAGCATGTAAAGAATATCCACATACTCAATCATCTTTTAGTCTTTCACAATTGCTAGCACTCATGTGGTACCCATGAGTTCAAAGCTTCAATCGAACATAGAGAAAGATAGGGGCTTATAATTTTGCCTCACAACTATTCACCTCAAGGGTGATGTCAACAATAATAATTCATGATCACCCACATCCAAGTGGATATATAAGCCTAGATCATTCCCCAACACATAATGCTTGCCAAGAGAGAGACAGAATATAGGAAGTGGTGAAGAACACCATGACTATTGCATAAAGGTAAGTACAAGAAAGTAAAACTAAGAGATAGGCCCTTCCCAGAGGGAAGCAGAGGTTGTCATGCGCTTTTTATTATTGGATGCACAAACTCTTAATGCAGAGGAACGCCGCGTTGTATTGCCCTTTGTGATAGCAACCTTTATTATACAGTCTGTCACTTTTATTTGTCTACTATCACAAGTTCGTACAATGCTTATTTCCCTTACAATAAAATATCACACATATTTAGGAGCAATTTTTATTGCCTCATTGCACCGATGACAACTTACTTGAAGGATCTTATTCAATCCATATGTAGGTATGGTGGACTGTCATGGCAAAACTGGGTTCAGGTGTTTGGATTCACAAGTAGTATCTCTACTTGGTGCATAGGTTTTGGATAATATGAGGTGGAAGCAAGCACTACATGTTGAAGGATCTAAAACCATATAGCTTCTATCCGGAGGTAAGCAAACATAACCCATTATGTTGTCTTCCTTGTCCAACATCAACTTCTTGGCATGTAATATTTTAATGAGTGGTCACAATCATAAAAGATGTCCAAGATAATATGTTTATATAAGAATCTCTCTTTCTTTATCACTTCCTTTCAATTGCACCAATGACCAATTACTATGTTTGTTAACTCCCAACAAATTTCAATCACCATACTTTTTATATGTGAAGTCATCACTCCCCATAAGATCACTATGTATTGTCTTTTATTTTGTTCTATTATACTTTATTCATTGCTTTCAAGAGCATAGTAATCTAGCAAAGCCCTCATCATCAAAACTACTTTTTATTATATAACTCTCGAACTTGCTTACATAAGGGGAGCGAAAGAAAAAGCTAGAAGGGTAGATCATACTAAAAACTTTTATTCTACTAGATCAAAGCAAAAACAAAAAGGATTGAACTAGGAAAGATAAAAAAGGGAAAAAGGTGTGATGTGATACGATACCTGGGCACCTCCCCCAAGCTTGGCACAAGCCAAGGGGAGTGCCCATACCCATGTGCTCAGGTGTCCTTCTTCGGGGTTGATGGTGGTGGAGTTGTTGAGGAGGTTGGAGGATTGTCCTCCGTCTTCCAAGGCATAGGCTCATCGTCGTAAAAAGATGAACGAGTCTCCGAGATCCTCAAATCTGTAGCCAAACTCATTCTCTTAAATTTGTGTTCACACTCATAGTTTTGGTTTTGTAGATCATAGATCTGGGCTTGGAGATGCTCAATTTTCTCGTAAATCTTGAAGATGTGCTCTCCGATGTCCTTGGTCTCCAGCTTGTGTTTATGGATAAACTCCAAGATCATCATATGATTGGCATTGATTCCATGCTCCACCTTCGCTTGGAACTTGAAGACTTGTTGTTCCATTGCCTCGGGCCTTGTTTCCATGCTTCCGGTCTTTTTCGGCCCTCAATGTCATGGATGTTCAGCACCCCCTCACGCATCTCAATGGTTTGAGGGTGTTGCAGCACCTCCGCAAGATAAGGGTTGATGACCTTCTCAAAAAACTTGTCCTTCGAAGTACCGGGGAACACCATGACAATCTAAATCTGCTGCAGAAACAACTCAAAATGAAAACAGGAGGTATTGTCGTGATACGAAAGTCGAATCCTTCGGGAATGAATTTTTGCCGACCTGAAGGGATGTTCCACAAGAAAACGGAGTTCGAGGGGCGCACGGGGTGGTGACAAGCCCCCTAGGCGCGGCTAGGAGGGGTGGCCGCGCCTAGCAGGCTTGTCGCCTCCCTGTGCATCCTTCGGACTACTTTTTATTTTCCTAATTTTTTAAATATTCCAAAACCGAGTAAAATTGCTATTGGAAAAGTTTTGGAGTTGGTTTACTTACTGTACCACGTACCTATTCATTTTCAAAGTCTGAAACGTTCTGGTAAGTCTCCCTAATATGCTCTTCAGGAGTTATGGCATTGATAACATTGGTTTCAACATTAATGGGAGTACCTAAAATATAGTGTTTGATTCTTTGCCCGTTTACCACCTTCGGATTTGTGCCTTCAGCGTTATTGTTCTTGATGGCACCGGAACAATATACTTCCTCGATGATGTATGGTCCTTCCCACTTAGAGAGAAGTTTTTGTGCAAAAAATCTTAACCAAGAATTGTATAGCAAGACATGATCACCTACATTAAATTCATGCTTTTGTATCCTTTTATCATGCCATCTCTTAACGTTCTCTTTAAACAACTTGGCATTGTCATAGGCCTGGGTTCTCCATTCATCAAGTGAGCTAATGTCAAATAATCTCTTCTCACCAGCAAGTTTGAAATGATAGTTGAGCTCTTTGATTGCCCAAAAAGCTTTATGCTCTAGCTCTAGAGGTATGTGACATGCTTTATCATAAACCATTTTATACGAAGACATACCCATAGGGTTCTTTTAAGTAGTTCTATAAGCCCATAATGCATCATCAAGTTTCTTAGACCAATTCTCCCTAGATCTATTAACCGTCTTTTGCAAGATCAATTTAATTTCTCTATTGCTTAATTCTACTTGACCACTAGACTGAGGATGATAAGGAGATGCAATTCTATGATTAACATCATACTTAGAAAGCAATTTACGGAAAGCACCATGAATAAAAATGTGAACCACCATCAGTCATTAAGTATCTGGGAACTCCAAATCTAGGGAAAATAACTTCTTTGAGCATCTTAATAGAGGTGTTATGATCATCACTACTAGTTGGGGTAGCTTCTACCCACTTAGTAACATAATCAACAACAACTAAAATATGAGTATACCTGTTGGACGTTGGAAAAGGTCCCATATAATCAAAAACCCAAACATCAAATGGTTCAATAACAAGAGAGTAATTCGTAGGCATTTTCTGACATCTACTAATACTGCCAATTCTTTGACATTCATCACATGACAAGACAAACTTACGAGCATCCTTGAAGAGAGTAGGACAATAAAAACCAGATTGTAATACCTTGTGTGCAGTTCTATCTCCAACATGGTGTCCTCCGTAGGCCTCGGAATGACACTTCCGTAGGATCCGTTCCTGTTCATGCTCAGGTACACAACGTCTAATAACACCATCTACTCCTTCTTTATAAAGGTGTGGGTCATCCCAAAAGTAATGTCTTAAATCATAGAAAACCTTTTTCTTTTGTTGGTATGTGAAACTAGGCGTTATAAATTTAGCGACAATATAATTAGCATAATCAGCATACCAAGGAGCATTACGAGAAGCATTTATGATAGCTAATTGTTCATCAGGAAAGCTATCATCAATAGGTATTGGGTCATCAAGAACATTCTCTAACCTAGACTAGTTATCTGCTACGGGGTTATCAGCACCCTTTCTATCAACAATATGCTATCAAATTCTTGTAGGAGAAGAACCCACCTGATAAGTCTAGACTTAGCATCTTTATTTTCCATGAGATATTTGATAGCAGCATGCTCAGTGTGAATAGTTACTTTAGAATCAACAATATGGGGTCTAAACTTATCACAAGCGAACACAACTGCTAAAAATTCCTTTTTATTGGTAGCATAGTTTCTTGAGCACTGCTTAGAGTTTTGCTAGCATAATGAATAACATTTAATTTCTTATTAACTCTTTGTCCTAGAACAGCACCAACAACATAATCACTAGCATCACACATAATTTCAAAAGGTAGGTTCTAATCAGGTGGTTGAACAACAGGTGCAGAAATCAAAGCATTCCCGAGAATTTCAAAAGCTTCCACACAATCATCATCAAAAATGAATGAAACATCTTTTTGCAAAATATTAGTGAGAGGCCTAGAAATCTTAGAGAAATCTTTAATAAATCTCCTATATAAACCAGCATGACCAAGGAAACTTCTTATACCTCTGATATCCGTCGGACACGACATTTTTTCAATAGCATCAACTTTAGCCTTGTCAACTTCAATACCTCTTTCGGAAATTTTATGTCCCAAGACAATGCCTTCATTCACCATAAAGTGACACGTCTCCCAATTCAAGACAAGATTAGTTTCTTCACATCTCTGCAAAACTCGATCAAGGTTGCTCAAACAATCATCAAAAGAAGTTCCGTAAACGGAAAAATCATCCATGAAAACCTCAACAATCCTTTCACAGAAATCAAAGAATATAGCAGTCATGCATCTTTGAAAGGTAGAAGGTGAGGGAGTCCTGGATTAAGGGGTCCTCGGGAAGCCGACCTATTCTTATGGGCCAGACTATATGGGATACTTGTAGAACATTGGGAGATTTGAAGGCCCAGTCGCCGGGATGGAAGCTTTGAGGAGCACGGCTTGCACTCCACATTTGATGTGGCAAATAGGCATGGTTATCTCTTCGGCATGTAACCAACCCTGTGTAAACCCTAGGCATCCTCGGCGTCTATATAATCCGGAGGGTTTAGAGGTATAGACACAACAACTCATCTAGGGTTAGCTATTCGATCTCGAGGTAGATCAACTCTATAACCCCCCACATCATCAATACAACCAAGCAGGACATAAGGTATTACCTCCATAGGAGGGCCCGAACCTGGGTAAATCTGTGTCCCCTTTGTCTCCTATTACCGTCGACTCCAGTCTCATAGTTCGGGACCCCCTACCCAAGATCCGCCGGTGTTGACACCGACAGCAGGTGCATTGCATCAACCAAAAGGCATACGTCTATAAGCAAAGGTACAAAAGGGCAGGTAAAGGTGGTCTTCTCTTGGTCCTCTTTTGACACACGTATTTGAGAGAAACCAGAATAACCATCTAGAAAGCAGAAATGTGTGTGTTTGGATAATCTTTCTAGCATTTGATCAATGAAAGGTAGAGGGTAATGATCTTTTCTAGTAGCTTTATTCAATTTCCTAAAATCAATTACCATTCTATAACCTCTAACAATTCTCTGCTGGGATCAATTAATTTTTATCATTA
Source organism: Hordeum marinum (assembly GCA_022496015.1). Taxonomy (NCBI): domain Eukaryota; kingdom Viridiplantae; phylum Streptophyta; class Magnoliopsida; order Poales; family Poaceae; genus Hordeum; species Hordeum marinum. The sequence goes on along the minus strand of CM039678.1, from coordinate 178,935,927 downwards.
GGAACTACGGTAATACCTCCTTTCTTAGGGACACAATGAACGGGACTAACCCATCTACTATCAGCGATAGGATAAATGATACCTACCTCCAGAAGCTTTAATATCTCATTTCTTACCACTCCCTTCATTTTAGGATTCAACCGTCATTGGTGATCAACAACTGGTTTAGCATCAGGCTCCATTTTAATTTTGTGCTGACATAGAGTGGTACTAATGCCCTAAAGATCATCAAGAGTATATCCAATACAGCACAATGCTTCTTCAGAGTTTTCAATAATCTCTGTTCTTCATGCTCTGAAAGGTTAGCACTAATAATAACAGGATATATCTTCTTTTCATCAAGATAAGTATATTTCAAAGTATCAGGTAATTGTTTGAGCTCAAACACGGGATCACCCTTGGGTGGAGGGGGATCCCCAAGTATTTCAATAGGCAAGTTGTGTTTCAGAATAGGATGCTAATCAAAGAAAATCATATCTATTTCATTTCTTTGATTCATATGCATGTCATTTTCATGGTCTAGCAAATATTGCCCTAAAGGATCAGTAGGAGGCACCCCAATAGAGGCAAGACCAATAATTTAATCCTTACTAGGAAATTCTTTATCATGGGGTTGTCTACAAAATTTAGAGAAATTAAACTCATGAGACGCATCCCCAAAACTCACGGTAACCGTTTCCTTCTCACAATCTATCCTGGCATTAACGGTATTCAAGAAGGGTGTACCAAATATAATGGGACAAAAATTATCTTGTGGGGAACCAAGAACAAGAAAATCAGTAGGATATTTTATTTCCCCACACAAGACTTCAACATCTCTAATAATCCTAATTGGTGATATAGTATCTCTATTAGCAAGTTTAATTGTAACATCAATTTCCTCTAACTCAACTGGTGCAATATCATTCATAATATCTTTATATAAGGAAAATGGAATTGCACTCACACTATCACCCATATCACATAAGCCATGATAACAATGATCTCCTATTTTAATAGAAACAACAAGCGTGCCAACAATGGGTCTATGTTTATCTTTAGCATTAGGTTTAGCAATCCTACAGCTTCATCACAAAATTGAATAACATGCCCATCAATATTATCAACCAAGAGATCCTTAACCATACCAATACTAGGTTCCACTTTAATTTGCTCAGCGGGGTGTAGGTGTTTTAGCACAACTCCTATGAACCACAGTTGAAGATTTAGCATGATCATTTATTCTAACAGGGAAAGGTGGTTTCTCAATATAAGTAGTGGGAATAACAACATCAACATTATAAGTAATAGTTTTCTCTTCAACTTTAATAGGTTCAACTACTTTCACTTAAATGAGGGGATGATATTTAAACCACTTGTCCTTAGGGGGATCAACATGAGCAACAAAAGATTCACAAAAAGAAGCTACTATCTCAGAGTCAAGCCCATATTTAGTGCTAAATTCATGAAAAGCATCGGTGTCCATGAAAGATTTAACACAATCGAACTTAAGGTTCATACCTAACTCCTTACCTTCGTCGAGTTCCCAATCTTCAGAGTTGCATTTATTTCTTTCCAACAAATCCCATTTGAAGTCAATATCTTTCTTCATATAGGAACCACCACAAGAAGTATCGAGCATGGATTGATCATTACGAGAAAGCCGAGCATAAAAATTCTGAATAATAATTTCTCTCGAGAGCTCATGATTGGGGCATGAATATAACATTGACTTAAGCCTCCCCAAGCTTGAGAGATTCTTTCTCCTTCATGAGGCCAAAAATTATAAATATAATACCAATCACGATGATCTAGATGCATACGGTAGAACTTCTGATGAAATTCCATCTTCAATCGGTTGTAGCTCCATGATCCAATATCATCACATAGCCTATACCATGTCAATGCCTTTTCCTTCAAAGATAAAGAAAAACCTTCTTCTTAACGTGATCCTCGGGGAGACCTGCAAGATTAAATAATCCACAAACTTCATCCACATAGATTAGATGTAAATCAGGATGTAGTGTTCCATCTCCCGCGTAAGGATTAGCCAACAGTTTCTCTATCATACCCGAAGGAATTTAATAATAAATATTTTCAGTAGGTTTGGTAGGTTGAGGGACAACTCTTTGTGTTTCCGGTCGAGGTGAAGATACCCCGAACAAGCCCCAGTAGAAGGAAATGACAAGCGGTTTCCAGTAAGGTATTCTTTGCAAGCATTGAAATTATCGGTGACAGGTAGTTTTGTGATACGATATTTCGTAACGAGTAACAAGTAACAAGTGTAACAAAGGTGCAGCAAGGTAGCCCAATACTTTTTGTAGCAAAGGACATGCATGGACAAACTCTTATATAAAGCAAAGCGCTCCTGAGGACACATGGGAATTTCTGTCAAGCTAGTTTTCATCATGCTGATTTTATTCGCGTTCGTTACTTTGATAATTTGATATGTGTGTGGACCGGTGCTTGGGTGCTGCACTTACTTGGACAAACCTCCCACTTATGATTAACCCCTATTGCAAGCATCCACAACTACAAAAGAAGAATTATGGTAAACCTAACCATAGCATGAAACATATGGATCCAAATCAGCCCCTTACGAAGCAACGCATAAACTAGGGTTAAGCTTCTGTCACTCTAGCAACCCTTCATATACTTATTACTTACCAATGCCTTCCCCTAGGCCCAAATAATGGTGAAGTGTTATGTAGTCGACATTCACATAACACCACTAGAGTAGACACAACATACATCTCATCAAAATATCGAACAAATACCAAATTCACATGATTACTTATAACAAGACTTATCCCATGTCCTCAGGAACAAACGTAACTACTCACAAAACATGTCCATGTTCAAGATCAGAGGAGTATTAATTATCATAAAGGATTTGAACATATGATCTTCCACCAGGTAAACCAACTAGCATCAACTACAAGGAGTAATCAACACTACTAGCAACCCATAGGTACCAATCTGAGTTGTTGAGGCAAAGATCAGATACAAGATATGAACTAGGGTTTGGAGAGGAGATGGTGCTGGTGAAGATGTTGATGGAGATTGACCCCCTCTTGATGAGAGGATCGTTGGTGATGATGGTGGCTTCGATTTCCCCCTTCGGGAGGGAAGTTTCCCTAGCAAGACCGCCCTGCCCGAGCTCTAGATTGGTTCTGCCCAAGTTTCGCCTCCAGACGGCGGCGCTTCGTCCCGAAAGCTCTCTTCTGATTTTTCCGTGCCAAAACGCTTCATATAGGAGAAGATGGGCGTCGGAGGAGCCATAGGGGCCCCACAAGCCCGCTAGTCGTGACCAGGGGGTGGCCGCGCCTAATAGGCTTGTGGCCTACTGGTGGCCCCCTCTGGTTGATTCTTGCGCCAATATTTTTTATTAGTTCCAAAAATATTCTCCGTAAAATTTCAGGACTTTTGGAGTTGTGCAGAATAGGTATCTCAAATTTGCTGCTTTTCTAGTCCAGAATTTCAGCTGCCAGCATTCTCCCTCTTCATGTAAACCTTATAAAATAAGAGAGAAACGACATAAGTATTGTACCATAAAGTGTAATAACAACCCATAATGCAATAAATATGAATATAAAAGCATGATGCAAAATGGACGTATCAATGAGGAGTAAAAAGACCTTTTTGAAACTAAAGTTTTAGAGAGATCATTTTGTAGGGCTTTCTAGTTTCTAGGGTCATGTCCTACTGTCAACATGTGCTCTGATACCATCTCTGTAGCGTCCCGACTCAAAATGAGTCAAGCCTCTGTATGTTTTGTGCCATCCCTGGATCAGTATGCTGGCACACACAGTACATCAATGTATATATCAAAGTGCAATCACATGTAATTAACGTAAAACGGATATATACCTCAAAATATGAGCGGAAACAGTCAATAGGAGTGGAGTCCCGATAAACACCAACGGCAGGTTGAGTGTAGACCGTAACCCTGAATCACACTCTTACTCGTCGTAGAAGAGTATCTTCAACATAAGACGTTGCCGCCGTGTAGGACAGCATATTGAATATGCCGGCAAGTCACAAAAGAGAGGGGTGAAAGAAATAATCATCTATACTATATGCATATATGGCAGGTGGGGCTGTAAGTTTTAGTTTTGCATAAACCAAAATTTTCCTACAACAAGAGATGAGCAAAGGAAAAACTTATTACTACAATGTTGGTTTTTTAATGAGATGGTTCCACCAACAAATTCTCATACCCAAGTTAACAATAATACCCTCATCATTATAATTATTTGCGTTGAGACTTCCTGATAGTTTCAGTTCCATTGTCTCAAGTTGTCCATGACCGTGGACACGGCTAATCTATTAGGTTTGAGTACTGTGCAGAGTTTTGCACACGTTCACCACAAGATTTGATCGCCTCCGTTGAAGTCCTCGCACTTCAGGGTGTTTGAGAACTAGATGATCAAAACATGGTATTCCAAAGGGTTCCTCTGATCCACTATCGGTGCCCATCCAATCCTACCGTTCTTCTACATCTCATAGCACCGCCCGTCCAGAGTCACCATGATGTCCAACCAAGCCAGAGCCCATAATGGCTTGTGGCTGTGCAGGTAAGCCTCAGGTCTTGAAGCATTCGTCCATCTATTTGTGCCTGGGTGGACCTTTCTGCATGAATACTGGCACTTCTCCAGCAACACCTAGGCTAACCACTAGTTTCTCCAGGGTGCCGGTCATACCATCATCCACCCAGAGGTATATTGTATCATGAGGTCTTGAAAATAATTTTTCAAGTCTTGAGGTCTTGATCATCAGTTAACCCTCACAACTCTCATTGTAAACACTCAACCAAACCCCGTATACTAAGAGCATAGAAAAATAAAAATAACACTCCTAGGGCCAAAGTAACAAGGGTCTATGGGTGTCTACCACATGATACTACTTAAGAACTAAAATTTCCAAGTACCTACTTTGCATGCAATAGTGGAGAAGGTTGAACTAATGCAATAAAATCATGGGTAAAACATGATCAATGTGAACTTGCCTGGTAAAGTTGATGAAGATAGTCGCTCTCACAATCCTGATAATTCTACTCGTCACACTCCGAGCAATCTATCGTAAGCAAATAACATTCAATAAACATCCATGCCAACAGAACCAAAAGAACATAAGAACAAAACATATCATGGTGAGAAAGGAATAACATACAAAGGTTTAACAAGAAAATGATAGGTTCTTATGGGGTTGTAAGGTGAAAGGTGAAGGAATCAATTCAAAAGAGTCAATGGATGATCAACTAAGGTTATATAAGTTTGAATTGCATACACTATGGAAGATGATAAAAAGTATAGGGAGAACAACATGAATGTTGTTTGACAAATAGCATAAGACATACAAATTTATTTGTACAAAGAACCAATTGAAATAGAGCACCACAACGCATGTTATAGGGAATTGAAGTATGTATTGAATTTGAATTCAGAAAGGTCAAAAGAAGTTGAACTGGAGTATGATGGTTATGAACAAAAATATATGACACGGGTATTTAGGGGCTAAAGGAATCGATTGAAAGGTGTTCAGTTTGCAAGATAAGATCAAATGAATGTTGGAATACAAATTTGAATCACTCAAATTTGAAAGGTTCAAATGTCGAAACTAATTATGCTACTAGATGAGGTCAATATGAACGTGTAGGAAAAAGATTTACTAGATTCAGAATAACGGATCAAAAGATACAAGTAATTCAATATGACATTGAATCAACTAAGAACGATGTGAACACTTTTGGATACTAATAAAGAAATCTGATTTGATCAAAATTATATGTCGAAATGATAACATTAATGGTACGAATGAAAAGATTACTTCGATATGAATCGGACACTATAGATTCATCAAAAATGAAGGTATACATAAAAAGATATGATCAAAAGAAGTTTGAGTAAGAGTATGAACAAATTTCAAAATTTGAAAAAAGCTGATGTGATAGGTTCACTGGATAGGTGGGATCAAGATGAAACTCTAGGCGTTGGTTTTCATCTAATTCTGATAAATGAGTAAAAAGTTATGGCTATTTTAAAATCAAGGTCAAGCTGTTTTACGAAAGAAAATGCTATGTCCAAAAGAATTATAGGACTAATGTGTAAATATGGAGAATAATTGATAATCTAATTACTCTACCGTATACTAGTCTAGGAATAATAAACTACATGAGTATGAAAGAAAATACGAAGACAATACCTTTAAAATGCAGAAAAGAGATAATTCTGAAGAGGAGACGACTTCCAAAAATCCCGCCGGAGAGAAGAAAACTATTTTAATTTAATAAACCTAGTCAAACCAAAAAGATTGATTTAACCTGAAGTGGATGATTTTTGGGTGTCCATATGGATCTATACTTATCTCTACTACTAATAAACAGTCCAACACATTCATCGCTACGTCACCCCAGCCAAAGCTACACAGTTTCCCGCAAACGAATTATAACCTTCCAATCAGATCTCCTAATTACATCTAACCATCAAGATTGCACCAGGCCCAAGTCAAATGTACGTTTAGCATATTCCAAACAGGCGAAAACTCTGCCACAATCGCACGCCCACACAAGAACAAAAAAGTCCGGCGTCTAGCACCTTATACGGAAACAGATATGCTAAATCAGTGGAAATCATATCAATCTGCCCCCGTTCAGCGTTGTTGTCCAGTCCTCCACCTTGAGGTGCACAATCGCTTCCCTGCGCAGCCGCCGAGGCACCAGTCAATGGCCGCGACCACGAGCTCTTGACCAACACAGCTGCAGCCGCCGACGCATCCGCCAAGACGATGAGCTCTTCACCAACAAAGCTGCAGGTGCGAACGCATCTGCCAACACGACGAGCTCTTCACCAACAGAGCTGCATCTGCCGAGGCACCCGCCAACGGCCGCGACAACGAACTTTTTGCCAACAGAGGTGCAGTCGCCAAGGCACCCGTCCACACCCATCCATGGCCGTGACGACAAGTTGTACGCCAACACAGGTGTAGCCTTCTCTCTGCATTGTGATCCATCGATTGCTTTGATTGATCTGGTTGTCTTTCTGCAAATTATCATAACAACTATATCATTATCCATTGTTATAAATAATTAATGGAAAATGAATTCAATTGGTTCCATAGGCACCACAAGAAAACTTTGATGGTAAATAGTAGGATGGAGTTGAACATAAAACTCTATTTTCTGTGTTTTCTACTAATATACTATACATTCCTGTACAATCGTATGATGACATTCTTCACATTAACAGGGTTGAAGGACTTCGTACGGCACCAACCACTCCCAACAAGACGAGCACCCCGTTCTAGGATATAAGCAACTCCAATCCTTGGGTGATGATCAGTACCTAAGCAGTCTATTTCAGTTTTGTTGCCCAACTACTCAATTGTCTCATATATCACATACCCTAAAGAAGTAAAAAAGGGAGAGGGATAGGGAGCGATATGCACAAAATAGGGATGAGATAAATAAGAGACGGCATGAGGCCTATAAACAGAAGAAGATTCCCGCTGCCTAGATCAGTGGGGCACACACACAGCTGGCTGTATCACAAGGTAAAGATGATCAACTTCATGGTATATGGCCCAGATGTATTTCTATATAATGATCTGTTCTTTGTCTATTCAGACCGTAGTGAGATTAAGAATCAGATTGAACGGGAGCGGTATGCACAGAATAGAGAGGAAATATTAAAGCGACAGCACCAGGTCCACGAGCACAAAAAGCATATTGTTGTCGTCCTTGATGGCAGTAACCTTGTAACACAAGTCATGGCTACCGGACAATCGGCAGTCACACAACTGCAGGACATAACATGTGCAGGTGGTGCAGTACCAAATTCAAGAGAGCTTCTAGACGAAAACAAGAATATTTATGGTGGCAACGAATCCGATTGGTTGCACAGAAATGATGCATACCAGATGCAACGAAAGTCTTGAGAAGTGACACTCACACAAATGGAAGTCAATGAGAACCCCCAACTTAACCTACGTATCCAAGAAGAGTCTTCTAAAAAAAGAGGTTAGTTGTGTGACTTATTAATGGTGCTAAATTATTAGGTGTGACTTTCTTGTTTATTTTGGCCTTCCGTTGTAGGTTCAGGTATATAGCCTTTTTATGAAAAATAACCTCTACCGATCCAACATGATGATATTAGTCCAGTGATGCAACCAACACCAGATGCAGGGCAAACCACTCATAATCAAATTGGTATGTGTTTTTACTAAAACTGGCACAAAGAAGCGTTCCAGCCAAAGGTACTCAACGACCACGGCGAAGATGCATACGAAATACTGGAGCCCGATGTGCACACCGTCAACATTGATGGTATGCATTATGACGTTTTGTGTTTCATCTCCCCATTATTGTTGAACATGAACTGAACATGATTTGTGACCCCTAATGAATTATTCATATCTTTGGTACTAGAATGTGATGGAGACAAGGACCAGCTAGAAACTGCAAACGTTGACCATGATGAAGAAGCTAGGATCTTCGAGGAACTAGGTATAAGTTATGAATAAACTATAATATATGATAATATGGTTTCTGCATGCAGTTTGATTAATGCAAATGTCACATCTTATCCAGATGTCGCTTTTGAATCCTACCGACTCGATCAACAGGATGGTCATGTGACTCCCAGTAATGATACTTATGACAGAGTTTACATGAACCTTCCCAAGAAGCATCATGTTCTTAGGAAAGTTAGCGATTGTGGCCACTGTGGAGCTTTGCGGTTTCAATACGAAGGGTCTGCGTTTTGTTGCAGAAAGGGGAAGTGGATGTATTTACTCCAAATGTTTCTGAAGATCTGAAATAGTTGTTTATAAGTCAAGAGGATGAGGATGGTAAATATTTCAGAGACAATATACAGTATTTCAATTCCCATTTCTCTTTCACAAGTCTTGGAGTCACACTTGATCGTCGAGTCAGCACCGCAGTAGGAACCGGCGTATATACATTTAGTGCATGTGGGGGGTTGTACCACACTCTTGATGATCTATTGTCTTCTAATAATGGCCCTCGACATTTCCAGCTATATATTTACGATATAGATGAAAACTTGTTTCACAGGGTTAAGAGGTCTCCGAATCTTAGGTTAGATCTCATACGAAAGATTCTGAAAATACCAGAGCACAACCCTTATGCTCAAGTTTTAAAAAGCCTTGGTACCGTTCCTAATCTACATGAATACATAATTTCATTAAATACAGATATCAACCTTGATCAAAGAAGGTACGATGCGCCAACTACCTCTCAGGTAGCAACAATCTGGGTTGAAGGGAGCGACCCACAAAAAACATTTGATAGAAGTGTTATCGTGTATGCTAGAATCATAAAAATCTAAAAACAGCAATCCCGTCCCATACCTGGAGGTAAATCAGTGGCCTGGTCATCGTGGTGTGCGGTATGACTAACTTGTTCTCTTATAATGTCATTATTGTCTGAAAGATGGATTACCAAGTAAGGTAGACTTTTATTAAAATGTATAAACCAATAATGAACATTATACGTGAAGGAAAATCACAAGCTTGTTTCTCTTGTCGTGTAGAATCATCCACTGAATCCTGGTTTGTGTTAGTGGCGGGCCTATGGGTGCTACGACCCATTGTCATATCCACTATTCTTCTCACATGGGGACATCGGTTGGAATCGTTTGATGCCGTATATTGGGCCCGTCGCTGACACAAACCAGGATTCGTGGATGATTATGCACGACAAGAGAAACAAGCATGTGTTTTTCCTTCAGGTATAATGTTAATTGTTGGTTTATACATTTTAATAAAAGTCTACCTTACTCGATAATCCATCTTTCAAACAATAATGACATTATAAGAGAACAAGTTAGTCATACCACACACCACGATGACCAGGCCACTAATTTACCTCCAGGTATGGGACATGATTGCTGTTTTTATATTTTTATGATTCTATTGTACAAAATTTAATGTTGTTAAACAATTTTCAGATGACAACGAGAATAACCCGGATAAGGATTTTCGTGACAATGAGATGAATGCCACAAAATCAAGGAAATTTGTTAGCATGAGGGGGTATTATTGCTTCAAGCTGCAGGTCCGAAAGAAGCTTTTTAACATCATCTTGTTTGGGGGCGCCTTTTCCAACAGTGTATTGTTGACATGTACATCGAGATTGAGACAATGAGGCTTGACTGGTACTCAAAGCCTGAGAATCAAAAGGTTATACGTGCTGACCTCTACCAGGTAATTTGCTTATGTTGATACCTCAAAATTACATTATAGATGCCAGACTCTTTGATTGAACCATGTATACTAATTGGCATCAAATATTGATTTATTATAGGGTCTTGTTGACACCGTCATCGCTGGTGAGTCACGTGGTGACCGGATTGGAAAGCGAATCGTGCTTCCACGTACATTTCCTGGTGGTGATCATGACATGCAGCGTAGGTTCCTGGATGCGATGGCAATAGTTTAGCGATGGGGTAAACTAGATTATTTTATCACGATGACATGCAATCCCTACTGGGAGGAGATAACTAAGGAATCTGCCTGGACAGCTGCCACAAGACTGTCCAGACCTTGTGGCTAGAGTATATAGAGCTAAACAACAAAGTATGATGGACTTACTGACTAAGGGTAAGCATTTTGGAGAAGTCGTGGCTTATGTACATGTCACTGAGTTTCAAAAAAGAGGTCTCCCTCATGAGCATATACTTCTGATCATGAAAGCAAAGATCAAGTTAAGGACCTCGGATGATTATGATCGGGTGATATCTGCAGAGATACCCGAAAAAAATAAATATCATGTTCTCCATGATCTGGTAGTCAAGCACATGTTGCACGGACCATGTGGTGCACTCAAGAAAATTTTCCCTTGCATGATAGATGAACAATGTCGGTTTCATTACCCGCGAGATTTCTGTGATGCTACATTACATGGGAAAGACTCATATCCCATCTATAGAAGGAGCGATGATGGGGTGCGAGTTAGGATCGAAGGAGCAGATTTGGACAATAGATGGGTGGTCCCTTACAACCCATTTCTGCTGATGACATACAATTGTCACATTAATGTCGAAGCATGCTTGAGCATCAAGGCAATAAAGTACTTGTTCAAGTACATCTACAAAGGGCATGCTAATGCATCTTTTGCGTTTGAACAGGATATTATCAATGATGGGGGAATCATCAATGAAATTCAACAATATAGGGATGCACGATATATATCTCCTCCCGAAGCTATTTACAGGATTTTCGGCTTCAAAATGTTTGGTGTTAGTACATCTGTATTGCAACTCCAACTTCATTTTCCAAACATGCATACAATCGCATTTAAGGCACATGAAAATCTAGAAGATGTTGTTGCTCGGTTAACTTCTTCCAAATCCATGCTTACCGAGTACTTTGAGATGAACTAGAAGTATCCGCAGGCACGGAAATTGTTGTATAGAGAGTTCCCAGAACATTGGATAGCCGGTCATAAGAAGTGGCAGATGATAAAAAATAATAAACCACAGATTGGAAGGCTAGTGCATGCACACCCAGCTGAAGGAGAGAGGTACTACTTGCGGGTGCTCCTAAGTCATGTCTAAGGTGCCACTTCATTTGATTATTTGAAAATAGTAAATGGCAAGCTATGTGGTTCCTTCAGAGAGGCGTGTGAGCACTTAGGCCTCATTGAGCACGACATGACACTTGATGATTGCATCACGGAGGCAGCAAAATTTCAAATGCCTTCTGCTCTTAGATGTTTGTTTCGACTATACTGGTATGCTGTGAGGTAACACAAATCCGTCAGTTGTGGGACAAACATTTAGCATCGATGTGAGAAGATTATCGCCGTACTCAGTCGAATGAGGTAGCACTTGAGCAAATGGTCCTTAGGGATATCAGGGATCTGGTGCAATCCTTGGGAAAGGATATTAAAAGTTGTGGACTTCTGGATCTGGTTGACATAGATGGTGATTCTGGCGCTGAGTATAAAGAGGTAACAGAGGAGAGACAAGTCAAAGTGGACCAAGAACATCCAGACCCATTCAGCCGTTTGAACACTTAGCAACTGGCTGGTTTCAATGACATAATGGATCATGCGATGAACCAAAAAAGCTAGATATTCTTTCTTAACGGTCTAGGAGGCACTGGGAAGACATACCTGTACAAGGCATTGCTTGTAAAGGTCCGTCGATGGGTCTAATAGCGATCGCAACTGCTACATCATGTATCACGACGTCAATAATGCCTAGAGGCCGGACTGCACACTCCAGATTCAAAATTCCAATCAAGCTCACCGACAACAACATGTGTAGTTTCACAAAGCAGAGTGGTACAACAGAGATGCTTAAACACGCCTCCTTGATAATTTGGGATGAAGTTGCTATGACAAAGCGTCAAGCAGTCGAGACACTCGATAGATCACTACATGATATAATGGAATGTGCTTTGCCATTTGGTGGAAAGGTTGTCGTCTTTGGTGGGGATTTCAGGCAGGTCCTCCCCGTTGTGACCCGAGGGACAAGAGCACAGATCACTGATGCTACATCGTTGAGATCCTATCTGTGGGAGAAGATCCGCAAGATATGCCTCACACGCAATATGCGGGCACAAACAGACCCTTGGTTCTCTGAATACCTCCTAAGGGTAGGCAATGGAACGGAAGAAACAATTGGTGACGACTATGTGCGTCTCCCTGAAGACATTGTGATTGCTTATACCGAGGATGAAAAACCTATTAACAAGGTTATCGAAGATGTCTTCCCATCCTTGCACACCAATGCTACGACGAGAGAGTACATGAGCACATGTGCAATTCTCTCAAAAAAAACGAGCATGTGGATGACCTCAATGACAAGATGATCTCCAGGTTTTCGAGGGAAAAAAGGTGTACCATAGCTTTGACTCTATCGAGGATGATTTCCAGAACAATTACACGATTGACTTTTTGAACTCAATCACACCAAATGTATTGCCCCCGCATGTCTTGAGGGTAAAAATCAACTGCCCGGTCGTTTTGCTACGAAACCTCAACCCTCGTAATGGGCTATGTAATGAGACACGGCTGATGATCAGGGCCTTCTAGGATAATGCAATTGATGCAGAGATTGTTGGTGGCCAGCATGCTGGAAAGAGGGTGTTCATACCTAGGATCCCTATGTCACCCTCGAAGGACACCTCACTTCCCTTCAAGCTTAAGAGAAAACAGTTCCCCATCCGCCTGAGTTTTGCGATGACCATTAACAAGGCACAAGGTCAAACCATTCCAGATGTCGGTATTTACCTTCCAGAACCTGTTTTCTCACATGGCCAACTATATGTTGCATTGTCAAGGGGTGTGTCAAGAAATACGACGCGGATTTTAGCAAAGCCTAACAAGGAGGTTGATAAATCTGGGAGAAGCACCAAAAACATTGTCTACAAAGATGTTTTAGAGGGGTGATGTATGTGCAATCTTTCGTGTTTTCTTTGCACCTTTGCTTTTGTACCTAATAACTATTCTGAACCTAACGTTTTTCTCTTATTTTATTTGTAGGTTTTGATCAGATCACACAACATAATAAGCATGAAAGAAGAATGGTGTGAACGACTCTATATGTGAGAGTCGTTATTAGTGTGATTTATTTGTAAAAAGCGGTGACATATCAACTGTCCTAAAATGAAAAAGTGCAGGCTTTTGGTGTGTTACAATTTAGTATTGTTATTCCGTTCATGTTCTGATTACTTGTATCATCATTTGGGGAACATACAACTTTCAATTTATTGGGTCAATTCCAGAATTGAAGATCGCTGTACCAGGACAATTTAAGCTGGCTGGGATCACAGTGACAAATAATGAAATATTACCAATTTATGATGGTTGGAAATACTATCGTGTATCTTCTCAATGCAAATTTTTCTTTAACACATGACCAGGAATATAAGAAACAAGAGTACGAAACTCACCTTTATGTTACACATGTTCCCAAGAGCTTTGACCTGTAGTACAACATTTGCGAGGTTACAACGCTAAATATTAGGAATAATAGATTCCGACAGTTTAGCAACTCACACTAGTAGAAAACAGACCTTTTGTCCATAGCATTAGTCCCGGTTAGATTTTGAACCGGCACTAATGAGACCATTAGTCCCGGTTCGGGACGGGCATCATTAGTCCCGGTTCGTTTCGGACCTCTAGTCCCGGTTCGTAACACGAACCGGGACTAAAGGGGGGGTGGCAGGCTGGTGCTTGCCTGGGGCCCCACTATCACCTTTAGTCCCAGTTCGTGGCATGAACCGGGACTATAGGCTCACCTTTAGTCCCGGTTTGTGTCTCGAACCGGGACTAAAGGTCCCCTATATGAACCCTTCGGTCAGCCCGAGCACACTCCCCTCTGTTTTCCCCTTTCCTCTCCTCTTTGTTCTTCCCCTCTTCCCCGATCTCATCCTCCTTTTTTCCAAATTTTGTCAATATTTGGAGGCACCCCATCCATCCAAGTGTTCACAAAGGTTAGCAACTTTGTCCTTTCATCTCTCATTGCTAGATTAGCTCTTGCAATGCTCTCTAAGTATAGTGATTTGTGGGTTTTAGTTTGGGAGCATTTATATGTGGCAGTTTATTTGATTTATATGCAATTTGAGCTCAAATTAACTTCTGACTTTGCATGTGTAGGTGTGGTTTACTTAGTGCCTTCATGTCCCCGTCCTGACCACCGTCGATCGCCCGCACTGTCCCGCCGCCGGTACCACCTTGGTGAGCCTCTTGTTCTTATCCTTTTTATAAAAAAAACAAGCTCAAGATGTATGCAATGCGCTTGAAGATTAGAAAATTTAACAAATATGCCATCGATAGTGAGGCTTGGTATCACTATGCTGTTGGATCAATTGTTACCTTAGTTGCAATGTTGATCGCAGTTGTTGTTGCATTGAAATGCTTTATCTAGAGAGTTTGTATGTTGTTTTATGAGAACAAGTGTGTATGAACTTGTATTAATTTCGTCTTTTCGGTGTTGTGTAATGAAGATGAGCCGGCAATGGATGTACGACGACCGATGTTCTCCCTAGTTCATTAATGGCGTGCATACTTTTCTGGTTGCGGCTGAGGCAAACAAGCGAACAGATGGTTTTATGTATTGTCCATGCGCTGGCTGTAAGAATGTTCGAAATTACTCTAACTCAAGAACCATTCACGTCCACCTGTTTGAGCCTGGTTTCATGTCTGGCTATTACTGTTGGACCAAGCACGGAGAAAGAGGGTTCCTAATGGAAGATAATGAAGAAGAAGAGGATGACGATAGCTATCCTGGCCATGGGTTCCATGAATATGATGGTACAACAATGGGGGAAGAAGCTAAGCCAGCAATGTGGGAAGGAGCTGAAGAAGAGGCATCAGATGAGCCCGCTGATGATCTTGGTCGGGCTATTGCCGATGCAAAGAGAAACTGCGCAAGTGAAAAGGAGAAGTTGAAGTTGCAGCGCATGTTAGAGGATCACAAAAAAGGTTGTACCCAAATTGCGAAGATGACAAGAAAAAGCTGGGTACCACACTAGAATTGTTGCAATGGAAGGCAGAGAATGGTGTATCTGACAAGGCATTTGAAAAGTTGTTGATAATGTTAAAGAAGAAGCTACAAAAGGACAACGAATTGCCCGACAGTACATACGAAGCAAAGAAGGTTGCCTGCCCTCTAGGATTAGAGGGGAAGAAGATACATGCATGCCCTAATGACTGCATCCTCTACAACGGTGAGTATGAGGATTTGAATGCATGCCCGATATGTTGTGCATTGCGCTATAAGATCGGCCACGATGACTCTAGTGATGTTGAGGGCGAGCGCCCTAGGAAGAAGATTCCTGCCAAGGTGATGTGGTATGCTCCTATAATACCACAGTTGAAACGTTTGTTCCAAAACAATGAGCATGCCAAGTTGATGCGATGGCACAACAAAGACCGTTAGAAAGACGGGAAGTTGAGAGTACCCGCTAACGGATCGTAGTGGAGAAAAATCAAGAGAAAGTGGAAGGACTTTGCAAAGGACGCAAGGAACATATGGTTTGGTTTAAGTGCAGATGGCATTAATCCTTTTGGGAAGCAGAACATCAATCATAGCACATGGCGTGTGACTCTATCTATCTATAACCTTCCTCCTTGGTTGTATATGAAGCGGAAGTTCATTATGATGCTAGTGCTCATCCAAGGCCCCAAGCAACCCGGCAACGACATTGATGTGTACCTAAGGCCATTAGTTGAAGAACTTTTATAGCTGTGGAATGGAAAAGGTGTACATGCATGGGATGCGAAAGCACAGGAGGAATTTGACCTACATGTGTTGCTGTTTGTAACCATCAATGATTGGCCTGCTCTTAGTAGCCTTTCAGGACAGACAAATAGGGATACCATGCATGCACACACTGTTTAGATGATACCGACAGTATATATTTGGATAAGTGTAAGAAGAATGTGTACCTGGGGCATCGTCAATTTCTTCAGAGCATGCATCCCGTAAGAAAGAAAGGAAAGCATTTCAAAGGTGAGGCGGATCACCGGAAGAAGCCTCACCTTCATAATGGTGATGATATAGTTGCTATGGTCAAGGATTTAAAAGTAATCTTTTGAAAGGGTCCTGGCGGACAATCACTACAGGAATCAAGTAATTTGCCGTCTGTCATGGCTGACGGCAAAGGGCAGGAAACCGGACGACAAAGGCCTTTGCCGTCCGTTAGCAAACGGCAAAAATTCCGGCAAAGAAAACCCCAGTAAAGCGGTCCTTTGTCGTCCGCCTCAGGACCACGGATGGCAAAGAATCTTTGCCGTGGGGGAGCGGACGACAGACCTAGGGGCTAGGGCCATCAAGTCTTAACGGTAGTTCTTTGCCGTCCACTCCCTTTGTCGTCGGTGCCCCCCTTTGCCATCGGTGGGTGCACGACAAAGGGTATGGCCCTTTGCCCCTAGGGTCCCCCTTTGCCGTCGGCCTTGGGCCCCTACCTTTACCGTCGTCCTTGCCCACCCCTTTGTCATCTGCCTTACTCCCCCTTTGCCGTCGGTGGGCCGACGGCAAAGAGTGAGGCCATTTGCCCCTGGGGTCCCCCTTTGCCGTCAGCCCATCGATGGCAAAGAGTAAGGCGATTTTCCTTTATTTTTATTTTTTATTAAATCCATTTTCACAGAAATATGACATATATATATATATTTCACAGGAATAAATATGTTGCCATACTGATAACCATATTCAAATAAGTTTCATCCATACATATTATGAAAGTTTCATCCGTACCCAACCATATTACAATAGTTTCATCCATACATACATAGTTTCATATACATATGTAGAAAGTGTCACATTGTTCATCGATAGAAAATAAAAAATACAAGTAACCCAAGCACTCCATCAATGCGAACTTCTGTGAAGTGAATGTAATTTGCAAAATGGGAAGCTCCAAAATTAGAAGAAGACTAGATGAAGAAGAGAAGGTAAAAATAGGTCACTTAGGAGCTAACTATGGTTATTATGCCATTTTGAAGCTAAGTAAGCTAATAATAGGTCATTTAATAGCTATCTTTGGTAAAATATGCCATTTTGGAGCTAGCTAAGCTTATTATGCCATTTTGGAGCTAACTAAGTGAAGTATAGGTCATTTTTGATAAAATAGGCCATTTTGGAGCTAATTTAGCTTACTACGTCATTTAGGAGGAAACTAAGCTAACTATATGTCATTTTAGAGCTAACTTAGGTAAAAATAGGTCATTTAGGAGCTAACTATGCTTATTATGGCATTTTGGAGCTAAGTAAGGTAAGTATAGGTCATTTAATAGCTAAGCTAGGTAAAATAGGCCATTTTGAGCTAGGTAAGCTTATTATGTCAGTTAGGAGAGAACTAAGCTAAATATAGGACATTTTTTATAAAATAGGCCATTTAGGAGCTAATTCAGCTTACTATGTCATTTAGGAGGAAACTAAGCTAAATATATGTCATTTTAGAGCTAACTTGTTAAAAATAGGTCACTTAGGAGCTAACTATGCTTATTAAATCATTTTGGAGCTAAGTAAGCTAAGTATAGGTCATTTAATGGCTAACTTTGGTAAAATAGGCCATTTTGGAGGTAGGTAAGCTTATTATGTCATTTTGGAGCTAACTAAGCGAAGTATATGTCATTTTTGATAAAAATAGGCCATTTGGGAGCTAATTTAGCTTACTACGTCATTTAGGAGGAAACTAAGCTAACTATATGTCATTTTAGAGCTAACTTAGGTAAAAATAGGTCACTTAGGAGCTAACTATGCTTATTATGCCATTTTGGAGCTACGTAAGCTAAGTATAGGTGATTCAATTGCGAAGCTAGGTAAAATAGGCCATTTTGGATCTAGGTAAGCTTATTATGTAATTTAGGAGAGAACTAAGCTAAATATAGGACATTTTTGATAAAATAGGCCATTTAGGAGCTAATTCAGCTTACTATGTCATTTAGGAGGAAACTAAGCTAAATATATGTCATTTTAGAGCTAACTTAGGTAAAAATAGGTCACTTAGGAGCTAACTATGCTTATTATGCCATTTTGGAGGTAATTAAGAAAATTATAGGTCATTTAATAGCTAAGCTAGGTAAAATAGGCCATTTTGGAGCTAGGTAAGCTTATTCTGTCATTTAGGAGAGAACTAAGCTAAGTATAGGACATATTTGATAAAATAGGCCATTTAGGAGCTAATTCAGCTTACTATGCCATTTAGGAGGAAACTAAGCTAAATATATGTCATTTAGAGCTAACTTAGGTGAAAATAGGTCATGTAGGAGCTATCTATGCTTATTATGCCATTTTGAAGCTAACTAAGCTAATTATAGATCATTTTATAGCTAACTTGGGTAACATAGGTCATTTTGGAGCTAACTAAGCTTATTATGCAAGTTTGGAGCTACCTAAGCTTATGATGTCATTTAGGAGGAAACTAAGCTAAGTATAGGTCATTCTAGGGCTAACTTGGGTAAAATATGTCATTTTGGAGGTAAGGTAAGGTAAGTAACCATCATTATGCAGTTGTTAAGAAAAAACTAGAAAAACGTACCATTCTCGTTAGCACAGAGGTGAAGCACGATGGTTCTGGCTTGTTTCACCTGGAGAAGGCTCCCCTATAGAAGGGTCGTGCGATGCGTTTCGGGAGATATTCTGCACCAAACATCATTATCAATGTGTCATTACCATTATGACACTCAAAAGATCACTGCATTTAAATGAAACTCACCGTCCCCGCCATGTTAATGACTGGCATCACCGGAGGGACGTGGCTAGTCTTCTCGCACATAGACTGTACATTTGGTTTCGACAAGTCAAACTTTTTATTTATTAATAAAACAAACATTAAAATGCAAGATTTGACAAATATGAAGAAGAAACTTACCACGAAGAGCTCGTACATGGCCCTGTTAGACGCATCGTTCCGTGCCCTCTCTGCTCCCATTAACACAGTTGTCCTCTCCTCCAACTCCTTCATCTCCTTATCCTTCGCCACCAAAAGCGTCTTCGTTGCCTCTCTCTCTTTCAGAATAGCAGCCTGCAAGACAACTCACTGTTAGCATTGTAATCATATTGGTTCGCACACACAACGTAATGCAGAAAGATAGTTGAGTCCATTAAACTCACCTCGATGGCGAGCTCGGCTGGCCGTGGACGAGGTGTTATCTAAGGACATGAGCTCGTTTGGCGTGCCTTTATCTGTCGGAGAGTGCTAAGACAACGTATAAGGCCGTCTCCAATGGCGACCGAGCCATGGGGGCCTCCTGTTGGTAGCTATCATCACCAGCTCTAGATCAATAGGCCCTTGGCTCGGGTTAAAGTTCTCCCCTTTGCTCGCCTTCCCGTGATCTCTGTACTTCACAAGCTTGTGGTGGGAGGAGATGTAGGTGAATTTTTCGGGATGATCGAGGTCAGACTCAGAGAATCCCTTGACCTTCTTGTACGAGGCAGTATGGGCCATCGCATAGAGGTCCTACATCTCTGGCACCTCTGTCTTATTATGACGCGCCTAAAAGAGAGAGAGAGAGGAAAAACGTATTAGTGAAGGACTAAAGCTAGCATTAAGAATGAATTGCATGAGTCGTGAAGAAAGCCACATACCCAGTTCTCACCAAACTCATTTAAGTTGATGCTCCCTTGATGATGTGGCACACCAACCATTTTGCCACGCGTATTGTCACGCCCAAGACGCGGTCCTATCCTTATTTTGGCACGAGGGCCTCGACATGGATAGAAGTGCATCTCGTCGTGTTGCAAGAATGGATATCATTACAAGTACATTTACAGAAGAGATGAGTATATGGAATTGGCTTACACTCGCCATAAGCTACATCAATATCACATCAATACAACAACATTCTCAAACATCATACACAAGAATATAAGTGCATTAAATTAGATAGCAATAATATTGTGATAACAAAACAATGTCTATGTTGTCACATGGAAGCAATTGCACCTGCAGCTAGAAATGCTATAAGAAGGGTTGAGCAAGCGGTAACATAGCCAAACAAAGGTTTGTTGGGATGTGGAGGGGTTAGAGGCTTTCATGGCGATTTTGGGAGGCTTGACAAACAAGTGGTAGGTAGCAAGACATAATGATAAAAGCTTGACAACTAGCATGGCAATTATAGTAGTGGTATCTAGGGAAATGTGTCATCTTGCCTAAGATCCCGCTCGGAAGAAGATCGAGTCCATGAAGAAGACGGGCCAATGTAGTCGAACGAATCCTCACACTCCGAACGCTTTCAGAACTCTATCGAGAAGAAGCAAACCGGAAACAAGAATCAACACAAGATACACCACAACATATGCATGATATGATGTGCATGCAATTATGATGCATGTCCGGTTTAATTATGCAAGGCATGACAATGGCATGGCAAGAACAACAAACGACCACTACATATTAAGTGAAGCTCAATATGCAACGAGTTGCATATTGACGAAACTCCACAATTGATTATTTAGTTCACTATCGTTTAGGTACTCATCAATATTAAATGTTGTTAAACATGGCACAAGGTTAGGCATAAGTAAACTATCTATCTAGGCATTTTAAATGAGGCCGGAAACCACATATAGCATTTCCGAAATGACCCCACATGCTATATTATGAATTTGGTCCAGATCTGTACTAACACAATTTTAGATTTTTTAAACAGCAAAATAAATGTCACCATGTGATTCTACACATTTTTTTAGTCAAGTTACATATGTGGAACATTTTTATCGGAGCTACGGTTTAAAAGTTATGATATAAATCATTTTAACATGGCATATGTGCAAATTAATGCAAACAGCAAGTTTAAACATTTTTATCACATGTGAAATTAGAGTATTGTGAATCTACATAAAATTCTAGTCAAGTTTCATATATAAAGTTTTTACATGTGATGCACGGGTGAAAAGTTATTAGATGCATGAATCTAGGGGGGTTTCTGCAAAAACTGCAATTCACTGGATAATTAGCTGAATTCGCGAGACCGGGAAAAAAATGAATCGGGCCGAATCTGGAACTGGGCTAACAGTTAACAAGGGCGCTAGATAGCTAAACATGCACGGGTCTGGGGTTAGGCTAGCTCACCATGGGCCCATGGACCGGTTGTGCTCCTTCCTCGCTCGTTCTCGAGCGGAGCCATGGCGACGGAGGTCAACGCGGCGAGGGACAGCGCGACCAAGGTGGCGAGGGGCGGAGCCGGGCCGGGGTCGCCGGATCTGGTGGCGGCCGGCCCGTTCCCAACGACGGCGAGGCCAGGCGGCGGCGGGGCAAGAGGCGGCGACCGAGCTCCTGCAAGAAGAGAGGGCAGCGGGAGATTAGGGAGAGGGGAGAGGAGTAAGAAGGAGAGGGAAGGGAAAGGCGACCGGCGACAGCTCCATCCTGGCGACGGGACAGCCCGGTTGCCGGCGACGGCGGCTCCGGCAGGATTCGCGGAGGCGGGGCAGCCGCTCGGGGAGGCTCGGGCTCCATGGGAGGAGCTCCCGCTTGGAGCTCAGGGTCGGGCCCAGATGGTCTTCCTAGGGCCCCTGCGCGGGCCTGGCAGGCCTTGCGCGACGAGGGAGACAGGGGGCGGCTGAGGATGCTGGGAGCACGGATTTTGAGGAGGTTAGGCTAGGGTTGCCCAATTAGGCACGGGAGGGGGATTAAATAGGAAATGGGGCTAGGTTAGGGGATTTTCGGAGCCGATTTTGGCCGTGCGGTCGCAATCGGACGGCCGGATCGGGGCAAGAGTGGTGGTCTGTGTGTGGAGTGGGCTAAGGTGGGGATGAGAGGGAAGTGGTGGTCCGTGACACAAGTTTGAAAACACCGAAACGTCCGACGAATAATCGATGACTGCACTGCTACAGTTGATCGTTCAGGTATCAAACGAACTCGGAATGCGACGAAATTTCGCAGGCGGTCTACCTATAATATAATAAGACCGCATGCCAGGTTTCGACCCAATCCAAGAATATTTTTAGCGCGCCTTAAAAACGCTTTTTTTAACGATGCTGCGGGCGCGTGCGTGTGTGGTTGGTCTCGAAACGGTTGACGACACGAACGGAGAGAACCGGCAACTACCAACGGATGCAAGTATTCGAAGACGAGTGATGATGCTATGCAGATGATGCGAATGATGCAATGATGAATGCAACAACCAAACAAAACACAGACGAGAATGAAAATAAAAGGGAAATCTTCTAGAGCGTCGGTCCCAGGCTATTACAACTCTCCTTCACTACAAGAGGATCTAGTCCCAAGATCTAGAATGAGAAGGGGAAGAGAAAGAGCAAGAGGTAAAACTTAGTTGCTTCTCAGACAAACGAGCGAAACCAATGATCATGAAGGTTGGAAAGAGATGAAGAACGACATGAGGAACAAGCAAGAATTCACAAGAAATTTCGGCAACACTTCGGTAGGATAGAGAGGAAAATTTGATATGATGGAAAGAAATTGAAAGAGAGGCACCAAAATTCGGTTGGATTAGAATCAAAACTTCATAAGACAGAAGGATCATGAAAAGATATCATAGCACTCTGGTTAACAGAATAAGCAAGAAAGAACAGGAACTCGATAAAATAAGATGATGATTCGAAGAGAGAGAAAACACCACACCTCCGGAACAAAGAATAGAAGCTAGACCATTAGAAGAAAAGAACAGAGAAGAAAATGACAACTTCTACCACCAATGAATTCGAAAGCATGGTTGAACGGAGTTGATGAAGAATCAACAATGAAAAGAATAGCTTGTTATGGGCTTATGGAAAACATCTCAAAATTGTGAGGTGACAACCTGCCACAATAGAAACACTTGATTTCTTGAGAGAACAAGATATGCAAAACTTCTTTCACCAAGAGGAGAAGGAGGAAACTTGGATCATTTATGACACCATGATAGCAACAATCCTTAGGAAATGCTTTAGGTGAAATCCAACCCAAGATAACTCTGAGGGTTTACATATCTCATTCTTGACAACCATCCTTCGAGACTCCTCATAATCAAGAATTTAATAACACCATCTCAAAAGACAATGGAGAAGGAATTGAACTTAGACATCCAAGATAAAGAACTCTTGAGCACCTCCAACAAGAATCTTGAAGAACAACTGAAAATGAAAGAAATCTTGGTGAACCACCATGAAGAACCTTCGAGATGAACTCCGGAATGAACAGATGATAGAAGTAAGTGAAGGTTGAAAGAACAAGATTGAGGCCTTGCTATGAATTAGATGAAGCTTAGCAACAAGATACTTGAGAAAAACTAGGAACTCCAGAAAAGAAAGATGACCACTTGGGATAAGGAATTTGATATCGTGAACAACTCCGGAAGAAGGATCGAGATCACTTGGATGAAACAAGAATAAGAATTATGATATAACTATCCTTCATCAAGTTAAATTGATGACAAACAACTGATTTCGCACACCACTTATTCTTCTTGGAAAAGATAGGAAAGATAGATAGATCACAAACTTGAAGAGGTCTTGAACAAGAACACCGGTTAGAATTCACAAATGAATGAGGATACTAGGATCGAACGAATATACATGGGAACGAAGAGATCACGATCCACTTAATGGAAAACTTGAACGAAGCACCGGAATAATTGAGATACGAACAAAGGAACAACAATTGAGAAGAATTTGAGAACGAAAGTTGAAAGCTGAGAACGAAGAAATGTTCTAAAATGATGGCCTTCGAAGGATCGAGAAATGAAAACAATTATGAAATGCACCGGATAGATATGGGAGTAATAACCCATGATCAAAACAATTTGAGATGATAGCAACAGCCTGAAACCATGAATCTTTGGAAGAACGAACAACGATTTAAGAGAAACTCTCCTTCGGTCTTCAATGTTGAGAATGATGACGAGAAACAACACCATGAATTACTGAGATACTTCGGAATAATGAATGGGGAACGGTTGAGCCAACGATGAGAATGATTCGAAGCGATCTTGGAAGAGGAATATGACTGATGAAAATCATTCTTACATCATATTGAGAAGAACTTGAGGACATCTCCGGAAAGATTAGAAGAGTCGGGTAGGATCATGGCAAAAACATGTGAGTTATGGGCCCACTCAAAAGAAATCACCGTTGAAACAATTGATTAAAAGAGAGATTGCATCGGTGCAAATTAAGAACTTGATGAAGAGAGAACCTCGAAATAATTTGAAAGGATTGAAAGAAAACATGAATCTTCTGAGATATCTTCAAAACTTCGGATAGAAAAAGAGAGGCGAATAAACAAGAGAGGCTTGGAAAAGAAATTCCAACATGGAAACCATTGATTGATTGAGAAGGATAAGATGAGCACCGAAGTTTGAATTGAATCCACCGGAGAAGAATAACAACAAGAACAAAGAATATGAGGATAGATCTTGAAATTGAAACTCCTGAGAATATTCACAAAGAATCATTGGAAACAAGATAGAAGAGAAGCTAGTGGAAGCATTACATGAATAGAAAATACGCTTGGATGAGAATTTAATCATTGAAGAAAAATGGCGGGAGGGTGGGAAAAACAAAGAAACTTGGAACAGATGAGACAAACTCCGAAACGAAATATGTGGGTTGATCTTGCAATATTGAAGAGGATAGAATTATCTTCAAGAGAAGCACACCGGTAGGAAAGGAATTGATATGATAACTTGATTAAGCACAAGAATTAGCAATCCCACAGAAATATGAGAACACTACTTCGGAAAGATTTGATATCACACCTTGACATCGAAGCAACTCGAATTACCATATTCGAAAACCAAACAAAGGATGAGGCTTACAAAACAAGCCAGAAACAAATGCATAACAAAGATTTCATCCGATATTTTTGTGGTAAGGTTCGCACGGCCTCGATAGATTGTCATATTGAAATGACGCTCGAATATGCTCCCTAGGCGTAGCGGACTACAAGGCTTGACGAAGCATATCAGATGACATATATCGATACTGTCCTCTGTAAGAAAGACCGTGAACAAACGAATCCACTAGATATCGAACCCCAACCTCACATCATGATCTGTTGGAAGATAGCCTAGGTAACTACTTGAATTCCCACCTAAGAACTTTCGAAAACTTTCTGGTTATGCAATCCGGTGTGGAGGATACAAGGAGGAAATACTTCACACAACTAGCAAACCTACACCCCAACTATATCCATCCTTCAACACATAACCAAAGGCTTCCGCAAATCCATCTAACTCAGATACTCGAAAGCACAACGATACTAACCATGGTGGTACCCCGGACGCCTCCCCAGTACTGGGTGACTCCGACCTTATCTCACCATGACAAGTATTGAAGCAATTCCGAACATCCTCCATCCTGAGATACTAAGGAAGCTGAATGATAACGATGTGCCAAGAATTCCCTGGAGCTCAACTCCCCAGAAGAAATCAAGTCAGATAGGAGGCACCAAGACAAAACTCCATCACATCGGTTTCATATAGTTTCCAAAATACCCGCGTGATCCTAAAAAATTATTTGAGCGAGAAGGGGAGTAGAATCAAAATTCCTAAGTCATAATTCCTCACCAGAGCATAGAAGAGGAGTAACAAGAATCCTACTCTTCGATATAACTAGAGTCAGAACAGTTTTTTCACTAGACTCGACTCGGCCAAATTCGATCAATCAAGGGGGCTCCTAGGTCGGTACAGGCTCTAATACCAACTTGTCACGCCCAAGATGCGGTCCTATCCTTATTTTGGCACGAGGGCCTCGACAGGGATAGAAGCGCATCTCATCGTGTTGCAAGAATGGATATCATTATAAGTACATTTACAAAAGAGATGAGTATATGAAATTGGCTTACACTCGCCACAAGCTACATCAATATCACATCAATACACCAACATTCTCAAACATCATACAAAAGAGCAGGGTCCGACTATGGACGAAATCAAATGATAAAATGACACCCATCCTTGCTATCCCAGGCTTCCGCCTGGAACCCATACAAGATTGATGATGAAGAAGAAGAACTCCAAATCAAACAAGCAACGTGCTCATGTTCAATCATCGCATTACCTGTACCTACAGCTGTTGTTGTAGTAATCTGTGAGCCACAGGGACTTAGCAATCTCATTTCCAAGGGTATCAAGACTATTAAAGCTTAATGGGTGAGGTATGGTTAAGTGGTGAGGCTGCAGCAAGCGATTAAGCATTTATTTGAGTGGCTAACTTACGAATACAGAAAGTAAAGTATGGTGGTCTACGCATAACGAACGTGAACTAGTAATGATCCCTAACTGATCCTGAACGCCTACTTACGTCAAACATAACCCCATCGTGTTCTCTCTCGGATGAGGACTCACGAGAAGAGACAATCATGGTTACGCACACAGTTGGTGTATTTTATTGGAGTTTACTTCAAGTTTGCTATGACCGGGTGTTAAACAAAGTATCCAAGTTTGCCACATAACCGCGGGCATGGCTTTCCGAAAGATTTAACCCTGTAGGGGTGCTCCAAGTCATCCATCACAAATTAACCACATGCCGCGGGAACAACCTCGACCACGGATCTCGTGATCATCCTAGGCAATTCCAAAGGAAATCCGACACCTCGAGATAGCCCGAAGAAGATCAGAGTTCCTCACGCAAGACGTTCGAGAAAGGTAAAACAAATCCAGCAAGGCCACCTGATGTGTCGACGAACCCGATAAGAGTCGCATATCTCATTCTCAGGACACCACCGTATTGGCTAAGTTTCCGGCTGGCACACCCGTTGGTGGCCCCGGCTACTGCCATTTTGGACCAACACTCATGAGGAGCACTGGCCCGGGTTGTTGATTAATTATCCACGGGGTCCGGAAAATCCTTATGCAAGTTTTATTAGGTTGGAGAATGGTAAAACCAAAGTTGGGCCTTGCGAGAAGAGTTATATCCCAAAATGAAAATCAAGGGGATCCCCATAACAACCCCGAGCATATTAGGAGCGCTCAATTATGGAACATAACACCGGTTCACAAGTAACTAGGGGCGGCAAGAGTGGAACAAAACACCGAACAAAAGGCCAAGCCTTCCACCTTTTACCAAGTGTATAAGTGAATTAAATTAGATAGCAATAATATTGTGATAACAAAAGAATGTTCATGTTGTCACATGGAAGCAATTGCACCTGCAGCTAGAAACTCTATAAGAAGGGCTGAGCAAGCGGTAACATAGCCAAACAAAGGTTTGCTGGGATATGGAGGGGTTAGAGGCTTTCATGGCGATTTTTGGAGGCTTGACAAACAAGTGGTAGGTAGCGCGACATAATGATAAAAGCGGGACAACTAGCATGGCAATGATAGTAGTGGTATCTAGGGAAATGTGTCATCTTGCCTAAGATCATGCTCGGAAGAAGATTGAGTCCATGCAGAAGATGGGCCAACGTAGTCGAACGAATCCTCACACTCCGAACGCTTTCGGAACTCTATCGAGAAGAAGCAAACCGGAAACAACAATCAACACAAGATACACCACAACATATGCATGATATGATGCGCAGGCAATTATGACGCATGTCTGGTTTAATTATGCAAGGCATGACAATGGCATGGCAAGAACAACAAACAAACAAACAACGTTAAGCATAAGTAAACTATCTATCTAGGCATTTTAAATGAGGCCGGAAACCACATATAGCATTTCCGAAATGACCCCACATGCATATTATGAATTTTGTCCAGATCTGTACTAACACAATTTTAGAGTTGTTAAACAGCAAAATAAATGTCACCATGTGATTCTACACATTTTTCTAGTCAAGTTACATATGTGGAACATTTTTATCAGAGCTACGGTTTAAAAGTTATGATATAAATCATTTTAACATGGCATATGTGCAAATTAATGCAAACAGCAAGTCTATACATTTTTATCACATGGGAAAGTAGGATATTGTGAATCTACATAAAATTCTAGTCAAGATTCATATATAAAGTTTTTACATGTGATGCACGGGTGAAAAGTTATTAGATGCATGAATCTAGGGGGTTTTCTACAAAAACTGCAATTCACTCGATAATTAGCTAAATTCGCCAGACCGGAAAAAATGAATCTGGAACTGGGCTAACAGTTAACAAGGGCGCTAGATAACTAAACATGCACGAGGCGGGGGTTAGGCTAGCTCACCATGGGCCCATGGGCCGGTCGGTGGGGCTGCTGGGCCTGCGCGACCCAAGCACCGGCGAAGGGCGATGGATCGGGCGCCGATTGTGCTCCTTCCTCGCTCGTTCCCGAGCGGAGCCATGGAGGGGGAGGTCAACACGGTGAGGGACGACACGGCCAAGGCGGCGAGGGGCAGAGCCAGGCCGGGGTCGCCGGATCTGGTGGCGGCCGACCCGTTCCCGGTGACGGCGAGGCCAGGTGGCGGCGGGGCAAGAGGCGGTGACCGAGCTCCTGTAAGAAGAGAGGGCAGCGGGAGGTTAGGGAGAGGGGAGTGGAGGAAGAAGGAGAGGGAAGGGAAAGGCGACCGGCGGCGAGGCACCGGCGGCAGCTCCGGCCTGGCGGCGGGACGGCCCGGATGCCGGCGGCGGCGGCTCCGACGGGATTCGCGGAGGCGGATAGCCGCTCGGGGAGGCTCGGGCTCCATGGGAGGAGCTCCCGCTTGGAGCTCGGGGTCGGGCCCAAATGGGCTTCCCAGGGCCCCTGCGCGGGCCTGGCGGGCCTGGCGCAAGGAGGAGGGAGACAGGGGCGGCTGAGGATGCTGGGAGCGCGGATTTCGAGGAGGTTAGGCTAGGGTTACCCAATTAGGCAGGGGAGGCGGATTAAATAGGAAATGGGGCTAGGTTAGGGGGTTTTCGGAGCTGATTTCGGCCGTGCGATCGCAATCGAACGGCCGGATCGGGGCAAGGGTGGTGGGCTGTGTGTGGAATGGGCTAAGGTGGGCATGAGAGGGAAGTGGTGCTCCGTGACACAAGTTTTGAAAACACTGAAACGTCCGACGAATAACCGATGACTGCACTGCTACGGTTGATCATTTGGGTATCAAATTAACTCGAAATGTGACGAAATTTGGCACGCGGTCTACCTATGCTATAATAAGACCGCACGCTAGGTTTCGACCCAATCCAAGAATATTTTTAGTCTGCCTTAGAAACGGTTTTTTAACGATACCGCGGGTGCGTGCGTGTGTGGTTGGTCTCGAAATGGTTGACGACACGAACGGCGAGAAACGGAAACTTACCAACGGATGCAAGTTTTCGAAAATGAGTGATGAGGCTATGCAGATGATGCGAATGATGCAATGATGAATGCAACAACCAAACGAAACACATACGGGAATGGAAATAAAAGGGGAATCTTCTGGAGCGTCGGTCCCAGGCTGTTACACCTATCCTTGGCATTGTTGTGGATGGCCTCCCATTTTTCGGAGCACCACTGATCCAACCCCTGGCAACAATCCAACCCCTGCAGTATGAAAAATTAAAGCCAACACATTAGATATTTGAGAAAACGTGAAGGCAAAAGGTTAAATAAGAGTAAATGAACTTACTTGTCCCCACTTGGATGAATCGACCACCTCTGCTCGCGGGTCGCTGGCACGAGCGGGAGCCCCATACTACCACGATGGTAGACGGTGGCCCCCTCACCTAGCTCCTCGTCGCTATCAACGTGGCCACTTGGCTCCAGCTGACCCAAATCAGGCCAGGTATCCCACTAGGTCTCTTGGGACGTACCCTCATCCCTGCTTTGCTCCGGTCTCCTAGAACAAAGCCTTTGGGATACGAGTCTTGTTGACCTGAGGCTCGTGAACCGGAGTCCATGTAGCCTCCACCTCAGACGGGTCCACCCTAGCAGTCCTGTGCTCAGGTGAATCAGCTGGGGGTGGCGGCGAGGAAGGCGTGGCAGCCACCCTACCTCTCCAGTGGCCACATGTACCTTTAGTATCTCTCTTCTTCGCGGGGGGTCGACCTCCTCTCACGGGGGCTGCGATCGTCGAAGAAGCGGCCACTCCATGCAGAGTAGAGAGCAACACTCTCCGGAGAGACGGGGCAGGAATGGGAGTAACCATCCCACCACCCGCCGATGAAGGAGCCTCGGAGTGCTCTCGACCCTTTCCCACCACCTTTCAACACCTACCATGAAAATAGTAAATGAAATTAGTATAACATAAATACCAACATGAGTAATAAAATGTATATAATTTAAGTGCATCATCATCATAAATACCAACATGAGTAATAAATTTTTTATATATGTATATAATAATAGTTGAATACCTGACATGAACTAATAATAATCATGATCGTCTATATATGCTTCGGGATCAATAAATGCATCATGATCATCACTATCATCAATAAATGCAGCAGGATCATCACTATCAGGAAAAACATGTGGAAGGCCTCCATTATGTAATCAGTCAAGAAGTGACAGGTCATCCGCAGCAGTAACCTCTTCTTCTTTCGGCTCTTCCTGTTCCAACTCAGGGGTTAAGACGGATTCACTGTCGTTGTCTACTTCAATGTTCTGGGGTGAAGTAGAGGGGTTCTTGAAACATTTTTTGGACATACGTGTTTGTTGGAAGAATTCTCCTTCATATGTGTCTGGGTTAATGTGAGTTTCATAATTCTCTTCATGGAGGGTAGGTGGTCTAAAACTTAGCGGCACTTCATAAACGACATCCAACCCTTTCAGATTTGGATCAGTTTGGCAAGCCCACGATCACTCATCTTGCCTACCTACTAAACACACAAGAAATATATATATATAGATCATCATCTATATTCATCTGGTAATCAAGTTTGTCAATTTTATGACGTCCATGCAACCTACACAGTAATAGGTAGAGATAGGTCCTAATCCCACTCGAGTATGTGTAAATTGGGTTCGTTTTCCCATGCTCTACTCCGGATCTGACGCAGAATTTTGGCAGCACCTCCCCGCTGTTCTCCTGATACACGTCTTGGCAATAAGCAGAGAGGACGTGTACCCGGAGAACAACAAGGAGGCACTGACGAAATTCTGCGTCGGATCCGAAGGAGAGCATATGGGAAAACGAATCCAATCTACACATACTCAGGTTGTCCATGGATAACATTGGACAATTCGAAAGAATCACGGTTATAAATATGCAAATGCATGCATATTTATAGATGTAACCCTTTCGAATGGGAGACGCATACTGGTCACGCATACTGATGATTGAAGACACCTATAGCTAGCAAGTTTCATCGACATGAGGACCGGAACAGAGCAAAAAAATTTAAGGTGACCGGGGGAGGAGATGTCATTTGTGCTCACCAACGAACGCAGCACGGGAGCTCGTCAAACGCACGGCGAGGTCGTCGAACAACACACCCTCGCAGCGACGAAACAACTGCGCATTGAAATGAAACTCGATCAACACAAATATGATATTTTTCATAACAAAATCGAAAAATATATGACATAACTCATAATTCACAAATATATGACCCCGTCGGCCTCTGGAAGGCCGAAGAGCACCTTTTTCAGGATCGGGGTGTCGGGGTGTCATGTCGGGGTCTGGGTGCCGGGGTGTCGTGTCGGGGTAGGGGTGCTGTGTCGGGGTCGGGGGTGCCGTGTCGGGGTGTCGGGGTGTCGTGTCGGGGGTCGGGGTGCTTTTCCTACTTTTCCTACTTCTTTTTTTCATCTTCTACTTCTACTTTTTTTTCATCTTCTTCTTCTTTCTTCTTCTTGTCCTTTTCTTCTTCTTCTTCTTCTTCTTCTTCTTCTTCTTCTTCTTCTTTTCTCCTAGTTTTTTATTTTCTTCTTTTCTTCTAAGTTTTTACTTTTCTATCTAAGTTTTTTCTAATTAACCTAGTAAACTAACTAAAAAAATAAACTAACTATCTAATTTAATAGAAAAAAAGAAAATAAACTAACTAGCTAATTTATTTTAAGATTTTTATAACCTAGTAAACTAACTAACTAACTAACTAAAAAACAGGAAAAAAACAAAAAAAGTGGGGGGCGGCCGGGCACTCATCGGAGTTGGGTGGGGACGGCCGGGGCGGCGGGGGGAGGGGAGCCGCGGAAATGGGGGAGCTGCGGGGAGGGGGCGACGTCAGGAGCCGACGAGTGGAGAGGGCGGCTCGGGGAGGGGGCGGCACGGGGGAGCCGCCGAGGGGAGGGGGCCGCACAGGGAGGGCCACGACAGCGCGGTGGTGGGGGCGGCGCGGTGATGAGGGTCGTGCAGGGAGGGGGCAGCAAGGGGAGAGGCCGGCAATGGGAGGGGCGACTCAAGGCGGGGGGCGACGCGAGGGAGCCGCCAAGGGGAGGGGGCGACGCGAGGAGGGAGACGTTCCGGTGGTGGGGATGGCGAGGTGATGGGGATGGCGCGGTGGTGGGGGTGGCGCGGTGGTGAGGGTGGTGGGAGGGGGATGGCAGCGATGATCGCAGGGGGAGGGAGAGAGTGGAGTGGGGGGAGAGAGTGAGAGAGAGAGAGAGGAGTGGGGGCGGGGGACGGCCGTTCTAGGCACGTCCCCTTTGTCGTATGTCCCTAGATGGCAAAGACACACACGGCCAACGGCAAAGTCCTGGTGGATGGCAAAGAGCCCTTCCGTTGGACCTGGCCAGGCCCAAGGTCCAGTGGGACCCACCATGCCTCTATGCCGTCTGCCCTTGGTCTCTTTGCCGTCTAGGCAAAGACGGCAAAGGACTAGCGGATGGCAAACAGAGACTTTGCCATGCGTCAGTTCTTTGCCGTCTGCTTTGCTTCAGCTGACGGTAAAGAGCATCTTTGTTATGTGCCAATAGACGGCAAAGGCTTGGGACATGGCAAATGACTGGATCCCAGTAGTGAATCTGTTCCGAATGACGCTGACAAACACGCACCCACGTGGAAGAAGAAATCTATATTTTGGGACCTACCCTATTGGAAGGACATAGAGGTCCGCTCTGCAATCGACGTGATGCACGTGATGAAGAATCTTTGTGTGAACCTGCTAGGCTTCTTGGGCATGTATGGAAAGACAAAAGATACACCGGAGGCACGGGAGGACCAGCAACGTATGCACGGAGAAGACGGCATGGATCCAAAGCAGTTTCAGGGTCATGCCAGCTACGCTCTTACCAAAGAAGAGAAGGAAATCTTCTTCGAATGCCTACTCAGTATGAAGGTCCCGTCTGGCTTCTTGTCGAATATAAAGGGAATAATAAATATGGCAGAGAAAAATTTCTAGAACCTAAAGTCTCATGACTGCCACGTGATTATGACGCAACTTCTTCCGCTTGCATTGAGGGGGCTTCTATCGGAAAACGTTCGATTAGCCATTATGAAGCTATGTGCATTCCTGAATGCAATCTCTCAGAAGGTAATCGATCCAGAAATCCTACCAAGGTTAGAGAATGATTCGGTGCAATGCCTTGCCAGTTTCGAGTTGGTGTTCCCACCATCCTTCTTCAATATCATGACACACATCCTAGTTCACCTAGTCGAGGAGATTGCCATTCTGGGTCCTGTATTTCTACACAACATGTTCCCCTTTGAGAGGTTCATGGGAGTCTTAAGGAAATATGTTCATAATCATGCTAGGCCAGAAGGAAGCATCTCCAAGGGCCATGAAACAGAGGAGGCCATTGAGTTTTGTGTTAACTTTATTCCTGACATTAAGCTAATTGGTGTTCCTGAATCGCGGCATTAGGGCAGACTGGGTGGAAAAGGCACGCTAGGAAAGAATTCACTAATATGCCGGGACGAGCATTATTTGGCACAAGCACACTACACAGTTCTACAAAATTCCACCCTGGTGGCTTCATATATCGAGCAACACAAGAATATTCTATGCTCCAAACACCTGCAGCAGTCTAACGACTGGATTACACATGAACAAACGGTGAGTTTCGCCGGTTGGTTGCAGAAATGTCTCATGCATGACGACACTATTGAAGATGACATGTATTTGTTGTCCAAGTTACCATCTTTGACTATATTGACTTTCAAAGGGTACAAGATAAATGGGAATACATTTTACACGACCGCCCAAGATAAAAAGAGCGCCAACAAAAATAGTGGTGTCCGCTTTGATGCAGCAAACATCGATGGGCCAAAGGACACATATTATGGTTACATAGAGGAGATATGGGAACTTGACTATGGATTTGGTTTGAAGGTCCCTTTGTTTCGGTGAAAATGGGTCAATTTGACAGGAAGCGGGGTAAAGGAAGACCCGTAGTATGGGATGGCAACCGTGGATCTCAACAATCTTGGGTACACAGACGAGCCATTCATCCTAGCCAATGATGTGGCACAGGTTTTCTATGTGAAGGACATGTGTACCAAGCCGAGAAAAAGAAAAAAATAAGGAAGCGAATACATGATACGATGAGCCAAAGAGCCACATAGTTCTTTTAGGAAAAAGAAACATCGTGGGAGTGGAGGACAAGACAGACATGTCAGAAGGTTATGACAAGTTTCATGAATTTGCTCCCTTTACAATGAATGTTGACCCGAGCATCAAGTTAAACGATGAAGATTATCCATGGTTACAACGCAAAGGGACACGCGTGAAGAAAAAGTTTTATACCCAAAGATCCCACTATGGGATGTGACCGGCTTCTCTAGTTAGTTTCCGGACTTATATATCTAGAAAGTCCCACTTTAGACAAACCGGAGGGAATCTTTGTAATAGTAGTGTACGTATGTGTTTTGGCATTTGAAACGCGTCGAAATATTATGTACAAAGCCACGTCATCAGTTTTCAACCCTTTCTAACTTCATTTGCTATTTTTCATGCATTTACTGGTTTTTGAGCTAAATGACCCTGTAATTCGAAAGCACTACAAATAAACTCTAAAAAGGTTGAAAGTTGGCATGGTATCATCATTTCACCTACATAGCATTTGCTAAAAAGTTTAAAGGGTTACGGCAAAAACTGGATGCACTTCGTGTACAAAATGGACAATCTCTTTAGACGTATCAGGGTTTTAGACGAAAACTCGTGTGTTACTAAGGCATTCCATTTTTTAAACTTATTTCAACTCCAGACTTTTTGTGTGTTCAGTATGCACCATTTGAAGCCACACCATCAATTTTCAACCCTTTCTAACTTCATTTGCTATTTTTCATGCATTTATTGAAAAAAAAATTAGCTAAACGACCCTAAAATTGAAAAGCATTACAAATGAACTCTAAAAAGGTTGAAAGTTGGCATGGTATCACCGTTTCACCCACATATCATGTGCTAAAAAGTTGAGAGGGTTACGGAAAAAACTGGATGTACTTCGTGTACAAAATGGACAGTCTCTTTCGAAGTACCAGGGTTTCAAAAGAAAACTCGTCCGTTACAAAGGAATTTCATTTTTTAAATCACCTAAGAATCACCAAATTGAATATAATGATAAACACACTAATATTAAACGGCAGAAAAAAGAATCACTAAAAAATCTATTTTTAAAGTAAAGTTATTCACAAAGTTGTGATTCACACAAATTTCAAATAATTCAAATTTTAACTATTCAAATTTGAAAACTACTAAGAGAAAATTTATATATTTTTTACCTAAAGCAAAAAATATTCACAAAGAAACTCTAAATAAAGCAAAAAACAACTCATAAACAAAAGAAAATAAATAAAGCAAAAAACAAAAGAATATAAATAAAGCAAAAAACAAAAAAACAAAAAAATATATTTAAAAAAGCCGACCTATTGGGCCGTCATGGCATGCATACGACTAGAAACCCAACCTCTAGTTGGGCCAAGATGCAGGCCCGTACGGCCCAGTAGGCCCCACTGGGCGACAAAGGTGCGGTAGGCCTAGAAGGCTTGCATTAGAGAGGAGCTTGACACGGTAGCCGCGGCGAGGCTTATAAACCGGTGTGAGCTCCTCTCAACTAGCGAGGTGGGACAAAACATCCACCGTGCCCCTCGCCTGGCATACCACCTTTAGTCACGGTTGGTGGCTCCAACCGCGACTAAAGACCCCCCCTTTAGTCGCAGTTGGAGCCACCATCCGTCTGCGGCTCTGCCACACCTCGACGTTGTGGACGCCGCGCCCCTGCACCTCCCCGTTGTCGTCGCCGCCCTTTCTCGACCTCGCGCGTCGTCGCCATGGCCGTCGCCGTCGCTCCTCCTTGTTGCGGCGTCGCCGTCACCCCTCCTCGCTGTGCCGCCTGCCCTGACGTTGTTGCCGCCTCGGACT
Source organism: Hordeum marinum (assembly GCA_022496015.1). NCBI lineage: Eukaryota > Viridiplantae > Streptophyta > Magnoliopsida > Poales > Poaceae > Hordeum > Hordeum marinum. The sequence goes on along the minus strand of CM039678.1, from coordinate 178,899,413 downwards.
GGCCTCGCCTCGTCGTCGCCTCGTTGTGAGCTCAGTTCCTCCCTCTCCCCCTCCCCCTCGCCCCCTGCTTCCATGGCCACCCCTCTGACCCCGAGCCCCCCCCCCCCACATGCATGAACACACACACACACACACACACATTTCTGCTTAGATGTTTTAGTTGTTTTTCACTAGTATATATGTAGGGACAAATACATTTTTGCCCCTAGTTCGAACCTACCCACGGGTTTTGCCCGTACTTTTTGACTCTGCTCAGTTTTGCCCTTATTGCCTCCGAGGTCACCCAAATGCCCTTTGACGATTTGACAAATACTTTGAAAATTCATAGCAAATTCATATGAACTCAAAAAAATGCAAACTAGATATCGAAATGTTCAGAAAAACATTATCTTTATGTACATGTCATTTTCGTTCAAGAAAAAAGTACCATTTAAACTACCCATGGTTATTAATGTTATTAACATTTTTTAAAATAAAAACATAAAAACAATACTTTTTCGTGAATAAAAATTAAATGCAAATGTAGGTGATGTTTTCTGAACATGCTGATATCTTATTTGCATTTTTCTGAGTTCATATGAACTTGTTATGAAGTTTCAGTTGACTTTGACCATTATTTTGAAACTTCATATCAAGTTGATATGAACTTAGAAAAATGCAAATAAGATATTAGGACGTTCGGAGAACATCACCTACATTTGCATGTAATTTTTATTCATGAAAACACTATTGTTTATACCTTTTTATTTTCATGATGTTGATAACATTGATAACCATGGGTAATTTAAATTGTACTTTTTTCGTGAATGAAAATGACGTGTACATAAATATAATGTTAATTCTAAACATTTTGACATCTTGTTTGCATTTTTTTGAGTTCGTATGAATTTGTTATGAATTTTTAAAGTATTGATCAAATGGTCAAAGGACATTTGAGTGACCTCGCATGCAAATATAAGGGCAAAACTGAGTAGAGTCAAAAATTAAGGGCAAAACCCGTGGATAGGTGCCAACTAGGGGCAAAAATGCAATTGTCCCATATATATATGAATGCATGTTAGATGGATATAATTAGTGTTTAATTAGTATAGATTTTTTTACATAATGTTGTTTTTCTATTTATTAATGGATGTATAGAAGTATGCTTAATTAGTGTTTATTTTTCTGTTTTATTATTTTATATAATGTTGTATATCATAGTATAGAAAAAAATTGCATATAAAAAAGTTGCATAGGAAAAAGTTGACCATATATATATATTTGTTAGAAGGACTATATATAAGTGGGAAAAGTTTCAGAATTTTTTGAGAAAGGAATATTATTAGGGTAGTTATAACCTAGAATGGGACATTATAATTGAAAAGAGGATATTTTGCTCAGAATTTCCTAATAAAATGACAATGCATATATAGGAAAAAATATTCATAAGAATTTCTTCTCGGAGTCAACGATGCCCGTCCCGCATCCTCGTCGTTGACTCGTTCGTGACGACGTCCTGTTTCAGAGGTGCCATGTCCGGGACTAGGCTCCATTGGGCTGGCACTAGGAGGTGCTACCTTCAGGGGCGCGCATCTTGGTGAGGAACCTGGGTCCTGTCATTGACCCGGAGCTTCTTTGGTGGCGTGCACGTGGGCCACCTTCGATGCGGAGGCAGCTGGACCCGTTGGAGGTGGTACGTCGTCGTGTCAGGGAGGAGGACGAGCATGTCTGTTGCTATATGGATGCGTTGGACGTTAGGTTCTCCAATACCTGGCAGGTTCTTCAGGGATCTCACCCGAGCTATGATCCTTTCATGGTTCCTTCTCTTTGGGTGTCCACCGCCTGCGCCGCTACACGTCAACTACATCTATATTAGTGATATGAGAAAATAATATTCGAGATGTATTAGTGATAATACTCGAGATGTATTCAAGATTATATTCCATAATATTCGAGACGATTTATTTGAGATTATATTCGATGATGCATATTATATGAATTATTCGAGATGCATATTATGTACTAGGATTCAGTTTTTCCTTATTGATTGCATGCATTCTAATTTGAATACTAAATTGTTTTATCTTTCTTGTGGGGTTAGTTAAATAAAATCTATGGGCAATACCGGCAGAGAAGGAGAAGAGGCTTTGTTCGACATCATACGCTCCCCGAGCCCAGAGCATGAACTTGAAGATGATGACGGCTCGCAATATGTGAACAATTCCGGTGAGGGTTGTATGATATTTGATGAAGACAACGAATAGATGAATTCGACAACGATGTTGACGAAGAAAATATTCTTCAAATAACAAAGATTGGCGAGGTATATTTATTATATTATCCATCTGGTGATCATTACATGTCTTAATTGAGTTGTATGTATTAACGAATCGATCTTTCTTCTTTTAGGCCTTCGGATCGAGCAAATCTTCTACAAGCAACACGATAGTTTGAGGCCCGGCCAGAAAGTTGGACCCTGGCGTAAAGTTCAACATCAATTCCATCAAAACATCAACTGGCGAACCGCTTGAACCTAGAAAAATGTGACCAAGTTTAAGAATCAATGCGGAGTTATTGTCAGGGACCAAATCCCGATCTCCGTTCAAGAGTGGAAAAAGCCAGCAAAGGGAGATCAAGCAGGAGTTACTTTTGGTGACGAAAGATCAAAAGATGTGCTTTAGACCAAGCTGATGTCACATTTCACACTACCAGATAATTTGACAGATGCATATCTGAAGAAAGTCGGAAACTATGCTCTTAAAAAGATGGCGATCGCATTCAACACCTTCTAGAAAAATGCATGGGCTGCGTACGTCAAAGCAAACAAGAAGACTCCAAAATTCGAGGGAGCACTGGTGAAGACAAAAGATCACTGGGACGATTTCTTGAAGTTCAAGGAATTGGAACTAGTTAAGGAACGATCGAGAAAAAACAAGATTAATGCTACGAAAAAGAAGTGGCACCATACTCTGGGGCCAGGTGGCTACTAGACGGCCCTGCCTAAGTGGGATCAGTCCGAACAAGAGATGATTAGTGCAGGGGTCAATCCAGTTACAGTGACCTGGCCCCCCCAGGTGCAGGACATGGTTTTATGTGCATGGGGGGAAGTTGGACCTAGAGACAGGGGATATTATGGTGAAGGCAAGTCTTAAAGGAGTGACAGACGAAATACTAATGAAAATAGAAGAAGCTCAAACGGGGGTGTTCACGCCCAATAGAGAGGACGACGAGCTTATGCACGCCCTGAAGAATCCTGAACACCCGGGAAGAACATGAGGCAAAGGCGTTGTTTCGTGGTTTGAGGGGTTTGCGGGTTGGAACGACGGCTACAGAAGTTGTGTGAGAAAGAAGATGTAGGAGGAGTGGAAGAAGAAGGAGGAAGCACTTCTCCTTGAAGGCCTAGAATCAAAGCACCTAGAGTTGGAATCCAGAATCAGGCAGCAGCAGGAGCAGATCGACTCACTCATCCAGGAAAGTGTGTCTCAGCGGTAGCATGAGCAGATCGATCTAGCATTGGATACCACCGTCCCATCTATGCCAAGAAGCAGCGTGGGCCCCGATCGATATCGATGATGCACTGCTAGCTAGCTACCCTGTGGATGATATCAAAGACAGGACTAACTATGAGCTACACATGAAAGTGAAGAACTTATCCATGAAGGTGGCGGATGGCTATGTTTTAGCAAATCCCCCAGAAGCAACCTTCCATTGCAATCCCACTCCAGCTGGCTATGCTCGTGTCGGGGTTGATGAAGTGATGTCAGGATATGACGAGCTACAACTTGACATTCTTGGAGGAGACGAGGAGAGAACACTGGGAGAGGCCATACATCGTATCATTCTATGGAAAAGGATTGCATTGTCTTTCCAAGGCCACCGACTCCTCCGACTCCAAGTCTGCCGCCGCGTTAGTTGACTCCTCCTCCTCCAAGTCCGGCACCGCGTCAGCCGTCTCCTCCTTCTCCAAGTCCGGCACCACGTCAGCCGACTCCTCCTCCAAGTCTAGCACGACGTCAGCCAACTCCTCCTCCTCCAAGTCCGGCACCGCGTCAGCCGACTTCTCCTCCAAGTCTGGCACGACGACGTTAGCATGCTCCGTCGACTCCAAGTCCGGCACCAGCACCGCGTCTACCATCTCCACCAACTCAGCATGCTTTGTCACCTAAGCAACATCGGAAGAGAGAGGCCACAACTACGACGGCTAGTGATACAACAGGCAAGAAATTCAAATATGGTCCAAGCCTCAAGCCTCTTCCGAAGTTGCCTTACCACCTGACTAAGGAGGAACTCGACACCTTAGTGGATGCCAAAGTGAAGGCCCATTTTGGACCGAAACCGCCCCCGCCGCCAAAGGAGAAAGTACCTAAGCATGTCTCACAACACTTTATTGATATGGCTCGACCGACTGTCCATCAGAAGGACTCCAACTATGTGCGGTCTATCAAGAAGTCATATCTTGCAGGACAAAAGGAGTCGAGCTCGAGCTCGAGCCAAGGAGTTGGCAAAAAAGCGGGAAAATTGTTCCCCAGCTAGGAGAACAGGTAGTGCAATCGATCCCCTCCGCTCATTGTACAAATAGTTGTGAGTACCGCCGATCGGTTGGTAACCGACGATCATAGAAGGAATGCTAAAGAGGCCGGTGCCACTGTTGAACAACTCCTAGGCCTTGAAGAAATCCTCGGGCTTAAAGAGGAGGAACTAAAATATCAATATGCCCGCGGCAAAACTCTGGTCAAGCCTGACGATGTCAAGCTTCTACCAACGAGATTGTACAGTTTCTATACGTGGTACATGCAAGAAACAGCAAATACCAATCAAGAGTCCCTCATGGTGAGAGTCAAGAAGAGGCATTACTTCCATAAAAAAGATTTGTGGATTCATTATTCATAGTTGTTTCAGTTATTCAACCAAGACGCACTCGGCAAATCTTTAGTCAGTTGCTATTGTCTGTAAGTGATTTCTTTCTATAATTTAAGTCTCTAGCTAGTTGTGCTCTCATTCATTACCTGTAATTATCATCACTATATTCCTTTTTGTGGTACTATGTAGAATGAAGATGTATGAAATGAAACAAGCTGGACGCTGTGGCATTGGGTTCATTCACCCAAATACGGTTAATCAAAAGATATGGGAAATTGAATATTCAAGAAAAGGCACAGAGAGATTCCTGCTAGAGTTTTTGAAGCATCTGAACACCCAACCAAAAATACTACTTTCTTACAACTTCGGGTGAGTGTTACTATATCTTGTACTACAAATGCTATTTTTTGCTTACTAGATGTTAATAAGTGTAGTTGATGAGTTATGCACATGACCATTTAATTATACAAAATGTGTGCGCATGCAGTTACCGCTAGATCTTATTAATCATTAAAGTTGACAAGGAAAAAGTTGAAGTACTAGACTCACTATATACGGATCCATACGAATACGCAACCGTGAGGGGGATGGTCGACAGGTAATTTCAATCACTATCGCACTACGTCGGCCTCTTTACTTCATTTCGTGATATCAAGTAGTTAATTAATAACTCCTAATTCATTTTCTTTGACGATGGTAGGGCTTGGGCCAAGTTCAACAAACAGGTCCCAGATGACTAGGCACAAAAGCTGACATGGGTGTGACCCAAGGTAATTAAGTAATACTAGCTAGCTACGTCTGTGCGTCTCTTTAATTCTAGTTTCAATACCATTATCATGCTTGATTTATTATTACCTGATTGAATTTTATTCTCGTAAAGTGCACGAGGCATGAGCAGGGGAATAGTTTATGCGCATACTACGTTTGCGAGAACATTCGCATGATCACGTCTAAAAGAAGCAGAAACGAAAGAAATCTTTGAGTACGTTTGCCAGAACACTATCCATAATTTTTTATGATGATCTAGCTAATATATATAGACAGAACTAATATATTCATCTTAATCTCCTTATAGCTGACGGAGATGCGGGGCCAGCTCCTACCAGAGACTCGCATACGAGCAATTAAAGAGGAAATAGCTGGATTTCTGGTCGACCAGGTCATACATCCCAAAGGAGAATACCATTACAAGATCAAAAAGTAATGCCTGCATATGTAATGATCCGCAAATTGTAGGAGAAATTATATATATATATGTATGTGAATGGTCGTCGTACGAGAAATTCGATGATATATATATATGATCGGCTCTATGATAAATTCTATTTATATATATATGCACAACGTGTATAGTATGTAGTAGCGTAATATATGTTTGAAATAAAAAATAATTAAATGGAAAACACAAAATTGAAACGAAAAATAAACTATAATTAATTCATAAATCCCTAAAGGATTAAAAGGTCCTGGTTGGTGTTACCAACCGGGACTAAAGGTCCCCCAGCCCATGGCGTCGGCAGGTGCCACGTGGTGGGCCTTTGGTGTCGGGTCGTGTTGAACTGGGACTAAAGGGGGATGGTGAGGGAGTCCTGGATTAGGGGGTCCTCGGATAGTGGAAATCAGATGATCGAGGACCGCCTACGCCAGATGGAAGCTTCGAGGAGCCATGACGTATTCTCCAAGTTATTAGCTGTAGTTAGGCATGTTTATCTCTTCGACATGTAACCGACCATGTGTAAACCTAGGAAACCCTCGGAGTCTATATAAGCCGGAGGGTGTCGGCGGTATAGAGGACGACTCATCTAGGGTTAGCTATACAATCTCTAGGTAGATCAACTCTGTAACCCCTCACATCATCAATACAACCAAGCAGGACGTAGGGTATTACCTCCGTAGGAGGTCATTAAACCTGGGTAAACTCGTGTCCCCTTCGTCTCCTGTGATCGTCGATTCTAGTCTCATAGTTCCGGATCCCCCTACCCGAGATCCGCCAGTTTTGACACCGACATTGGTGCTTTCATTGAGAGTTCCTTTGTGAGCGTTGAAAGAATCGATGGATCACCTCGTCACAAATAGCGAAATCTGCATCGAGGGGACTTTCGCCCCTGATCACAGTCCCATCGGCAACGACGTCTTGTTGCATGCCAGCCCGATCGGCCGTCATGGCCAGACCGGAAGGTTTCCCCCCAATTAGAGTATCAATTCACTACTAGGGAAAACCTTATACAAAGAAGCTTACCAGTCATGTATAAAAACAACGCTACTAATAAACTCATATCAGTAGCGAGGCACTTATAAAACGCGCTACTACTATAATTGCCACACCATTCCCGACAGGCTAGGTATAGTAGTAGCGCCCTTCCTCAACCAGCGTTGCTGCTATTCTACTTAGCTATAGCGCTTGGAACCAACCCGCGCTGCTGCTATGCCCACCTTATCCACCCCGTGCGCTCCCTCTTTCTTCCTCACTCCCGGCCCCTCACTCCCCCCTCACACTGTCGCTCCCTCTCTGCCCCCCGTCGCTCGCCGCCGCTGTTGCCTACCCCTCCTCCCTCTGCTGCCGTCATCTCCCCCTCCTCCCTGGACTCGGTAATCCTCCCCCTCCTACCTCCTCCCCCCCCATCTCCTCCGTCCTCCCTCCACTCCTCCATTCGCCTCTAGCCGACCCCTCCTCGCTCTGCCTTCCTCTTCCGTCCTCCTTCCGCCTCCCTCCTTTAGTCGCCCTCCTCCCTCCTCCCTCCTCCCCGCCCCACCTCCTCCGTCCTCCCTCCACTCCTCCATTCGCCTCTAGCCGACCCCTCCTTGCTCCGCCTTCCTCCTCCGTCCTCCTTCCGCCTCCCTCCTTTAGTCGCCCTCCTTCTCCCTCCTCCCTCCTCCCCGCCCCACCTCCTCCGTCCTCCCTCCACTCTTCCATTCACCGCCGGCCGGCCCCTCCTCGCTCTGCCTTCCTCCTTCGTCCTCCTTCCTCCTCCCTCCTTCAGTCGCCCCTCCTTCTCCCTCCTCCCTCCTCCATTTACAACCCCTCCTCCCTGCTACATTTTGATTTAGTAGGCTAGTTGATATTTTCTTATTGATATGCAACATTTTGATTTACTTAATAGTTTGTAGTTGATATATAACAATTTTGATTTAGTATGATTAACTGATTAGTAAAAATTTAGACATAGTTGATAGTTTTTAGTTGATATAAGCCTCTGTTCATATATAACACTTTGATTTAGGATAGTTTCTAGTTAACTAAAGTATTACTAGGGTTTTAGTATATTATTTTTAGACATACTTGATAGTTTCTAGTGATCCTGAAACTATTTACTCATTTGCTAGAATGAACATGTCATATTTGTTAATACTACTCACATACATGTTGATAGAATATATTTTGTTTATATTTTGTTTATGCAGAAATCAAGTATTTGCCCCTGCCTCATCCCCGCAGTCGTCCCCATCGCCGACCCCCTAAGACCTCTAGGTGAGAATAGCCAAATCCCCATGTTGTTGATATAGATTATAATGTGTTGTAAATGTTGATGATGAAAATGCTAGTGCTAGTCGCCATGTCATTGATGTCGATGATGATGCATTCTGAATACAGAGGATGTCTTTGTGTTCTTGTTTGCAATGTACCTCCGAGTGGCCTATGTTTTGCCGGAATGTTGATTCGTTTTCGTTCCGGCAAATTTCAGGCGCTCGATATGTCCTGTTTTTAGTAAAGGTCATGTTGAATTTGTTTCATGAATTTTAGCATGACTTGTGCTACAATGTAGGACATATCGAGTGCTTGTGATTTGCCAGTCATTCCGACAAAACATAGGGCATTTTTTCTATGTCATTGCTCGATATATGGAATGGATTGACTTTAGGTCTGTTTCGGCTCCTTGTGTGTCTTTCAGTGAGGGAGAGTGTCCACCATATATATATATATGTATGTATATATATATATATATATGAGAGGAAGAATCCCTACTATTGTCATGGGGGTCGCTTCTCCTTCGTTCTCGTGTGCTAGACATTTTGGTGTAATGCACTCGGGGACGAACGGAGGAGCCACCATCACCGATGGTCGCAATATATGAAGGAGTGACCACCATATACGTGAGATGAGAGTTTAGGAAGGAAAGACTCGACAGACCTAAAGTCAACATGTTGCATATTGAGTAATAGTGATCTGTGTGTTGATGAGTTTTGTTGTAATTTCCTTTGATCGATTTTAAATGTTTCAACTATGAACATAGGAAATGTCTAACGACGAAAGGGAATTCGCTATGTGCGAATACTGCAAAGACGAGCGTGTCCTATGTGACAAGCCTTACCTAGTTGATGGTAAGTGCTTCAGCATCATGCTGGATGAGACATTCGAAGTGGATACAGTAAGTCACAACGACAAGTCTTTTTTCGTAATTAAGCATGACTTCTGCTTCTTTTGCTTCAACTTATAATTTTAATTTTTTACTATTCTACTAGCGTATCCCTTGCCATGCAGGAATTTATGTCTTGGATAAGATTGGTTTCAATACTAAAAAAAGTATGGAGGTAAAGAGAGTTCACTTGAGGACCGAACATGGTTATACTTTTGCCGTAATATTGTACAATGCAGACACCTACTCCTATTTTGAATGCAAAAGTTGGAGAGCACTATGCAAGGCTTATGCATTTGAGCCTAATATGCTTATCACCTTTGATATTCGTCCGGAAGATGAAATTGAAGGTAATATCGACGTTTGGGTCGATGTGCAGACGCCTCCAGTTCTACCATTATGTGAGTTTCTCAACCATGTTTATTAAGTAATTTATATTTTTTATTTAAAAATAGTTGACAACTTATTTCCGTTGATAGCTTATTTTCATTCTTCAAAAAATGTATGAAAGATGGTAGACAGAACCTACTACTACAATGATGAAGCAAAATTAACTTATAAGGAGAAAGATCATCTTATCGCATTTCTTAATGATCTTGATAATTACAATAGCTGTTATCAAACTCCTCCACATTATGGTCAATACGTGCCACTAGTGCACATGGTGAACTACGGTAACATCCATGGAGATTGCATGGTAGGATTTTCTACTATTACGACATCCGTGCATCTTTTGCATAAATTATTCTAAAACTAAACTACATTGCTAACTACAAAATTATTACTATGTTTTTCAACAGAAAATCCCGAAGGATTGTGTGCCTTATCTGATGTTTCCGAGAGGTCGCGTTGATGTTATGAGTTTATGGCTAGCACGGCCAGGTCAGCCTACGCATCACTCCTGTCCATACCGGATTTCTAAAACCGATGAAGACATGACAATCAAAGATTGGAAAAAATGTATGGTCAATCGTAGAGAGCTACTTGGAAGCAACATTGTGTGTAGGCCAAGAATTGGAGACAGGATGATCTCCATTCTCCATAATGGAGAGTTAGAGCCTATCTTGTTTTATGATATTGTACCTAAGGGAGGATAGAGTGGGTCCTATGAGAGGAGTGGGTCCTAGGTACAATGTGTTATTATGTGCTACAATGTGTTAGAGTTGATGAGGAGGAGGAGGAGGAGTTGTGATTATGACTAGTGACCAACTTGTTATATGATGTCTCATTAACGAAAATGATGATTAAATAGTGTTGGTGGTAATGACTATGAAGATTATTAGCTATAGTGTTGTTGGTGATGATATGATGCAAGAGTTTTTATATTAATATGATGATGATGGGGATCATGATTATCATGATGATTTGTTATATCATTGGGGGAAGGAAAGCGGATTAGATTCATGTGGATGGATCAAAAGTGACCAAAAGTTGAATTAGTAGGATCATCGTCCTACTAATTCAACTTTTGATCACTTTTGATTCATTTGGATGAATAAAATCCATGTTTCTTCCTCACAATGATATAATAATTCATCATGAACATAATAATATAACAACCTCTTAATTGGTATTATATCAAAATTTGTATAACGACGTATAAATACACTAAAAATTAAAAATAATGAAAAACAGATTATTGGTAGCGCGGGTTTGCAAGAACGCTACTAATAGTTGTCTTATCAGTAGCGCTTGTATGATACAGCTGCAGCTATATCTCTTAGCAGTAGTGCATCTTACACGCGCTACTGGTAAGTAATAGCTGTAGCGCCTTACTAGTAGCGCGGGTTTGCAAGAATGCTACTAATAGTTGTCTTATCAGTAGCGCTTGTATGATACACGCTGCAGCTAAATGTCTTAGCAGTAGCACGTCTTACACGCGCTGCTGGTAAGTAATAGCTGTAGCGCCTTACTAGTAGCGCAGTAACCCACACTACTAGTAGGCACTAAACCCGCGCTACTACTAGGCTTTTCCCTAGTAGTGAGTTCGGAACCTTAGAGTTCGTGGTTGATTCATGGGGAACCCTCGTTCCAATGGAACCCTCAACCTTTGGAGAAAAACCTGTAAGTCGGGATGCTTTGATGTCCAAGACATCAGGTCCCATGGTGGAACGGAACACAGATCCGCTTCGGCGTAACTCTGGAACCGTCACACCACTTGACGAATCCACTCGTATCAGCGACACACGCCCTGCCATCGCCTCGTTCTTAAACGAGTTGTTCGATCGGATCGAAGCTATGCATATATCGGATGATCAGGTTCCGATCTATGATCAGCTCGGGATCAGACCCGATGACCGGGAGATCCATGTCCCTCTGGTCACCCACCTTGTCGCTACCATCGAGTGTCCGGCTGGGGATTCTGCCCAACAGCCGGAATTAAAAACCGTCTATACTTCGGTCCTCGATCTCCAAGACCCTGACGGTGAATCAGAGGCGGGGAATCGCTCTAAATCCGGACCGTCACCGGTCCATAATCCTTCGCACGACTTGGAGACTACAGTTCCAAACACTCGTTGTGACAGGGAACCAAATTTTTTCCCACCCATCCAAGTATCGCACCAAAGCCCATGTCTTCGGACTTTTGGGATATCAAGCAACTACAAGGAGAATCAGTCCACCACTTTTGGGCAAGACTCCTACTCGCTAGGAGCAGAGTAAAAGGTCTTAGTGACCACAATGTAATGGCAATTTTCATTCGCAATTGCCATGATGAAGGGATTCTAAATGCCCTGGCTCGCCGACGCATAAGCGACTTTTCGGAGTTATCCGAATTGGTACAGAAGTACTGTGCCATGGAGAGTGTCTGGCAATCCGAGTGGTTCTTCTCGGAACAAATTTTCTCCAAACACCCTAGAGGAGCTCGGAAAAAGAGGATACTTCCAAATCAGCCATCCAGGTATGAACCAGTCGAAAAAAGAAACAAGCCCCTTTCAGGGACCGACACTGTCCTCGACGGACTTTTGGATAAACTTTGCCCCATACATTCTGTGTTGTTAAATACGAACCCAACGCACAGCCTTCGAGCTTGCTGGGTCGTCAGGCAAGTCACAAAAAGTGGCGAGGCCATCCTCGACACACCTCCGTCAAATAGGCGCTCTACTTTGCCGCCCAAATTTAATGCCGAAGTCCTCACGGTCTATGAGATCTTCCCCTCAAAGAACAGGCGTAAAAGAGGTCTTAGGGAGCACGAGCAAGTCTACCACGTGGCAGCCACTAGCCCATGGGCAGACGTGTCGATTACTTTCGAGGACACTGACCAGCCGCCCATTCTTCCCGGTCATTCAGTGGTCGCCCTAGTCTTGAATCCCATCATTGATGGATACAGGCTACATAAAGTGCAAATGGATGGCGGTAGTGGTCTTAACCTCATATACAAGGCCACTCTGGAAAAAATGCAGTTCGACCGATCCCAAATCGAACATAGCAACACAAGCTTCCGGGGAATTATCCCAGGGAAAGAGGCACGTTGTTCCGGATGTATCATCCTGGAGTAGTGTTCGGCACGCCCGAAAACTACCGATCCGAAGAAGTTCTCTTCCACGTCGTCCCCTTCCCAAGTGGCTATCACGCTTTATTGGGACGCGACGCCTTTATAAAGTTCCAGGCTATACCCCATTATGGGTACATGAAACTCAAAATGCCAAGACCAAATGAAGTGATCACGATAGCCAGTGATCCGAACATAGCCCTTCGGGCCAAAAATAAAACGGTAGCGCTCGCCCTCGAGGCATTAGCGGAAACTTTTGCCGCCGAAGAGTTGACCGCCCTACGGTCGACAGTTAATAGGGACGATGTGACCCTTAGCAAAAGGCCCAAGTCCACATCCTTTAAACCCACAGAGGAAATCGTTAAATTTCAAGTGCATCCAACAGACCCCAATAAGACAACGTCCATCGGAGCCTAGCTCAATCCCCTCATGGACGAAGCATTGCAGAATTTCCTCCACGAGAATTGGGACATTTTTGCCTGTCATCCTTCCGATATGCCTGGAATCCCACGTCGGCTCGCCGAACACAGCTTAAACATTATTCTAGGCTTTAAGCCCGTGAAACAGACTCTATGCCGCTTCTCCGAGCCCAAACGACAAGCCATGGGTGAAGAATTAGCTAAGCTGCTCGAGGTCGGATTTATTCAAGACAATAAACACCCCGAGTGGCTAGCAAACCTGGTGATGGTACCTAGGAAAGACAAGTCCTGGCGGCTGTGTGTCGATTTCAAAGACCTCAACAAGGCATGCCCCAAGGACCCTTTCCCCTTACCATGCATAGACTAGATCATCGATGCCACAGCCGGACACGATTTGTTGTGTTTCCTCAACGCTTACTCCGGATACCATCAAATTAAAATGAAGGAATCCGATCAAGCGGCTACCACATTCATCACCCCCTACGGGCCATTTTGCTTCAACACGATGCCCTTCAGGCTAAAAAACATCGGGGCCACATACCAGTGCATGATCCAAACCTGCCTCGTGACACAGGTCGGTAAGACTGTCGAGGCATATATGGATGATGTGTTAATCAAAACCAAACACGTCGGCCAGTTGATCGATGACTTACGCCAAACTTTTGCTAGTCTACGGGAATATGATATACGGCTAAATCCAGAAAAATGTGTATTCGAAATTCCCTCTGGTAAGCTGCTTGGATTCATTATCTCCCATAGAGGAATAGAGGCAAATCCAGCTAAAATCCGTGCTCTATCAGAACTTGCAATCCCCACAGAGCTGAAGCATGTCCAGAGGCTAGCTGGGTGCGTAGCGGCGTTAAGCCGCTTTATCTCCTGCCTCGGAGAAAAGGCTTTGCCGCTCTATAAGCGGCTGAAATAGACCAACAATTTCGAATGGACCGATGAGACAGCGGCTGCGTTAGAAGAAATCAAAACACTACTGGCCTCCAATCCCATACTCACGGCACCAGGCACCGGTGATCCCATGTTTTTATACATATCGGCCACCAACAAAGTCGTCAGTGTGGTGTTCGTCGTTGAACGAGATGAGGAGGGACATAAATTCCGGACTCAAAAACCGGTATATTTTGTGTCGGAGGTGCTAACGCAGTGCAAGTCCAGATACCCACGTTACCAAAAAAATAGCCTATACAGTATTCATGGCGTCGAGGGAACTCAGACACTACTTCCAGGAGTGTGCGGTAGCAGTGGCATCGGAAGTCCCCTTGAATGATATAATCAACAACAGGGACGCCACCGACCGCATAGCCAAATGGGCCATTGAGCTCCTTCCCTTTGAAATAACCTACAAGTCACGTCGCTCCATTAAATCTCAGGTACTAGCGAACTTCTTGGCTGAATGGACAGAGGCCGAGCTACCCAAGGAGTATAGTGCATACTCCCATTGGACGATGTACTTTGATGGATCCAAGACCTTGGCCAGTCTGGGGGCTGGAGTTATTCTCACACCCCCATAGGCAGCAACGTGAGATACATGTTGCAAATCATGTATGCCAACTCCAACAATGCCGACGAATATGAAGCTCTTCTTCATGGTCTTCGGGTGGCGGTATCAATGGGCATACGACGGCTAGAGGTATGGGGAGACTCAAACTTGGCCATATCCCAAATTAACGATGAGTTCAACACCAAAAATTCAAAGATGACGGCATATAGAAACACCGTCCTCAAGATATCTGCTCAGTTTGAGGGGTTGGAATTCCACCACGTTGCTCGAGACAATAACCAAGCCTCCGACATATTGGCTCGTATGAGAGCCAAGCGTGATCCCGTCCCGAGAAACACCTTCCTGGAGAAGCTCTTCAAGCCCTCCGTAGTGTGGAAGGACGACGACAATGGCGTCGGTCCGAATACAGCGAACGAAGTTGTTCCCCCCTATAAACGAGCCAGATGATGGCATTATCGGCGGCTCCACGATGAATGAGACGCCCTCGGCTCATGAGGTAATGGCAATAATTGCGCTATGGACAGAGCCCCTCCTCGCTTACCTTCTTCACAAGGAACTCCTCGAGGATCAAACTGAGGCACGACGCATAGTTCGGCGATCCAAGGCCTACAAGTACACGAGGGTGAGTTATACAAGAAAAGCACCACCAGAGTATTACAGAGGTATATATCTAAGGAAGAAGGATGTGAGCTCCTCGCCGAAATCCATGCAGGCATGGGCGGGCATCATCCCGCCGCAAGATCCCTTGTCGGCAAGGCCTTCCGAGCCGGCTTCTTTTGGCCTACCGCTCGGACGGACGCCTAGTCACTTGTTCAACATTGCGTTGGGTGTCAACTCTTCGTAAATCAAATTCACATGCCCCGAACAACTCTTTGAACTATTCCGATCACCTGGCCTTTTGCGGTCTAGGGGTTGGACATGGTCGGACCCCTTAAAGGGGGAACTAAGAAAAATAAATACCTACTGGTCATGGTTGACAAATTCACCAAATGGATAAAAGCAAATCCTGTTAAGTCGGCTAAACCCAAACCAGTGATCGACTTTATATCTAGCGTAGTACACCATTACGGTGTCCCGCATAGTATAATAACGGATAATGGATCCAACTTCACGGCCCAGGAGGTCAAGGACTGGTGCGTAAAAATGGGCATAAAGCTTGATTATGCACTGGTCTATCATCCGCAGACCAATGGACAGGTCGAGCGAGCAAACGGTCTCATTATGAGCGGCATGAAGCCACGTTTGGTCCGATCTCTTCACGAGTGTGACTATCATTGGGTGGAGGAACTCGACTCCGTTTTATGGGGCCTACGTACCACCCCGAACAGATCAATGGGTTACACACCGTTTTTATGGTCTATGGGGCAAAGGCAATTCTCCTCTGCGATATTATCCACGACGCACCAAGAGTGCACATGTACGAGGAAAAGGAGGCCGAGTTGGATCGGCAAGATGACTTAGATGCCTTGGAGGGGGAGGGGGACATAGCTCTGGCTCGTTCCACTCTTTATCAACAGCAAGCTCGGTGGTACCAAAGTAAGGAGGTCAGGGCAAAAGCATACAACGTAGGAGAACTTGTCCTACGGTCCCGGAGAAACAGAAGCACAAACTCAACCCCAAGTGGGAGGGTCCTTTCATAATCTACAAAGTGCTCGTGGGAGGGACCTGTCGTTTGCGTAGTACATCCGATAACTGCCTTGAACCCAACCCATGGAACGCAGCTCGTCTTCGACGCTTCTACGAATAAACCGGTGTCGTCTAAACTCCCCCACATTTTTTCCTTTTTGTTATTTTTGCCTTTTTTTCATTTCCCTTCCCACTTTGCTGTTTGATAGGGCCAATGTCTTTTTACCCTATGTTTGGCTGAACCAATCTTGTACTACACATAATCAGCATACACCATAAAGTGTTAAATCCAAACACAACACGTGGGGGCTTCTTCTAATAGCCAAACTTCTATTTGCTCATACTTACCGGGCACGCATGTTTCTTTTGTCATGTTCTAGCCATCATATGCATCAATTAGAACTAAGACTTTGCCAAGCTGGTTTGCCTCGCTCCTGTGATTACTCTCTACGTTCCCGATTGTTCGGCTAGAGAGTACACGGAGCACCTCTACGAATGTTACGACCGGGTCATCTGGACACGTACCTCAGACGAGTGAAGCCAAAAGCTAGCTATCTAACGTAGACAATAGGTCAGCTATGACGGAAACACCTTATACAGCTCTGGTCGCTATTACCGTTGTTTGGGTCTTTTCTTCCCAAAGGACACTTAGCCGCCTACTGCAACTATGTGGACTTCTATCTATGCTCTTCGTAGAGCCCCGACGAAAGGTATCGATAGAGGTACTATTTTCATCGGAAGATGCTTCTTACGCTACGTCGTAATATAACATATCTTTCTATGTGCTTTTTATCTGTTCATACCACATGGCCTGATTGCCTGGTTCCCCGAATACAATTCGCTCTTTTGCGAGGGAATACTAAGAGGAACACTCTTGAGCTCTTCGCATGGCAGGGAGAAGTCGATAGCTGGTTAAGACAAGTTTACAACACTGATTGTTTATACACACGTACATATAAATTACATGTGCGGCTGCTGATCGAGATTATCAATTATTGTGTTAAGGGGGCAGTCCGCTTGCGAAAGACGAGCGGTTGGCATCACCTGGTCATATACCAAGTGAAGTGGCACTTCTTTTCCATCCGATCCCACGGGACCAACCCACGTCATATGCTCGGGGTTAAGTCCGGTGAAACGGGTCTTGACCATTGCCGACACCTCCCGTGCTCCCTCTCGGCAAGCCGAAGTCTTCCACAGCTCGAACCTATTTCGAGCCCCCTTAAATCGATCCACAAGTGCGGCTAGCCCTTCAGGTGGCTGTTCGGTGGGCCATAGTGCCTTCACCATCCATTTCACTACTTTTTGCGCGCGCTTATGGAGAGAGGTCAGCTCCTTCAGCAGGTCCCCTTGGTATGATTCGATCTCCTCTTCAAGATGCCCAGAAAGGAGGCCTACACATAAGACAACAACACGGTTACTATCATTCCCTACATCAGAAATATTTGCTGATAGTGGAATTGTACTTACCGAATACGCCCCTCTGAAGCTTTCGATTATCTTCTTGCGCTTGGGCCACTTGAATATTCAAACACTTTATTTCTTCGGCCTGTTTTTGTATAACAAGGCAGCCAGCCTGATGCTGGGACTCCGCATACCTCTGAGAATTCCGGGCTTCTTCCAGCTGCCTTACCATATGTCCTATTAATTTGGCTGCTACACGGAATCCGTATGTCAGGCACAATGATATAAAAAAGATTAGCAGTAAATGCATACTCACCATGGGCCTCTCGCGTGAAGTTCTTTACTTGTGCTAGTTCGGCCTTCACGGATTGTACTTCCGTGTGGCTCTCCTTGAGATCCTTGGCCAATTGCTCGGACTGTTGCTTTGAGGCCTGTGTTAGCAGTCAAACAGTGCGGAGATCCTTAATTTGTTTGTTCCAAAACAACTTACGGCTCGGGGGCTACTAGGCTTACACAAATATTCAGATTCTATAAAATCTGATCACTTACATGTATGTTGGTTGTTATCAACTTCATAGCTTCTCCAAATCCAGCTCGGGCGGCGCCAAGGTGTGCATCCGCCGAGCGTACGGCGTCGAACTCCTAGTCGGAGAAAATTGGGTGCCGCATGGCCTCCCATCGGTGCCGATGATGCATGGCACTCTTCACCTCCGATTTGGTGACAGATACTCCATCACCAGATTCGGTGGGCGCCGGATTGGCCATGGGGGCTTCTGTAGCAGAAGCCGCATGGGTCGTGGCTCGGGAGCTTCGGGCATCTCTGGACACCCGGGTAACCCTTTCGGTAGGAGAGGATTGGGTATTTCGCCTAAGTATTTCAATAAAACGAACTGCTATAAGATCCTACTGGTTACAACAATAAGCGGATAACCGAACAATGTACCTTCGGGATGAGCGGGCAGGTGGATTCGTCCCCATGTCCGGCTCCTTCGTAGGGTCCCGGTTGGCCTCTGATTCGGCCGCAGCTTCGGCTGCCGGCGTATGGTGCGCGGATCGGTAGCGCTTGGGGGTCGGGACCGACACGTTCGGGACGCTCTTGGTAGCTGGCCTCTTGCGGGAGGAGCTTTTCTTCTTGCCCACGACAAGGATGGAGAATGACCGAGGGTAATCAATTATGATAGCCACCGGGGTTTGGACGATGTTGTCCTAGAAATAGACTCCATTTTCGAAGTCAAGGAGAAGACTCAGGTCCTCGTTCAAACCCGGATCGTTGTCGCGTGAATGGTTCTCGGGCTGAGGAGCCGGATAGTTGACTGTCTCGATGAAACTCCTCCATTCCTGTTCACATCAGGCCTTAGTCAAATAGAGTACGGAATGGAAACCCCGAAGTGTCTCACGATTAAAAGAGAAAGTCTTACCCATTCGATGGGATTGTGGGCCAAATACCCTTCCTTGGTTGACCGTCGAACGAAGTCTTCTTGCTCTCCTTTGTACAGGTCGGCAAGGGTGGTGACCAACGCTGTCGGGTTGGCGGGACCTTGCTTTCGTGAGCACGTGGTGTCCCTTGTCCTGTTGTATTGCCATAGGGGGTGTACCCTCTGTTGGAGGGGCTACACACACCGGGAGATGGCGGTGGCCAAGACGTTGATCATGGTCAGCCGATGGTGAACGAGCATCCGCACCTGCGCAACTAGGCATCGCACTTCGAAGCTTTCCTCCTGGGATGAGCTCTTTGGTCGCCAGTTGTACCTCTTCTTCGGGAGGATGTCGGAGTATTCGGGAAGGCATGTCCGGGTTGGCTCGAACAGGGGGCCATCTTCACTATAGAACCACTCCGAGGTCCATTCTTTGGATTTCTTCGGTGTGCACGCCGGATACCCCGTCCCTGCTATACGGCACACTTCGGCCCCGCCGACCTCCAAAATTGTCTTGTCCCGAGTTTGGGGATGAGACAGAAGTATTTCCTCCACAAATCAAAATGTGCTTCGCACCCCAAGAACATCTCGCAGAGGGCGACGAAGCTTGAGATCTGTAAGATTGACCCTGGAGTGAGATGGTGGAGTTGGATCCGGTAGAACTCCAGTAACCCCCTCAGGAACGGATGGATTGGAAACCCAAGGCCCCGGAGGAGGAAGGGGACGAAGCACACACACTCCCCTTGTTAGGATTGGGGAAACGCTCATCGGAAACCTTGTCGCCATAGGAGAGCAGACCTGCACGGGTCCCCGCCAGATCTGAGGATGGGAGATACCCTTGGGTCTCCAGATTACGGAGCCGCAAGAGTATAACAGAACAGCTCGTCCAATCCCCAGGGCATGAGCCATAGGGACGTGCGGAGGAGCTGGGAATGTTGTCCATGTTTTGTGAGGAGCCTTCGCTGGGACTTTCTTTCGGGGAGGAGGGAGAGAATGTGGTTTGCACCATGATTTTGTTTGTTTAAATGGGTTGGTGGCCCTGTTGTGGAAGGGCAAGATTGTAAAAATCACTGACCACTCGCCTCCTCACGACATGCGAAAATCGAGGAACACACGCAATTATTATGATGAACCTGCGCCCGCGACGCTTGAGATCTTACAGAAGACTGATCGGTTGCCGAATAAAGAAGGATGAGGAACTCGCCTTGCAAGCCGAAGACGACGACATGAGGAGATCGACCGGATATAAATCTGCGTTGAAGGCTAGTCCGGGGGCTACTGAGGGTGTCCTGGATTAGGGGGTCCTCGGATAGCCGACCAATTGTTGTGGGCCGAACTGTATGGGCCGCAAAGCGGACATCGGATGATCGAAGACCGCCTACGCCAGATGGAAGCTTCGAGGAGCCATGACGTATTCTTCAAGTTATTAGCTATAGTTAGACATGTTTATCTCTTCGACATGTAACCGACCATGTGTAAACCTAGGACACACTCAACGTCTTATATAAGCCAGAGGGTGTCGGGGGTATAGAGGACGACTCATCTAGGGTTAGCTATACGATCTCGAGGTAGATCAACTCTGTAACCCCTCACATCATCAATACAACCAAGCAGGACGTAGGGTATTACCTCCGTAGGAGGGCCCGAATGTGGGTAAACTCGTGTCCCTTTCGTCTCCTGTTACCGTCGATTCTAGTCTCACAGTTCGGGACCCCCTACCCGAGATTCGCCGATTTTGACACCGACAGGTGGCCTTTAGTCCCCGCCCAAACCGGCACTAAAGGCCCTCACGAACCGGCACTATAGGTCAATTCTGCACTAGTGTCATAACCGAAAGCACTTTGCTGCCCCGGGGAGTTCGGCATGGCGACTGAGTACAGAATTAACTGGCAAGCGAAAAGACAACAATTATATTTCTATAGGGAAAGGTAAACTTTCTCTATATAACAAGGTCAGAAAAGTAGACACAAAATCAAAGAAACATTACGATGAGTCGAACCCAATATTTCTGTATAAATTGTATTACGAAAATAAACCCAATATTTCTTTATAAAATGTATTATGAAAATAACTCCATTAATTTTGGGTGCATGGGGTATCAAAAGCATGGGGCCTGAGATAAATAAAAAGGAAAGCGTGGGGCCTAAGATAAATAAAAAGGAAAGCATGGGGACTGAGATAAATTAAAAGGAAAGTATGGGGACTGAGATAACGATCTCGATTCCCTTTCATCCTAACGCTATGGAAGTCCTTCCCATGATTTCCGCCTTACATACTGCCTATACCTAACGATCTCTCGATCAGGAGCCTAAGAAGCAACGGGTTTTGCACCCTAGGGTTTTCTTCCACCTCTCCTCATCCTCTCTCCCGACCTCGCCGCCACATCCTCACACCCCTCCACTGCACCGGCCTCCAGCTTGTTGTATACATCTGTCTGTGATGAACCATCTTCCTCCATGTCTCAGGCACAATCCCCGGTGGCCTCTGCAGATCAATCTGCTATCATCGAGGTAATGATATCTCTCTGTAGTTACATCCTATTCACGATTCCACATCTACAAGGCAAGGACGAACATAAGCAGATAAGCATGGGTTTTTAGGAAAACATCAACAAGGGAGCCAAGGACGAGCATAGACAAAATATGCAGATTGAAGGCATAATAACCAAAGTCGAGGATATGGAGCCCGAGTCAACAACGGCATTACAAGAACAAGTCATCCTGGATGATACAGAAAATATGCAGATTGATGAGGTGATACAAGCATACAGACCCCAAGTCTTACACATGTCATTATTATTCTTATTCTGGCAGATCAAAACGATATGTAAATTGCAGTATAAATATCATACCTACCATTCTCTACTCACTTTCATAATATCTTCACTTTTATATGTACTAGACAATATTATATGATTGTGTATATCAGTTACTAAGCAAGGGAGAATCAACTGGAATAGACGACAAAGATGGAGTATAGAAAAATAATGGCAAGCAGGCCACTAATTGCAAAGTGACAAAGGCAAGATTTCTTTTCAACTATGTCAAATAGTTCTAATTATAATTCTTGTGTATCCTGCATAGGGATTACTCTTTCTAATGTTGCTCTCCGGAATTAACCTTCAAGGAAACAAGTGAACAACTGAAGCCAGCTCAAGATGATGAATTAGCTCAAGATGATGACACTAAAGGGAGAAAAACTATAGGGGACAAGCTGGCAAAATCTAATGGAATAGCCGACAAAGATGAAGTGGAGAAAAAGAAGAGCATGCAGTCCACTGATTCCGAGGTGATAGACGCATCTTTTCTTTTCCAACTATGTCCCAAATTGTTTTAACTCTAATTATATTATATCCTGCATACGAATTATTGTTTGTAATGTTGCTCTCAAGAATTAAACTTTAATGAAATAAGTGAACAGATGCAGCCAGCTCAGAGGAATTAGCACAAACATTCGGCACCAAAGGGGTAGAAATTATAGAGGATAAGCTGGCAGAATTAAATGGAATAGTTGACAAAGATGAAGTGGAGAACATGAGGAGCACGCAATCCATTGACTGTGAAGTCTCTGAAGTGAAAGAGGCAACTGAGGATGAAGAATTAGAACGAACATCCAGCAAGGAAGGGGCAGAAATTATAGGGGACAAGTGGCAATGCCCTCGCAGACAGCGAAGCCCATCCGACTGCATAACAAACCTAAGAAGCCACAAGACTACGTGGTGGCTCGAGAAGGCACGAGCAAATCTTTCTATGCCCTGTTTTTGCTACATTTGAATTCTTTGTTATTAATAAATGTTATTACTTGCATCATGATAGATTATGCCTGCACCGGCGATGATTGGTCCGTGATTGAAAATATCATGTCTGAACCAAATGATAAAATAAATTTAGTGAGCATTGCCGACTCAAATCTCCAAAGAAAACAATTAGAACGTCTTTTAATCCCAGGAGAATTTGTTGGAGACAAAGTAAGTATATGTAGCTTTACGACGAGATGATGCTATTTTAACATGAGTTTCTATTATCTCCTATAACCAAGGTGTGCACTTCATATTGCAGATCATAGACGCATACATACATTGCATACGTGCTAAAGAGCATCTAAAGATGAGGTCGGGTGGAAGTGTGTTCTTAGAGAATGCATGCATCTCTAAGATGATAAAGGAATTTAAGTTCATACGGGATGATGCACCAAGGTGGGTGTTAGACAGAGCTACAACTTATTTGGAACATGATATGATGAGTCTCAGTTCCTTACATATTATTATGAATTCAATCATATTATTATGAATTCAATCAAGGACGAATGTTTCTATAGATGGGACCTAAACTAACAAAAACTCTATTTTCAGATATATGCTCCAATAAACATTAAAGACTTTCATTGGTACCTAGCAGTTATATATACCAAGGTGCGACGTATCCAGGTGCTCGACTGGCTAGGCCCATGAATGAACCGCAAAGACCTCACCGCTATGGTTGGTGATTAGTCCCACTGCAGCATCTTTTGGTAAGACGATTTTTGTTATTCTTCGGTTGTGATGCTAATACATTCTCATTTATTCATGCAACAGCTAGAAGGACTGGAAAATATATTACAGTATGCATCGCTTCAAATGGAACTAAAATCTGATAAGTGGAAAGACGTAAACATCACAACATGGCCAAGGAAAGAATGTATTAAGAGCAGTCTGCAGACAGATGGGTATACCCCTTTCGATTCAAACTTGTTGCTCACATCCCCTTTCGGCACCTCCTTCTCCTTCAGGATACCTGAACCATTAATATTAAGACATATGTTGTCAGAATGTGATCCTTTGTCGCCTCAGGTTCTAGAATAACTACAATTAGTAAAAGTGAGAATTCTATGTTTACATATATGAGGAATATCTTAAACTTTGTTTCTAAATGCAGCAAGCAAAAAGGCAGTTTTTGAGAATCACCATTACCCGTGCAAATGGTCGCTCATCTTGCTTGAACTCATTCTCAGAGCAAGGGAGAGTATGCACTGGAGCTGCGCTGTAATCAGGGACCACAAATAGACAGTGAATATCAACACAGGCTTGGAATAGATGGGGTCGAAGAGCAAAGCATCCGGATCGAGGGAGAAGAAGTTGGAACCGGACCCTGATAGCGTCCCGAGCAGGTGGTGACGAAGGGGAGGGGCGTCTACCGTCGGTGGTGACGAAGGGGAGGGGAGTACATCGGCGGTGGTGACGAAGGGGAGGGGAGTACATCGGCGGTGGTGACGAAGGGGAGAGGTGGCCACCAGAGAGCGCCGGCATCGGGGAGGGAGGGAACTGATGTCGCCGACGAACATGGCGAGCTCGGGAACCCCTGCATACAAAGGAGGAGGGAAGGCCCGTGTCGCCGGCGAGCATGCCGAGATCGAGCGCCCCGCGTCGCAAGGAGGAGGGAGGGCCCCGGCGTCGGCGGATACTACAAAGAAGGGGCGGGGCGGGATGGAGCAGAGGGCAGGGCGCTCGCCGGAGCTGATGAGGAAGGGGAGGGTTGGCCACCGGCGGTGGAGAAGAAGGGGAGGGTTGGCCACCGGCGGTGGAGAAGAAGGGGAGGGGAGGCCACCAGAGAGCGCCGGCGTTGGGTGGCCACGGAGTTAGTGGATAAGGATCGGGTGGGGAGAGGGTGGAGTGGGTGAGATCGTGAGATTTTATTTTCGAGGCATGAGGTTGTGAGTGAGTGTGGCTGCTATACGAGTAGCGTTTATCTTCTAAAAAAATTATCTTTTTAGCAATTCGATTATTTTGTGTAGGGCATGTCCGATTCACTTGCGTGGGTGAGGTTTTTGTTATCACGACGGCTATCAAATATCTATAAAATTATTTTTGCGATTCATTTTTATAAAAACTTTTTATATAAAATATTTATAAAATTGATAAAATATTATTGGATATATTTAATTTTTGTAATCATATACATGTCATCTTGTGGTCTTTAGATGGTAAATTTTATGAAGTGCTTCACTGGAAATGATTTGTCCGACACTCTTACGCAGGTATTATTCGTTATGTATCATTATACTTATTTTATGTTGTATCGTTATTTAATTCTTACTTCTACTTTAATAGGATCATATGACAGATTTTAGAACAAAACTAGCTGTCATTTTAGTGGACTCGGAATTGAATGATGATAATATAAGAAATCGAGACATGGAAAATGTCGAAAACAATATAGATCCCATGGATTGTATGTCACATCCCTAGTTAGCTTACTTAGGACAGCATGTGCGTGCATCAGGTTTCACTTTTTGCATCAATTTGAAATGGGGATTAATAGAAACCCCAAACACCTCACTTGAATCGAATCAATTCCATGATTGTGAAAAACCAACAAATCCAAAATGCCCATAAAAAATGTCTCATATGTCTGATAAATGTGGACATGATTTTACAAGGGATCGTTCTAAATATTTGAATATTTATCGCATTTCAAAAATAAATAATAAAGCTGCTCAAAATGCCAAATAAAGCATTATAAATATTTCAGCTTTCAAAATATTCTGAAACTTTTTATAGAAGTTTGAAATATTCAAACTAAGTTCTATAAAATATTTGGGATATTTTATGCCTAGCATTTGTGCCTAAAAATAAATGAAACACATGTCAGAAAAATAAAACAAAAACTGGAATGTTAAAAAAAAAGGAGGAAGCACCTGGGCCGGCCCATCTGGCCCAGCACCGTCGTCGTCCTCCTGGCAGCCAGGAGGACGAGCGCGTGCCCGTCGTGCGTGCGTGCCGGAGCTGCCACGCAGCTCCCTGTGCGCCTGCATCCCCCCGTCGAGCTGGCGAGCGGATGAGGACGCGCTGCTGTCCCCATCGCTCTCTCTCTCTCTCGCCCATTCGCCCCTTGCCTCTTCCCTCTCCTCTGTCTACCATGGCCGCCGCCTTCTCGCCGCCGTAGCCGCCTCTTGAGCCGCTCCCCCTCGCTCGTGAGCCCCTCTGTAGCTTCATCGCGACGTGCTGGACCTCTTCGCCGAAAGAATTGAGCCCGGAGGCCCCCAGCGCCGACCTCGACGCCTTCTTCCTCCTCGGTCACCGGAGACCGCCGCCATCCGTTCGTCGCAAGCTAGGCCTCCCCGAGCCCGCTCTCATCGCCGTTGCGTCCGCTGTGAGCTCATGCTCCTTCTCCCCTCTTTCCCCCTTCGATAGCGCATTCTAGCGCCGGATCCCCTCGGGTCCGAGAGCTCCTCGCCGCCGGCGAGGACATGGTCGTCGCTGCGGCGGCCCAAGCTCGCACCTGAGCACGTAGTCATGCTCAGGAGGAATCTAGGTAGCCTAGGGAGCCCTTAGTTGGGTCATTCGAGCTCCGCCTCGACGAGCCCGTGCTCACCCGAGCTCCGGAAGCCGTCGTCCTCATCGCCGACGCTGATTTCGGCCATCCCAGCCCTTGGGAGGTGTCAGGCTCGATGCGTGCGAGCATGCAGAGCCGCTCCGCCGCCCATTTGGTCGCCGGAGGTGGAAACCCGATCCCCTCCGCCGTACCTGACGTCGGCGGCGGCTCAACGCCGGCGAGTCAACCAGTTTGACCACCAGGGGGTAGTCCCCTGGGTCACTGGCAGGTGGGGCCGGGCTCTGCTAATCTAGGATTAGTGAAGTTAATTAATTAATTAATGACCCACTAACAGTGGGTCCTACCCTAATCTAATTAGTAATTAGTTATTTAATTAATTCTGTTAGTAGCTGGGTCACTGACCAGTGGACCCCACTGGTTAGGTTTGACCTCTCAACGGTCTATTGACCAGCTGACGTCATGATGATGTCATGCTGATGCAATAAAGAATTTTCTAAATTAAATTAATTCCAAAAACTATTTAAAACTTAGAAAATTCATAGAAATTAATCTATAACTCAGATTGAAATAATTTATATATGAAAATTTATCAGAAAAATCCAATGAATCCAATGGTGTTGTTATCATGCATGTTAGAGAAACCTATGTAGATAAACATTGACATTTACTAATAGGTTAACATATGAAATATGAAATGGATAATGATTTTGAACCTATATTCAAAATCACTTCATTTAACTTGGACAGTAGTTGCATTAGCTCATCCATACATGCTGCCATGTCATGATCATGCATCATATTGTTGCACTTGTCGTGCATTGATTGCTACTTATCTGCATTGCGATAGGCCCTGCTTCTGAGGATACCTCCGAGTATTCCAACGACGGAGAAAACCTTCCCGCTTCCCAGCAAGGCAAGCAACCCCTTGATCATTCCGATAACATCCCATTCTCTCGCTCCTGCTCTTGTTTATTGCATTAGGATAAACATTCACTTGTCTGTCATACACTGTAGATGAACCCATTTCTTTGCATGACCTGTCATTGTCACACTAAATAGCTAAACCTTGCAACCTAGCATACTTGGTAGATGCTTGTGCCATGATGTGCTTTGTTTACTTGGCCTGCTATGCTTAGAGTTGTGTCAGGTCTGATTCATCTAGGTGATGAACTGGAGTGAAACAATGTTGTTCTGATGTGATAAATTTATGATGAATCCGATTTGGTAAAGGTAGCGATGAGAGGCTATGTAGGAGTACATAGCAGGTTGTCTCATTGGGACCGTTCTTAGGAACTGAGTTCCGTGTTTGTGATCCAAGACTAGTTACTACCACATGCTGGGCCCTCAAATATGACCTCGCTCGACTTATCAATCGCTTAGTCCTTGGTCCAGGAGTTGCAAGTAGTTTCTGGTGTTTATAGCATGTTGGAGGCCGTGCGTAGCGCTTACCCTAGGGGTGGGTTACAACGCGGTAGGCAGTGGCACGGTGTACCAAGGGTCACCCGAATGGTGGGCTTGGGAACCCCACGCACATCGTTTGGGGCCGTAGCGGAAACTTCGGCCGGACTTCCATGCGGGTTCAGTCTCAAATAGGTGATAGCCTGGACTAGAGGTCTTCTGTGATTGACGGTCGTGGCCGACTCCCTCGCTGGGCTTCCGCTTGAAGGTTGTCGAGATGCATGGTTTTATGAGCACACAACGATAAGTGGCGAGAGCGTGTGTGAAGAAGTACACCCCTGCAGGGTATGAAATTATTCGAATAGCCGCGTCCTCGGATATGGACTACTTGGAGAACTTATGCTGTTCATAGATAATTTGATGGATACTCATAAAAATATCAAGACAAGTGTGAGTACCGTGGATGGCACTCTCCTAGGAGTCGGAAGTGAATCCATGGTGGTGTATTGATGTGGAGTTAGTGGAATCGTTGCGATATCTAAAATCTAAACAAAGAGTTAAAATTGTGTAGTTTAGGTTAGCCATGAGTCAAAGCTGGCATTGCTGCATAAACTCCACCACTCCCCTTGTTGATACATGAGCATGAATAGTCTAGGTATGCTTTTAAAGACTTGCTGAGTACGTTTGTACTCATGTTTGCTTAATAAATGTTGCATATGAGACTCAGGACTCATCAGGTGGGTTCTATCTAGATGTCGACGATGCTGAATAGCTGGTGTCCAAGCTATGACCTTATGCCCTGTGGCGGGCTGTAGATAGTCAGGCCATGTGCCTTTTTACCCCTTTCAACTGTCTGTACTCAGACAACTTTATGCTTCCGCTTGGTTTGTATGAACTTGCTTGTATGACTTGAGTGTCGGGTCATGTGACCCCTATCTGTAAGAACATATTTATGCAAGGCTCCTCTAAGCCTCTTAAATAAAAGTTGTGTTGTTGTATGGTTATGTTGTGATGCCATAGTTGTATCTATGCATATCGGGCATGTCGTGCGTACGTGTGACGTGCAACGGTATGTATGGGATCCGACACCTAGTCATGTGCCTTTAGTAGTACTCTTTACGGGAAACTTCCTCTTTGTGCTTCCACCGAGCCTTGGTAGCTTGCTACTGCTCCGAACACATTGATTGACCGACATGTATCCTTCTTTGTTGATGTGTCTGTCCCTTCGGGGAAATGTCTCGCAGTGTAATGGAGTCCCTGTAGCTTGCTACGACTCGTCTACGTGCAGTGATGACATTTATGTTCCACGATGTAATGGAGTCCTTATAGTTTGCTATGACTCATCTACACACGCTTGAGGCCGACACCTGCATTGTTGGGTTACGTATGCCTGTTTCTGTACGGATGTGCCACTTGGGTTCTATGACTTGTCATGTCGGCCCGGGTTCTCTATCGTTCGATTGCCAGCGACATGTTCACATACGTGAACCAAAAGACGCAAACGGTCCCGGCTAAGGTAAGGCAGCAGCCGTGGAATTTACCGTGCGTGAGGCCGCAAAGTGATGTGATATGTTATAGTCTGGATTCATATGACTTAGGATCGGGGTCCCGACATTGTATGATTCTGGATGGACCCCCTCAGAATCTGAAAACATCGAATACATCATTAGATACTGAGCTCATCTCGTAGTCATATATCCTTTCACCGTCTGTCAACCCAACAAACGATGACTTAATAGACGAACTGTGCTTGTTGATCAGTATGGTGGATGATGACGATTTACTAGAGTAAGCCATGTTTTTAGTTCATTTTGTATTCTGATTGACGTGGTTATTACCCCTGGGTAGGCCAAAGCAATGGGGTTATTACCCCTGGCGCGCAGCCGGCAGGTGCGTTGCCGGTTGGCTCGGGGACGGCTGGTCAAGGTGTCGGCTTGGCCCCCGGCCGACTAGGTGCGGCTGACTGCCTTCGAGCCGCCACCTCCGTTGACCCTCAGGCGGACAAGCTTCCGTCCCATCCATCTGCACGCAAGTACAGTGACACGATGGGCCGCCCACGATAGGCACTAATGTAGCCACAGTGGTCGCTGATGCACGTGCGTGCATGGCTACAGTTCGGACGTTCCGACCGCTAACCTTGGCGACCACGATCGGACGGGGCAACAGCGCCGGCACGCCCCCGCCCACTCGATCGCCTTCACCGGCATGGCTACAGTGCAGTCGGCCGTACCGGAGACTTTGGCCGGCTAGAGCTAGACGACGCCAACCGTGCGACACGGGCCATAGTAGGTGGGCGGGGGCCAATCACGGAGCCGGCTGGCGGGCACAAGCATGCGACGAGACCGCGCAGCCGGTGGACCCTATGGGTGACGAGACAACTCAAGTGGCGCCCCCCCCCCCGATCAGCCGGAGTGGCTGCCAGCCGGGCCCCCATTTTGTACCTTAGGAATATTCTAAGCCGGGGGGTGGCCTATAAACCCCCCGTACCCCCCATGCAACGGGCACGACGAGTCTCACGCACACACATCTACGGGACACATCCTCACACTCATACTTCGTCGTGGAGGAAGGCGAGCCGGCTTCTCCCTCTTCCTCCTCTAGACACAGCTCCAGGAGCAACCTTGTAATCACACGCATCCATCAACTAGACCAAGCAGGACTAGGGATGTTAACTCCCATGGAGGGCCCTGAACCTGGGTACATCGCGTGTCACCACCGTTTGTACCCAATCCCGCACCCGGAGCCCGCCGGGCGTCCTCGGGCCCCAACCACCTTTGATAAGCCTACCCATGGCATCTGTCGTGAGAAAACGACGACTGTTGGCGCCCACCGTGGGGCCGTACGTGGCGCCGGCCGGATTCATGCTTCGGGCGGGACCCCTCGCCATTCCCCACCGTTGTCGCACGTCGAGGCAAAACTGCAGGCTCGTGGGGCTTGCTCCGACAGGCTCTGTGGGCAGTGTCGTCGACCTCACGCTCGACATCGATGCGCTCACCAAGCACTTCGGTAGGATAAGCCTCGTGGAAGCGCCGGTCGCCGACGAGTACCCTAGCCAGGTGCTCATCTGCACCAATCCGCCGACGGATGTGGGCGCACTCGCTGCGACTCAGTCCGGCAGCTCCCACGACCGCGTGGGCGCGATGGCCATCATCTCCTCCACCTCTTCCGATCATGCACGGGCCTAGGCCAGTGCTGTTGTGGCCCGCGTCGGCACCTCTGATCCGCTCGGCGCGGCCCTTCAGGGCCGAAGCACCCCCATTGCCCCGACGGCGAACCTTGACGTTGCCACGGCCGAGCTGGAGGCGGCTTGCCGCCTCCTGTTCGAGGATGCTAGCGCCCTCGTAGCCACGCAACGCCGCTTGGAGGACGCTCAGCGGGAATACGCTTCTCCCTATGGTCTCACCCCGGCTGGCACCGAGCCCAGCCGGCGTGGGGCTGTGCCCGACCGCGGTCGCGTGGTCGTCGAAATCTTGTGCGGCAACATGCCCATCTACGACACCCCCGCGGCCAACATGCGGGCCGCCAAGGTAGCCTACGAGGATTTGGCTACCTTGGAGGGTGGAGAACGTGCCACCCGCGAGCGTCACATCAAGGACCTCATCGACGCCGCCGACTTGTAGCAGCATCAGCTCGCAGCGGGCGACACCGCCTCCGAAGGCCCCCGGCTCGAGCGCGAGCGCACGGGGACTGTTGGCCATCAGCCGGCTCAACACTCCTACTCCCCTCGCGTCTCCGGCCGTCGGGTCGAGGCAAGCAACCCCTGGCCCTCTCGGCAGCCGGGGAACGAGCAGCCGGCTGTAAACAGCCGACGCACCAACAACCCGCCTCGCAGCAACCACCACCATGAGGCGTCGGCAGCCGGCAGCCGGCGCAGCCGCGGGCATACGCCACCCCCGTGGCGCGAGTCGGAACGGTCGGTTCCACCTGTCATCCGCCCCGAGCTCTCTGCCCGGTTCGGACCACGCGTCCCCCACAGCGAGAACGACGCCCGTCTCCGCATCGATCGGCTCGCGTAGTCGGCCCTCCTCGAGGAGGAGGGCTCGATTGGCTCAGCATTCTTTGGCCCTTGGATCCGCAACGAGCCATTCCCAATCGGCTTCAAGCTCCCACGATACACCCTGAAGTACAACGGGGGCGCCAAACCAAAGATTGGCTGATCGACTTTTGGGGAACGTTGCATGGGAAACAAAAAATTCCTACACACATGCAATATCTATCCATGGTGATGAGCATCTACGAGAGGGAGAGTGGATCTACATACCCTTGTAGATCGCTAAGTGGGAAGCGTTAAGAAACGCGGTTGGTGTAGTCGAACATCTTCGCGATCCAAATCACCGAGCATCCCGCGATCTCATCACAATCCGTCCCGCGATCCAATCACGATCCGTCCCGCGAACTCATCATGATCTGTCCCACGATCTCATCATGATCCGTCTCGCGATCTTGATCGCGATCCTTCTGATCTAGCGCCGAACGGACGACACCTCCGCGTTCAGCACACGTACAGCTCAATGACGATCTCCGCCTTCTTGATCCAACAAATGGGAGCGGAGAGGTAGATGAGTTCTCTGGCAGCGCGACGACGTTGCAGCAATGGTGGTGGAGCTATTCCAGTAGGGCTTCGCCTAAGCACTGCTGAAAACCGATCTAGAGGAGAAACTGCGATCTAGAGGAGAGGTAGCACGTGGCTATTAGGTTTAGCTTTTTTCTCTAAATCCTCTAGTATATATAGGAGGGAGGGAGGGAGGGGAGGAGGCAGCCTCAAACCCTCAAGGTTTGGTCGAAATTGGAGGTGGAGTAGTCCTACTCCAATCCTATTAGGAGTAGGATTCCTTCTTTCCACT
Organism: Hordeum marinum; assembly: GCA_022496015.1. NCBI lineage: Eukaryota > Viridiplantae > Streptophyta > Magnoliopsida > Poales > Poaceae > Hordeum > Hordeum marinum. The sequence continues at coordinate 178,866,806 of CM039678.1, read as the reverse complement.
TGGAAACTCTTTCCACCTCTTCACCTTTGGATTTTTTCCTTCTCAAACCACTCTAGCCGCATGGACCCTTAGAGGAGGCTTCGTACAGCCCACCAGGGGATGGTTTACCTCCTCCCACAGCCCATGTAGCCTCTTGGGTCGAAATACCTCTCCCGATGGTCCCCCGGTACACTACCGGCACTCCCGGTACACTACAGATGAGCCCGAAACTTTTTCGGCGACTAAAACAGGACTTCCTATATATCAATCTTTACCTCCGAACCATTCCGGAGCTCCTCGTGACGTTTGGGATCTCATCCGAGAATCCAAACAACCTTCGGTCACCACCATACATAACTCTATACTACCGAAACATCACCGAACCTTAAGTGTGCAGACCTTGCGGGTTCGAGAACTATGTAGACATGACCAAGACCTCTACGGTCAATAACCAATAGCGGGATTTGGATGCCCATATTGGTTCCTACATATTCTATGGAGATCTTTATCGGTCGAACCTCTATATCAAGGATTCAATTAATCCCGTATGATGTTCCCTTTGTTCTTCGGTATGTTAATTGCTCGAGATTCGATCATCGGTATCTCCATACCTAGTTCAACCTTGTTACCGGCAAGTCTCTTTACTCGTTCCGTAATACAAGATTCCGTGACTAACACTTAGTCACATTGCTTGCAAGGCTTATTGTGATGTTGTATTACCAAGTGGACCCTAAGACACCTCTCTGTCACACGGAGTAACAAATCCTAGTCTTGATCCATGCCAACCCAATAGACACCCTCGGAGATACGTGTAGAGCACCTTTATAGTCACCCAGTTATGTTGCGATGTTTGATACACACAAAGTACTCCTCCGGTGTCAGTGAGTTGCATGATCTCATGGTCATAGGAACAAATACTTGACATGCAGAAAACAGTAGCAATAAACTGACACGATCATATGCTACATTTTTAGTTTGGGTCTTGTCCATCACATCATTCTCCTAATGACATGATCCCATTATCAAATGACATCTCATGTCCATGACTAGGAAACCATAGCCTTCTTTAATCAATGAGCTAGTCTATTAGAGGCATACTAGGGACATGGTGTTGTCTATGTATCCACACATGTATCTGAGTTTCCGATCAACACAGTTATAGCATGGATAATAAACAATTATCATGAACAAGGAAATATGATAATAACCAATTTATTATTGCCTCTAGGGCATATTTCCAACAGTCGCCCACTTGCACTAGAGTCAATAATCTAGCTCACATCACCATGTGATTCACATTGTTATGAATCTAACATCCAATGAGTTCTGGGGCTTGATCATGTTTTGCATGTGAGAGATGTCTTATAGTCAACGGGTCTGCGACATTTAGATTCGTGTGTACTTTGCAAATTTCTATGTCAAACTGTAAACACTGCTACCACACTCCACTTGGAGCTATTCCAAATGGCTGCTCTACTATACGTATCCGGATTGCTACTAAGAGTCATCCGAATTGGTGTCAAAGCTTGCATCGACGTAACTCTTTACGATGAACTCTTTCTTACCTCCATAATCAAGAAACATTTCCTTAGTGTTTTAGTTATTAAGGATGATCTTGACCGTTGTCTAGTGATCCACTCATGGATCACTCTTGTACCCCTTGACAGACTCATGGCAAGGCACACACAGGTGCGGTACACAGCATGGCATACTATACAGAGCCTATGGCTAAGGCATAGGGGACGACATTCGTCCTTTCTCTTTCTTCTGCCGTGGTCGAGCTTTGAGTCTCACTCAACTTCACACCTTAAAAAGCAGGCGAGAACACTTCTCTCTGACTAATCCATTTTGAACTCTTTCAAAATCTTGTCAAGGTATGTACTCATTCAAAGTCTCATCAAGCATCTTGATCTATGTCTATACATCTTGATGCTCAACAATTAGGTAGCCTTATCCAGGTCTTCCTTTGAAAAACTCCTTTCAAACAACCCTTTATGCTTTCCAGAAATTCTACATCATTTCCGATCAACAATATGTCAACCACATATGCTTATCAAAAACTCTATAGTGCTCCCACTCACTTTATTGTAAATACAAGTTTCTCATAAACTTTGTATAGACTCAAAAACTATGATCACCTCATCAAAGTGTATATTCCAACTCGGAGATGCTTGCTTCAGTCCATAGAAGGATCACTGAAGCTTGCTCACCTGTTAGCATCCTTAGGACTGACAAAACCTTCTGGTTGTATCACATACAACTTTTCCTCAATTAAACTGTTAAGGAAATGATGCATTGTCATCCATCTGCCAGATTTCATAATTGAAAAATGCAGCAACTGCTAACATAATTCCAACAAACTTCAGCATCGCTACGAGTGAGAAAAGTCTCATCGCAGTCAACTCTTTGAACTTGTCGGAAACTTCTTTGTGACAAGTCGAGCTTTATAAATGGTGACATTTACCATCATCATCTGTCTTCATCTCAAAGGTCCATTTGTACTCGGCGACCTGCCGTCCAATGAGCAAGTCTACCAAAGTCTATACTTGGTTTTCATAGATGGATCCTTTCTCGGATTTCATGGCCTCTAACCATTTGTTAGAATCCGGACCCATCATCGCTTCTCCATATCCCGTAGCTTCATTGTTGTCCAACAACATGACCTCCAAGACAGGGTTGTCGTACCACTCAGGAGCAGTATGCATCCTTGTCGACCTACGAGGTATGATAGTAACTTGATCCGAAGCTTCATGATCATCATCATTTACTTCCTCTTCAACTAATGTAGGTTCCAAAGAAACATCTCTCTGTGCTATGCTACTCTCTGGTTGAAACAAAGATTCAACAACCTCATCAAGTTCTATCTTCCTCCCACTCAATTCTTTTGAGAGAAACTTTTTCTCGGGAAAGGACCCATTTTAGCAATGAAAACTTTATGCTTGGATCTGAGATAGAAGGTTCACCCAACCGTTCTTAGGGTAATCTATGAAGATGCATTTGTCTGCTTTGGGTTCGAGCTCATTAGGTGAAAACATTTTCCACACAAGCGTAACAGCCCCAAACATTAAGAAATGACAGCTTAGGTTTCTATCAAACCATAATTCACACGGTGTCGTCTCAACGGATTTAGATGGTGCCCTATTTAATGTGAATGTAGTTGTCTCTAATGCATAACCCCGAAACTATAGTAGAAAAACTATACGAGACATCATAGCCGGCACCATATCCAATAGAGCACGACTATGACGTTTGGACACACCATCACACTATGGTGTTCCAGGTGGCATGAGTTGTGAAACGACTTTCACATTGTCTAAAGTTGTATGCCAAACTCGTAACTCAGATATTCACCTCCACGATCATATCACAGACATTTTTATCTTCTTGTCACGATGATCTTAAACTTCACTCTGAATTTGCTTGAACTTTTCAAACGATTTAGACTTGTGTTTCATTAAGTAAACATACACTATATCTACTCAAATCATCAGTGAAGGTAAGAAAATAACGATATCCACCGCATGCTACAAGACTCATTGGATTGCATACATCAACATGTATCATTTCCAATAAATCACTTGCCCGCTCCATCAATTCGAAAAACGGTGTCCTTAGTCATCTTGCCCAAGAGGCATAGTTCACATGTCTCAACCGATTCGAAATCGAATGAGTCCAAAGATCCATCAACATGGAGTTTCTTTATGCGCTTTATACCAATATGACATTTAGCGGCAGTGCCACAAGTATGTGGTACTATCATTATTAACTTTGTATCTTTTGGCATCAATGTTATGAACATGTGTATTACTATGATCAAGATTCAAGAAACCATTCTCGCTGGGTGCATGACCATTGAAGGTATTATTCATGTAAACAGAATAACAATTATTCTCTAACTCAAATGAATAACCGTGTTGCAATAAACACGATCTAATCACGTTCATGCTCAACGCAAAACACCAAATAACATTTATTTAGGTTCGTCACTAATCCCGAAGGTAGAGAGAGCGTGCGATTTCGATCACATCAACCTTTGAAACATTTCCAACACATCATCACCTCACCCTTAGCCAGTCTCCGTTTATTCCGTAGCTTTTACTTCGAGTTACTAACATTTAGCAACCGAACCAGTATCCAATACCCAGGTGCTATTAGGAGTACTAGCAAGGTACACACCAATAACACGTATATCAAATACACTTGTGTCAACGTTGCCAGCCTTCTTATCTACCAAGTATCTAGGGTTGTTCCGCTTCAGCGACCGCTCACCTCATAATAGAAGCACTTAGTCTCGGGTTTGGGTTCAACTTTGGGTTGCTTCACTGGAGCAGCAATTGACTTGCCATCCATGAAGTTTCCCTTCCCTTCTCGAAACTAGTGGTTTTACTAACCATCAACACTTGATGCTCCTTCTTGATTTCTACATTCGCGGTGTCAAACATCGCAAACAGCTCAAGGATCATTATTTCTATCCCTGGCACTTTATAGTTCATCACTAAGTTCTCGTAGCTTAGTGACAGTGACTTGGAGAACTATATCAATCACTATCTTATCTAGAAGATCAACTCCCACTCGATTCAACCGATTGTAGCACCCAGACAATCTGAGCAAATGCTTAACGATTGAGCTACTCTCCTTGATCTTCTAGGCAAAGAATCTTGTTGGAGATCTCATATCTCACAACATGGGCACGAGCCTGAGATCCCAATTTCAGCTCTTAGAACATCTCATATGTTCCGTGACGTTCAAAATGTGTTGGAGCCTCAATTCTAAGCTAAAATGCATGACGCACTAAACTATCAAGTAGTCGTCGGAACGTGCATGTCAGATGTTCACAACATCTACAAACAATGCTAGAGGGGGTGGCGCACTGAGCGGTGCATTAAGGACATAATCCTTCTGTGCAGCAATGAGGACAATCCTCAGATCACGGAACCAGTCCGCAATATTTCTACCATCATCTTCCAACTCTATTTATCTAGGAACATATAAAAATTCAAGGGAGCTACAACATGAGCTAGTAATCTACAACATAATTTTGCAAAGACACTACTAACTATGTTCATGATAATGAGTTCAATTAATCATATTACTTAAGAACTCCCACTCAAATTGACATCCCTCCGGTCATTCGAGTGATACATGATCCAAATTCACCAACTCAAGTCCGATCATCACGTGAGTCGAGGTGGTTTCAATGGTGAACATCATCATGTTGATCATATCTACTATATGACTCATGTCCGACCTTTCGGTCTCTTGTGTTCCAAGGCAATGTCTGTACATGCTAGGCTCGTCAAGTTTAACCCGAGTGTTCTGCATGTGCAACACTGGCTTGCACCCGTTGTATGTGAACGTAGAGTCTATCACACCCGATCATTACGTGGTGTCTCGACACGACAAACTTTCGCAATGTTGCACACTCGGGGAGAACACAATTTATCTTGAAATTAAGTGACGAATCACCTCATAATGCTACAGTCATCCTAAGCAAAACAAGGTGCATAAAAGGATTAACATCACATGCAAATCATAAGTGACATGATATGGCCATGAACTTGTGCTTTTGATCTCCATCTTGAAAGCACCAGCATGATCTCCATCGTCACCGGCATGACACCATGATCTCCATCAACGTGTCGCCATCGGGGTTGTCGCACCCACCATGCGTCTACTACTATTGCTACCGTTTAGCGATAAAGTAAAGCATTACATAGCGCTTATTGACATGCAGGTCATACAATAATTAAAGACAACCCTATGGCTCCTGCGGGTTGCCGTACTCATCGACATGCAAGTCATGATATTCTATACAACACATGATCATCTCATACATCACATATATCTCATCATGTAATTGGCCATATCACATCACAACATACCCTGCAAAAACAAGTTAGACGTCCTCTAATTGTTGTTGCATGTTTTACGTGGCTGCTATGGGTATCTAGCAAGAACAATTCTCACCTACGCATAAACCACAACGGTGATACATAAGTTGCTTTTCAAGCTTCTCAAGGACCGCTTTAGTCGAATCCGATCCAACTAAAGTAGGAGAAACAGACACCCGCCAGCCATCTTTGTGCAACGAAGTTACACGTCAGTCGATGGAACCGGTCTCTCGTGAGCGTATGAGTAAGGTTAGTCCGGGACGCTTCATTCCACAATACCACTGAACCAAAACACGACCAAGGGAGGAAGCAATCTAAGCATCAATGCCCACAAACTCTTTGTGTTCTACTCGAGATCTCATCTACACATAGACCTAGCTCATGATGCCACTTTTGGGGATCATTGCATGGGAAACAAAAAATTTCCTACGCACATGCAAGATCTATCCATGGTGATGAGCATCTACGAGAGGGAGAGTGGATCTGCATACCCTTGTAGATCGCTAAGAGGGAAGCGTTAAGAAACGCGGTTTGTGTAGTCGAACGTCCTCGCGATCCAAATCGCCGAGCATCCCGCGATCTCATCATGATCCGTCCCGCGATCCAATCACGATCCGTCCTACGAACTCATCATGATCCGTCCTGCGATCTCATCATGATCCGTCTCGCGATCTTGGTCACGGTCCTTCCGATCTAGCGCCGAACGGACGACACCTCCGCGTTCAGCACACGTACAGCTCGATGACGATCTCCGCCTTCTTGATCGAGAAAAAGGGAGTGGAGAGGTAGATGAGTTTTTCTGGTAGCGCGACGGCGTTGCGGCGATGGTGGTGGAGCTATTCCAGCAGGGCTTCGCCTAAGCACCGCTGAAAACCGATCTAGAGGAGAAACCGCGATCTAGAGGAGAGGTAACACGTGGCTATTAGGGTTAGCTTTTTTCTCTAAATCCTCTAGTATATATAGGAGGGAGGGGGGGAGGAGGAAGCCTCAAACCCTCAAGGTTTGGTCGAAATTGGAGGTGGAGTAGTCCTACTCCAATCCTATTAGGAGTAGGATTCCTCCTTTCCACTTGGAAACTCTATCCACCTCTCCACCTTTGGATTTTTTCCTTCTCAAACCACTCCAGCCGCATGGGCCCTTACAGGAGGCTTCGTCCAGCCCACCAGGGGCTGGTTTACCTCCTCCCACAGCCCATGTAGCCTCTTGGGTCGAAATACCTCTCCCGATGGTCCCCCGGTACACTACCGGCACTCCCGGTACACTACCGATGAGCCCGAAACTTTTTCGGCGACTAAAACAGGACTTCCTATATATCAATCTTAACTTCCGAACCATTCCGGAGCTCCTTGTGACGTCCGGGATCTCATCCGAGACTCCGAACAACCTTCGGTCACCACCATACATAACTCTATACTACCAAAACGTCACTGAACCTTAAGTGTGCAGACCCTGCGGGTTCGAGAACTATGTAGACATGACCGAGACACCTCTACGGTCAATAACCAATAGCGGGACCTTGATGCCCATATTTGTTCCTACATATTCTATGAAGATCTTTTTCAGTCGAACCTCTATGTCAAGGATTCAGTTAATCCCGTATGATGTTCCCTTTGTTCTTCGGTATGTTACTTGCCCGAGATTCGATCGTCGGTATCTCCATACCTAGTTCAACCTCATTACCGGCAAGAGTCTTTACTCGTTAAGTAATACAAAATCCTGTGACTAGCACTTAGTCACATTGCTTGCAAGGCTTATTGTGATGTTGTATTACCGAGTGGGCCCTGAGATACCTCTCCGTCACACGGAGTAACAAATCCCAGTCTTGATCCATGCCAACCCAACAGACACCCTCGGAGATACATGTAGAGCACCTTTATAGTCACCCAGTTACGTTGCGACGTTTGATACACACAAGGTACTCCTCCGGTGTCAGTGAGTTGCATGATCTCATGGTCATAGGAACAAATACTTGACATGCAGAAAACAGTAGCAACAAACTGACACGATCATATGCTACGTTTGTAGTTTGTGTCTTGTCCATCACATCATTCTCCTAATGATGTGATCCTGTTATCAAATGACATCTCATGTCCATGACTAGGAAACCATAGCCATCTTTGATCAATGAGCTAGTCTATTAGAGGCATACTAGGGACATGGTGTTGTCTACGTATCCACACATGTATCTGAGTTTCCGATAAACACAATTATAGCATCGATAATAAACAATTATCATGAACAAGGAAATATGATAATAACCAATTTATTATTGCCTCTAGGGCATATTTCCAACATCGACTACACCACCGCGGTCGGCATCGCCATGGGGAACAAGCACGTACCTGTCCGCTACGCTCCCCTCATGTCGATCGGCTCAGCCCGCACCTGGCTCAACAACCTGGCAGCCGGCAACATCAACACTTGGACGGACCTCGAGGAAGCCTTTGTCCGCAACTTCACCGGCACCTACAAGCGGCCCGTCCGCCCCCATGAACTAGCCATGTGCATTCAGGGTCCGGACGAGTCCCTCCGCGACTACCTCACCTGGTGGACCGAGCTCCACAACTCCTGCAAGGGGGTGCTTGAAGTGCAAGCCATACAATACTTCATCGAAGGCTGTTGCGATGGCACCCCTCTTAAGCACAAGCTCATGTGCTCTGATCCGGCCACGCTGTCCGAGCTCATGACCAAGGTGGACAAGTACGCCATGGCTGACTCCACCATTTGGGTCAAAACGACCCCACCTGCCAAGGCAATGCCAACGCCGGCGGCATCCTGACTGGCTGCCGACAACCGGTAGCCGCAGAACAACAAGCACAAGAACGACCAGCCCGACTCCCGCTACGGGAGCCAGCAGGTTGCCACCATCGAGGAGCTGGAGCCGACTACTCAATCCTCCAGCCAGCGCCAGCGCACTAGCAAGGCTGCCTGGCAGCCCAAGCTCACCTTCGAGCAAATTCTCGACCTCCCCTACAAGAACCACTCTCGGTCCAAGCCCTCCACGCACACGCTCCGGCAGTGCAGCTTCTCACAACGCCTGGCCCGGGGGGACGGCCTCCCGGCTCCTCCCGCGCCGTCTACCCACACGTCGGCCCCGGCCCCACCTGCCTCCCCAGCACCGGCTCCGGCTCCATCCCAAAACAACGGTCGTGTGCACGACCAGTTCCCCAACCAGGACGGCTGCTACGTTGTCTTCACCAGTGAAGAGACGAGCAAACATGCGTAGCGCCGGCTCCATCGTGAGGTGAACGCCACCATGCCGACAACTCCCTAGTTCATGCACTGGTCAGAGAAGCCGGTCACCTGGAGCCGGGCAGATCACCCGGCTATGATGCCGAGTCCCGGCAGCTACGCCCTAGTCCTCAACCCCACTATCGCTACCGAGAAGCGCAGCTGCCAGCTTCTCGTGGGTGTTGATTGATGGTGGCAGCAGCATCAACATCCTCCACCTCGACATGATACGCAAGCTGGGGTTGAAAATAGAAGACCTATAGGCTAGTTGGACGGTTTTCCATGGCATCGTGCTGGGAAAGTCCTGCTCCCCTGTCGGCAAGATCAAGCTTGATGTCCTCTTCCGTGGACCCGGCCACTTCCGCCGCGAGCTGGTGTTGTTCGAGGTAGTGGACCTCAAGAGTCCCTAACACGCGCTATTGGGCTGACCGGCTCTTGTCAAGTTCATGGCGGTCCCCCACTATGCCTACCTCAAGCTCAAGATGCCGGGCCCGAAGGGAATCATCACCATCGTGGGAGACTACAAGATGTCGCTCGAGTGCGCTCAAGACGACAGCCAGCTGGCGGAGGCCCTGGAGATAGCCGAGGAAAAACAGCATCTTGACCGGCTCATGGCCCTCGCTGCCAGCTAGCCGGCCGTGCCGGCTCATCCCTCGCAGTCCGTCGGTGAGGCCTCCTTCCAGCCGTCCAAGGACACCAAGCAGATCCAGCTCGACTCGGCCAACCCTGCTCAGTGCATCACCATCGGCTCCTGCCTCAACAGCAAATAGGAAGGCGAGCTCGTCGACTTCCTCCGTAGAATCGAGACATCTTTGCATGGTATCCCAAGGACATGTTGGGTGTTCCAAGGTAGTTAGCCAAGCACAAACTACACATCCGGCCGGACGTTAAGCCGGTCAAGCAACCCCTACGCTGTTTCTCTGAGGAGAAGCGACGCACTATAGGAGAAGAAATCGCCCGATTGCTCGCAGCCGGCTTCATCATGGAAGTTTTCCACCCGGACCGGCTGGCTAACCCAGTCTTGGTGCTGAAGAAGAATAAGACCTGGCGCATGTGCATCGACTACACCAGCCTGAACAAGGCGTGCCCCAAGGAACCATTCGCCCTGCCATGGATCGATCAAGTCATCGACTCCACGGCCGGCTGCGACTTGCTGTCCTTCCTGGACACCTACTCCAGCTACCACTAGATCAAGCTGGATCCGGAGGACCGGCTCAAGACCTCCTTCATCATGCCTTTTGGGGCCTACAGCTATATCACCATGTCATTCGGCCTGAAGAACGTAGGTGCCACCTCCTAGCAGTGCATGCAGAAGTGCCTCCTGCCTCAGATAGGCAGGAACGTCCACGTCTACATCGACGACATTGTTATCAAAACCAAGAAGCACTTCAGCCTCCTCGACGATCTCCGGGAGTGCTTCGCGAACCTGCGCGAGTACAAGATCAAGCTCAACCCGGAGAAGTGCGTCTTCGGCGTCCCAGCCGGCCAGCTCTTGGGTGTCTTCGTGTCCGCCCGTGGCATCAAAGCTAACCCAAAGAAGATCGGTGCGATCGAGTGCATGCCCAAGCCGACCCGGCTCCGTGATGTCTAGAAGTTCACCGGCTGCCTCGCCTCGCTCAGCCGGTTCATCAGCCGGTTGGGGGAGAAGGCCCTACCCCTCTACGGGCGCCGTCGCAAGACGGCTTTGGTCGAGCCTGGTCACACCAAGAAGTCGGGCATGTTCGATTGGCCCGATGAGGCAGATGAGGCCTTCCGCAGCCTCAAGAGGGCTCTCACCCACGTGCCCATTCTAGCCGCGCCGGCTAAGAAGGAGCCCTTGCTCACCTACATCGCGACGACCACTCGCATCATCATCATCGTCTTGGTGGTCGAGCGGCTGGAGGAGGGCAAATCCCTGCCGGTCCAGCGTCCCGTCTACTACCTCAGCGAGGTCTTCTCCACCTCCAAGCAAAACTACCCCTACTATCAGAAGATGTGCTATGGCATATACTCTGCCGCCAAGAAGGTCAAGCAGTACTTCCAGGAGCACACCATCACCGTGGTGAGGACGGCCTCGCTCGACGAGATCATGAGCGGCCGAGACTCCATCGGCCGGATCACCAAATGGGTCATCGCCTTTGCCGACCACAAGATCTGGTACGAGCCGCATACCGCCATCAAGCCGCAGGCGCTGGCCGACTTCCTCGTCGAATGGGCGGAGACCGAGTTTGTGCCGCCTCCCCCAGACTCCACGCATTGGCGCATGCATTTCGACGGCTCAAAAATGAGGACCGGCCTTTGTGCCGGCATAGTCCTCTCCTCTCCAAAAGGTGACCAGCTCAAGTACGCCCTCCAGATCCACTTCACCGCCTCCAACAACGTGGCCGAGTATGAGGCCATCGTCCACAGCCTCCGGCTCGCCAAGGAGATCGACATCAGGCGCATCCTATGCTTCGGCGACTCTAACCTCGTGGTGCAGCAGGTCTCTGGCGAATGGGACGCCAGGGACGCCAACATGGCTAGCTACCGCTTCCTCGTACAGCAACTTACCGGCTCCTTCGAGGGTTGTGAGTTCCACCTCGTCCCGCGGGCGGACAACGAGGCGTCCGACACGCTGGCAAAGATTGGCTCCACCTGGCAGGCCATCCTAGCTGGCGTCTCCCTCGTGCGGCTGCTCAAACCATAAATCAAGCCTTCCCTAGAATCGGAGTCCCTCTTCGTACCGGTCGACGCTGCCGGCCCATTGGCGGCTCTAGCTGCCTCCTCGGCATCTTCGCCATCGGCTCCTCCTACCCCGGCTCCCCTGCCGGTTGCATCCGAAGCAGCCAGCTCCGATGCCGCGGCTGTCATGATGGCAGTCGACGCCCCTCTTGCCGTCCCCAATCTGGGGGCTGGCGATCCGGTCCCAGGGGCTGATCACCTAGGCCCGGGGGCTCCCAAGCTGGCCCCCGTCTCGGCTCCCTCATGGGCCCAGCCTATCCTGGTGTTCCTTCTACGCGGGGAGCCCCCTCAAACAAGGCCAAGAGAAGGCAAATCCAGCACCAGGCCTCGGCCTACAGCATCATCAATCGCGAGCTCATCCACCGCAGCACCACTCGCGTCTTCCAACGGTGCGTCGAGCCGGAAAAGGGTCAGGAGATCCTCCTCAACATCCACCAGGGCGAGTGCGGGAACCATGCCGCCTCTAGGACCTTGGTGGCCATGGCCTTCCGCCACGGTTTCTACTGGTTGACCGCCTTGGAGGCGGCCAAGAAGTTGGTCGACGAATGCGAGGGCTGCCAACGTTTCAACATGCAGAGCCACCTACCGGCCTTGGCCCTCCAGACCATTCCCCTCTCATGGCCTTTCGCTGTCTGGGGCTGGACATGGTGGGTCCCTTCAACACCGCACGAGGTGGCATGACGCATCTGCTGGTGGCCGTTGACAAATTCACCAAGTGGATCGAGGCCAGGCAGATCAAGAAGCTGGATGGCCCCACGGCTATCCGGTTCATCGACGACATCATGGTTCGCTACGGCGTCCCCCACAACATCATCACCTACAATGGCACCAACTTCGCCAAGGGCGCGCTCACGCGTTTCTGCTGAAAGCAGGACATCCGGCTTGACCTGGCCTCCGTCGCTCGTCCATAGTCAAACGGCCAGGTCGAGAGGGCAAACGGCCTAATCTTGTCCGACATCAAGCCCCGACTCATAACGCCACTGGTGAGGTCAGCTGGCTGCTGGATCGACGATCTGCCAGCTGTCGTTTGGAGCCTCAGGACGACTCCCAACCGATCAACCGGCTACACACCCTTCTTCCTTGTGTACAGGTCCAAGGCGATCATCCCCACCGATATCGAGTTTGACTCACCTCGGGTCGCCCTATACATGGAAAAGGACACAAAGGAGTCAAGAGAGGACGGCATTGACCTACTCGAAGAAGCCCGTGAACTGGCCTTGATCCGGACATCAATCTATCAGCAGAAGCTCCAGCACTACCATAGCAAGCGGATCCGGCCGCTCTCCTTCCGCGAAGGAGACCTGGTGCTCAGGCGGATCCAGCGGGCAGCCGAACAACACAAGTTGTCCTCCCCATGGGAGGGCCCGTTCATCGTTAGCAAGGCGCTGCACAACAACGCATAATACCTGATAGATGCCCAGAAGCCGCAGAAGCGCAAGAGAGAGACCGAGTGCCCGTGGAACGCGGCGCTCCTCCGTCCGTTTTACTACTGAAAAAACCAATGTATGTATATATCCTTCCCCTTTTTGGGCTTATGAATGCAATGGGTGCCCCAAGCCGGCTCTTGGGACACGCCCCTTTCCGCTTCAAAGCTTGTCAATTCAATTCACCGGCCCCTGGATCCGGCTCCTGGCCCCGGGGGCTCGCCGGCTAGTCTTAACGTCCTCCCTCGAGGTAGATCAAGTAGTGTGAGCTAAAAAAGTCCTCCCACCCCTCGCAGCTATAGACCGGCTCCCAGCTATCCGGCTCGTGGGGTCTGGGGGCAAAACTTGGTTCACACGAAAAACCGATCACTTGGGGGTCGCCCGCTAAGTCTAGTCGGTTCATGTTCCTGCCTCTGTCACTTGCCTTACCAAAAAAGTCCTCATGGTTCCTAAACTCAGAACCGGCTCCCTCGAGGCAGACGCTCTGTCCCAGCTACAGACCGGCTCCTGGCTGTCGGGCTGGCAGGGTCGAAACCAAGGGGGAAAAGGGACTCGAGCTAACGGAACCTAAGGGGCAAACAAAGGGAAGGGCAAGCCGGCACGCATAAAAACTAACTTGGCAGCAAACAGAAACTTCATAATTTAAAAAGTAGCAAAGGCCCACGACCATTACGATTCATTACAATACATCCCCAGTGGGTGGACTTGAGTTTAACACGCAGAAAAAACAAGAGGAAAACAAAGATGCCCGGGGGCTCAGGCCACCGACGCGTCACTAGCCGACGCATCGCCAGACAACTTGACTCTTGGCCCGAAGGTAGTCACGGCCTTCGGGTCGGCTTCATTGGCCTTCGGAGCAGCCACCGTGGTCCCAGCCATCTCGGTGCTGGAGTCGGTGCTCTCATCAGCAACCTCCTCATCGTCCGGACCTTGGGGGTTGCCAAAGGAGTCCTCGGCTACCGGCTCGCCGTCCTCGCCAAGGGCCAACAGGAGCTTGTCCGGGTCGACGTATGACGCGAGCTTGTTGGCCCGACGGACAAGGACGGGCTCGGGGGCCACCCGCTTCTCAGCCGGCTCGTCCCGCATAGTGGCCAGCCGATCCAAGTGAACGCCGCGGTACCACGAGGTGACGAACCGGAGTGCCATCTGCGCCCCGACTCGTGCTGTCGACGCCTTCCAGACCTCGAGCCAGGCCATGACATTCTCCAGCCATAAAGCCACGCGGCTCTCTAGAGCTCCACGGCCCGGCCACAAGGCAGCAATGACCTCCTTGCCGGCCATCTTCAGCCGCTCCATGCTCTGCTCAAGGTGGATCAGCCAGTTCTCTATGGCCAGCCCGAGCTCCGCCATATCCTGAGCGGCGTCCCCCTCGATGGTGCGCCCGTGCGCCCGAAGATACTCCCTGTGCTCCTTGATGGCACGCTCAGCGCGGTGTTGGGTTTCTCGGAAGCGCCCTGAAGAAGAAGGGAAGAAGGAGAAGAGGGCAAATCAAGGACAAGAATCGGCAAGAAGAAAGCAGCCGACAAAAAATAGAAAAATGGGTACTTACGCTCAATGGAGTCGTCCAGCTCGATGGCAAAGTGGAGCGACGAGTCACGCTCCGACGCCAGCGCCGCCTTTGCCTTGGCAAGGGCCACCCTATGCTCCTCGAGCATCCTCTCGAGGCGGGTCACCTCGTTTTGGAGGGTGGCGATGCGTTGGGCGGCTTTAGCTGCTTCCTTGACGGCCTTCTCCTTGGTCGTCGCCTCCCGTGCCACGTCGGCCTTCAAGCGGTCTTGAGCCGCCTGCCCATCCACCAGCTGGGCGCCCAGCCGGTCCCTCTCTTAGGTGACCGCCTGGACGCTCTATGCCAGCCGGTCCCACTCGGAGACCGCCCCGGTCTTCTCCACCCGGAGGGTGGTCAGCTCCCCTATGAAGCAAAACGAGCATTAGCCAGACATTTTAGGCCCGTTTTGGCTGCCAAGCAGCCGGCCTGGCTCCCGGAGGCTACGCGCCCCCCCATAAGACCAAACGTACCTCACACCTGCACCAGCTCCTCCTCCAGCCGGTAGAAGCCGTGCTTGCCGCGGTTGTGGATGGAAACCGCCTCATCAAACAGCTCCTGCCACTAGGCGTTCCCCGCCTGCCACAGGAGGTCAAACTCAGAAGACACATAAAGGAGATCCGGCCCCACTGCCCCATAGCTGGTCAGCCGGCCCGCATCACGGGGGCTACACCCAGTGGGTGCGCTTGCGTGCCCCCACTGAAAATTTCAACAAGGATAATGACGCTTATGTCATGCTCAAGATGCAATCCTATCCTTATTTTGGCACGAGGGCCTCGAAAGGGATAGAAGCGCATCTTGTCGTGTTGCAAGAATGGATATCATTACAAGTACATGTACAGAAGAGATGAGTATACGGAATTGGCTTACACTCGCCACAAGCTACATCAAGATCACATCAATACAACAACATATTCAAACATCATACATAAGAGCAGGGTCCAACTACGGACAAAAACAAACGACAAAATGACATCCATCTGTGCTATCCCAGGATGGCGCCTGGAACCCATCCTAGATCGATGATGAAGAAGAAGAACTCCAAACAAACAAGCATTGCTCTCACGTCGAAGCATCGCATTACCTGTACCTGCAACTGTTGTTGTAGTAATCTGTGAGCCACAGGGACTCAGCAATCTCATTTCCAAGGGTATCAAGACTATTAACGCTTAATGGGTGAGGTATGGTTAAGTGGTGAGGCTGCAACAAGTGACTAAGCATTTATTTGGGTGGCTAACTTACGAATACAGAAAGTAAAGTATGGTGGTCTACACATAACACACGTGAACTAGTAATGATCACTAACTGATCCTGAACACCTACTTACGTCAAACATAACCCCACCGTGTTCTCCCTCGGATAAGGACTCACGAGAAGAGACAATCACAGTTACGCACACAGTTGGTGTATTTTATTAGAGTTTACTTCAAGTTTGCTATGACCGGGTGTTAAACAAAATATCCAAGTTTGCCACATAACCCCGGACACGACTTTCCAAAAGATTTAACCCCGTAGGGGGTGCTCCAACTCGTCCATCACAAATTAACCACATGCCGTGGGAATAACCTCGACCATGGCTCTCGTGATCATCCTAGGCAATTCCAAAGGAAATTCAACACCTCGAGATAGCCCAAAGAAGATCGGAATTCCTCACGCAAGACGTTCGAGAAAGGTAAAACAAATCCAGCATGGTCGCCCGACGTGTCGACGATCCCGATAGGAGCCGCGTATCTCGTTCTCAGGACACGACGGATTGTCCAATCTTTCGGTAGGCCATCTCCAACGGAGCTACGGTCTAAAAGATATGAGCAACACAAGATGGATATGCCATGAAAGCAAATTGCCTGAAAATGACAATCACAAACATTTTAAATCATGAATGCAGCAAAATGTTATGATACTACATGAAATTCTAAGCAAGTTACCTATGCAACTTGTTCAAAATGGAGCTACGGTTCAACCACAACAACCAACACAAGTTTTATATGAAATCTGCCCAAAACAGCAACATAGCATATTGCACACACGAAAACAATATGCTACAAGATTCTAAAATGCACAAACTAAGCATGGGGCACTAGCATATAACACACATTTTATTTCATGTTCAGATATCATACTGAAAATATGCATGGATCACATGGTAGGAAGCTCACATCATGGCTAATTGAAAACAATTTCAGACTTAGTGAAAATAGCAGTTTTTGACAGTGCAGTTTTTATCACGAAGGCATATTGACAGCAGTAAAACTATAACCTACATTGCATATTATGGCATGAAAATTAACAGCATGCTAGAGGACATTATCAACTACAAATAAATCCATTGCACCTACCACAAAGGGGTTCTAGATCACTAGCAAAACACATGGCAAGACAGCAACAAAATGTTTCAGATTCCAGACCTAGAAATATTTTGAACCCTCAAGACAGCAGTATATTATAGCATGTTAGCCACAAGAAAATAACACCTAAACATGGATTTCTATGCAACCAAAAATACTAGGGCCTAATACACATGTCCGAGGGCATATGTCATGTACAAAATTATTTCATATCATGCATGGATTAAATCATACGAAATAGACAAAAGGGCATCATAGCAAAATGATATGCACACAATCTTGCTCAAATGACAAAACTAAATGCACAAATAAATTCAATGGTTTTTTCTATCCCGAAAACACATACAATATGCGTAGGTTCATGTAGGGAAATATGTCACAATTAATTATGCAGCTTTATGGAATAACCCCTTTTAGCAACAATAAATACAAGTTAAGTGCAAACATTCCAATGAACAAGTTTGTCATGCATGAAAACACGATGCTGATAACATGAAATTTTTTAATATATTGTTGGATTAAATTCCGAAGCATGTTAAATAATTATGCATGCTGCAAAACATGGCATTTGTGCAAAAATGATGCAAACAGTGAGCTTAGGTATTTTTAACCTAGATGAAAACATCATGTTATTAATCTACATATTTTTCTGAGCATTTTTCATATATAAAATATTTTAATACGGTGCACGGTTATTTACTTATTAGCATTCAAAAACATGCGTTTTCTAAAATTAAAACAAACATTATGGGCCGGATCTACTAGGTGCATGATAGCAAAACATCACATAGGGCAAGGAATAGGGGCGGCTCACCCTTGGGCTGAGACCCGGTCGATGGAGCGGCTGGGCCGGCGCATCTGGCCGAGCTGGGCCTGGCCCACGTGGGCAAGGGCAACGCCCGTAGTCCTGCTCCTCCCCGACCCCGATCGGGATCGAGGGAAGTGGTGCGGCGGCGGTTGCCAGGCGATGCGGTGAGGTCCGACGAGCATGGGACGGCGGATCTGGGCGGATCCAAGGTGGATGGCTGCATTCCCGACGATGGTGCGACGTCGGAAGGCGGTGGGGCGAGCTCAGGGCCATGGCGAGCATCTACGCATGGAGGGAGAGGCATGTCGAAGGGACGATGCAGAGGGCGAGGCGGTGATGGTAGCTTGGTCAGCAGCGGGGATCTGGCGGCGGCGGGATCTCCGGCGAGCTCGCTGGCCAGCGGGGTCCGGTGATGAGGCTCCAGCGCGGCGGCGCTGGCGAGGCCAGACTGCAGCCAGATCGAGTGGGAGGCTCGAGCTGCGGCGGTTGCCAGGCAACACGGTGAGGTCCGACGAGCATGGGGAGGCGGATCTGGGCGGATCCGAGGCGAATGGCTGCGTTCCCGACGACGGCGCAACGTTGGAAGGCGGTGGGGCGAGCTCAGGGCCATGGCGAGCATCTACGCATGGAGGGAGAGGCACGTCGACGGGAGGAGGCAGAGGGCGAGGCGGCGATGGCAGCTTGGTCAGCGGCATGGATCGGGCGGCGCCGGCGAGGCTGGACTACAGCTAGATCGAGCGGGAGGCTCGGGCAGCTCGCTCAGGAGGCTCAGGGAGCAGCAAGCGTGGTCGGCCCCAGGCGGGCCATGCGCGGGCTCGGGCGGGCCATGCGCGGGCTCGGCAAGCCGCGACGGCTTGGGGGAGCCGGGAGCGACGTGGCAGCCCCTGGTTGGCTGCGGGCGGCGGCTGCGACGGTGCTGGGTGGATCTGGTGGCACCAAGTGGTGGTGGCGGGCTGGGGAGGCACGGATTTCGATGCTAGAGGTGGGAGAAGGCTAAAATAGGCAGGGAGGTCGTCTATTTATAGTAATGGGAGCTAGGGTTTAGGTTTTTGCACCATTTTGAGCCCTTCGATCGCGATCAGACGGCTCCGGCCGCTGGGATATGTTAGGTGGGCTAGGTGGGCTGTGGAGAAGGGATGTGGGCTGAGGAGAGAGGGAGATGGTGGCCCGTGACAAAGGTTTTAAACACCAACAACGTCTCATATATAATGCGATGATTGTGCTGCTATGGTTGATCGTTCGAGTATCAAACGGACTCTGATTGCGATGAAATTTGGTAGGAGGTCTACCTACAATATAACAAGACCGCACACCAAGTTTCGACCCAATCCAAAAATATTTTTCGCGTGCTTTAAAAACGGTTTTTAAACGATGCCGCGGGCGCGTGCATGTTTGGTTGGACTCGAAAGGGACAACAAGAACGAACTGAGAGAGCCGGCAACTACGAACGGATGAAAGTTTTCAAAAACGAGTGGCGATGCTATGCAAATGATGTGAATGATGCAATGATGAATGCAACAAACAGACAATCACACAACAACAATTGAATTAAAGGTGAATCTTCTGGAGCGTCGGTCCCGGGTTGTTACAAGTCTCCTCCACTACAAGAGGCTCTCGTCCCGAGATCTAGAATGAGAAGGGGAAGAGAAAGAGCAAGAGGTAAAACTTAGTTGCTTCTTTGACAAATGAGTGAAACCCATGAAATGAAGGTTGGCAAGAGATGAAGAATGACATGAGGAATAGCAAGAATTCAAAAGAAATTTCGGCAGTAGTTCGGTAGGATAGAGAAGCAAAACTTGATAATAAGGAAAGAACTTGAACATAGAACACAACACTCCAGTAAAATGAATAAGGAAGAAAGAACATGCATGATCTTGATAAAACAAGATGATGGTTGAAAGAGAGCAACATGACAACACCTCCGGAAGAAAAGAATAGAAACTAGATAATTGGGAAGGAAGGAATGGAGAAGAACATGACAACTTCTACCCCTAACGAACTTGAGAAGCATAGGCTGAACAGAGTTGATGGAGAATCAACAACGAAAAGAATAGCTTGTTATGGGCTTGTGGAAAACATCTCAAAATTATGAGGTGACGACCTGCCACAACAGAAACAATTGATTGCTTGAGAGCAACAAGATATGCAAAGCTTCTTTCACCAAGAGGTGGAGGAGACACTTGAATCATTTATGACACCATGATAGCAACAATCCTTAGGAAATGCTTTGGGTGAAATCCAACCCAAGATAACTCCGAGAATGCAATATGGGTTTACTTATCTTATTCTTGAGAATTTCCTTCGAGACTCCTCATAATCAAGAATTTAATAACACCATCTCAAAAGACCATGGAGAAGGAATTGAACTTAGAAATACGAGAAAAGAATGGTTGAACTTCTCCAACAAGAATCTTGAAGAACACTTTGGGAAAGAATTACATCATTAGCAAACCACCTTGAGGGACCTCTTGGAGAACACCGAGATGAAAGGAAGATAGACAATAATTGATGGTTGCAAAATTGGAAAGATTGAGGCCTTGCAAAGAATGAGTTGGAACTTCGCTAAGAGATACTTGAGACAAACTAGGAACTCCGAAAAAGGAAAGATGAGAACACTTGAAACCTAGAATTGATATCATGCACAACTCCGGAAGAGGGATTGAAATATCTTGATGAAACAAGAATAAGATTTATGTTATGCTTATCCTTCATCAAGTTAGATTGATGACAAGAAACGGATTTCACACACCACTTATTCTTGTTGCAAAGTATAGAAGATAAAGAGAGAGAGATCACAACTTGAAGAAGTCTTACACGAGAACACCGGTAAGAATTAGAAACTAGAGACGATAATACAAATGAATGATATAACATGAGAACTAAGAGAGCATGATCTACCTAAGAGAAAACTTTGAAGACACCGGAACAATTGAGATACGAATGAAGGGACAACAATTAAGAAGAATTGAGAACGAAAGTTGAAAACAGAGAATGAAGAAATCTTCTGAAATGATGGCCTTCGGGAGGATCGAGAAATGAAAACAACTCTAAATGCACTGAATAGATATGGAAAGAATTACTCATGATTGACAACAATTGAGAAGATAACACGAAGTTGAGATGACGAATCTTCAAGAGAATGGAGCAAGATTTAAGGGAAACTCTCCTTCGGTCTTCAATGTAGAGAATGATGACGAGAAACAACACCAAGAATTACTAAGACACTCCGAAATAATGAATAAAGAGAGGTTGAGGCAATGATGGAATTAATTCAAAGCGATCTTGGAGAAGGAATATGACTGATGAAAATCATTCTTACATCATATTTGAAAAGAACTTGAGGACATCTCCGGAAAGAATAGAAGAGTCAAGTAAGATCCTGGGAAAAAAACCTGTGGGTTATGGGCCCACTGAAAGGAAACCACCGTTGAGACAATTTCTTAGAAAGAGAGATTGCACCAGTACAAATGAAAAACTCGATGATATGAGAACCTCGAAATAATTGAAAAGATATTAGAACAAAAACATGAATCTTCTGAGATGTCTTCAGCCTCCGGGTAGAATATGGGGGGATAAATAAACAAGAGAGGCTTGATTAAGAATTTCCAACATGGGAGAGAAAATAGAGAATGAAAATGATATGATGAACACCGAGAACTTGAATTGAATGCGTCGGAAAGGAAAACAAGAACGAAGAACGATGAACTTGAAGCACTTGAGGACCTTCACAATGAATCACCGAATACAATACAATACAAAAGAAAAGATAGCGGAAGCATCACATGAATAGAAAAGGAACTTGGATGAGAATTTAATCACTGAAGAAAAAGGGCGGGAGGGTAGGAAAAACAAAGACAACTTAATACAGATGAAAAGAACTCCGGAAGGAAATATGAGGATTGATCTTCAAATATTGGAGATGATTGAATAACTTGAAGAGGAGCGCACCAGTTGGAAAGAATTGATATGATAACTTGATTGGGCAAAGGAATTAGCAATCCCACAGACATATGAGAACACTTTAGGAAAGGTATGAAATCACCACTTGACATCGAAGCACCACGAATTACCATAATCGAAACAGAACAAAGGATGAGGCTTATGGAACAAGCCAGAACAAATTCATGACAGAGATTCCGCATGATATTTTCATGGTAAGGTTCGCACGGGCTCGATCGTACATTGGATTGTCATATTGAAATGATGCTCGAATATGCTCCCTAGGCATAGCGAACTACAAGGCTTGACGAAGCATATCTGATGACATATATCGAGACTGTCCTCTGTAAGAAAGACCGTGAACAAACAAATCCACTAGATGTCGAACCCCAACCTCACATCATGATCCGTTGGAAGATAACCTAGGTAACTAGCTGAATTCCCACCTAAGAACTTCTGAAAACTTTCTTGGTTATGCAATCGGGTGTTGGGGATACATGGAGGAAAATATCTCACACAACTAACAAGCCCTACACCCCAACTGTATCCATCCTTCAACACATAACCAGAGGCTTTGGAACTCCATCTATCTCAGACCCTCAAAAACACAACGATACCAAACATGGCAGTACCCCGGACGCCTCCTCGGTATTGGGTGACTCCGACCTTATCTCGCCACAAGAAGTATTGAAGCAATTTCGAACATCCTCCATCCTGAGATACTAAGAAAACTGAATGATAACGATGTGCCAAGAATCCCCTGGAGCTCAACTCCCAGGAAGAAATCAAGTCAGACAGGAGGCACCAAGACAGAACTCCATCACATCGGCATCATATAGTTTCCAAAGTATCCGGGTGATCCTAATTTTTTTTTGAGCGAGAAGATAGTAGAATTAAAATTCATAAGTTGTAATTCCTCACCAGAGCATACAAGAGGAGTAAAAAGAATCTTACTCTCCAATATAACTAGACTCAATTTTTTTACTAGACTCGACTCGGCCAAGTTCGATCAATCAAGGGGGCTCCTAGGTTGGAACTTGCCTCCGATACCAACTTGTCATGCCCAAGATGCGATCCTATCCTTATTTTGGCATGAGGGCCTTGACAGGCATAGAAGCGCATCTCGTCGTGTTGCAAGAATGGTTATCATTACAAGTACATGTACAAAAGAGATGAGTATATGGAATTGTCTTACACTCGCCACAAGCTACATCAAGATCACATCAATACAACAACATATTCAAAGATCATACATAAGAGTAGGGTCCGACTACGGACGAAAACAAATGACAAAATGACATCCATCCTTGCTATCCCAGGCTGCCGCCTGGAACCCATCCTAGATAGATGATGAAGAAGAAGAAGAACTCCAAACAAACAAGCATCGCTCTCACGTCAAAGCATCGCATTACCTGTACCTGCAACTGTTGTTGTAGTAATCTGTGAGCCACAGGGACTCAGCAATCTCATTTCCAAGGGTATCAAGACTATTAAAGCTTAATGGGTGAGGTATGGTTAAGTGGTGAGGCTGCAACAAGCGACTAAGCATTTATTTGAGTGGCTAACTTACGAATACAAAAAGTAAAGTATGATTGTCAACGCATAACGGACATGAACTAGTATTGATCACTAACTAATCCTCAACTCCTACTTACGTCAAACATAACCCCATCGTGTTCTCCCTCGGATAAGGATTCACGAGAAGAGATAGTCATGGTTACGCGCATAGTTGGTGTATTTTATTAGAGTTTACTTCAAGTTTGCTATGACCAGGTGTTAAACAAAATATCCAAGATTGCCACATAACCGCGGGCATGGCTTTTCGAAATATTTAACCCCGTAGGGGTGCTCTACCTCGTCCATCACAAATTAACCACACGCCGCGGGAATAACCTCGACCACGGATCTCGTGATCATCCTAGGAAATTCCAAAGGAAATTCGATACCTCGAGATAGCCCGAAGAAGATTGGAATTCCTCACGCAAGATGTTCGAGAAAGGTAAAACAAATCCAACATGGTCGCTCGACGTGTCGACGATCCCGATAGGAGCCGCGTATCTCGTTCTCAGGACACGACGGATTGTCCAATCTTCCGGTAGGCCAGTCGCAAAGTTTCCCCTGGTAGCCACCGACGGTTGACAGGTTGGACCAACACTCATGAGGAGCACTGGCCCGGGGGTTGATTAATTATCCACGGGGTCCGGAAAGTCCCTATACAAGTTTATTAGTTATTAGGCAAATGCAGTACCAATATTGGGCCTTGCCAGATGAGTTTTATCCCAAAACGAAAATCAAGGGGGTCCCTATAACAACCCCGAGCATGTTAGGAGCGCTCAATTATGGAACATAACACCGGTTCACAAGTAACTAGGGATGGCAAAAGTGGAACAAAACACGAAGCAAAAGGCCAAGCCTTCCACCTTTTACCAAGTATATAAGTGCATTAAATTAAATAGCAATAATATTGTGATATGACAAAAGAATGTCCATGTTGAGACATGGAAACAATTGCACCTGCAGCTAGAAACGCTATAAGAAGGGCTGAGCAAGCGGTAACGTAGCCAAACAAAGGTTTGCTGGGATGTGGAGGGGTTAGAGGGTTTTCATGGCAATATTGTGAGGCTTGTCAAACAAGTGGTAGGTAGCGAGACATAACGATAAAAGCGGGACAACTAGCATAGCAATGATAGTAGTGGTATCCAGGGAAATGTGTCATCTTGCCTGAGATCCCGCTTGGAAGAAGCACGAGTCCATGAAGAAGACGAGCCAACGTAGTCAAACGAATCCTCACACTCTGAACGCTTTCAGAACTCTATCGAGAAGAAGCAATCCGGAATAAACAATCAACACATGATACACCACAACATATGCATGACATGATGCGCAAAGCAATATGATGCATGTCCGGTTTAATTATGCTACGCATGGCAAGCACAACAATCAACTTCTACACATTAAGTGAAGCTCAATATGCAGCGAGTTGCATATTGACAAAACTCCATGATTGATTATCTAGTTCACTCTCATTTAGGTACTCATCAATATTAAGTGTTGTTGAACATGGCAAGAGCTGAATCATAAGTAAGCTACATATCTAGGCAAGTTTAGATGAGGCCGGAAACAACATATAGCATTTCCGAAATGACCCCATATGTTAATTTTGAAATTGTTCCAGATCTGAACTAACCATATTTTATAATTGTTAAACAGGAAAATAAGATGCACAAAGAGATTCTAATCGTCATTCTAGTCGATTTACATATATGAAACATCTCCAACGGTGCTACGATCTAAGAGATATGAGCAACATAAGATGGATATGCCATGAATGCAAATTGCCTAAAAATCATGAATGCAGCAAGATATTATGATACTACATGAAATTCTAAGCAAGTTACCTATGCAACTTGTTCCAAACGGAGCTACGGTTCAACCACAACAACCAACACAAGTTTTATATGAAATCTGCCCAAAACAGTAACATAGCATATTGCACACATGAAAACAATAAGCTACAAGATTCTAAAGTGCACAAACTAAGCATGGGGCACTAGTATATAACACACACTTTATTTCAGGTGCACATATCATACTCAAAACAATGCATGGATCACATGGTAGGAAGCTCACAACATGGCTAATTGAAAATAGCAGTTTTTGAGAGTCCAATTTTATCACGAAGGCATATTGACAACAGTAAAACAATAACCTATAGTTCATATTATTTCATGAAAATTGACAGCATGCTAGAGGACATTATAAACTACAAATAACTCCATTGCACCTACCCTAAAGGGGTTCTAGATCACTAGCAAAACACATGGCAAGACAGCAACAAAATGTTTTAGATTCCAGACTTTGAAATATTTTGAACCCTCAAGATAGCAGTATATTATAGCATGTTAGCCACAAGAAAATAACACCTAAACATGGATTTCTATGCAACCAAAAATACCAGGGCCTAATACACATGTCCGAGGGCATATCTCATGTACAAAATTATTTCATATCATGCATGGATTAAATCACACGAAATAAACAAAAGGGCATCATGGCAAAATGATATGCACACAAACTTGCTCAAATGACAAAACTAAATGCACAAATAAATTCAATGGATTTTTCTACCCTGAAAACACATATAATATGTGTAGGTTCATATAGGGAAATATGTCACAATTAGTTTTGCAAGTTTAAGGAATAACCCCTTTTAGAAACAATAAATGCAAGTAAAATGCAAACATTCCAATGAACAAGTTTGTCATGCAGGAAAATGCGATGCCGATAACACGAACTTTTTTAATATATTGTTGGATTAAATTCCGATGCATGTTAAATAATTATGCATGCTGCAAAACATGGCATTTGTGCAAAAATGATGCAAACAATGAGCTTAGGTATTGTAAACCTAGATGAAAACGTCATGCTATTAATCTACATATTTTTCTGAGCATTTTTCATACATAAAATAATTTAATACGATGCATGGTTATTTACTTATTAGCATTCAAAAACATGCGTTTTCTAAAATTAAAACAAACATTATGGGCCGGATCTACTAGGTGCATGATAGCAAAACATCACACATGGCAAGGAATAGGGCGGCTCACCCTTGGGCCGAGACCCGATCGGTGGAGCGGCTGGGCCGGCGCATCTGCCTGAGCTGGGCCTGGCCCACGCGGGCAAGGGCAACGCCCGTCGTCCTGATCCTCCCGACCCCGATCGGGACCGAGGGAAGTGGTGCGGTGGCGGTTGCAAGACAACACGGCGAGGTCCGATGAGCACGGGGAGGCGGATCTGGGCAGATCCGAGGCGGAGGGTTGCATTCCCGGTGACGGCGTGACGGCGGAACGCAGTGGGGCGAGCTCAGGGCCATGGCGAGCATCTACGCGGGGAGGGAGAGGTACGTCAACGGGAGGAGGCAGAGGGCGAGGCGGCGATGGTGGCTCGGTCTGCAGCGGGGATCTGGTGGCGGCGGGATCTCCGGCGAGCTCGCCGGTCGGCGGGGTCCGGCAACGAGGCTCCAGCGCGGCGACGCCGACGAGGCCGGACTGCAGCCAGATCGAGCGGGAGGCTCGGGCGGCTCGCTCGGGAGGAGCTCGAGCGGCGGCGGGCGCGGGCAGGCCACACGTGGGCTCAGGCGGGCCATGCACGAGCTCGGGCGGGCCGTGGCGGCCGGGGAGAGCCAGGGCGACGTGGCTGCCCCTGGTTGGCTGCTTACGACGGCTGCGATGGCGCTGGGTGGATCTAGCGGCGCCAAGTGGCGACGACGGGCTGGGGAGGCACGGATTTCGATGCTAGAGGTGGGAGAAGGCTAAAATAGGCGGGGGAGGTCGTCTATTTATAGTAATGGGAGCTAGGGTTTAGGTTTTTGCATCGTTTTGAGCCCTTCGATCACGATCGAATGGCTCCGGTTGCGGGGATAGGTTAGGTGGGCTAGGTGGGCTGTGTAGAGGGGATGTGGGCTGAGGAGAGAGGGAGATGGTGGCCCGTGACAAAGGTTTTAAAATCGAAAACGTCTGATATATAATGCGATGACTGTGCTGCTATGGTTGATCGTTCGGGTATCAATCGGACTCTTATTGCGACGAAATTTGGCAAGCGGTGTACCTACAATATAACAAGACCGCACACAAAGTTTAGATCCAATCCGAGAATATTTTCCACGTGCTTTAAAAATGGGTTTTTAAACGATGCCGTGGGCACATGCATGTGTGGTGGGACTCGAAACGGACAACAACACGAACTGAGAGAACTGGCAACTACGAACGGATGCAAGTTTTGAAAAACGAGTGACGATGCTATGCAAATGATGTGAATGATGCAATGATGAATGCGACAACCAGACAATCACACAACAATAATGGAATAAAAGGGGAATCTTCTGGAGCATCGGTCCCGGGCTGTTACAGCTTACCTCCAT
The DNA here is from genome assembly GCA_022496015.1 of Hordeum marinum. Classification (NCBI taxonomy): domain Eukaryota; kingdom Viridiplantae; phylum Streptophyta; class Magnoliopsida; order Poales; family Poaceae; genus Hordeum; species Hordeum marinum. The sequence continues at coordinate 178,839,023 of CM039678.1, read as the reverse complement.
GCGCCGCAGGGTGCTGTCGGCCGCCTCCGCGAACCGGGCCAGCTCCTAGCGACATCTGTCCAGGACGCTCCCCGACTCCCCGAACATGGGGACCGGGCCGCCGGCCGGGGGAGCCGGAAGGGTTGGGACGCGCACCAGCGCTTCCCAGTCCTGGATGATGTCGTGCATGGACCTCTGGGTCCGGCCATCGTCACCGTCCGTCCTGACGTCCACCATGGTGCCGACCGCCGGGGAGGGTTAATGACGATGAGGGCATGGGAATCGGTCCCCAGTTGCCCCTCGCTTGGCGCTGGCGCTGCCTCCTCCTCCTGCTGGCCCGACGCGACGACCGCGGCGGACGGAGCCTCCGTCTCCATGGCCAGCGCCTCCGGTACCGTCTCCGGCGCTGCCGGCACCGTCTCCGGCACCGCCTCCGGGGCCACCAGAACCTCTGGCACGTCGACCTGGGCCGGCTCGGCCACAAGCGGCGTCACGTCTGGCGCCATCGCCCGGGTCTCCTCGAGGGCCAGCTCCGTAGCCGCCTCCTCCACTGGCGGGGGCATGGCCGGCTCCGTGGCCGCCCCTCGCGGATCGCTCGACGGGGCCCTCGATAGGCGGGTCGATTCCGCCGCCGAGTCGGACACCCGCGCGGGATCCTGGACCTCCTTTGCCTCCCACCACTCGAGGTCCCGGAGCGCGAGGCCCCGCCTTGAGCTCTGGACTTCGAGGCTCGCAGCTCCGCGAGCCTCCTCTTCTCCTCGCGCTGCGTGGTCGCGTGCTCACGGGTCAGCCGACTGGCAGCCTCCGTCGGGTCGACCGTCGACTCCATGTCGTGGAGTTCGATGGGGCCCCTGAAGCGCACAAGGGTCAAGCACCCGCCAACCCGCAGCTAGGAAAGGAACCCACGCAAGAAGAAGGACACTTACCCAGTGACGACGGGCAAAACCTGCCTGGCATGCGCCGGTGGCTTCTGCGTGGCCACTTTCACCTGCTTACGGGCAAGCGACGGGGCTGCCGGCTCCTCCTGAGCCGGCCTCTTCCGCCGGTTGGCGGCTCCGGCCATCGGGGCATGAGCCGTCCGTTCCTCGCTCCGCCTTCCCCGGCCTTGCTGAACTGAGGGGGAAGGTGCGTTCAAGATTATCACATCATCATCATCATCGTCATCGGTCCAGTCCCTGATCGTGGGACCGGTAGGATACTCACCAGCTCCGCTAGGCTATCCGGCTGCGCCAGACCCTATGGCTCCGCTGGGCCCGCCGGCTCGCGGGTCGGCCGCTTCCTCGACCTCCCCTGAGGAGTCGACCCCCTCTTCGGGCGGGCCTCCCTGCTCGTAGTCCTTAGAGTCGGAGTGGTCGCGCTCCGCCTCGAAGATCTGGGGGTGCGAGCCATCCGGCGTGTTCTGTCGTACGAACAACTGCGGTCAGCATGGAGAAGTAAGGTCGGGTGCTGGCTGGGGGGATTCGAACAAAAAGGGCCGCCTCGATGGAACATACTAGGGGAGCTCGGTTGAGGCGTTTGTACAGCTCCTTGCCGAAGGTCCATGTCACCGATGCCAGCTTGAACATCATGATGGCGTTCACCCGCCTCGCCAGCTAAGCCGGCCTCAGGTCGACGGTCATTAGCCGGCAAGGGTCCCGGTGACCGGATATGTCGTAGATCCGGTGCAGCCTCATCTGGAGGGGCAGCACCCGGCACGCGATGAAGGCCACCACTAGATCGGAGGCAACCAGCCCCTCCTCACTCCTCAGCTCGACGAGCTGGCTGAGCTCTGCGAGAGCGACCCTGCGCAGGGTGGCTCCCGACCAGTTCAACCCGGAGGACTGTGCATCGACGTACGCCGGTAGTCGGATGCAATTCCGCTGCGGGTTGGCGTTCTTCACGTAGAAGAAGGTTCGATGCCAGGCCTTGATGGAGTCAATAAGGCTGAAGTGCGGGATGCGTGAGCCGCGACAGCACACTACCGCGCCCCCGCAGGCCGCGGTCTTCAGCGCCTTGAGGAAGAATAGCGCCTTGAAGAAGTTGATGAAGGGGACCATCCCCAAGTACCCCTCGCACAGCGTCATGAAGCCCGCGATGTAGAGGATGGCATTGGGGCCGAGGTGATGCGGTTGGAGGTCAAAGGTATCCATGATCAGACGGAAGAAATGGCTCACCGGGAGACCGAAGCCGCGGGAGAAATGGCAGCCGAAGATGACAAATTCTCCTTCCTGCGGCTCGGGCACCAGCTCGTCGCTCGGTGCGCGGGCGGTCACACGCTCCACAGGCGGCAGCATGTGCGCGCGACGGAGCTCCGCGATGGTGGCCTCCGTGACCATGGATCCAGCCCAGCTTCCCGGCGCCCTTTGGCCATCGTGACGGCGGGGCTGTGTGCGAGCGTGGTCTCGTGCGAGGATAGCTACGGCGCACGAGGGAACGGAGAAGACGAGAGAATGGGAAACGAGGGGGCAGATGCGATGCGGGTGCTGCTGCCCTCTGCTCTCCCTCCCCTTTTAAATGGGGAGGCCACAACCGGGGGACGTGAGGATTAACTGTGCCCAGTCCCCTGGAATCTCCGCACGCGCGTGGCCATCCTGGGCCGTAACCGCCGCTTCGGGGCGCAAAAGATCCCTACCTGCGCCTCGATGCCTACTGGGCTACACCCAAGGCCTAGCGGGCTAGGCCCAAGGCGACGTCCCGTCTGCCCGCGACATCATTACTCGCCGCATGGCGCGCGGCGGCCGGCCTGGGTCCCGAGGCATCGCGTCGGGACCCGAGGCGTCGGGTACCGCTAGGGAGAAGCCACTGGCTCCCCTCCGTCTGCCGGACGCGGGCCCCTACTAGCTTTGGGGACTACTGACGGGGTTATTACCCCTAGGTAGGCCAAAGCAACGGGGTTCTCGCCCCAGCTTCAAGAAAAAGTGTGGTCGGCTGCTTCCCGGCCGGCTGGCGCGCAATCGGCAGGTGCGTTTCCGGCTGGCTCGGGGACGACTGGTCAAGATACCTGCCTGGCCTCCGGCAGGCTGGGTGCGACCGACTGCCTTCGAGCCGCCACCTCTGTTGACCCTCGGGCGGACAAGATTCCGTCCCATCCCTCTGCACGCAAGTACAACGACACGACGAAACACCCACGACGGGCGCCAATGTATCCATAGCGGCCGCTGACGCACAAGCGCGCATGGCTACAGTTCGTCCGTTCGGGCCACTGACCTTGGTGACTGCGACCGAGCGGGGCAATAGTGCCAGCATGTCCTCGCCCACTCGATTGCCTGCACCAGTGTGGCTATAATGCAGCCGGCCGTACTGGAGACTTTGGCCGGCTGGCGCTAGAGGACGCCACCTGGGCGACCCGTGCCATAGCACGTGGACAGGGGCCAATCATGGAGCCGATTGGACGGAGCTTCGATGGAGATGTCAAGTCATGCCTAGCCGACAGGTGCTACGCTGTGTCATGCCTGGTCGGCAGGTGCTACGCATGACAGTTCTTCTAGAGTCTCCGCGTCGGGATGGACGAGCGTAGGGCGATGGAGTCGTTGGGTGCCATGGTGGCGTCGACGGATGGCCGGACTGGCAAGGATGATGCGGATTTCTCTCCTGAAGATGGGACAGCAGTTCGATGATGATGGCGGCTTCTAAAACATGTGCATGTGGTGTACGCTTTAGGTTTGCTGCACCAGTTGTTCGTTCCGGTACGTTATATGGATGGATCGGCAACGACATCGGTTATAGATATGGGGAGTGAGAGCACTCCACATTATCAAGTTTATAGGTGTGAGTGGAGGCTTCGGGTGGCTTGATGTATGTTCTTGTCAGACCTTAGTGAAATAATTAATAAAGATGGCTGCATGCATCAATTGATGCAGAGGCCGGGGGTTTAACCTCCTTTTCTAAAAAATGGCATCTGTCATGAGAGAACGACGACACTGATAAATTACTCTGATGTCATTATAATTGACAGATTTTCGATTTTACATGAGCGAATGGGTGAAAACTTCTGATCCTTACCCTATCAGCTTAAAGTTGAGACAAATAAAAAAGATATTAAGCAATGATGAATATATGGATATTGATTGCTTTAATATGGTTGTGCGTATACTAGCCCGCCACGAAGTCCAGCTTCTCAGAGACATTCCATCTCACTACATGGATCTAAACTTTTGTGTAAGTTACTATAATTTCATATTTTTTTTTCATATCACTAATGTTTTCTTATTTTTATTTTAGTCCATGTTCCACTATGCACGAGACCCTAGTAGCTGGCCTGACTGCAGTGAGTATCATATCTCACAATGTGATATGGTAAGATTTCAATTTTTCATTAATAACAGTGGTTTATTTGGTTTTACTTAATATTTCATGTATCTATAAACGTATGCATCATTGCAGATTTTATTGTCTTGGGATATTTTGGTTATTTCTATTGTTTGTCTTGGATGAAGATAAATTTTTTGTCTCAATTTGATCCGATACCAATACCTAATTTGGGAAAGAATATACTTAAACCGTGGTCAATAACCTAAACCTCGCGCTCCAAGTTACAAACCCTACATTCAAGGACGATATCTCTAAATGGGAATGCATAGTTCCGGTTGTTCCAACAAACTCAAACTGGTATGAATCTTTTTAATGCATTATAGTATTATTAATTCATTCAATCATTCAATGCACATTATGTGTTTATTTCATACATGCAGTGCCTTGTCGGGGTATTTGTTTTTTAACTACATGCACTCATTGTGTAATGGTAAGCTATATTTCACTATACCCCAGATGAGTATTTACACCATGCTTATTTGTATACAGATTGCATATACAAACTTGTTATAACAATGTTTTGTAATGCATATGTTGGATTGTTTTGAACCGAGGAAGCGATTTTTGGTGCATATTTTAAAGTATGAGGAAAATGAATCTTAAAACAATATCCCATACATTGAAGGAAGCATCATAGATCGCATCTATAGATGGACCTTCACTGCTCCAAAACATGGACCTTCAAGGCGTGCTTGGTTCTGATTTTTAAAATATATTTTTGTAACAATTATAATACAATTATTACGTGATCATGAATTTTGTGCGGAAACATATTTCTGGATCGTGTGTTACGCGCGTTCTCATATTGTTAGGCATAAGACACATTTAAATGGCTTGATAAAAAAACTCATTAAAATAAAATTATGTTCAGAATATATGTTTTAACTATAGATTATGATACGTGTGTTGGATCACAAATATGTCACATACTTGAAAATACAGTTTGAGTGACATGATAACATTTTGTACCTGTCCGAGAAAAAATCAAAAATTATTTTACTATCATGTCATGTGAACTCATTTTGTTTGAAACGTGCGTTGCACGTGCATGCTTACTAGTAGATGGAAAGGAGGTCTAAAGAACTAAGACTAGGCGATATGGGACTAAATAAATACATACGTAGATGAAATAGAAAAGGAGGGAGAGTGGTGCCGCATGGGCCTAATGGCTTTCGGCCGGCCGCATGCATGCAAGCTGCGAGCAGCAGTTTTTTTTTCTTTTTTCGATTTTTTTTCAAGAACAAGAAGAACAGAATAGAAATTAAAATAAAAACGTTTTATATAGACATATTATAAATCGAAATTTTCAGAATAAAATTTTCTATAACATGAACATATTTTGAAGACCAAATAAAATATTTTTTTAAAATATATATTTTTGCAATAGCTTTAAAATGAAAAAGAATTTGAATTTCAACTAAATTACTAATTGTTTCTATTTTCAATTTGAAACCAAACATTGTCTCTGATTTTGGAGTATCATTTTCCTCCTCTCATTTTATTTGTTCATCAAAGGGTTTTGAGTGGATTCAAAAACTGAAAATTGAATAGGGATTCAAAATGATTTTTTGGGAAAGTATTTTTATTCCCTCTTGTTAAATTTCCAAAAAGTTTCAAATTCCACTCAGTTTCACACAACATTCAAGCAAACATTCCTATATATTTATTTAATATAACATTTCAAAATTTAGAATTTTGGGATGTTACAATCATTAGTCTAGCGGTCAAGTTGAGCTAAGCTATCGAGAAAATAAATTGATCTTGAAAAAGACTGTTAATACATCTAGAAAGAATTGGTCTAAAAAACTCGATGATGCTTTATGGGCTTATATAAATGCTTATAAAAACCCTATGGGAATGTCTCCATATAAAATGGTCTATGGAAAAGCATGACATTTACCTCTTGAATTAAAACATAAAGCTTATTGGACAATTAGAGAACTCAACTATGATTTCAAGCTTGCTAGTGAAAAGAGATTATTTGATATTAGCTCGTTAGACAAATGGAGGACACAAGCTTATGAAAATTCCATTTTTTAATTAAAATGTTAAAAGATGGCCTGACAAGAGAATACAAAAAGGGGGATTCAATGTAAGAGATCTACTTCTTTTGTACAATTCTCGTTTCAGATTTTATACAGGAAAACTTCTCTCCAAATGGGAAGGACCTTATGTTGTCTAGGAGGTCCATCGCTTCAGTGCTATCAAGATTAACAACTTCGAAGGCAAAAAATCCGAGAGTGCTATATGAGCAAAGAAGTAAACACTATATCTCATTTACACCCGTCAATGTTGAAACTAATATTATTCAAGTTATAACTCCGGAAGAACACATAAGAGAGACATTCTGAAACACTCCATAAAGCTGAAAAGGGGTAGGTATGTGATACGGTAAGTAAACCAACTCCAAAAATTCCAAAAATATATATTCTATCAGTTTATTTTAGAAAAGATCCAAAAATAAATACGAGTCATGGGGACCCACGAGGGATCCACAAGGCAACATGGCACGACCTAATAGCTTGCGGGGCCCTCGTGTACCTCGCGGACTCCGTTTTCTTCCTAGGCACGTATTCTGACCTAAAAAAATCATTATATATACTCTTGTATGTTTTGACCACCGCATCGCAAGTTTATCCTCTCTTCTTGTTTCGGACTATTTTTCTGACAGATCTAGATCACCATGAAACCTTCAAGCTCATCCAAGGGCAAGTTCTTTGAGAAGGTCATCAACCCCTACCTATCGGAGGTGATGAAGCACCCTCAATCCACTGAGATGCGTGAGGGGTGCTCCACATCCAGGATGTTCAAGGCCCAAAGAAGGAGGGGAGCATGGAGGCTAGGCTTGCAACGATGGAGCAAGAAATTTTCAAGTGACAAAGGATGGTTGAACGTGGTTTGAGTGCTAATCACTCTATGATCAGGGAATTCATCCGGGAGAACAAGTTGGACACTAGGAGCATTTTTAAAGTTCTCTCAAGCTTCAAGATCGGATTGACTATCTCCTAGCTCAAATCTTTAATCCGCAAAACAAAAACGATGAGTATGAACCCAAGTTTAAAAGGATGAGTATAGCTGCAGATTTCAGGATCCCGGAGACAAGATCCTCTTTCTATGATGGGGATCCTATGCTCTGGAAGACGGATGACCAACCTAAATCATCCACACTACCATCATCCAAGAAGGACGCTTGAGTATATGGGTATGGGCACCACCCTTAGCTTGTTCCAAGCTTGGGGGAGGTGCCCCGGTATCGTATCACCACCACTTTTACCATTGTTATATATTTTAGTTCGATCCTTAGTTATGTTGTGATTTAGATAAATAAAACTTCACATTTTCTTTGCTTAGAGTTTTTGCTTTGAGTTCAGTCTATCCTTGTAATCGAGTATGAGGGTTATATAATAAAGATTAGTTTGAGTTTGGTTGCTTTACTTTCATGCATCAACCATAGCAATGAAATAGAAGAAGTAGAAAAATCTTATGCTAATCTCATGGGGAGTAATGACATCACATAGAAGAAGTGTGTTAGAAAAAAGTTGTTCGGAATAAACAAACATAGCATTAGTCATTGATAAAATGTATGCAAGATTATGATAGAGGAGAGGAGATTCACATACAAATACACAATCTTGGACATCTTTTATGATTGTGAGCTCCCAACAAATATTATATAAGGATCAAATGTTGATGTTGGACATGGAAGAAAATGTAATGATTATGTTTGTTTACATTCACATAGAAGTTATATTGTCATGTATTTGTTAACATGTGGTGCTTGCTTTAGATTTTTTTCTAGCTAGAAAATTTTCGCACTAAGTAGAGATACTACTTGTGTGTCCATAACCCCTGAAACCGAGTTTATTTCCACGAGACTCCACCATACCTACCTATCGATTGAATAATATCCTTCACACCAGTTGTCATTGGTGCATGAAGCAATAAAAATTGATCTTAAATATAATTATTTTATTGTAAGGGAAAATAAATTTTGTACGATCTAGGGATGGCAAAGAAATAAAACCGATAGATAGCATGATAAAGTTTTCTATCATAAGGGGCAATATAAAGTGACGTTCATTTTCATTAAGAGTTTGCACATCCAAAACTAAAAAGCACATGACAATCTCTGCTTCCCTCTGTGAAGGGCATATCTATTACTTACATGCATTGACTGTTATAGAAGAGTCAATAGTGTTTATTCCTTCTCTTACCTAGTAATTCTATAGTTGGCAAGCGTTATGTGTTGAGGAAAGATAGAGATATGTGTATCCAATTGGATGTAGGTGATCATGATTCATTATTGTTGATATTATCCTTGAGGTAAATGATTTGGGTGGCAAATACTATGAAGTCCCTATCTTCCTATGGGTCCGATGGAAACATTAGCTCCAAAAATATGCAATGAGTGTTAGAAATCATGTAAGACTAAATGATAGTTCAGTATGTGAACTTTCTAATTGTTTCATTGACAATGATAGGTGGGGAACACACTAAATTTCCCATAGCATTATAAATATCCAAAGTAGGGCACATCAAGAAATTCCCACCGGTAATCGTATCAAGGACGAATCTATACCAAGTGATGATGCCCACATAAAAATAACGAAGGAGAACAACGGTAGATTCTTTACGAATAGATCTATTATGAGCATTGCAACTCCTATACCAAACATCTTTAAGATTCTATATTACCCCTTTTTAAATTTAAGAACCTCATTCTCGGGGGTCTACACAATAACAGAAGAACTAGCCATAGTGAAAAAGTAGATGAATAAGAGATCTGACGAGAAAAAAGCAAACGAAAAAGAGAGGTCGAATCAAACAGCTAATTTGTGAAGTGGGGGAGAGGAAAACGAGAGGAAAATAGCAAATGATGTAAATTGCAAGGAGATGAGATTTGTGATTAGGAACCTGGTAGATGAGGTCGCTTCCTGCCCGGCAACAGCGCTAGAAATTCCTTTGACGTGGCTTGAGACTGTGTCGGTATTTCCCCAAAGAGGAAGGGATGATGCAGCACAACGATAATAAGGATTTCCCTCAGTTATGAAACCAAGGTATCAATACATAGAGGAAGATCACACACCCACTTAAGCAACACATTCACACAAATAATAAATACTTGCAACCCGACGCGTAGGAGAGGTTGTCAACCTCTCAACGGTAAAAAAGATATATTAGGTAATGATAGTTTTGGAAAATAGATCTCGTAAGAACACAAAATAAAATAAGTAAACAAAAAGTGCATCAAGGTATATTTTCGATTAATAGATCTGAAAACAAAAAAGGCAAAATAGTAGATCGGAAAGCAATATGTTGGAAAAGTAGACCCGAGGGGCGTAGGTTTCACTAGTGGCTTCTCTCATAAGTATAGCGCACGGTGGGTGACAAATTACTGTTGGGTAATTGATAGAAGATCAAATAACCACGACGATATCAAGGCAATGATCATTATATTGGCATCATGTCCAAGATAAGTAGACCGAAATGATTCTACATCTACTTCTATTACTCCACACATCGGTCGCTGTCCAACATGCATCTAGTGTATTAAGTTCATGGAGAAATGGAGTAATGCAATAAGAACGGTGACATGATGTACACAAGATCTTCATGTAGGAATAGACCCCCATCTTGTTATCCTTAATGTCAACGATACATGCGTGCATTGCTGCCCCTTCTGTCACTTGGAAAGAACACCGCAAGATCGAACCCATCACAAAGCCCCTCTTCCGATGGCAAGAAAAATTGATCTAGTTGGCCTAACTAAAACAAAGATTCGAAGAAGAAATGTGAGGCTGTAAGTAATCATTCAAATAAGAGATTCAAGAAGATTCAAAGCATACTCATGGATAGAAACAGATCATGAACTCAAAATTCATCGGATCCCAACAAACACACCGCAAAAGTCATTACATCAAATAGATCTCCAAGAGGCCATTGTATTGAGAATCATAAGAGGGAGAGTTAGCCATCTACCTACTGTCTATGGACCCGCAGGTCTATGGTGGACTACTCACGCATGATCGGAGAGGCACCTATGATGAAGATTAACCCCTCCATGATGGTGTTCGATTGGATCTCGAGGTTCTTGAACTTGTGGTGTCTGGAATTGTGTTTCATCGACTCTCCTAGGGTATACCGAATATTTGTTAATGTATAGGGTCGATAGTCGGTGGAGGGGGTCTCGAGGTGGGCACCATCCACCAGGCCACGCCAGGGGCCTCTAGCGCGCCCTGGTGGGCGTTCCCCACCTCGGGCCTCCTTTTGGGTAGGTGTTTAGCCAATCTGGTGTCTTCTAGTCCAAAAAAATCTCCAAACATTTTTAGGACGTTCAGGCTTCGTTTGGTACTGATTTTCTGCGAAGTAAAAAACAAGCAAAAACAACAACTGTCACTTTGGCACTATGTCACTAGGTTAGTCCAAAAAATGATATAAAGTTGTTATAAAATGATTGTAAAACATCCAAGATTGATAGTATAATAGCATGGAACAAGCAAAAGTTATAGATATGTTGGAGACGTATCATGCACACATTCCCATGATGACCCAAATGTATAGGGGATTAATCATAGTCCTTTTGGTAAGTAAGAGTGTCGGACCCAAAAAGGAGCAGAAGGAAATGACAAGCGGTTTTCAACAAGGTATTTTTTGCAAGTGTTATAAGTAAAAGTGATAGATAATTTTGTAGCAAGATAATTTGTGACAAGTGACAAATTTAGAAAGTGTTTAGCAAGGTAGCCCAATCCTTTTTATAGCAAAGGACAAGCCTAAAAGTTCTCTTATATGAAGCAAAGTACTCTCGAGGACACATGTGAATTTACGTCTAGTTACGTTCATCATGTTGAGTTGCTTCGCATTCGTTACTTTGATAATTTGATATGTGGGTGGACCGGTGCTTAGGTGTTGTTCTTACTTGAACTAACAACCGACATATGGTTACCCCCTCTCACAAGCATCCGCAACTACCGAAGAAAAATTAAGATAAATCTAACCATAGCATGAAACATATGGATCAAAATCAGCCCCTTATGGAATAATGCCCAAATAGGGTTTAAGCTTCTGTCACTCTCACAACACATCATCTTCTTAGTACTCTACAATTAATGCCCTCCCTTAGCCCCAAAGTATGGTGAAGTGTCATTGATACGTCTCCAACGTATCTATAATTTTTTATTGTTCCATGCAATTATATTATCATTCTAGGATACTTTTGAGTAATTATTTAGCAATTTGTATTATTTTTGAGGACTAATCTATTGATCAAGTGCCTAGTGCCAGTTCTATTTTTTGTGTTTTTTTTGTTTCGCAGAAATTCCATATCAAACAAAGTCCAAACGTGATAAAAATTTATGATTTTTTTGGAATATATATGAGTTTTGCGAGTCGGAATCAACTTAAGACGATGCCCAAGGGTCCCATAAGCCAACAGGGTACGACCTGGGGGGGGTCCTACCTTGATGGCTTGTGGCAAGCCCTTAAGTCGGTTGAGGCCCTCCTTACGCCATGAAAAGATATTTTCACGATAAAATATCCCCTAAGAATTTCAGCCCGATCGGAGTTACGGATATCCGGATATTTAAGAAACAGTGAAGGGGTTAGAAACCAATCGCGAAAAATAGAAGAGAAACAGAGGGAGAGAGATCCAACCTCAGAGGGGCTTTGATACGTCTCCAACGTATCAATAATAGCTGCTTGTTCCATGCTGTTATATTATCAATCTTGGATGTTTTACAATCATTTTATAACAATTTTATATCATTTTTTGGGACTAACCTATTGACATAGTGCCAAAGTGCTAGTTGCTATTTTTGCTTGTTTTTACTTCGCAGAAAATCAATACCATATGGAGCCCGAACGTCCTGGAAATGTTTCAAGAATTTTTGTGGACCAAAAGACCCAAAATGGTCCAAACAACTACCAGAAACGGGGCCCACCACCAAGCAGGGCACGCTAGAGGCCCCTGGCATGGCCTGGGTGGTGGTGGCCACCCCGAGAACCCCGTCCACCGACTATCGAGAATATAAATTCAGAAATATATGTAAAAACCTAGGGGAGTCGACGAAACACAATTCCATCCGCCACAAGTTCCAAAACCTTGAGATCCAATCTAACACTATCACAAAGGGGTTCATCTTCATCATAGGTGCCTCTCCGATGATGCGAGAGTAGTCCACCATAGACCTAGGGGTCCGTAGGCAGTAGCTAGATGGCTTCCCCTCTCTCTATGATTCTCAATACAATGGTCTCTTGGAGATCTATTTGATGTAATGAATTTTGCGGTGCGTTTGTTGGGATCCGATGAATTTTGAGTTCATGATCACTTTCTATCCATGAATATGATTTGAGTCTTCTTTGCATGATTACTTATAGCCTCGTGTTTTTTATTTGAATCTTTGATTTAGTTGGGCCAACTAGATCATTTTTTCTTTCCATGGGAAGAGGTGCTTTGTGATGGGCTCGATCTTGCGGTGTTCTTTCCTAGTGACACAAGGGGTAGCAAGGCACGCATGTATCATTGCCATTAAGGATAACAAGATGGGATCTATTCCTACATGAATAGATCTTTTATACATCATGTCATTGTTATTATTGCATAACTTCGTTTATCCATGAACATAATACACTAGATGCATGTTGGATAGCGGTCGATGTGTGGAGTAATAGAAGTAGATGCAGAATTGTTTTGGTATACTTATCTTGGACGTGACGCCTATATAGTGATCATTGCCTGGATATCATCATGATTATTTGATATTCTATCAATTGCCCAATAGTAATTAGTTCACCCACCGTGCGCTATATTCATCAGAGAAGCCACTAGTGAAACCTATGGCCCCCGGGTCTAGTTTTCGAACATATTGCTTTCCGATCTACTATTTTTCCTTTTTGTTTTCAGATCTACTAATGCAAAAAAACAGAAATATCTTGCTGCACTTTTTGTTTACTTATTTTATTTTGTGTTCTTGCGAGATCTATTTGCCAAAACTATCATCACCTAATCTATCTTTTTACCGTAGAGAGCTTGAAACCTCTCTTTCGCGTCAGGTTGCAAGTATTTGTTATTTGTATGCAAGTGCTGATTCCGTGGGTGCGTGCTATTCCTCTACGGATTGATACCTTGGTTTCATAACTAAATACTTACCATCGCTGTGATGCATCATCCCTTCCTCTTTGGGGAAATATCGATGCAACCTCAAGCCACGTCAAAGGAATTTCTGGCGCTATTGCTGGGGGGAAGCAATCTCATCTACTAGGTTCCTAATCACAAATCTCATCTCCTTGCAATTTACATTATTTTCCATTTGCCTCTCGTTTTCCTCTCCCCAACTTCACCAATTTTTCATTTTATTCACCCTCTCTTTTTCATTTGCCTTTTTCTCGTCAGATCTCTTGTTCGTCTACTTTTCATTATGGCTAGTTATTCCGTTATTGGGTATACACAAAAAAGTGAGGTTCTTAACTTTAAACAAAGGGGATGAGAGAATCTTAAAGATACTGTGTATAGGATTTGCAATGCTCATAATAGATCTATTTGTAAGGAATCTATCGTTGTTCTCCTTCGTTGTTTTTACGTGGGCATCACCACTTCGTGCAGATTCATCATTGATACGATTACCGGTGGAAATTTCTTTATGTGCCCTACTTTGGATGCTTATAATGCAATAGGAAATCTACTGGGTTCCCCACCTATCATTGTCAATGAAACAATTTTAACTCTTGAGCATGTTATGAAAAGGTTAGATGCTATTGAAAAGAAAATGCTCACCGAGGAAAATATTGAAAATTTGGTAAAGGGATGCATAATCTTGCTAATAAAATTGGGTCAAAGGTGGGAGACGCTCTTAAAATACTAAAGGAAAAGGAACGCATAATCAATAAAAGAATGGAAGAAAGCCCCACTAGAATTGCTAGGTTGGAAGAAATCTTTCATAATTTAAGTTTGGTTTTTTCTACCGATAATAATATTGAAAGAAATACCATTAGTAAATATTGCAAATCCATGCAAGTTCCTATGAATAAGGGTACCACTTCTAGTAGAAACAATTAGGATCCTAAAATGATTGGTATTTATCCCAATTTTGTTAAAGTGGTAAATAGCCTTCATGGCAAGAACACAATTTTCAATTTTATTCCTAGAAGTATTGTCATTGAAAATATGCATGATATATCCTTGAAAAGTTCTTGTTGTTTTCTTAAGGAGTTGGAAACTAAGGATGACAATACTTGAATCTATGTGTTATGCCTAGCTAGGGGTGTAAAACGATAGCGCTTGTTGAGAGGCAACCCAATGAATAAAATATTTTTATCGTTTACTTTCTATTTTTGAGTGTTTGCACAATGATGATCATTTTATTATTGTGTTTTATGTTTTATTTAGTGTTTGTGCCAAGTAAAGCCTTTAGGATGATTCATAAGATGAGTAGAAACAATGCTGAAATCTGAAACAAAAGCTTTGTCTCAAGTGCACGAATTTTCATTTTTAATGGAACATGATAATAAGCTGAAATTTTAACACGGTATTGGTATAAAAATTCTTTACGTTGTCCTGATTTTTTAGAATTTTTAGATTTATAGAAGTCTGTGTAGAGTATAGATTACTACAGACTGTTCTTTGTGAAACTGGTTATGTTTTCGTTGCATTTTGTGCTTGTTTTGATGAATCTATGGCTTGTATCGGGGGGTATAAGTCATGGTAAAGTTAGAATACGGTATATATAATGCAATAATAAAATGAATGGGCTTACAATGGTACTTGAAGTGGTTAGTTGCTTTATTATACTAACCGATCTCACGAGAATTTTGTTAAGTTTTGTGTGATTGAAGTTTTCAAGTTTTGGGTGAGATCTTGATGGATGAAGGAATAAGGAGTAATAAGATCCTAAGCTTCGGAATGCTACCGAACCCCAAGATATTATCAAAAGGGTAACAAGCAACTAAGCTCGGGGATGCCGTGAGTGGCATCCCCTCTTTCTTCTAACAACCATCGGTATTTTACTTGGAACTATATTTTTATTCATCACATATCATGAGTTTTGCTTGGAGCGTCTTGTATCTTTGCTTTATTTGTTTTTATCCTTTCTGCACACATCTATTTGAGAGATCCAAAATTATTCTACGATTTACTAGAATTTCTCTTTATGCTTCACATAAATCTATTGAGCAAAGGATAACTCTAGTGCTTCACATAACTCTAGTGCTTCACTTATATCTTTTTGAGCACGACGTGCTTTCACATGTTTGAAGAAATGCTCTCATGCCTCAACTATCTTAATTTGAGAGTTATTAATTTTGAAGAAATCCTCTCATGCTTCACTTATATTATTTTGAGACATGAATCTTGTATGCTCATGTTCTTCACTTATATCCATGTGAGCTTGTCAAAAGTAATAGCAATATCTGAAACTAGTCCCAGAGTGATAGATATTAAAGAAAGATCATTGCACAAATTAAACTTAATTTTTTGTAATTGTTTTGAGATATGACAATAGTAATATGTGAGTTATGTTAATGAGTAATTATGCTTAGTAAGAATATTGATGTTAAGGTCTGTGATTCCCTATGCAAGGACGAAAGTCAATAGTTGTGCTAAGAAATGACATCCTACTTATGGTGCATTACTCGGTGTTAGTTATGCTTAATGCTCGATTATGTGATTTTTTGTTTCTTGGTTGGATGCTTCTCAATCTATTTCTCGCCTTTACTTTTACTTAGTAGAAATACTTCTTGTGCATCCGAAATCTTTAAACCCAGTTTTGCCATATGAGTCCACCGTACCTACCTATATACGGTATTTCCATGCCGTTCCAAGAAAATATGTATGTGCCATCTCTAAATTTTCAAAATAAAATTTACCTTTTGTGTGCCCGTACCGCTCATGAAACGGTAGGGGGTGACTGATGTTTTTCCATGCTAGATGTGTTATTCTCAAGATGATTGTTTATTCACTTGTCATTGCACGAGAGTATGGCGGTAATAGGGATGCCCAGTCCCGAAATGAAAAGAAAGAAAAAATATTTATGTTGTCAAATAATAAATTCTTGGAAAGTGTTGGTATGGAAGGAAACCGTGGATTCGGCTAGCCATAGAATGTAGAAGTATGGTGGAAAATGGAATAAACTTTATTTTTTGTTTGGGAACCGCTTATGATGTATCTAGCATGGAAAGATATTAAAATCTCCCAGTCGTTTTCGTTGACAGGAAAGGCATGCCACCCATAATATTTTTCTCTATCAATTTAAACGCTTGAGCTCTGACACCTCTATAAATCTCTACTTCCCTCTACGAAGGACATATCTATTTACTTTATGCAATTTTTATTTTCAATTTGAGTCTCCATCTTCTCTTATAAAGCACCAACTAGGAGGCACTATGATCATACTTGAGCATTAGGTGTAGCTAATATTCGAGTGTGTATTGTGAATGGATCAATGATTAAGCATGATGGGCTAGGGATAACTTGTTTTAGTGTTGATATTTTGAAATACATGGTTGCTTGTAGATATGCTTGAGTATTAAAGTTTACATGTCAAAACTAGATTATTGCTTTGAACCATCTAAAAAGTCCAAATGAACCATGCTACAAAGAAAACAATATGTGATGAACATGTTAGTCAGCATTCCACATCAAAAATTCTATTTTTATCATTTACCTACTCGAGGACGAGTAGGAATTAAGCTTGGGGATGCTGATACGTCTCCAACGTATTTATAATTTTTCTTGTTCCATGTTGTTATGTTATCAATCTTGGATGTTTTACAATCGTTTTATAACAATTTTATATCATTTTTTGGGACTAACCTACTGACAGAGTGCCAAACTGCAAGTGGTTGTTTTTGCTTGTTTTTTACTTCACAAAAAATCAATACCAAATAGAGCTCGCACGTCCTGGAACTTTTTGGAGAACTTTTGTGGACTAGAATACCCAAAGTGGGCCAAGCAACTACCAAAGAGGTGGCCCAGGGGGGCCACCACCCACCAGGGCGCGCCAGAGGCCCCTGACATAGCCTGGTGGGTGGTGGCCACCTCGGGAACCCCTCCACCTACTATCAAGCCTATAATTCAGAAATATTCACAAAACCATAGGGGAGTCGATGAAACACAATTCCAGCCGCCACAAGTTCTAGAACCCCGAGATCCAATCTAACACCATCACAGAGGGGTTCATCTTAATCATAGGTGCCTCTCTGATGATTTGTGTCTAGTCACAATAGACCTACGGGTCCGTAGGCAGTAGCTAGATGGCTTCCTCTCTCTCTGTGATTCTCAATACAACGGTTTCTTGGAGATCTATTTGATGTAATGACTTTTGCAGTGTGTTTGTTGGGATCCGATGAATTTTGAGTTCGTGATCAGTTTCTATCCATGAATACGATTTGAGTCTTCTTTGATCCCTTATTTTCATGATTACTTATAGCCTTGTATTTCTTCTTCGAATCTTTGGTTTAGTTAGGCCAACTAGATCGATTTTTCTTGCCATGGGAAGAGGTGCTTTGTGATGGGTTCGACCTTGCGGTGTTCTTTCCCAATGACAAAAGGGGCAGCAAGGCTCGCATGTATCGTTGCAATTAAGGATAACAAGATGGGGTCTATTCCTACATGAATAGATCTTGTCTACATCATGTCACCGTTCTTATTTCATTACTCTGTTTCTCCACGAACTTAATACACTAGATGCATGCTGGATAAGGGTCGATGTGTGGAGTAATAGAAGTAGATGAAGAATCATTTCGGTCTAGTTATCTTATACATGATGCCTATATAATGATCATTGCCTAGATATCATCATGATTACTTGATCTTCTATCAATTACCGAAGAGTAATTTTTTTCATCCACCATGCGCTATACTCATGAGAGAAGCCAATAGTGAAATCTATGACCCCCGGGTCTACTTTTCCAACATATTATTTTTCGATCTACTCTTTGGGGAAATACCGACACAGTCTCAAGCCACGTCAGGCTCCTGCCCTTCGGGAGCCATAGAAGCCATGGAACAGAGAGGAAACCCTCCTCCCACCTAGGGAGGAGGCCAAGGAAGAGGAAGATGGAGGGGGATCTTTCCCCCTCTCTCCCGGTGGCACCGGGGCGCCGCCAGGGCAACCATCGTGATGGCGATCTACATGAACAACTTTGCTGCCGTCACCACCAACACTCTCACCCTCTATGCAGCGGTGTAAAACCTCTCTTCCCCACTGTAATCCCTAATTAAAATGATGCTTAATGCTATATTTTATTATCCAATGATGTGTGGCTATCCTATGATGTTTGAGTAGATCTCTTTTACCCTACAGGTTAATTGTGGTATGATGTTATTGATGTGAATTTTATGTTGGTATGGTGTTGTCCTAAGGTGCCTTTCGTGAGGCACGCACGTGAAGGATTCACGCTGGAGGGTTATCAACGTGTTCATGATTCGCTTATAGTGGGTTGGTGAGTGACTGAAACACAAACCCGAGTAAGGGGATTGTTTACATATGTGATTAAAGGGGACTTGATGTTTAACGCTATGATTGGGTTTACCTTAATGATTTCTAGTAGTTGTGGATGCTTGCTAGAGGTCCAATCATGAGTGCATATAATCCAAGTATGGAAAGTGTGTTAGCATATGCCTCTCCCTCATTGCATATGATAAGCATCTATAATGTTATATTCAATTGGCTATGGACAATATTTCTCTTGCGTTACACAAAAAAGATCTGTACTATACAATTTACTTTATTGTTCTTTATCTAAACATCCCCTAACTTTTATTTACTTGCTCTTTATTATCTTACAAAACTATCTATTACACCTACTAAGTACTTCTAGTTTCTTTCCTCCATAGTAGTTTCATACTTGTTCTAGTTAAAGTAAGCGTTAGCTTGCGTAGATTTGTATCGGTGGTCGATAGAAATTGAGAGAATATTGATTCTACATTTAGCTCCTCATTGGGTTTGACACTCTTACTTATCAAAAAAGGCTACAAATGATCCCCAACACTTCTGGGTTATCAAACCTTTTCTGGCGCCATTGCCGGGGAGCAATAGCGTAGTGGTTGATATTCTCGTGCATGCTTGTTTGCTTTATCACTAAGTAATTTTTATTTTCCATGATAAGTTGTTTTCTATCTTTAGATATGGGTAGGGAAGGCAAAATACAAAAAAATTAGGTGTACTTGCTGCTCCAAAAGTTGAGGAACCACTAGTGTTCCATACTACTGAAGCTTATTACTTGGATCATCTTAGATCGCTTTGTGCTCCCGCTGAAAACCCAACTAGATTAGTTGAGGGAAATCATTAAATGAGCATGCTTATTATGTGCGACACCACATATCTCAAAAACAGAAATTCTTTTGGCATCAAATTAATACTTTTTGTTGCTATGCTTGCAATTTACGCGAAATACATGATTGTACTTGTTCTTCTGAAGAAACTAAAAACACCTTCCCTACCAATGTGTGTTTAATGATAATGAAATACTATCTTATTATGCCAAGGAGGATTATTTTTATTATGATGTTGAACAATTTGAAGAATTTGTTGCTGTAAAGGGTGCTTATGAAATTGCTTCTTTGATTTAAAAGTAAGATGTTACTCTTTACATATCTGAAAATTTTGACGTACTCAAATATTGCTATGAAAACTATGCTTATAATGCTTATGTTAAGGAATTTATTGAAAGAATGACTACTTCGTTTGAAGAGACTAATATTTTGCATGAATCTATGGAAGAAGAAATTGCTAAAACTGTGAGCTCGTTAGATGAAAAAGATGAGGACGAGAGCGAAGAACAAAAGGAGGAAGATCGGATTAGCTACTCATGCCCACCTTCTAATTATAGTAACTCTTGAACTCATACATTGTTTAATTCCCTTCGCACATACGGAAGGATGAATGCTATGGTGATTTCTTTAATCCCTTGGATTCGTTTGAAATATCCCTTTTTTATGAACTTGATGCTTGCTATGCTTCTGGCCGTGATGCCAATATGAATTAAGATTATGGAGATGAACTTGCTATAGTTCCTTATGTTAAGCATGAAATTTTTGATAAGTCACCCATATATGATTGTCCTATTATCTTTTTGAATTCTCCCAACTACACTATATCGGAGAAGTTTGCACTTATTAAGGATTATATTGATGGGTTGCGTTTCACTATCACACATGATGATTTTTATGAATATAATATGCATGTGATTGCCGCTCCTACGTGCAATTATTATTAGAGAGGAACCAAATCGTCACCTCTCTATGTTTCCAATACTATAAAATTGCAAGAAACTACTTATGATATGTATTGGCCTTTACTTGATGTGCATGAATTGGTCTTGTATGACATGCCAATGCATAGGAAGAGATTTATAATTCATAGATATATATCACTTTGTGCTCACTACTTAATTATAAATCATTGTTAATTAAAATTGGCTTTGACATACCTTGGGATCCGGGTGGATCAATTACTTGAGCATTATATGCCTAGCTTAGTGGCTTTAAAGAAAGCGCAACCAGGGAGACAAACCGGAAGTTTTAGAGATTCATTTATTTCTTTTGTGTGCTTATAAAATAATTAAAACAAAAAATAAAGTGGCGAACTTAAAATCTTTTTCAAAAAGAAAAGTGAAAGTGAGAATGACGAGCACCGTTGAAGTGGGGGCTAGCCTTGAACTTTGTCCATGCCCATGGAAACTTTGTGAATCTTGATTATGGAGAAAATTCAACAAAAATAATTATCCCCTTGTACAAATCCATTGTATTATAAAAATAATGTGCCAAGATTACCCTTAGGATGCTTAAATTGCTTGTTTGATATGTATTGCACAAAAATAGAAACTTTGGCCGTAGTCTTTGATTTTTAGTATTTTACTGGAATGTCAGAAGGTTCTGAACTTCTTACACAGTACTACTATACAAATTTTATACTGCTTGCTAATTTTCCCAAATTATTTGAGTTACATAAGTATGGTGTTCATCCGCATCTTTATATACTATCCTGTTTTTCACATATTGCTGTTATAGTTGTTTTGCGTGCTTATGTTTGAATTCTTGTTGAGCCCCATTGACATGCGAGCTATAGAATTGTGATATCATACAGTGAGTAATGTTAGATTATAATTATGCAATAATGTTATGGCAGGACATGATGGGATTTGATGTTATATGTACTAACCTTTCTAATGAAAGTTCTGTTAAGTTTTGTGTGGATGAAGTGTTCGAAGATCTAGGAGGTATTGATATGAGAAGAATAAGGAGAGGCAAGAGCTCAAGCTTGGGGATGCCCAAGGCACCCCAAGTAAATATTCAAGGATACTCAAGCGTCTAAGCATGGGGATGCCCCAGAAGGCATCCCATCTTTCTTCTTCAACAATTATCGGTATGTCTCGGTTTCGTTTTGTTCACATGATATGCATAAATTCTTGGAGCATCGTGTGACTTCTATTTTCCTTTTGGAAATGCACCATGCTGGTTTGGGAAGTCCATGGTTGATTTGTCGAATGCTCGTTGCACGTCACTTATATTTTTTGAGTATGGCTTTATAGAATGCTTCATGTGCTTCACTTATATCATTCGAAGTTGGATGCATGATTCTCTACATATAGAAAACCATTATTTGTAGAACGCTCTATCGGTGTACTAAAGTATGGGATTTTTAGTACCTCGTACTTGTGCATGGATAGTTGTAGCCATACCAGCGGCAAGGCCTGCCAGGGAGCAACTGAGAACAAATACAACAACATTGAGAAGGCATACAAGTCAACAAGTCAAAGGCCGAAGGCTGGGACCCCGGCAAGATCTTGCCGGAATAGCCTATGGAGCCCAGGCAAGGCAAAGCCCCAGCAAGAACCCGCCAATGCAGAGGTCAGGTGTCGTTCCACCTGGGCACGTGTCGAGGCGCCGACGATGGAAGGGCTAAGTGGTGCCGATGGGACGGGGTCCTGTCCCGTCCCATGGATGGTTAGAGGCACCAAACGGAGCATTAAATGCGCCTGTCCTACATCGTCAGAGTTAGGTATGATAGCACTGTAGCTCTATACACCTCGTGTATGCAGTGTACGGCACTGTTGGTGACCTCTTCGAGAGTATAAAAGGAGACCCAGGGCGTTACGGTAGAGGACTTTTGGACTTTGGAACTCCTGGACTTTTGGATCTCTCGAGCCTATTCTGCATGAGTAGCAGCTATGTATTGTAGCGCTCCCAGAACCAGAGCTAGAACTCATCCAATACAACCAAGCATGAGTAGGGTTTTACGCATCTTTGCGGCCCGAACCTGGGTAAAATCCCTCGCGCAACTCGTTCGTCCTGCTCTTTGCGCACTCCCATCTCCTTGCTGAACCGAAAAAGGATCCTCCCGATCCCATAGGTGTTCGTCCCCCACAATATCTTTGGCGTGCCAGGTAGGGGGATTGGCTGCGTAAACCTGGTCCAACGACCAGTGCGTCAGTTCCTTCGCCATATCCATCGCCATGGATCCCAAGAAGAAGGGTTTCATGGCGGTGGAACCCTACACGTCCGTCGCGCCCATAGCCGCCCAAGATGGCGACGGAGTGGGCGCGGGCGAAGGGAGCGGAGACCCTATGCCCACGCGGCGCTCTAATGATCAAGGCCAAGGAAGCGGCGACGCCCGCCGCGGAAACGCTCACGGCGGCGGCGGAAACCCCCGCGCCGCTGGGCCTCAAGACGGGGCTGCACTGCTTGCGGGTGGTATGGTGAACTCCGGGGACGGAAGGGCACCTTCCAAGACACCCACGCCGGCGCGTACGTCGCGACCTTCCCAGGATGCACGCGAAGAGCAGTGCCGCGGTGTTGGTGATTCTCAACGTCCCCACGGAAAAGCTCTTGCGCATCGTTCCCAAGATGCGTGGGACCATCATGCAAGCCAGCATGCTAGTGGGAGTGGCATGCAAATCGAGGGACCATGATGGAGCTCCTTCTAACACGGTTAGGAGTCATATCACCTCACATTCTTCGCGCCGTTCACTGCCGACCACGTCAGAAGAAGCAATGGCACGGGCAAAACTACTCCTGAACTTCCCTCCTACTTCGGAGAAGCTCGACGAGTGGAGAGACACCATTCAAAGCCTCCTCAGCCTCGCTGACAAGTTTCGGTCCACCGAGCCGGCTCGCGTCAGTGACGAGAAGGCGGGAGGCGGTGCGACCAAGGTGCACTCTCCTTCACAGTGGCAACACCGGTCACCGACTCGACGGATCAACGCTTGCGATGGTTACTTGACGACGTCGTGTGATCCACGGACTCACCACGACCAGCGTCAAGTTCTTCGGGAGCGAAGCAAAGAAGACGCTCGAACTACGATCGAGCGATGGCGGGAAGCACGCCATCAATCTAATAGCGCGGGGACCCACTGTAGACAAACCCGCGCCAGGGTATCCTGTCAGCCTGCCTTACAAGGTGGGTTGTCCAGCGTTTACCCATGAGCTGCGGCAAGTCCAGTGGCCCAATTCCCACACGTTCAAGCCAGAGGTCCCGGAGAAATACGACGTCAAGACTCACCCGTCGGAGTTCCTGAGCATCTACACCATTGTGGTGCAGGCTGTCGGGGCTCGTGACGACAAGATACTCACCAAATACTTACTGTTGGTGCTTAAGCCCAACATCAGGTCGTGGTTGATACACTTGCCGGAAGGATCCATTTCTGCCCGGGCAGATCTGTGCCATGAGTTTGTTGGCGCCTTTATCAGAGGTCATCAAGCTCCTAGCCAGGAAAGTGATTTACATCTCATCCCTCATAAGGAGGGCGAGACTTTGCACAAGTACATACAGAGGTTCAGCTGCATACACCACAACATACCAGACGTTCATCCTGCCGCTGTTATCAGCGCTTTCCATCAGAATATGCGCAACCGCAGGATGCGGTAAGAGCCGGAGATGAACAAGGTGAGAGATGTTGTCGAGTTCTATGCTCTGGTGTATTAATGTGCTTGGGATGAAGAAGGGAGGAGGCTCCTCGGCGAAGACGTTGGCGCAGGAGTCGACTCTGAGGATGAGGACACCACCACACTGGCAAAGAATGGTCAGTGGCGTAACAAGAAGCGCTAGGGCAAGGCCATGCTTGCCGTCGAGGGATCCGACAACCCCGGCACTGCCAAGAAGGGCAAGGTTTATGACCCCAGAAAGGATGTTTCCAGGTGCGTCTCCTGTCAGTCTTTGGCGGCTGCCGACAAGCCAGAAGGCTCCGTCAAGCAGTATTGTTAGATCCACCCCACCAAAGGCCACGATCTCCAGGATTGTCGGGAAGTTGAGAAACTTTCCAAGAAGCAAAAAGCCGAGTATGAGAGGCGAGACAAGGAGAAGGGACAAGATGGTGCAGAGGGGTCTAGAAAGAAGTGCAATGGCCGTGGAGGTCGCCGCGGCAAGGCCAAGCAATAGAAAGACCGACCCGCTAGTGGTCCTGACAAGCAAGAAGGCGGTGATGATGATGTTGAAGAGGATGGCGAGTCCAGCGAGCAAGAATTCCAGAGAGCTACAGACGCCATGTTTGTCGATGGAGGTGCCTCGTTGCATTCTTCCCACCGCCAACTTAAACAGTGGGTGCTTGAGGTTAATGTGACTGAGCCATCTGTCGGCGTCCGGATGCCTTTGAAATGGTCCAACACGCCTATCATTTTAGACATTGAGGATCACCCTGATCGCATAACTGTGGTTGGGTGTTTGCCGTCGTTGGTCTCACCAATGATTCACAACCTCAAAGTGAAAAAATGTTAGTTGACGGTGGGGCCGGATTGAACTTGATCTCACCCGAGGTGGTCAAGAGATTGCAAATTCCTGATGGACATCTCGAGGAAACGGGCTCGTTTCAGGGGTTCAATCTAGGAAGGAGACAACCCAAGGGAAAGATCACACTTTCGGTAACATTTGGTAGCGATATGAACTTCAGGACGGAGAAGGTTGTTTTCGACGTCACCAAGATTTCGTTGTCGTACAATGGGATCCTTGGCCGTCCAGCATTAGCTAAGTTCATGGCGGCGTCGCACTATGCCTACAACGTATTGAAGATGCCCGGGCCGATGAGCGTCATCACTGTCAAGTCTGACAAGAAGGACGCGCTTATCTGTGCCGATCAACTCTACCGGGAGGCAGTTGCAGTATCTATAGGGTAACGTAGCAGAAAACAAAAAAAATTCAACCTACGCACCAGCCTAGGACCACTATGGAGACTGCATACAAGGTTTGATCATTTCGTTACCGACTCGTAGCACAACAGAAGTAGAGTCGATGACGATCGGCAGTGCAGATCCCCGTAGCTAGGATTTTACAACCTCCCAACAACGAGGATGTATGCCCTCATCTGCCCCGCGGATAGTCCTCCGGGAGGCGGTCGGACAGTCCCCCGGATGATGTCGTGGACAGCCCTTCGGGAGGACCTCCGAAACATGGACTGTCACTCAGACAGCCCTTCGGGAGGACCTCCAAAACTCGGACCGTCACACGGACAGCCCTTCGGGAGGCACTCTCGAACTAAGACCAAAACTACGATCTCTCAACAGAGTTGCACACATACGGTGTCATCTATCCGGCAGGGCTTCGCCGTCCAGAACTAGTTCCTGCCGGAACTCACACAACCTTTCGGCTCTACAAAACTATTTTGCTGGGAGGGAGAGAAGAAGCCAGATCATTGCAATGGCACTTGTATGTGATAAAGAGTGAGTTTTTGGGCTGCCTCCTCACCCCTATTTATAGGGTGAGAGACTATGGTAAAAATACCAAAATGCCCTTAGATATTTTCACTATTCATAATAGTGATTCCACTATTCATAAATAGTGTTTCTCACTATTCACAATAGTGTTTTCCACTATTCGTAATAGTGTTTTCACTAGTCATGAGATATTTTCTCCCAATAGTGTTCCCACTATTCATAATAGTGTTTCCACTATTCACGAGATATTTTCTCCCAAAAAGCAGTTTCACTATTCACGACGACATTTTTCAGCGTCCGGTCGAGCTGAAAATATTTATGTGGGCTTAGAACATTTCCAGTACCCCACTAAAATAATTTTCAATGCGATCCGGAACAATTCCGGATTAGTGATTTTCATCTGCGAAAAGCATCTGAAGCGGTTCCAACAGCTCCGGAACATTTCCGGTTTTTCTTCCGGAAAATTCCCAGAAGTTTCGAGAATGATTCTGGCACCCTCCAAGAATTATCAAGCATGTGCCAAAACCAATTTGACTTAATGGTATCCCCTGAAACAACTTTTTAGTTTCACCGAAACTGTTCCGGTGTTCTCTTTTCGGAAATTTTTCGCTGTCCGAAACTTTTTCGGTGATTTTCTCTCAGACTCCATGTCTAGTATTCAGCAGATAGATGACCCTTAAGCGTGTGACCCTATAGGTTCAGTGAAGCATAGACATGACCCGGAACCCTTTCGATCAATGATCAACATCAGAGCCGTGGACACCCATATTGACCCCTATACCCACACGAATGAATTTCGAGTGAACTTCCAGTTGTCATGTGCTATTCCTGTTGCTTCGCGATATGTTACAAATACCCGAGGTGAGACATGTTGGCATCCCCGTGGATCAACAACTTGTCCACTATGCCCGTTACCTCGTTACCGGCATTGTTCTCTTTTCTCGTTCCCGTGTTCCGGCATCCCCGTGATCAAAGCACAAAGGGTCTGGCCAGACGATGATGGATGCCGTAACACCGAGAGGGCCCACAGATGTCTCTCCATCGTCGGAGGAGCAAATCCCAATCTTGAGCTATCAAGTTACTTGACATACTTTTCCATGAACCCGTAAGCCGCCGTAATAGCCACCCATTTACGGATGACGTTTAACAAACCCCAAAGTTCATGAAGCAAGCATGAAGAAACTCGATACTCTCATGGTCTAAGGAATTATGCAAACATTAACTTCTCTGTGTTATTAACCATTAACTTATGATGAATGTATCTCATAGCATAAGATCAATTCGGGTCGATTCAACACAAATGTTCTTCTAACATTGTGCCCTCAAAATTGCCGGCATAGCCATGCCCATGATCAGGAAAACAGGATCATCATGCAATACTTGAGCTAGTCTTAGAGGCCAAACTAGGAATACAATTTCCCGTTTATTATTCCACACGTGCATATGAGTCTTCCTTCAAGCCTCGTGGTTATTGTAGACTCGAGAACCATAGCAGTTATAGCATGGAACATAAACCTAATTATGAACAGGGAGATAATCAATAACATTTATTATTGCCTCTAGGGCATATCTCCTATAGACTCCCACTTGCACTAGAGTCAATAATCTAGTCAATGCTAATGCACTTTACACCTATGGCATACTGGTGTAAAATATGCTTCGCTTGTGGTATAGCGT
This sequence comes from Hordeum marinum, assembly GCA_022496015.1. NCBI lineage: Eukaryota > Viridiplantae > Streptophyta > Magnoliopsida > Poales > Poaceae > Hordeum > Hordeum marinum. The sequence goes on along the minus strand of CM039678.1, from coordinate 178,811,440 downwards.
GATGTCCAACGGATCTGACAACTTCAGCTTCGTGTGTAACTTCGCATATCCTCGCATTTTCATGCTATCAAAAAAATCGTATTTTGTGTGAACTTGGCTTTGCATATGTGTGAATCATTGGTCTAAACCTGATTCCTCAGACTGAGCTTTGGAGCAACTATCTGCAATAGTGTCTCATAGACCAAAGGCATCTTGGAACCATACTAAGTTCATGAATGAACTATATGATTCAACAACTTCTTTGTCGCTTCCAAAGCGTCAACATACTTAGCCTTTGTTATAGAATTCGCCACAGTATCTTGTTTGGAACAATTTCCAGCTACCGTGCCACCATATTGTGTATTACACAAAACCCTTAACTTAAATCGAAAATCGCATGGAGCATTGATTGAGACTGTATTGATGTAATTACTTACAACGAGCACTTCATAACCTCTGCTTGCGAGAAAACATGTTATCAGCACTACTCTAGTACTTAATGACATCTTTCACTGTTGTCCCATGATCAGTACTTTGATCACTTTTGTATATATACTCGCAACAACTTGGGAGTATCGGAAATATCTAGTTGTTTTTACATACCATGGAATACATGATTAATCCAAACACTAGAGTGTGTGGAATCTCCATCATGTATTTTACTCGTCAGTGTTTTGGGACACTGAGTCTTGCAAAAACCCTTTCCATGTGACTTCGGCAAGAATAACTCCTTGGCATTTTTAAATGCTAAAAGGTTTTAGCACCTTGTCAATATGTATTCATTGCTTAGCCCCATTAGGTAAATCTATCTCCATAGATCATCATGTCTAATAATGAGGCTATTTAGCCTAAGCACTTCATCGCAAAACTATTTTTAAATGTAGTCCTAATTCGTGTCAAGAAATTTATTTCCAATTAACAATGTGTCAAGCACATAACGTTTTAGAAATATTATTATGCTCCCACTTACTTTCTTGAATCACAAGCATCTTCGTTACCCATTGATGAAGTCAAAAACCCTTTTGACCATTTTATCAAACCACGAAGATTCCAACTCCATTTTGCTCTCTTCTGTCTATTGCTGAAACTCTGAAGTTTGCATACTTACTACATCCTCTGGATCGACAAATTACTTTGGACTGTATGACATACAAGTCCTAGGTTTCATTTCCATCAGATGGGAATCCTTTTGTCATCCATGTTTCATATCTCATGATTGATATATGTATTAATTGCTAGTTCAACCCGAACTGACCTTAAGCATCGCTACGGTGAAACAACCTCATCGTAGTCAACTCCTTGAACTTGTTATTTCAACAAGTCGAGCTTTATGGATAAAATATTTTTATCTGTATAAGTTTTTAGTTCCATAAATATTCGTTAGACTCTAAGTCCTCTAAAAGGAGTATCAAGGTTTTAATCTTGAATCACTTATATGGAAACTATCTCGGATTGTATTGGCATTTAGCCAATCCCGGAGTCAGGGCCCATCAACGCTTCCTTGTGTATTGTAGGTATACTGTCGTCTAACAACTATATCTCATTTACGCACCTGACAGGTTTGTACGAGCTTTGCCTACGTGGTTCAGCTGCACGTTCGACCGAAGTCCATACATTTTATTGTAGAGACTTCCGTATCAGTCGTAGTAGGAAACAACGGAATCACTTCCAGGGTTTCTTTCCTTTGAACTGATGATGAAGATACTGGTTATCTCGTCGAGTTGCACTGTCCTCCCACTCACCTTTTGTAAGAACTATTCTCTTTAAAAGCATACCGTTTTGTGGCAAAACCCTTTGCCTCGGTATAGTGGTGGGGGAATAGCCAAGACTTGGGATAACCATACAGAGTAGCACTTGTCTGATTCTGAATAGGTTTGTAACCTTTTACACAAGCCCCATATTCCAGATGTTTAAGAAAAGATATAACATGGTTGGGCGTACCATACCATGGCGTTATTTCAACAGACCTGATGGATCTCTTTTCAGTGTAAAAGCCACAGTCTCTAAAGCATCACCCTATAAAAGGGATAATCGCAAACCTATTTATGTCATCTTTGATCTTACCATGTCATAAATGGTTCGCTTACATCTTCATGGACTTTCCACTTGCAGTGGTGTTCCGGGAGGTGCAAGTTATGAAACACTTTTCACAACTCATCAGACATTCGCTAAACTTGTAACTCCAATATTCCTTTCCGCAATCAAATTGCAGAAACATAATTTTCTTGGTACAATAAATTCTACTTCATTTTTGAAAACCTTTCGAATGATTTCAAAAGATCCAGACTTACGTCTCATCAAGTAAATATCCATATATCTACTTGAGTCATTTTTGAAGGTAGACAAATCCACTGTTTGCAACAACATTTATCGGACTACATACATCAAACGTATGATCACCAATAAGTTCTTTGCTTGTTCCTTATGGCTTGTGAACGGTATTTTAATTAGTTCACCTTTTGGAGGAAAGTTGCAAGTGTCAGATGATTCAAAATCGAACGACTTCAAAATCCATCATAATGGAATTTTCCATGTGGGTTTCTCCAATGTGACCAAATGTAGTGCCACACATATGTGGTATTCTTTTAGTCTTGCGACATTTAGCGTCAGTGTTATGGATGTATCATATTTCCATCAATATTCATAACATACATCCCATCTAGGATGGAAGCATGGCCCTTCATGTTATTCATAATATTAAACAACAATTGTTGTTTTTATGAACAACTCTTTTGCAACAAACATTGTGCAATGGGCTAGAGTGTATGAAACTCTAAAATGAATTATAAAAGTAAATCCAGAGGTAATGTATTATTATCAATATTCATAACATACGTCTCATTCATAATGAAAGTATGGCCCTTATGTTATTCATAACACCGAACATGAAAAGTTCTCTGATGAACAACCTTCTTACATGAAACTCTAAAATGAATTATGAAACTTAATACATAGGGAATACACCGATGGAAGGCATAGTAACATTTACTATGTTCCCTGTGTGTATCTAAACCTCCTCCCTGGCTAGACTTTTAGGCCATAGTAGTTCTTACATCAAGTTGCAACAGAATGCAATCGAGCGGGTATCTTTGTGACCAACTCACAATACCCAAGATTAGTGATTAACATGTTTAACCATAATTCCCAAGAACTATATCTTTGACCAGCCTTCTATACATCAAAAACTTGTATGCCATTCATACATGAGCTGGATATTCCAGTCTTCTATCCTTTTGCCATTATACTTTTAACAACTTAACTTTTTAGTATTTCTCCTACTCTCAGAAGAAGCACCCAACTTAAGAGTGGTGTTAGCCCCGGACTTCCTAGGCGTGAAAGTCTTACTAACACCCTTCGGACACTTCCTTTCTCTTTAAGTTGTTGTTTTATTCACCTTTCATCATATGTCAGGCGTTCTCTTGGATCCCTCTCTTATCAGTCTAATGCATAGTAAACTCCTTTACTAATAGTTTGCAAACAAACATTGCTTTGGATATCTCATATCTTTTAGCTTTTGTCTGGCTCTGAAAATGATTTTCAGATTGCATGAATATCACATAACTATCCAAAATTTCGAAGTTCCGGTCTCATGGAAACAAACATATTGCACTTTGACTGAAAAGGAATTCTAGCTTTTGGATTGAAGGACGAGAGTCGTATGATCCATAGCATTAGTGGGAGAATACCGAAAGCATGCGATAGGACAAAGTCCTTCTCGGCACTCTTGACGACAATCCTCACATTTTAATAGGGAAGGTGGAAACGCGAGCCATTATCCTACAACTATTATGCAATCTACACTTAGAGAAAGTTCACAATTAATTGCACTGAGAATTAAAAGAATTAATTCTATAGTGCGCTCCCACTCAAATCAACATCTCTCATAATTGATTGTGAGTGATACAAGACCCGCATTTAAATTGTTCGCCATTGGTGTAACACCACTGATGACGAAAATCTCAACTGGTAGGCCAACTTGCCAATCACATCTCTATGTGACTCTTGTTCATCTTTCGATGTCTGTGTTCCAAGCTCATGACGGTCATGCCTGAACGTCAATACAACCAAGTGACCTCGCTGCGAGGTCTCAACTCACCCGCCTCACACTTCTCTAATCGTTTGTACCCGTGTGACATGGCGCACCCCGAAAAAAAGGTGCCATGACGGTGCTACACTTGGGAGAACACTAACTACTTGATATTTTTTTGTGAGAGAACACCCTAATAAAAAGCGACTACCGCGCAATCAAGAAGGGTGCATCATAAGGGATAAACATCTCAGTCAATTCATAATAGCATGATATGGTATAGCCCTTTCTGACGGAGAAGTCTTTCATTTCTTCGTCTTCGGCATTCGCGTCGATGTTCACCTTCGCAAAGATTGCCACCACCTTGTCGATGCACTAGGTAATATTGCTATCTCTATAGATAATAAACTAAGTGCATTACATAAGGTTGACATGCAGGTCTTTAAATTGCAATCATATGGCTCCAGCCATCATGACGAATCATGACACGCAGGTCATGTTAATTACATCATATAGTCATCTCATACATAATCAAATTAATATGAGCATTGCTATACCACATCATATGCACATGCAAACCATCCTGCAAAACCAAGCTAGACGCCTCCAATCGGTTCATGCAAAAACTTATTTTACGTGGCTTCTAAGGTTTTGAAACAAACCGAATCTACCAACGTCCATCATCAAGTATGATAATTCAAGTTGCTAGATTAACTTTCCACGGTGTATGAAACACGAGATAATAAAATCTCAAGCCCCATACTAAACTTCGTCATATGCATGACCCCCATGCAGATCGCATCTGCATTGCCCTTTTGTCTGCGAAACATCCATCTTTCTCAACTATGGTGGAACCCAAAGAACTGTTAGCATTTCGTTGATCTGTCAATCAACATACTCAGGAGTAGCATGAAAGGATCACGGATTGCTAGAACTTTGTGAGATTCCACCATGCCGTTAAGATCAGGATTACGCAAATTCCAGGGAAGCAACAAGAACATCGGGTTACAGATTTCATCTACTACCCGCACAAATAATTTTTAGTAATAGATCTCATCTACTACCTAATTATATTGTGCCACACCCATACATCTCTATGTATTCTAGATCGCAACCTGCATCTACGCATAGCACGGCTCTTGATGCCACTGTAGGGTAACGCAGCAGAAAACAAAAAAATTTGACCTACGCACCAGCCCAGGACCACTATGGAGACTGCATACAAGGTTTGATCATTTCGTTACCGACTCGTAGCACAGCGGAAGTAGAGTCAATGATGATCGGCGGTGCAGATCCCCGCAGCTAGGATTTTACAACCTCCCAATAGCAAGGATGTATACCCTCATCTGCCCCGCGGACAGCCCTCCGGGAGGCGGTCGGACAGTCCCCCGGATGGTGTCGCGGACAGCCCTTCGGGAGGACCTCCGAAACTTGGACTGTCACTCAGACAGCCCTTCGGGAGGACCTCCAAAACACAGATGGGCACACGGACAGCCCTTCGGGAGGCACTCTCGAACAAAGACCGAAACTACGATCTCTCTATAGAGTTGCACACATACGGTGTCATCTATCCGGCAGGTCTTCGCCGTCCAGAACTAGTTCCTGCCGGAACCCAGATAGCCTTTCGGCTCTTCAAAACTATTTCGCTGGGAGGGAGAGATGAAGCCAGATCATTGCAATGGCACTTTTATGTGAGAAGGAGTGAGTTTTTGGGCTGCCTCCTCACTCCTATTTATAGGGTGAGAGACTATGGTAAAAATACCAAAATGCCTTAGATATTTTTCACTATTCATAATAGTGATATTCACAATAGTGTTTTCCACTATTTCGTAATAGTGTTTTCACTAGTCATGAGATATTTTCTCTCAATAGTGTTTCCCACTATTCATAATAGTGTTTCCACTATTCACGAGATATTTTCTCCCAAAAAGCACTTTCACTATTCACGACGACATTTTTCAGCGTCCGGTTGAGCTGAAAATATTTATGTGGGATTAGAACATTTCCATTACCCCACTAAAATAATTTTCAATGCGATCCGGAGCAATTCTGGATTAGTGATTTTCATGTGCGAAAAGCATCTGAAGCGGTACCGGCACCTCCGGAACATTTCTGGTTTTTCTTCCGAAAAATTCCCAGAAGTTTCCAGAATGATTCTGGCACCCTCCAAGAATTATCAGGCATGTGCCTAAACCAATTTGACTTAATGCTATCCCCTGAAACAACTTTTTAGTTTCACCGAAACTGTTCCGGTGTTCTCTCTGCGGAACTTTTCCGGTGTCCGAAACTTTTCCGGTGATTTTCTCTCAGACTCCCTGTCTAGTATTCAGCAAAGAGATGACCCTTAAGCGTGTGACCCTATAGGTTCGGTGAAGCATAGACATGACCCGGAACCCCTTTCGATCAATGATCAACATCGGAGCCGTGGACACCCATATTGACCCCTATACCCACACGAATGAATATTCGAGTGAACCTCCAGTTGTCGTGTGCTATTCCTATTGCTTTGCGATATGTTACAAATACCCGAGGTGAGACATGTTGGCATCCCCGTGGATCAACAACTTGTCCACTATGCCAGTTACCTCGTTATCGGTATTGTTCTCTTTTCTCGTTCCCGTGTTCTGGCATCCTCGTGATCAAAGCACAAAGGGTCTGGCCAGACGATGATGGATGCCATAACACCGAGAGGGCCCAAAGATATCTCTCCATCGTCGGAGGAGCAAATCCCAATATTGAGCTATCAAGTTACTTGACATACTTTTCCATGAACCCGTAAGCCGCCGTAATAGCCACCCATTTACGGATGACGTTTAACAAACCCCAAAGTTCATGAAGCAAGCATGAAGAAACTTGATACTCTCATGGTCTAAGGAATTATGCAAACATTAACTTCTCTGTGTTATTAACCATTAACTTATGATGAATGTATCTCATAGCATAACATCAATTCGAGTCGATTCGACACAAATGTTCTTTTACATTGTGCCCTCAAAATTGCCGGCATAGCCATGCCCATGATCAGGAAAACATGATCATCATGCAATACTTGAGCCAGTCTTAGAGGCCAAACTAGGAATACAATTTACCGTTTATTATTCCACACGTGCATATGAGTCTTCCTTCAAGCCTCGTGGTTATTGTAGACTCGAGAACCATAGCAGTTATAGCATGGAACATAAACCTAATTGTGTATAAGGAGATAATCAATAACATTTATTATTGCCTCTAGGGCATATCTCTTATAGTATCTTCCGCCAAGGCACTTGCTCCTGCCGCTAAAACTCCCGGGAGGAAGAAGCCCGACAAGACCTCTCGCAAAGACTCCGGCAAGCGCACCTCCTCGGTGTGCTTTGCTCCTGTTGACGACATGCCAGAGAGTTCCATCGGCAAGAGCAAGAAATCCAAGGCAGCTCCACAACAGACTAAGAAGGTGCCCACCAAGGAGGATGGTACGGGGGGAACTTTCACCATAAGTTCCACCCTTGACGACAAATAGGAAAGGGCGCTCGTCGCCTTCCTGCGGCCGAATGTTGATGTGTTTGCCTGGCAACCTTCTGATATCCTCGGTGTTCCCAGGAAGGTGGTTGAGCACCACCTTGCCGTGTGTCCACAGGCGTGGCCCGTCAAGCAGAAGGTCAGGAAGCAGGCTTTGGAGCGGCAACAGTTTATTGCCGAAGAAATCAAGAAATTAGAAGCGGCTGGCTTGATCGGAGGAGTACTTCATACAACATGGTTGGCCAATCCAGTTGTAGTGCGCAAGGCGAATGGAAAATGGAGGCTATGTATTGACTTCAAAGATATCAATAAGGCCTGCCCCAAAGATTGTTTTCACTTGCCATGCATCGACCAGATTGTGGACTCCACTGCCGGCTCCGACTTGTTGTCTTTCCTTGACGCCTATTCAGGTTATCATCAGATTTTCATGGCCAAGGAAGACGAAGAGAAGACCACATTTATCACCCCATGTGGTACGTATTGGTTTTTGCGTATGCCTTTTGGGTTGAAAATTGCTGGTTCTACATTTGCAAGAGCGGTCCAGATTGGTTTTGAGCCCCAGCTACATAGAAATATGGAGGCTTATATGGATGACATAGTGGTCAAAACCAAGGACAAGGGTATGCTCATATCAGACCTAGAAGAAACATTTACAAATCTGCGCAAGATCAACTTGAAGCTCAACCCTGACAAGCGTGTGTTTGGTGTCCCATCCGTCAAGCTTCTTGGGTTCTTTGTATCTGAACGTGGAATTGAAGCAAATCCCGACAAGATCAAAGCAATTGAGCAAATTGAGGCCCCAAGACGTGTCAAGGATGTGCGTCGTCTTGCCAACTGTGTTGCTGCTCTGAGTAGGTTTATTTCAAAATCTGTTGAGCGCGCCCTGTCCCTTTTCAAAATCTTGAAGAAGGCAGGTCCGATGAAATGGACTCCGGAAGCGGAGGCAGCGCTGCAGGATTTGAAGAAGTACCTCTCCTCTACGCCAGTCCTAGTCGCACCAAAACCACAAGAGCCATTGCTGCAATATCTAGCGGCAACAAATCAAGTGGTGAGTGTTGCGTTAGTGGCTGAAAGAGAAGTTGATGAAGAAACAACGGTAGTGGCAGGACCGCCAAGCGACAAGCCAGGATATTCCCCGGCAGAGTCTGGTGCCGACAAGGCAGGATCTAGGCAGTTGAATGATACAATTCAGAAGAAGAATATGGTGCAGCGCCCAGTTTATTTTGTCAGCTCCCTTTTGCAGGGAGCTAGGTCAAGATATTCTAGCATGCAAAAGTTGCTCTTTGGCCTCCTCATGACCTCAAGGAAACTGCACCATTACTTCCAGGCACATGAGATCACCGTTGTCACTCGCTTCCCGTTGAAGTGGATTTTGTAGAACCCAAATGCTACCGGTAGGATTGTGGAGTGGGCTTTGGAACTGTCAAGATTTGGTCTCAAGTTTGAAAGTACTTCAACTATCCAGAGTAGGGCCTTGGCGGAGTTCACTGCGGAATGGACCCCAACGCCAGATGAAGGAGTTCCAAAGTCGATTCTCCCCGGCAAGGAAACATATCAAGAGTGGATCATGTATTTTGATGGGGCTTTCTTGCTGCAAGGCGCAAACGCTAGAGTGCTGCTTGTTGCACCCACCGGAGAGCACCTCAAATATGTGAGTCAGATGCACTTTCCCCGGGAGAGGTCAACTAACAATACTGCAGAATACAAAGGGCTGCTTGCCGGTCTTAGGATCACGACAAACCTTGGAATTAAGAAACTTATTGTTAGGGGTGATTCTCAGCTTGTCGTCAAGCAGGTGAATAAGGATTATCAGAGTCCATTGATGGAAGCTTTGATGAAGTGAGAAAGTTGGAAGAACATTTTGACAATCTACAAATGGAGCACGTTCCGTGTGTAGAGAACAGCGTTGCCAACGGTCTGTCAAAGTGTGCTTCTCTTAAGTTGCCTGTCGAACCAAGAACTTTTGTGCTCCGACTGACTCAACCATCCGTGACACCATCAATTGGACAAGAGAAAAGAACAAAGTTGAGTTCCGGCAAGTATTTCCCGGTAGAGCTCCCAGAAGCCACCGATAAGGAAGTTACAGGGAACAATGCTAGGCTTGCCGATGAGCACCATGCTCCGACAGGGCCTCAGGCTCTTGCCATGCAAGCACGCGCTCCCGCCAAGCTTGCCGAAGGACAACGGGCTCCGGCAGGGCCTCGAGCCCTTGCTATTGAGACAAATGTTTCCCCGGCAGAGAATATGCCTTTAGTCCTTGTTGTCGAGCCCCAGGCTCCAGCATGGGAACAACACATCGTCCATTTCCTTCAAACAGGAGAACTTCCTGAGGAACAAGAAGAAGAAGAGAAAGTAGCCCGCCGGTCTAATATGTACCAGTTCGTGGACAACATCCTATACAGAAAGAGGTCGAACGGTGTGAAACTCAAGTGCATTTATCAGGAAGATGGACTGGAGCTGTTGGCAGCGGTACATGGAGGCATATGTGGCTCCCACATAGGATCAAGAGCGCTTGCCGGTAAGGTATTTCGGCAAGGTTTCTTTTGGCCCACTGCCCTCCAGGATGCAACTGCGCTACTAACCAAGTGTGAAGCATGCCAGTTTCATTCAAAGAAAATGCATCAACTAGCTCAAGCTCTCGAGCCAATCCTTCTCTCCTGGCCATTTTCGGTCAGGGGGCTCGACATCTTGGGCCCCTTTCCCCGTGCTACCGGGGGCTTTGAGTACTGTACGTCGCAATCGACAAGTTCACAAAGTGGCCGAAAGTGGAACTAGTGAGAAAGATGACAACACAGTCAGCCGTCAAGTTCTTGAAAGGACTAGTTTGCCGCTTTGGTGTTCCAAATAGGATCATCACCAACAATGGCACAGAGTTCACGAGCCGCACCTTCATGCAGTATGTCCAAGGCCTTGGCGGCAAGATCTATTTTGCTTCTGTTGCCCATCCAAGGAGCAGCGACCAGGCGGAAAGGGCTAATGCTGAAGTGTTGCGAGTCCTCAAAACAAGAACTTTTGACAAGCTGCGCAAGTGCGGAAGGCGCTAGATTGATGAGTTGTCGGTGGTTCTTTGGTCAATCAGGACGACACCAAATTGAGCTATCGGCCAGACACCCTTCTCCCTGGTATACGGGGCGGAAGTAGTTCTCCCCATGGAACTCATATACGGGTCACCTCGAGTGCTCGCTTATGACGAGCTTGAGCAAGAGCAGTTGCGGCAAGATGACGCTACGCTCCTTGAGGAAGATCGTCTTCAGGCTGCTGTGTGAGCTGCACGCTACCAGCAAGCTTTGCACCACTATCATAGCCGCAAGGTTCATGCCCGAAGTCTTGAGGAAGGCGACCTTATTCTTCGGCGCGTTCATGTTGGGGAATGTTGCATGGGAAACAAAAAATTTCCTACGCACACGCAAGATCTATCCATGGTGATGAGAATCTACGAGAGGGAGAGTGGATCTACATACCCTTGTAGATCGCTAAGCGGGAAGCGTTAAGAAACGCGGTTGGTGTAGTCGAACATATTCGTGATCCAAATCGTTGAGCGTCCCGCGATCACATCACGATCCGTCCCACGTTCCAGTCATGATCCGTCCCGCGAACTCATCATGATCCGCCCCGCGATCTCATCACGATCCGTCCCGTGAACTCATCACGATCCGTCCCGCGATCTTGATCACGGTCCTTCCGATCTAGTGCCGAACGGACGGCACCTCCGCGTTCAGCACACGTGCAGCTTGATGACGATCTCCACTGTCTTGATCCAGCAAGAGGAAGTGGAGAGGAGGAAGAGTTCACCGGCAGCGTGACGGCGCTCCGGCGATGGTGGTGGAACAATTCCGGCAGGGCTTCGCCTAAGCACTACGGAAATCCAATCTAGAGGAGCACCGATGGAACGGGCAGCACGTGGCCGTAAAATCTCATGCAAAACACCCAATACCACCAGTATATATAAGAGGGAGGGAGGAGGAGGGCTGGCGCACAAGGCAGCCCTTGCGCAAGGAGGAGAGGAGGAATCCTCCTCCACTCCTATTAGGACTAGGATTCCTCCTTTCCTACTTGGAATCTCTTTCCACCATGCGTTTTTTCTTTCTCTTTCAACTCCAGCTGCATGGGACTCTTAGAGGACTTCCACCAGCCCACTAAGGGCTGGTTTCCACCCTTCCATAGCCCATGTAGCCTCTTGGGTCGAAATACCTCTCCCGATGGTCCCCCGGTACACTACGAGCACTCCCGATACACTACCGATGAGCCCGAAACTTTTCCGACAACCCAAATAGGACTTCCTATATAAAAATCTTTACCTCCAGACCATTCTGGAGCTCCTCGTGATGTCCGGGATCTCATCCGGGACTCCGAACAACCTTTGGTCACCACCATACATAACTATATACTACCGAAAAGTCACCAAACTTTAAGTGTGCAGAACCTGCGGGTTCGAGAACTATGTAGACATGACCGAGACACCTCTACGGTCAATAACCAATAGTGGGACCTGGACGCCCATATTGGCTCCTACATATTCTACGAAGATCTTTATCGGTCGAACCTCTACGTCAAGGATTTACTTAATCCCGTATGATGTTCCCTCTGTTCTTCGGTATGTTACTTTCCCGAGATTCGATCGTCGGTATCTCCATACCTAGTTCAACCTTGTTACCGGCAAGTCTCTTTACTCATTCCGTAATACAAGATCCCGTGACTAACACTTAGTCACATTGCTTGCAAGGCTTGTTGTGATGTTGTATTACCGAGTGGGCCCTGAGATACCTCTCCGTCACACGGAGTAACAAATCCCAGTCTTGATCCATGCCAACTCAACAGACACCCTCGGAGATACCTGTAGAGTACCTTTATAGTCACCCAGTTATGTTGCGACGTTTGATACACACAAGGCACTCCTCCGGTGTCAGTGAGTTGCATGATCTCATGGTCATAGGAACATATACTTGACATGCAGAAAACAGTAGCAATAAACTGACACGATCATATGCTACGTTTGTAGTTTGGGTCTTGTCCATCACACCATTCTCCAAATGATGTGATCCCGTTATCAAATGACATCTCATGTCCATGGCTAGGAAACCTTAACCATCTTTGATCAACGAGCTAGTCCATTAGAGGCATACTAGGGACATGGTTTTGTCTATGTATCCACACATGCATCTAAGTCTCCGATCAATACAATTATAGCATGGATAATAAACGTTTTATCATGAACAAGGAAATATGATAATAACTAATTTATTATTGCCTCTAGGGAACATTTCCAATAGTCTCCCACTTGCACTAGAGTCAATAATCTAGTTCACATTACCATGTGATACGCATTGTTATGAATCTAACACCCAATGAGTTTTGGGGCTCGATCATGTTATGCATGTGAGAGAGGTCTTATAGTCAACGGGTCTGCGACATTCAGATCCGTATGTAATTTGCAAATCTCTATGTCAAACTGTAAACACTCCTACCACGCTCCACTTGGTACTATTCCAAATGGCTGCTCCACTATATGTATCCAGATTGCTACTACGGGTCATCCGGATTGGTGTTAAAGCTTGCATCGACGTAACTCTTTACGACGAACTCTTTATCACCTCCATAATCGAGAAACATCTCCTTAGTCCTTTAGTTACTAAGGATAATCTTGAACGCTGTCCAATGATCCACTCCTGGATCACTCTTGTACCCCTTGACGGACTCATGGCAAGGCACACATAGGTGTGCTACACAGCGTGGCATACTATGCAGAGCCTATGGCTAAGGCATAGGGGACGACATTCGTCCTTTCTCTTTGTTCTGCCGTTGTCGAGCTTTGAGTGTCACTCAACTTCACACCTTACAAAGCAGGTGAGAACACTTCTCTTTGACTAATCCATTTTGAACTCTTTCAAAATCTTGTCAAGGTATGTACTCATTGAAAGTCTTATCAAACATCTTGATCTATCTTTATAGATCTTGATGCTCAACAATTAGGTAGCTTTATCCAGGTCTTCCTTTGAAAAACTCTTTTCAAACAACCGTTTATGCTCTCCAGAAATTCTACATCATTTCCGATTAGCAATATGTCATCCACATATACTTATCAGAAAATCTATAGTGCTCCCACTCACTTTATTGCAAATACAAGTTTCTCGTAAACTTTGTATAGACTCAAAAACTTTGATCACCTCATCAAAGTGTATATTCCAACTCCGAGATGCTTGCTTCAGTTCATAGAAGCATCACTGAAGCTTGCACACCTTTTAGCATCCTTAGGACTGACAAAACCTTCTGGTTGTATCACATACAACCTTTCCTCAAGTAAACCGTTAAGGAAACGATGTTTTGACATCCATCTGCCAGATTTCATAATTGAAAAATGCAGCAACTGCTAACATAATTCCAACAGACTTTAGCATCACTACGAGTGAGAAAGTCTCATCACAGTCAAGTCCTTGAACTTGTCACAAACATTTTGCAACAAGTCGAGCTTTACAAATGGTGACATTTACCATCAGCGTCTGTCTTCATTTTAAAGATCCATTTGTACTCAACGACCTGCCATCCAATGAGCAAGTCTACCATAGTCTATACTTGGTTTTCATACATGGATCCTTTCTCGGATTTCATGGCCTCCAACCATTTGTCAGAATCCGGCCCATCATCGCTTCTCCATAGCTCGTAGGTTCATCGTTGTCCAACAACATGACCTCCAAGACAAGGTTGTCGTACCGCTCAGGAGCAGTACACGTCCTTTTCGACCTATGAGGTTCCATAGTAACTTGATCCGAAGCTTCATGATCATCATCATTAACTTCCTCTTCAACTAACATAGGCTTCATAGAAACATCTTCCTGCACTGCGCTACTCTCTGGTTGAAACAGAGGTTCCATAACCTCATCAAGTTCTATCCTCCTCCCACTCAATTCTTTCAAGAGAAACCGTTTCTCGAGAAAGGACCCAGTTTTAGCAACAAACATTTTATGCTTGGATCTGAGATAGAAGGTTCACCCAACTATTCTTAGGGTATTCTATGAAGATGCATTTGTCTGCTTTGGGTTCGATCTCATTAGGTGAAAACATTTTCCACACAAGCGTCGTAGCCCCAAACATTAAGATGACAGCTTAGGTTTCTATCAAACCATAATTCACACGGTGTCATCTCAACGGATTTAGATGGTGCCCTATTTAAAGTGAATGTAGTTGTCTCTAATGCATAACCCCAAAATTATAGTAACAAAACGATAATAGACATCATAGCATGCACCAAATCCAATAGAGCATGACTATGACGTTCGGACAAACCATCACACTATGGTGTTCCAGGTGGCGTGAGTTGTGAAACAACTATCACATTGTCTAAAGTTGTATGTCAAACTCGTAACTCAGATATTCACCTCCATGATCATATCACAAACATTTTTATCTTCTTGTCACGATGATCTTAAACTTCACTCTGAATTTTCTTGAACCTTTCACACGATTTAGACTTGTGTTTCATTAAGTAAATATACACTATATCTACTCAAATCATCAGTGAAGGTAAGAAAATAACGATATCCACCGCACGCTACAAGACTCATTGGATTGCATACATCAACATGTATCATTTCCAATAAATCACTTGCCCGCTTCATCAAAACAGAAAACGGGGTCCTTAGTCATCTTGACCAAGAGGCATGATTCGCATGTCTCAACTGATTCGAAATCGAATGAGTCCAAAGATCCATCAGCATGGAGTTTCTTCATGCGTTTTATACCAATATGACATTTAGCGGCAGTGCCATAAGTATGTGGTACTAGTATTATTAACTTTGTATCTTTTGGCATCAATGTTATGAACATGTGTATTACTACGATCAAGTTTCAACAAACCATTCTTACTGGGTGCATGACCGTTGAAGGTATTATTCATGTAAATAGAATAACCATTATTCTCTAACTTAAATGAATAACCGTGTTGCAATGAACATGATCTAATCACATTCATGCTCAATGCAAAAACACCAAATAACATTTATTTAGGTTAGTCACTAATCTCGAAGGTAGAGAGAGTGTGCGATGTTGATCACATCAACCTTGGAAACATTTCCAACACACATCGTCACCTCACACTTAGCTAGTATCCGTTTATTCCGTAGCTTTTATTTCGAGTTACTAACATTTAGCAACCGAACCGGTATCCAATACCCAGGCGCTACTAGGAGTACTAGCAAGGTACACATCAATAACACGTATATCAAATATACTTCTGTCGATGTTGCCAGCCTTCTTATCTACCAAGTATCTAGGGTTGTTCCTCTTTCAGCGACCACTCTCCTCATAATCGAAGCACTTAGTCTCGGGTTTGGGTTCAACTTTGGGTTGCTTCAATGGAGCAGCAACTGACTTGCCATCCATGAAGTTTCCCTCCTTGCCCTTGGCCATCTCGAAACTAGTGGTTATACGAACCATCAACACTTGATGCTCCTTCTTGATTTCTACCTTCACGGTGTCAAACATCGCGAACAGCTCAGTCATCATTAATTCTATCCCTGGCATTTTATAGTTCATCACCAAGTTCTAGTAGCTTAGTGAAAGTGACTTGGAGAACTATATCAATCACTATCTTATCTAGAAGATGAACTCCCAGTCGATTCAAGCGATTGTAGCACCCAGACAATCTGAGCGCTTGCTCAACGATTTGAGCTATTCTCTTTCATATTACAGGCAAAGAATCTTCTTGGAGATCTCATATCTCGCAACATGGGCACGAGCCTGAGATCCTAATTTCAGCTCTTAGAACATCTCATATGTTCCGTGACGTTCAAAACGTTTCGTAGCCTCAATTCTAAGCCGTAATGCATGACGCATTAAACTATCAAGTAGTCATCAGGACGTGCCTGTCAGATGTTCACAACATCTACAGACGAGGCTAGAGGGGTTGGTGCATCGAGCGGTGCATTAAGGACATAAGCCTTCTGTGCAGCAACGAGGACAATCCTCAAATCACGGAGCCAGTCCGCAATATTGCTACCATCATCTTTCAACTCTATTTCTCTAGGAACATATAAAAATTCAAGGGAGCTACAACGTGAGCAAGTAATCTACAACATAATTTGCAAAGACACTACTGACTATGTTCATGATAATGAGTTAGATTAATCATATTACTTAAGAACTCCCACTCAAATTGACATCCCTCCGGTCATTCGAGTGATACATGATCCAAATTCACCAACTCAAGTCCGATCATCACGTGAGTTGAGGTGGTTACAATGGTGAACATCATCATGTTGATCATATCTACTATATGACTCATGTATGACCTTTCGGTCTCTTGTGTTCCGAGGCCATGTCTGTACATGCTAGGCTCGTCAAGTTTAACCCGAGTGTTCTGCATGTGCAACACTGGGTGGCACCCGTTGTATGTGAACGTAGAGTCTATCACACTCGATCATCATGTGGTGTCTCGACACGAAGAACTTTCGCAACGGTGCACACTCGAGGAGAACACAATTTATCTTGAAATTAAGTGAGGGATCACCTTATAATGCTACCGTCTTCCTAAGCAAAACAAGGTGCATAATAGGATTAACATCACATGCAAATCATAAGTGACAGGATATGGCCATGAACTTGTGCTTTTGATCTCCATCTTGAAAGCGCCGGCATGATCTCCATCGTCACCGGCATGACACCATGATCTCCATCATCTTGATCTCCATCAACGTGTCGCCATCGGGGTTGTCGCGCCCACCATACTTCTACTACTATTGCTACCGTTTAGCGATAAAGTAAAGCATTACATAGCGCTTAATGATTGACACGCATGTCATACAATAATTAAAGACAACCCTATGGCTCCTGCCGGTTGCCGTACTCATCGACATGCAAGTCGTGATAATCTATACATCACACGATCATCTCATACATCACATATATCA
The DNA here is from genome assembly GCA_022496015.1 of Hordeum marinum. Lineage (NCBI taxonomy): Eukaryota > Viridiplantae > Streptophyta > Magnoliopsida > Poales > Poaceae > Hordeum > Hordeum marinum. The sequence continues at coordinate 178,794,034 of CM039678.1, read as the reverse complement.
CATCATGTAATTGGCCATATCATATCACAACATACCCTGCAAAAACAAGTTAGACGTCCTCTAATTGTTGTTGCATGTTTTACGTGGCTGTTACGGGTATCTAGCAAGAACAATTCTCATCTACGCAAAAACCACAACGGTGATACACTAGTTGCTTTTCAACCTTCTCAAGGACCGCCTTTGTCGAATCCGATCGAACTAAAGTGAGAGAAACTGCCACCCGCAAGCCATCTAGGCAACAAGTTGCGTCGAGGGAAACGGTCTCTCGTAAGCGTACGAGTAATGTTGGTTCGGGCTGCTTCATATCACAATACCACTGAACCAAAATCCGAACAAGGGAGGAAGCAATCTAAGCATCAACGCCCACAAACCTTTTGTGTTCTACTCGAGATCTCATCTACACATAGACCTAGCTCTGATACCACTGTTGGGGACGTTGCATGGGAAACAAAAAATTTCCTACGCACACGCAAGATCTATCCATGGTGATGAGCATCTACGAGAGGGAGAGTGGATCTACATACCCTTGTAGATCGCTAAGCGGGAAGCATTAAGAAACGCGGTTGGTGTAGTCGAACATCTTAGCGATCCAAATCGCCGAGCGTCCCACGATCACATCACGATCCGTCTCGCGATCCAGTCACGATCCGTCCTGCGAACTCATCATGATCTGTCCCGCGATCTCATCACGATCCATCCCGTGAACTCATCATGATCCGTCCCGTGATCTTGATCACGGTCCTTCCGATCTAGCGCCGAACGGACGGCACCTCCGCGTTCAGCACACATGCAGCTTGATGACGATCTCCACCGTCTTGATCGAGCAAGAGGAAGTGGAGAGGAGGAAGAGTTCACCGGCAGCATAACGGTGCTCCGGTGATGGTGGTGGAGCAATTCCGGCAGGGCTTCGCCTAAGCACTGCGGAAATCCGATCTAGAGGAGCACCGGTGGAACGGGTAGCACGTGGCGATAAAATCTCATGCAAAACACCCAATACCACCAGTATATATAAGAGGGAGGGAGGAGGAGGGCTGGCGCACAAGGCAGCCCTTGCGCAAGGAGGAGAGGAGGAATCCTCCTCCAATCCTATTAGGACTAGGATTCCTCCTTTCCTACTTGGAATCTCTTTCCACCTTCCGTTTTTTCTTTCTCTTTCAACTCCAGCTGCATGGGACTCTTAGAGGACTTCCACCAGCCCACTAAGGGCTGGTTTCCACCCTCCCACAGCCCATGTAGCCTCTTGGGTCGAAATACCTCTCCCGATGGTCCCCCGGTACACTACCGGCACTCCCGGTACACTACCGATGAGCCCGAAACTTTTTCGGCGACCAAAATAGGACTTCCTATATATGAATCTTTACCTCTGGACCATTTCGGAGCTCCTCGTGATGTCCGGGATCTCATCCGGGACTCCGAACAACCTTCAGTCACCACCATACATAACTCTATACTACCGAAACGTCACCAAACCTTAAGTGTGCAGACCCTGCGGGTTCAAGAACTATGTAGACATGACCGAGACACCACTACGGTCAATAACAAATAGCGGGACCTGGATGCCCATATTGGTTCCTACATATTCTTCAAATATCTTTATCGGTCGAACCTCTATGTCAAGGATTCAGTTAATCCCGTATGATGTTCCCTCTGTTCTTCGGTATGTTACTTGCCCGAGAATCAATCGTCGGTATCTCCATACCTAGTTCAACCTCGTTACCAGAAAGTCTCTTTACTCGTTCCGTAATACAAGATCCCATGACTAACACTTAGTCACATTGCTTGCAAGGCTTGTTGTGATGTTGTATTTCCGAGTGGGCCCTGAGATACCTCTCCGTCACACGGAGTAACAAATCCCAGTCTTGATCCATGCCAACTCAACAAACACCCTCGGAGATACTTGTAGAGTACCTTTATAGTCACCCAGTTATGTTGCGACGTTTGATACACACAAGGCACTCCTCCAGTGTCAGTGAGTTGCATGATCTCATGGTCATAGGAACATATACTTGACATGCAGAAAACAGTAGCAATAAACTGACACGATCATATGCTACGTTTGTAGTTTGGGTCTTGTCCATCACACCATTCTCCAAATGATGTGATCCCGTTATCAAATGACATCTCATGTCCATGGCTAGGAAACCTTAACCATCTTTGATCAACGAGCTAGTCCATTAGAGGCATAATAGGGACATGGTTTTGTCTATGTATCCACACATGCATCTAAGTCTTCGATCAATACAATTATAGCATGGATAATAAACGTTTTATCATGAACAAGGAAATATGACAATAACTAATTTATTATTGCCTCTAGGGCATATTACCAACAGTTCAGTCCGCCAAGAATTCCAACAAGTTGATGCCGAAGTGGGAAGGCCCTTATCAGGTAGTGCGAGTCACCAGGCCTGGCGCAGTCCGCTTAGATACCGAGGATGGGATCCTAGTGAGCAACTCCTGGAATATCGAACATCTTCGTAATTTCTACCCATGAGGCGCGGTTGTCGGGTCTCCCGGCAACCACCTTTTGTACAAGTCTTGCCGCCGAAGCATGTAATCCTTGGTACAAAGCCAGGCGCAGACCCTGTGCATAGTTGAATAAAGCTAAGTGTTCTACAATTCTTGTTGGTTCTCATGTTTACTTATGTACATGTTTGTGTGAGATATTGTATTGCACTTACTCCCGGCAAGAGCTAACGGACAACCAAGGTTCCATATCCCTATTTTCTCTTCTTTCTTTTTCTCAAAGGACAGAAGGTTCCCTCGCGTGCAGCTTTGCCGGGGGGGGGGGGGGGATGGTGGTATGGATATCGACGGACGACGTTCAAGAAAAACATCTTGCCGGAAGGAGTATGACAAAAACATCTTGCCGAAAGGAGTACGACAACAAAAAGCTAAGTTCCTAGACCATAAGTGAATTTATGTGTGAAGTATTTTCCTTGGACGATTTTGACTTTTGTATGGAAAACCTGCACACTAAGGAACCTTGCCGTGATTGATGGCGCCCTTGCTCTGTTTCGAGTACGCTCAACGGTTTAAGTGGCTGCGCTCGCGCCCGTGCTCTGTTTCTAGTCCGCTCAACAGCTCAAGTGGCTGCGCTCATGCCCTTACTCTGTTTCGAGTCCGCTCAACAGCTTAAGTGGCCATGCCAAGAACGTCGAGGTATCTTGCCGGCAGTGGCACCGCCAGCAGGCTGCTAAGGACCCGCTCCTCGAAGCGCTCGTGGTAGGGTTGTACATGCGGACAAGGTTTTTTCGAAAAAGCATAGGGAAAACACCATGCATAGAGGAAATTGATGAGGAGAATAATATGCTGTTACTCAACTAGGGTGAAATTTACATGATATGTTGCCTCTTCCTAAGTACATCTTTATTTGACTTTCTCCCCTAAGGGAGATTACGAGAAGAAAAATATGGGAGGAGGAGGGAGATTACAAGAAGAAAAATATAGGAAGGGGCCCCCAAAAGATGCCCAGCCTGACCCCTCTAGACCAGCACTGCGCGGAGGGGCAGGGCTTCCAAAAGGGAAGACGAGAGTCTGGCCCCTCTTGGACCAGCATTGTGCAGAGGAGAAGACCAACGCTGCATGGAGAGGGGGCCCCAGAAGCCGAAGTCCATGGGCCTGTCGGAAGGCCCAGCTGGAAGATGAGGCAGCGCCCGGGACGAGGACCCCCAGCAAGATCGCCCTGCCGGAAGGGGGAGAGGCGTGAGGATGACGATGATGGTGCGGCCGTTGATCAATCAGAGCTCAGGTCATTGTATTCTGACTTGACAGCCTGGAGCTCTGAGTCATCATCGCTTTCACTGACACCATCCTCATTGTCGCTGTCGCTCGAGGATGAGATTTTAGCGCCACTCGAGCTCTCTTCACAGCAGCTGAGACGGATGCCTGAGCGCCCATAAATCTTGACGAAGAGCAGATCGGCCTCCGTCATTTTGAAACGAAGGACATGCCCATCCTGGAGGTTGTGGGCGTAGGTGAAGGTTTTGCAACCGCGCCTGAAGAACATGACGTGGCTCTCTAGATACTCGACGTCCACCCACGTGGCGCCATTGCAGTATTCATGCGCCCGCGGCCACAAAACGGGCGGCTCGTCAGCCTCCATCGCCCTGGAGAAAGGGTGAGGAAGGCGCAAATGGCTCCAAAGGGGACTGCGCAGTTTGAGGATAAACTCCAACACCGTCCCCTCGGCGTGGGTCTCTTCGAGGAAGGGGCCTGGCATCAGAGGGGGAGATGGAGCAACACTCCGCCTCCCCCGACCTTGGCCTTTACGACAACCGCGTCCCCTCATGCCTCTCTCGCCGCGAGCACCCGGGTCACCCTCCGCCTCTGTGGCAGAAGCGGTGGCATGATCTAGACGAGAACTTCTCCTTGGTGCAGAGGACGGTGGCCGCCCTCGCCCGCTATTCATGGATAAGGGAGAGCACCACTCAGGGTGGAAGAGGTGGAAAGGTGAGCTCTCGAGATTTGCACTTGATGAGGAAGGAAGGATGGATGAGGATCTCCCTTGCTGCCCCTCAATTTATAGGGGGAGCATAGGGGCTGGCTCTCCCCCACTCCAAGAGTCGCCGCCCACCTCCTCCAATAGCGTCGCCCACGATCATGGGGCGAAAAATAACCGCCCCGTTGATCCAATCCATGGTGTTTACGTTTCTGTCACGGCCAGGCCTTTAAGTCACGAGCGCCCGTTGCTAGCTCTCCGCTATGCATGCGGCGCGAGTGGCGGAAACGGCCGGATGCAGCCCTGAAAACAATTGTTGCCGTTTCACGCGCATACCCCACGTCGCACACTTAACGTGCGTCATGGGGAGGCACAATAAGCAGAATGGATGCAACATCAGTTAATGCTTGCCACGCGTGCCCGTGCACTATTTGGGCCTAGCCCAACAACGCCTCGCACTGTGTATGGCCTAGGCCCGGGGGCTCCTAACGGTGTACTAAAGTATGGGCTTTCTAGTACCTCGTACTTGTGCACGGACAGTTGTAGCCATACCAGCGGCAAGGCCTGCTACGGAGCAACCGAGAACAAATACAACAACATCAAGAAGGCATAAAAGTCAACACACCGAAGACCGAAGGCTGGGACCCCGACAAGTTCTTCTCGGGATAGCCTACGGAGCCTCGGCAAGACCCCGCCAGCGCAGAGGCCACGTGTCGCTCCACCTAGGCACGTGTCGAGGTGCCGACGATGGAGGGTCTAAGCGGTGCCGATGGGACGTGGTGCTGTCCCGTCCCATGGACGGTCAGAGGCAGTAGACGAAGCATTAAATGTGCATGTCCTACACCATCAGAGTTGGGTATGATAGCACTGGAACTCTATACACCTCGTGTAAGCACTGTACACCACTATTGGTGACCCCTTCGAGAGTATAAAAGGAGGCCCGGGCGTTATGGTAGAGGACTTTTGGACTTTTGGACTCCTGGACTTTTGGATCTCCTTGAGCCCATTCTGCATGAGTAGGAGTTGTGTACTGTAGCGCTCCCAGAACCAGAGCTAGAACTCATCCAATACCACCAACCTGATCCCATAGGTGTTCGTCCCCCACGACACGCTATTTTGCTTCACTTATATTCATTAGAGCATGGTATTTTGTAGAAAGAATTAAAACTCTCGTTCTTCACTTATATTTGTTTGAGAGTTAAAAAATAGTGACGGTATTTTGCATGGGTTATAAGACAAGTCCAAAAATAATATGTATTCAATGAGTGATAATCAAAACCTTCATGTAGCACATTAAAGAGAAATTGTGGGTTAATGTTATTGATGTGGTAATGAGAAAGGTTGTGAGTGCATCATTGTTGATTCGTAGAAGTATCAGTATTAAGAGGTGTTAACTTCTTGTTTGTCTAAAACTTAAAAATGCAGGGTGAGGATGTGTGACCATTTCTATTCCTCTTTAAAATCCTAGTGTTGTTTCGGGTCGGAGGCACACGATGGTTAACTCCTCCCAACCTCCTCCCTCGGGGCATGCGAGTAGTACTTTGATATGTGATAAAACTAATAAAACTTCGCAATAAGTATGTGAGTTCTTTATGACTAATTTGAAACCATGGACATACGCAATGTCACCTATTCATATTTTACTAGCCTCTTCGGTACCGTGCCTTGCCCATTCTCACCTCGAGGATTGGTGCAAATCTTGCTGGTGCATCCAAACCCAATGACATCATACACTATGTTGCACATAAGCCTCATTATATGTTCCTCAAAACAGCAACCATACCTACCTATCATGGCATTTCCATAGCCATTCCGAGATATATTGCCATGCAACTTCCATCGTCACTTCATATGACTTGTATTTCCATTGTCATATTGCTTTGCATGATCGTAAGATAGCTAGCATGATATTTACATGGCTTATCCATTTTTATATCTTTTTCTACACAAGATCATTGCACATCCTAGTACACTTCCAGAGGCATTCATATAGAGTCATATCAGTTTTTCATATCGTGTTGTAAGTATATAAAAGTTTGATGATCATCATTATTAAAGCATTGTCCCAGTGAGGAAAGGGTGATGGAGACCATGACTCCCCCACAAGTCGGGATGAAACTTCGGACAAAAAAAATGAAAAATGGGGGAGGCCAAATGAGCCCGCCATAGAAATAAAAAATTAGGGCAGATGAAAAAAATGCCAAGCATGGAAAATAAACAAACAAATAAATGAGAGAAAAAGAGAGAAGGGACTTTGCTACTATCCTTTACCAACTTGTGCCTCAAAGTGTAACCATGTTCTTCATATAGAGAGTCTCTTGTTTTGTCACTTCCATATGCTAGTGGGAATTTTTCATTATAGAACTTGGCTTGTATATTCCAATGATGGGCGTCCTCAAATGCCCGAGGTCTTCATGAGCAAGCAAGTTGGATGCACACCCACTTATCTTCAGTCAAGCTTTCATACACTTATATCTCTAGTGCATCCATTGCATGGCAATCCCTACTCCTCGCATTGATATCTACTGATGGGCATCTCCATAGCCCTTTGATACGCCGAGTTAATGCGAGACTTGCTTCTCCACTTTTACCCCTTTGAAAGCTACCACCACATTCTATACCACATATATGTTATGTTCATGGTGCAGGCTCATGTATTGCGTGAAGAATAAAAAGTTGATGCATATTGAAAAAGTACGATCCAATTGCCTAACTTGGGCACCGTGGTGCTTGACATTTGTATTAATGTGGTGAAGATGGAGCCATGCCTTGCTAATATTATAAGATGAATGGGGGTAAACATTCTTTGAGGACCGTCTACTTTGAAAGATTGATGATTTTGTTGCTTGTAATTATAAGTATTACTATATCAATGTTTGTTCATTCATCGTTTCTCCGTGAGCATACATGAAAAAATACATATTGGGCAGCATGTCACATCAAAAAAATTATTTTTATCATTTACCTACTCGAGGACGAGCAGGAATTAAGCTTGGGGATGCTTGATACCATTTTAATTGTTCCATGCTATTATATTATCATTTTAGGATACTTTTTCAGTAATTATTTACAATTTATATTATTTTTGAGCACTAACCTATTGACACAGTGCCTAGTGCGAGTTCCTGTTTTTTGTGTGTTTTTTGTTTCGTAGAAATTCGATATCAAACAAAGTCCAAACGCGATAAAAAATTGCGGATATTTTTTTTGGAATATATGTGAATTTTGGAAGTCGAAATCAAAACAAGACGATGCCTGAGGGGCCCATAAGCCAACAGGGTGTGGCCTGGAGGGCGCCGTGGTGGCTTATGGCCAGCCCTTAAGTCGATTGAGGACATCCTTCCGCCACAAGAAAGATATTTTCACGTTAAAAATCCCCTCAAAATTTCAGCCCGATCGGATTTACAAATCTCTAGATATTTAAGAAACGGTGAAGGGTCAGAAACCGGTCGCGAAAAATAGAAGAGAAACGAAGTGAGAGAGAGAGAGAGAGAGATCCAATCTTGGAGGGGCTCCTGCCCTCTGGGAGCCATGGCGGCCGTGGACCAGATGGGAAACCCTCCTCCCACCTAGGGAGGAGGCCAAGGAAGAATAATAAGGGGGGCTCTCTCTCCCCCTCTCTCCCGGTGGCGCCAGAGCGTCACCGGGGCAACCATCATGACGGTGATATAAACCAACAACTTCATCATCGTCACCACCAACTCTGTCCCCCTCTATGCAGCAGTGTAAAACCTCTCTTCCCTGTTGGAATCTCTACTTAAACATGGTGCTGAATGTTATATATTATTATCCAATGATGTGTGGCTATCCTATTATGTTTGAGTAGATATATTTTGTCCTACGGGTTAATTGTGGTATGATGTTATTGACGTGAATTGTATGTTGATATGGTGATATCCTAAGGTGCCTTCCGTGAGGCGCACATGTGAAGGATTCACATTGGAGGGTTTGCAATATGTTCATGATTCGCTTATAGTGGGTTGGTGAGTGACTGAAACACATACCCGAGTAAGGGGATTGTTTACGTATGAGAGTAAAGGGGACTTGATGTTTAATGCTATGGTTGGGTTTACCTTAATGATTTCTAGTAGTTGTGGATGCTTGCTAGAGGTGCAATCATAAGTGTATATGATGCAAGTATGGAAAGTGTGTTAGCGTATGCCTCTCCCTCAATTCATATGATACGTATCTATCGTGTTATATTCAATTGCCTATGGACAATCTTTCTCTTGTGTTACACCAAAAAGCTTTCTACTAAACAATATACTTTATTCTTCTTTTTCTAAACAGCCCCTAACTTTTATTTACCTTCTCTTTATTATCTTGCAAAACTATCTATTACACCTACTAAGTACTTCTAGTTTGTTTCCCGCAAAGTAGTTTCATACTTGTTCTAGTTAAAGTAAGCGTTAGTGTGCGTAGAGTTGTATCGGTAGTCGATAGAACTTGAGAGAATATTAGTTCTACCTTTAGCTCCTCATTGAGGTGGACACTCTTACTTATCAAAAAAGGCTACAAACGGCCCCCTACACTTGTGGATTATCACTCATGTAGTCGACGTTCACATGACACCACTAAAGGAAGCAACAACATACATATCATCAAAATATCGAACGAATACCAAGTTCACATGATTACTTTTAACAAGACTTCTCCCATGTCCTCGAGAACAAAAGTAACTACCCACAAATCATCACCATGTTCAGTATCAAAGTTATAATCACTATGCTAAGGATATGAACCTATTATCTTTCACCAAGTAAACCAACAAGCGTCAACTACAATATGTAAGCAACACTATTAGCAACCCCCAAGTACCAATCTAAGGTTTTGAGACAAAGATTGAATACAAGAGATGAACTAGGGTTTGAGTTGAGAAGGTTCTTGTGAAGATGTTGTTGAAGATTGGTCCTCCCACAAAGGAGGAAGCGTTTGTGATGACGATGGCTTCGATTTCCCCCTCTCGAATGGAAGTTTCCCCGGCAAAATCTCTCTACCGGAGATCAAAAGTGCCTCTGCCCAGCTTTCCACCTCGACACAGTGGTGCTTCGTCCCAAAAGTATACCCTATATTTTTTTAGGTCAAACCCCTTCATATAGAAAAAGAGGGGGGGGGGGTCAGAGCTTGCCTGTGGGCCTCCCAAGCAATCATGGCGCGCCTAGGGGGTGGTCACGTCATGTTGGCTTGGGATCCACAACTGGTCCCCCTCTGATGGTTCTTTGCTTCGGAAATTTAGATATATTACACTAAATATCCTTGAGAATTTTTAGGTCATTTGGAATCTAGAAGATTTTCAACCTTTTCCATGGCTTTCGAGGCCCAAATTCCAGCTTTCGGCAATTTCCCTCTTCATGTTGAATCATGCAAATTAAGAGAGAAAAGTCATTAGAACTATCTCATAGAATGGAATAATGACCAAGAATACTATAAATATTGATAAGAAATCATGATGCAAATTGGGTGTATCAACTCCCCCAAGCATAGACCCCGCTTGTCCTCAAGCGAAACCCCAACTCGACAATAATGACAACATAACTAGAGAGAGGTATCGATAAAAACAAAATACATACATGCGAGCATGCAAGCATCATGAGTATTAATCATAGGAGCATAAACTTTATTGACAACCACCGAACTATGTTCTTAGTCATTGAAACAATCACAATTAATCATATTTCAGAGAAGAGTCCATGTAAGAGCTTTCATTTTAGCAAGTTCACATACTCAACTATCATTTATCTTCTATGATTGCTAACACTCGATGCATATTTTTGGAGCAAATGTTTCCGTCAGATACATAGGAAGATAGGACCTTTATTGTTTTTGCCACCCAACTTATTTACCTCAAGGATAATGTCAACAATAATGACTCATGATCATCTACATCCAACTGGATATATATGCCTGGATCTTTCCCCAACACACGATGCTTGCCACTAAAGAGTTAAAAAGATGGAATAAAGATGAACATTATTGACTCTTGCATAAAAGTAAATACCGAAAAGTAAAAGATAGGCCCTTCACATAGGGAAGGAGAGGTTTTCATGCACTTTTATTTTTGGATGTGCAAACTCTTAATGTAAAGGAACATCACCTTATATTGCCCCTTGTGATAACAAACTTTATTATGGAATTCGTCACTTTTATTTCTTTGCCATCACAAGATCTTACAAAGTTTATTTCCCCTTCCAATAAAAGATCATACATGTTTAGGAGAAATTTTTATTGCTTTATGCAACAATGGCAACTTACTTGAAGGATCTTATTCGATCCATAGGTAGATATGGTCGACTCTCATGACAAGAAACTGGGTTTAAGGGTTATGGATGCACAAGTAGTATCTCTACTTAGTGTGAATTTTGGGCTAGCAAAAGATGATAGACAAGCTCCAAATATTAGAGGATTCATGACAATATAACTTCTATGTGAATGTACAAACAAAACTCATTACGATGTCTTGCTTGTCCAACATCAACTATTCGATCATGTGGATAATATTTGATGAGGGCTCACAATCATAAAAGATGTCCAAGAGAGTATATATGTGTGAATCTCCTCTTTTTCATACATGGATTGTATCAATGACTAACACTATGTTTGTTAACTCCCAACAACTTTTATTAAGCACACTTCCTTTTATGTGAAGTCATTACTCCCCATGGGATTAGCATATGATCTTTTTATTTCTTTTATTTCATTGTTATTATAAACTCTCATACTCAGTTACATGGATAGATAGATAACAAAGAAAGCAGTCTAAGCAAATCAGTACTAAAATTTTATTCCTATAAATCAAGAAGTGGCTAACGATCGAACTAAGATAGATGATAATGGTAATACTGATGGTGATACGATACCGGGCACCCCCCAAGCTTGGAACAAGCTAAGGGTGGTGCCCATGCCCATGTACTCAAATTTCCTTTTTGCAGCGATGAAGTGTTCCTCTTAGCAATGATGCTCTTTAGGATATGGATCTCCTCCTTAAGTTTATAAACTTCTCTCTTAAGGTCTAGGTTCTCCTTCCAAAGTTTGTTGGTGATGGTCATTGCTCCTTCCATCAAAGGATGGGTTTTACTAGTGGAGGCAACGATAGTGTCTATGTGCGTACGAAGATAAGTGGTAAATTGAGTATTGGAAGGCTTAACCTTGTTTGGCAAGCTTGACCTTTTGGACTCCACATGCATATCTCCAGGTTGAGGTAGAGGTACTTCTTCTTCATCATCACTTGAAGGTTCAATCCTTTTTAGATCAGCCTCCTCCTCTTCCTTTGTTGACCACCCATAGGGATTAATATCTCCATAAACCGGGGGATTGGCGATGAGATTAGAGACATAGCTCTCCCTGCACAAATCTTGCAATGACATATTGCTTCTAAATCTATCAGGAAAACCGCCCGAAACAGGAACAAAGGAGAAACTTGAATTGCGGTGGTCAAAACACGGGAGTATTGTCAGTGTTAAAACCGGCAGATCTCAGGTAGGGGGTCCCAAACTTTGGATCTTGGATTGATCGGTTAGAGGAGACGAGGGAGACAATATTTACCCAGGTTCAGGCCCTCTTAATGGAGGTAAAAACCCTATGTCCTGCTTTGATTGTATTAAATATGGGGTATCGAGTACATAGTTGATCTACCTCGAGATTGTATGATGTGGTCTAAACCCTAAGGTTAATAAGGTTAACCTTCCCTACAAACTAAAACTCTCTGGTTTATATACATACCAGGGGTGTCTAGGGTTACACAGTGTCCATTACATTAGAGAAAGAACATGCCGAATATATCATCTTGTCCTTGCGTACACATCACGGCTTGGGAAGTTTCTATCTTGGACATGATACTACCATGGTCTTCGGTTCACCAATGACAGTCATAGAGCGACCCACTGTCCAGCACATCTGACAGGCCGGTGGTTGATACGTCTCCAACGTATCTATAATTTTTGATTGTTCCATGATAATATATTATCATTCTAGGATACTTTTTGGGAATTTGTTTACCAATTTATAATATTTTGGAGAACTAACCTATTGACCCAGTGCCCAGTGCAAGTGGATCTTTTCTGCATGTTTTTGACTTTTCAGGTTTATAGTACCAAACGAAATCCAATTACCATGAAACTTTTTGTTGATTTTTCTGGACCAAAAGAAGACCTGGAAGCTTTGGGAGGGGGCCGGGAGAGCCATGAGGGGCCCACAAGCCAACAGGATGCGCCACCACGTGGGCGCCCTTTTGGCTTGTGCCTCCCTCGGGCACCTCTCGACGCCCCTCTCTAGCCTATAAATTCACATATATTCCAAAAACCTAGAAGTGCTCCGGAAACACTTTTTCCATTGCCGCAAGTCTCTGCTCCGACGAGAGACCATCTACACCTACATTCCGGCACCCTGTCGGAGGGGAGATCGATCATGGAGGGCCTCTTCATCAACCTTGCTGCCCTCACCATGATATTGAGTAGTTTACCATAGGCCTATGGGTCAGTAGGTAGTACCTAGATGGCAATATCTCTCTCTCTATATATATACATATCTTTAATACAATGTTCATCACATCTTTGCCTTGATCTATCCGATGTAACACCTTTCTATTATGTGTTTGTTGGGATCCGGTGAATTGTGAGTTTATGTTCAGATTATTCATGAAAAGTATTTGAGTCAAACCTGAATACTAAGATTCTTATTTGCATGATCATCATAGCTTTGTAATGCTCTTCGATCTATTGAGATAGTTTGGCCAACTAGACTGATATATCTTCGGTGGGAGTGGTGCGTTCTAGTAGGTTCAACCTGACGAGTCCTATATCCCAGTGACAGAAGGGACAAGTTGTGTCTTTGTGTCGCTCCTACTAAGGATAAAATGATGGGGTTTATTCATATTGATTCAGTTTTTGTCTAGATAATGTCATTGTTCTCCAAGCATTACTTTGTTTTACTTAATACTCTAGATGCATGTTGGATAGTGGTCGATGGGTGGAGTAATAGTAATATGTGCCGGCAGGAGTCGAAATATTTTCTTATGGACGTGATGCCCATATACACATGATCATTTCCGTGAAAATAGCAAAGCTATTCGCCTTTCTATCAATTATCCAACAGTAATTTGTTTACCCAGGGTATGCTATTTCTATGAGAGATGCCACTAGAGAACTCTACGGCTCCCGGGTCTAGTCACTTATATATTCACAAATGCTTTCATTACCTTGATGTTATTTATTTTATTTTATTTTATTTTGCAATTTACAATTATCCACAATTATCTACACAACTCACTTTCTTGCAAATAACGAGATCAAGGGGATTGACAACCCTCTTGCCGGTGTTGGGTGCAAGTTCTTTGTTCTTTTGTGTGCAGCCGCTGAAGACAGTTGAGGATTGATATTCCTATTGGTTCGGTAAACCTTGTTTTCCTAACTGAGGGAAATACTTACCCACTTTGTCCTGCAATAACCCGTTCCTCTTCACGGAAAACCCAACACAGATCACGAGTATCAGGAAGGATTTCTGGTGCCGTTGCGGAGGAATACCATCACCAACTATCAAGTAAATTTGCACAAAATATCAATTTGGGTCACGGGTAGAAATAACTTTGAAAACCCATTGAGGAGTTAGATAAAAAACTTTATAATCATATCACTCAATTTGGTTCACGGTTAGGAATAACTTTGAAAACTTTAAAGGAAAAAGACAGTATTACTGATAAGAGGGTAGAACAAGGATTGAGTAGGATTGATAAAATGGAGGAGGTCATTGATAAAGTGAGCTCCGCTTTCACACTATCATAACTAGTGCTAGTACCCCACAAGACAAAAAACCCAAGTTCATATTCATTCCTAAGAGCATTAGTACACCGCCTTCCAAAAGAAACGAAGATCCTAAAATGATTAGTATTCACCCCAATTTTGAGAACTTGTAAAAGATTCTATTGTCAAGAATTCCATTGTTTCTATTAATCATAGCTGTGTTATTGAGGACTTGAGTGTCAAATATGACAACACTTGAAACTATGCATCTTGGAGTGTTATAAAGGGGTTATCAATGCCTTCACGGTTATTTGCAAAGATTATATCTAATAGAGATAGATGTGAAAGATTGCGGAAAGTAAAAAATAAATAAATTGAAGCAAGATATTTTTGGCATTTTTGGTTTATAGATATGAAACATATAATATGGACAGTAGACCCGTGGGCCATAGGTTTCACTAGAGGCTTCTCTCTTGAAGGAAAATGACACGGTGGGTCAACAAATTACTGCCGAGCAATTGATAGAAAAGCGAATAATTATGACGATATCCAAGGAAATGATTATGCATATAGGCATCACATCCATGTCAAGTAGACCGAAACGATTCTGCATCTACTACTATTATTCCACACATCGACCGACTCCTGCCTGCATCTAGAGTATTAAGTTCATGAAGAACAGAGTAACACATTAAGTAAGATGACATGATGTAGAGGGATAAACTCAAGCAATATGATGAAAACCCCATCTTTTTACCGTTGATGGCAACAATACAATATGTGCCTCGCTACCCCTACTTTGTCACTGGGTGAGGACACCGCAAGATTGAACCCAAAACTAAGCACTTCTCCCATTGCAAGAATTACCAATCTAGTTGGCCAAACCAAATCAAAAACTCGAAGAGACTTACAAATATATGAAATCATGCATATCAGAATTCAAAGAAGAACCAAATATTATTCATATATAAGCTGATCATGAACCCACAATTCATCGGATCTTGAAAAACACACCACAAAAGAGCATTACATCGGATAGATCTCCATGAAGATCATGAAGAACATGGTATTGAAGCACAAAGAGAGAGAATAAGCCATCTGGCTACTAGCTATGGACCCGTAGGTCTGTGGTGAACTACTCATGCATCATCAGAGGGGCAATGGAGTTGATGTAGATGCCCCCGCGATAAAATCCCCCTCCGACAGATTACCGAAAAACGCTCCAAGATTGGATCTCTCGGGAACAGAAGGTCGCGACAGCGGGAAAGTATTTGTGTGGCTCTTTTTGGTATTGGGGGAATATTTGGGTATTTATAGGACGAAGATTATGGTTAGGAGACCTGTTGGGGGGGCCACAATCCTACCAGGCGTGACCAGGGGTGGTGGCCATGCCCCCTGGCTTGTGACCTCCTAGCAAGTCCCTTCCCTTGCACTCCAAGTCTGGTAGATGTCTTCTGGGCCAAGAAAAATCATCGCGAAGATTTTATTCCGTTTGGACTCCATTTAATATTCCTTATCTGCAATACTCAAAAACAAGGAAAAAACAGAAACTGGCACTAGGCTCTAGATTAATAGGTTACTCCCAAAAATAATATAAAATAGCATATTAATGCATATAAAACATCCAAAACAGATACTATAATAGCATGGAACAATCAAAAAATATAGATACGTTGGAGACGTATCAAGCATCCCCAAGGTTAATTCCTGCTCGTCCTTGAGTAGGTAAATGATAAAAACAGAATTTTTTATGTGGAATGCTACCTAAAATATTTATCCATGTAATATTCTTTATTGTGGCATGAATGTTCAGATCCATAAGACTCAAAAGAAAAGCTTAATGTTGACATAAAAACAATAATATTTCAATCATAATAGCAAAGTAATTGTATCTCTTCAAAATATAATGGCAAAATAAAGTTATCCCTACAATATCATATGGTCTCGCTATGCTCCATGTTCCCCACACAACGTATTTATAGCATGCACAACCCCGATGACAAGTCAAGCAATTGTTTCACACATTTTATTTTCTCAAACTTTTTCAACTCCCACGCAATACATGAGCATGAGCCATGGATATAGCACTATAGATGGAATAGAATATGGTGGAGGTTGTGAAGAAAAAGGAGAAGATAGTCTCACATCAACTAGGCATATCAACGGGCTATGGACATGCCCATTAATAGATATCAATGCGAGTGAGTAGGGATTGCCATGCAACGGATGCACTAGAGCTATAAGTGTATGAAAGCTCAAAAGGAAACTAAGTGGGTGTGCATCCAACTTGCTTGCTCATGAAGACCTAGCACAATTTGAGGAAGCCCATCATTGGAATATACAAGCCAATTTATATAATGAAAAATTACCACTAGTATATGAAAATTACAAAATAGGAGACTCTCTATCATGAAGATCATGGTGCTACTTTGAAGCACAAGTGTGGAAAAAAGATAGTAGGATTGTCCCTTCTCTCTTTCTCTCATTTTTTATTTTGGTGGGAATCTAAGGCCTCTTTTTTGGGCTTTGCTGGACCCTTTTATTTTTCATAAAGTCCGGAGTCTCATCCCCACTTGTGAGGGAATCATAGCTTCCATCATCCTTTCCTCACATGGGACAATGCTCTAATAATGATGGTCATCACACTTTTATTTACTTACAACTCAAGAATTACAAGTCGATATCTACAACAAAATATGACTATATGAATGCTTCCGGTGGTGTACCAGGATATACAATGATCTATCATAGCAAATTACATCAAAAAAGGACAAGCCATGAAAACATCATGATAGCTATCTTACGATCATGCAAAGCAATATGAAAATGATGGTGGGTGTCATAATAAACGGAACAATGGAAGTTGCATCACAATATATCTCGGAATGGCTATGGAAATGGCATAATAGGTAGGTATGGTGGCTGTTTTGAGGAAAGATATATGGTGGGTTTAATGCATCGACGAAAGTTGCGCGGTACTAGAGGCTAGCAAAAGTGGAAGGGTGAGAGTGCATATAATCCATGGACTCACATTAGTCATAAAAAAGTCACATACTTATTGCAAAAGTCTATTAGTCATCGAAGCAAAGTATTAGACGCATGCGCCTAGGGGAGAGGTTGGTAGGAGTAAACCATCGCGTGCTCCTGACCCTCACACAAAGGTCGACAATCAATAAAAAAATCATGCTCCCACTTCCTTACATAACGGTTCACCATACGTGCATACTACGGGAATCACAAACCTTTACACAAGTATTTTTACCAATTCATAATTACTTCCTAACATGACTCTTAATATTACCATATTTATACCTCAAAACTTTATGCAAGGAAACAAACTTCTCATAATACTCAATGCACTTAATATGGAAGTTTTTATTATATCCCTCTTGGATGCCTATCATATTAGGACTAAATTCATAATCTAAACCAATTACCATGCTATTTAACGACTCCCAAAATTATATAAGTGAGGTATGAGAGTTCAATTATTTCTATAAAACCAAACACCATCGTGCTCTATAAAGATATAAGTGAACTACTAGAGCAAAATTGCCTATCTCAAAAGATATAAGTGAAGCACATAGAGTATTCTAATAAATTTATGATTCATGGACGACTCTCTCAATAAATGTGCGCAGCAAGGATGAATGTGGCAAACTAAAAAGAAAATACTCATATCATACATGACGCTCGAAGCAAAACACATATCATGTGCTGAATAAAAATATAGCCTCAAGTAAATTTACCGATGGATTGAACACGAAAGAGGGGATGCCTTCTGGGGCATCCCCAAACTTAGGCTCTTTGTAATCCTTAAATATGGTTGGGGTGCCTTGGGCATCCCCACGATTAAGCTCTTGCCACTCCTTATTCCATAGTCCATCAAATCTTTACCCAAAACTTGAAAACTTCACAACACAAAACTTAGCACAAAACTCATGAGATCTGTTAGTATAAGAAAAATAAATCCCTACTTTAGGTACTGTTTTGAACTCATTATTTATTTATACTGGCGGAATATCTACTGTATTCTAACTTCTCCATGGTTCATACCCTCCGATACGACTCATAGGTACATCAAAATGGGTAAACTACACAAAGAAACATAAACTGTCAAAAACCGAATAGTCTGTAGCAATCGGAAAACTTTGTATACTTGTGTAACTCCAAAATTTCTGAAAAATTAAGACAATCAGGGAAATTTGTATATCAATCTTTTTTACAAATTTCAGACTCATTTGACGCTCTGATAAATTTATAAAATTCGTGGACTGGGCGCAAAAGTTTCTGTTTTTCAACAAGATCAAATCAACAACCACCATAGACCATCCCAAAGGTCTTACTTGGCTCAAACACTAATTAAAATACCAAAACACAATTGCTACAGAGGTAATAATTTGTGAAACACACAAAAACAGAAACGTAAAAATAAAATTAGGTTGCTTCCCAATAAGCGCTATTGTTTAACGCCCCTAGCTAGGCATAACACAATAGATCTAGGTATTGTCATCTTTGGTATGCATCTACTCAATTGCACACTTATAAACCCTAGGAGGTATGTTGTTCTTATCAATAATAATTATCCTAGGCAAGAATTCAAGAGTTTCAATTGTGGCAATTGGTGCCCTAACAATATTGAAAAGGTTGGGGTGAATACTTATCATCTTAAGAAATTCATCTCCTTTACTAGAATATTCACCCTTATTTTTAGGAAGATAAACAAACTTGTAAGCCTTAGGAGGAGGAGAATTTTGAGTGGTTTGAACCAAGGCAAAAGTGGACCCCAAGTTGGTAATAATGTCCTCTAGCTTGCCAATTATAGAGGAATCTTTATCCAATTTTTCAGTAACTATGGGTTCTTTTTCCCTTAGATTTTTTAAAGTAACTCCTACCTTAGATACATATTGTGTAATTTGATTATGAATCTTGTTATCCAAGTTTTCAATAAGCTCAACAGTAGCAACTTTTTTTCAATAATATCAAGCCTTTGCATCACATGTTCCAAAGTTAAGATTGTTCCATTAACCATGATTGGGGGTGAACCTACCAAATAAATCATAGTGCTATAAGAATGAAAGGTATTACTTCCTAAGAAATTTCCTCCCATAATGGTATCTATAACATATCTATTCCATGGAGAAATACCCACATAAGAATTGCGAAGGAGAACGGTAGTAGATTTCTTACAAATAGATATATTTTGAGCATTGCAAATTCTATACCAAGCATATTTTAAGTTTTCTCCCTCCCTTTGCTTAAAATAAAGAACTTCATTCTCGGGAGTACTAGCTATAGTGGTAAGACTAGCCATGAGTTCAAGCAATCCAACACACGAGCAAATAAAAGGCAAAGAAAAAGGCGAATGGAAGAAGGGCGAATAAAAAGGCAAATCTTTTTGGTATTTTCTGAAAATCGTTTTAGAAGTGGGGGAGAGGAAAACGAGAGGCAAATCAAAAATAATGTAAATGCAAGAGATGAGTTTGTGATGGGTACTTGGTAGTCTTGATGTAGATCGTCTTGATTTGCTATGTATCCTCCCCGGCAATGGTGCCAAAAATCCTTCTTGCTACCTCTTGAGCTTGCGTTGGTTTTCCCTTAGAGAGGAAAGGGTGATTCAGCAAAGTAGATAAATATTTCCCTCAATTGATGAGAACCAAGGTATCAATCCATTAGGAGGAACAAGCAAGTTACCAATGGATGCACCTACACAAACAATCAAACTCTTTCACCCAACGCTATAAAGGGGTTGTCAATCCCTTCACGGTTATTTGCAAGGATTAGATCTGATAGAGATACATGTGAAAGATTGCGGAAAGTAAAAATTATATAAATTGCAGCAAGGTATTTTTGGTTTATAGAGCTGAAAATATAATATGGCAAGTAGACCCGGGGCCATAGCTTTCACTAAAGGCTTCTCTCTTGAAGGAAAATAACACGGTGGGTGAACAAATTACTATCGAGCAATTGATAGAGATGCGATTAATTATGATGATATCCAAGGCAATGATTATGCATATAGGCATCACGTCCATGTCAAGTAGACCAAAACGATTCTACATCTACTACTACTACTACTCCACACATCGATCGACTCCTGCCTGCATCTAGAGTATTAAGTTCATGAAGAACAGAGTAACACATTAAGTAAGATGACATGATGTAGAGGGATAAACTCAAGCAATATGATGAAAACCCCATATTTTTACCCTTGATGGCAACAATACAATACGGCTCGCTACCCCTACTTCGTCACTGGGTGAGGACACCGCAAGATTGAACCCCAAAATAAGCACTTCTCCCATTGCAAGAATTACCAATCTAGTTGGCCAAACCAAATCAATAACTCGAAGAGACTTACAATTATATGAAATCATTACTATAAGAATTCAGAGAAGAACCAAATATTATTCATAGATAAGCTGATCATAAACCCACAATTCATCGGATCTCAACAGACACACAGCAAAAGAGTATTACATTGGATAGATCTCCATGAAGATCATGAAGAACATGGTACTGAAGCACAAAGAGAGAGAAGAAGCCATCTAGATCCTAGCTATGGACCCGTAGGTCTGTGGTGAACTACTCTCGCATCATCGGAGGGGCAATGGAGTTGATGTAGATGCCCTCCGCGATCGAATCCCCCTCCGGCATATTACCGGAAAAGGCTCCAAGATTGGATCTCTCAGGAACAGAAGGTTGCGGCGGCGGAAAAGTATTTGCGTGTCTCTTTTTAGTATTGGGGGGATATTTGGGTGTTTATAGGACGAATATTATGGTTAGGAGACCTGCTGGGGGGCCACAAGCCTACCAGGCGCGGCCTGGGGTGGTGGCCACGTCCCCCTAGCTTGTGACCTCCTGGCAGGTCCCTTGCCTTGCACTCCAAGTCTAGTAGATGTCTTCTAGTCCAAGAAAAATCATCGCGAAGATTTTATTCCGTTTGGAGTCCGTTTAATATTCCTTATCTGCAATACTCAAAAACAAGGAAAATACATAAACTAGCACTAGGCTCTAGATTAATAGATTAGTCCCAAAAATAATATAAAATAGCATATTGATGCATATAAAACATCCAAATCAGATAATATAATAGCATGGAAAAATCAAAAATTATAGATACGTTGGAAATGTATCACCTCCTTAGGCCCCCTCAGGAGTGGCGGGGGTCGCTATGCAGCGCTCAGCCGCGGGAGGCCGAGGATGACGCAAGGTAGGACAGGCGAGCATCAGCATGCCAGGCGGTACGGTTTCCCCTTTGGTGCAAAGGGAGCAAGGATGTATGCAGGTTCCCAAAGTGCCCCTAAAGGTTTAAACTCCGGTGCAACAAGACCACGACCATCAGCCGTGCAGGATGGATGTCATCGCCGACCCACCTCTGCATCATCAACATCTACTTTGCACGCGAAGACCACCTTTTGTCAGGATAAGATGTACTCCTGTCCCCCTTCGGATTTGGCTGTTGTGGATCCCTTCCCGCTTGTGCAATGAGGGAAGAGGACCATGGCCCCTATAAATAGCCACCCACTCCCATCATAGAAGGCAGGTTCAGTAGGGCTAGTTCATTACCACCAAGCACCCTCACGAGGCAACTCACCATTATACTAGTTCATCCACAAACCTCCTCGTGAGGCAATCCACCAAAGGCAGGAGTAGGGTTTTACGCTTCGCAGCGGCCCGAACCAGCGTAAATCTTCGTGTGCAATCTTCTTCCTCGTCATCGTGTGAGCTCATTGTCTAGATCATCGAGTTGTGATCTAGGCAGGGTGAAGCTATTCGGGATCTTTGCACATGTCCCTGTGTTTGAACTTCCTTGGATTTTGCGGAGCCCGAGATCCGACATTTGGCGCGCCAATTAGGGGGCGTGTCGAGGTCTTCGTCAAGCCTTGCTCTTTCCCCGCTTCACCGCTCTGATGGCCGATGCACAACAAGCTGTCTCCGGCCACGGCGGATCTGCCTTCTCCAACCCTGCCACTGCTGTCCAAGACCCATGCCCCTGCGGCATGGCGTTGTGCGGCAGTACCAAGCCAACATTGTTGTTTCCACCATTGTCGCCGCTCGTGTCGGCCAAGCACACGGTGGACGGGTGGCACCCCCGGCACCGGCATAGTTTTGTACTAATGTGGGGGATCTCAACGTGCAAGACGCGCTGCTAATGGCAAGCAAGATGCTTGGCCACCGCCCGACGCATGGTGGCTTCGACGCGTGGGCCGACCACATCGCTGAGCTGGCCATCGTCGCGAGGAGGGCCTTGGCTCCCCACCCATCTTCACGACCACAGGCGTCGGCTGTCAGGGGCTCGTCTGCCGTGCCTGTCGCCCCCGCCCGCCGACGATGTGCCCCCTCCGACCCCGAGCGAGCCCGGGCAGGGCCCGCCACACGCCGTACTCCTTCTCCTCCGAATTCCGGTGACCGGTTTTGGGGCACAACCTGGCTTCAATGGTGTAGTGGTGGAGCCTACTGAGGAAACGATGGGGTGCCCACACTTGCGTTGACATGCACTCCCGCGCCCCAGCGGATCATCAACAACATGGGTTAACCAGAAGGGAGCGCGCCAATCGGCTCAAGGAACAGGTGGCTCAGGCGTTCGGAGAGGCAAGCAACCGTGGCAAAGGGGCATTGGATCGCCAAGGGAACAATCCACGTCAAGAAATGTGCGGCCCTGATACGCCTCCATCCTATCTACTTTTCCAAACGCTCTTGCCCTTGTTTTGGTCTCTAATTTGCATGATTTGAATGGAACTAACCCGGACTAACACTATTTTCAGCAGAACTGCCTTGGTGTTATTTTTGTGCAAAAATAAAAGTTCTCGGATTGACCTAGAAATTTACGGAGAATATTTTTGGATTAACAAAAAATACTGGCAAAAGAATCAACAGGAGGGGGCACCCATAGGTGGCAAGCCTGCCAGCCGCGTCCACCCCCCTGGCCGCACCTAGCAGGCTTGTAGGCCCCCTGTTGCTCCACCAACCTCAATTCCACTCCTATATATTCCTATTCGCAGAGAGAAAAATCAAGGAGAAGAGTTCATCGTGTTTCACAATACGGAGCCGCCGCCACCTCTTGTTCTTCCTCAGGAGACCAGATCTGGAGTCCGTTTTGGGCTCCGGAGAGGGGAAATCAATGCCATCGTCATCACCAACCATCCTTCATCACAAATTCCATGATGCTCTGCGCCGTTCGTGAGTAATCCCATCGTAGGCTTGCTGGATGGTGATGGGTTGGATGAGATTTATCATGTAATCGAGTTAGTTTTGATAGAGTTTGATCCCTAGTATCCACTATGTTCTGAGAGTGATGTTGCTATGACTTTTCTATGCGTAATGCTTGTCACTAGGGCCCGAGTGCCATGATTTCAGATCTGAACTATTATGTTTTCATGAATATATATGTGTTCTTGATCCTATCTTGCAAGTTGTATACACATATTACGAGTTATAATCTGCATCCGCGAGGGTGACAATAACTAGGATTCATTCCGGTGATTACCGTAGTTTGAGGACTTCATGTATTCACTAAGTGCTAATGCTTTGGTCCGGTTCTCTACTAGAAGGAGACCTTAATATCCCTTAGTTTCCATTAGGACCCCACTTCCATGGGAGGGTAGGACAAAAGATGTGATGCAAGTTATTTTCCATAAGCACGTATGACTATATATGGAATACATGCCTACATTACATTGATGAATTGGAGCTAGTTTTGTGTCACCCTATGTTATAATTGTTGCATGATGATTGCCATCCAACATAATTATCCATCACTGATCCATTGCCTACGAGCTTTTCACATATTGATCCTTACTAAGTTACTTTTCCGTTGCTACTGTTACAATCACCACAAAACTACTACTGTCACTTTTGCCATCGTTACTGTTACTTCCATGCTACTTTGCTACTGAATACTTTGCTGCAGATATTAAGTCTTTCAGGTGTGGTTGAATTGACAACACAACTGCGAATACTCGAGAATATTCTTGGCTCCCCTTGTGTCAAATCAATAAATTTTGGTTGAATACTCTACCCTCGAAAACTATTGCGATCCCCTATACTTGTGGGTTATCAAGACCTTTTTCTGGCTCCCTTGCCAGGGACCATAGCTCTATTCTCTAAGTCACTTGGGATTAATATTTGTTGATCACTATGAAGAATTTGAAAGAGCCAAAAACCAAGATCTGTCCCTCTACTACGAGGGGAGGTAAGGAACTGCCATCTACCTCTACACTTGAATCACCTTCTGTTATGAATAAATTTGTGATACCACCACCTGCTAGTAATTTTGATATGTCACAAGTAATTGATGATGCCACTTATGCTATGCATGATTCTTATGATGATACTTTGCTTATAATATTTTTCCACTGGGTGAATTTCTTGATGAACAAATTGCTAGAGTCAGTGCTGAAAATGATGAAATTTCTGAAACTGATGAAATTATTGAAACTGAACACTATGAGACACCTGCTAGACCTAGCTCTCCTAGATATGAATTACCTGATATACCTGAGGGTTATGTTATGGAAGGAGAGGTACCTAGGGACTTTCTTGCTTGTAAGGATAGAGATGACCTTAAGAAATTGCTATGCAAGTGGAAAGAAAAATCTTTGAATGCTAGAATCAAATATGATCCTAAGTTTGCTACTTTGCCTATCTTTGTTACTGATTAGGATTATGAATTATCTGTCGATCCTGAGTTAATTACTTTGGTGGAATCCAATCCTTTTCATGGTTATGAATCTGAAACCGTAGTAGCACATCTTACTAAATTGAATGATATAGCCACCCTATTTACCCATGAGGAAAAAAATCATTATTATTATATTCTTAAGTTGTTTCCTTACTCATTAAAGGGTTATGCTAAGATATGGTTCAACTCTCTTGCTCCTGGTTGTGTGCGTAGCCCCCAGGATATGATATATTACTTCTCTGAAAAATATTTTCTTGCCCATAAGAAACAAGCTGCCTTGTAGGAAATATTTAACTTTGTGCCAATCGAAGAAGAGAATCTCCCACAAGCTTGGGAGAGGCTTCTCCAGTTACTTAATGCTTTGCCTAATCATCCTCTCAATAAAAACGAAATACTTGATATCTTTTATAATGGACTACCCGATGCTTCTAGGGACCACCTAGATAATTGTGATGGTTGTATTTTCAGGGAACGAACTGTTGAACAAGCTGAACTTCTATTGAGTAATATATTGAGCAATGATAATGATTGCGCTATTCTCGAACCACCTCCAAAGCCAACTCTGAATAAAAGAGGTATCCTATTTCTCTGTCCTGAAGATATGCAAGAGGCAAAGAAATCTATGGAAGAAAAAGGTATTAAAGCTGAAGATGTCAAGAATCTACCACCTATCGAAGGAATCATGGTCTTGATAACCCGACACAGGTAGCAGAGGTAAATTCTCTTTGTAGATTTTATGAAAGCGATATTCCTTATAATAAGTATGCTAGCCAATTCTTGGATGAGTTTGATAATTTTGTTGTTAAGCAAGAAAATTTTAATGCTTATGTTAGTAGACAATTGAAACATAATGCTTTCATGCTTGATCGCTTAGGTGATTGTATGAGTAGAACTATCAATGATCTTAAGCTGATTAGTAAACATGCTTCCATGGTAACTACTCAAGTAGAACAAGTACTTAAGGCACATAATGATTTGCTTAATGAGATGAATAGTAATAACAATGATCATTGTGTTAGAGTTGTGACTAGAGGTGGTAGAATGACGCAGAAACCTTTGTATCCTGAAGGCTATCCTAATAGAGGTGAGCAAGATTCTCAAAGGAGTAATACTAATGCACCTATGCGTTCCAGTAATAAGAGGAACAAGGATGATGATAGAACTTTGCATGCTGCAAGTGAACCTATTATAGATGCACCTGAAAACCCAAATGATATTTTTGTTTCTAATGTTGAGACACAATCTGGTAATGAACACGAGCCTAGTGATAGTATTAATGATGACGTTCATGTTGATGCTCAACCTAGTAATGATAATGATGTGGAGACTGAACCTGCTGTTGACTTTGATAACCCACAACCCAAATATAATAGATATGACAAAAGAGATTTTATTTCTAGGAAGCATGGTAAAGAAAGAGAACCATGGGTCCAGAAACTCATGCCCTTTCCTCCTAAACCGTCCAAAACCAAGGATGTTGAGGATTTTGAGCTCTTTGTTGAAATGCTTAGACCTGTCTTTTTGCGTATGCGCTTGACTGATATTTTGAAAATGTCTCCTTATGCTAAGTATATGAAAGATATTGTGAGTAATAAAAGAAAGATACGGGAAGCTGAAATTTCCACCATGCTTGCTAATTATACTTTTAAGGGTGGAGTACCAAAGAAATTAGGAGATCCAGGAATACCAACTATACCATGCTCTATTAAAGGGAATTATGTTAAAACTGCTTTATGTGATTTGGGAGCTGGTGTTAGTGTTATGCCTTTCTCTTTATATCGTAGACTTGATTTGAATAAATTGACACCTACTAAAATCTCTTTGCAAATGGCTCATAAATCAACTGCTCTACCTATCGGTATTTGTGAGGATGTACATGTTGTAGTTGCAAATGCTACTATCTTAACGGACTTTGTTATTCTTGATATTACCGAGGACGACAATATGTCGATCATCCTTGGTAGACCCTTTTTGAATACTGCAAGGGCTCTTATTGATTGCAACAAGGGCAATGTCACTTTTCATATTAATGGTAATGAGCATACGGTACACTTTCCAAAGAAACAACCTCAAGTTCATAGTATCAAGTCCATTGAAAAAATTACAACGATTATTATTGGAGACTTTGAATTCCCTTTTACTACTGTCAAGAAGAAATATGATATACTTATTGTTGGGGATATGCATATCCCCATTGAGGTAACTTAGTGTTATTCAAAAATTTCCTGGTTTCATGTTACTCGAAAGAAGTTCGTTAATAAGACTTGATCAAGCTTATTGATGGATTCCTTTTGATGAACATGAGATGGATGAATTTACAAAATACAACTTTCTGTATCCAACTTTTTACTTTCTGTTAGTTAGAGTGAATAAAGTAAAATGCTATTATTTTTCTATTTTCTGAGTTTTCCATGCAATCGAAAAATGACCTGAAAACAAAAGTTCTTCAATTGCCCTGAAAATTTAGTATAATTTTTTGGAATATTTTAAAATATCTAGCACTAAGCACACAACAAGGGGTGCACCAGTGGGTCACAAGCCCACAGGGCGCAGCCAACCCCCTTGGCCGAGTCAAGCTGGCTTGTGGGTCCCACATAGTCCCCCTTCACTTATTCCAGCCCCCATCCACTTCATCTTCCTCCAGAAAAAATCCCACCATGGCTCAAACCCGTGTTTAGCTCATTTGGCTGCCATATTCGATCTCCGTGTTCAAGGCTTCATTCGCAAATCTGTTTTGGGAGATTGTTCTTCGGCATGTGACTCCTCCAATGGTCCAATTAGTTTTCGTTCTAGTGCTTTATATATTGAAATTTTTTGCTGCTGTGGTGACCTTGTTCTTAAGCTTGCATGTCGAATTTCTATGGCCCCAAGTAGTTTTCATGCATGATGTAGGCTCTAGGCACTTGTGAGAATAGTTGCTATAAGTTTTGCTGTGTTTAGTTCACCTTTATTTTGAGTCACTCAAAATTTCAGATTTTTTCTAAAAAATAAATGATGAGGAGATTACTAAGAGGCTCTTCAAGCCGAAGTTCTAAAGGAGATGAAAATGAAATGAGGAAGAAATCCAAGTATAATCTTCCTCGCGTCGTAGAAATTCGACCATGTGAATGGCCAAGTGATGTGTTCTTGAGGGTGGCCGAGATTTATGAAGATATTTATTATTTGGCCGAGAATGCAGGCATCACCGACTTCCTCAATGATAAGTGAGACTAGTACCTCTTGCTCACGAATAAATTTGTCCAAAACTTTCACTTTCATCTCAGGGAAGACCCTCCTATGGTAGTATTTTAGTTATATGATGTGCCTAAGATAATGAATCTTTATGATTTTTGCAAGGTTTGCAAAATACCCTATGAGGGCAGAATCAGGGAACCACGTCCTAGAGACATGGAAGATTTTATTGCCGCAGTCACTGTAGGGGAAGAGAGAGAGGTGTCAAAGGCAAGATCATCTAGTTTACATTTTCCTGTGCTATGCTATTATTCATTATTTGCGGGGAGATGTTTAGTTGGTCGCTGGGAGAGTGGAGGTCCTAGTGCTCCTAACGCCGCCATTCTGCTCCATGCTTTACTTGTTGATAGAATCTTTAGTATAGGCGCTATGGTGGCCCAACGGTTGAACTTCAACTGTTCGAGGGGGCCATATTCGGAGGTATCTATGCATCTCGTCTGGCCAAACACTGTGAGATACCCATTAGGCTTGACAAGGAAGAGGAGATGTTGCTACCCTCGAAATTTTCAGACTATGACCGTATGGTAGCACATGATGTTATTAAGAAGAATGATGATAGAAGGTTGATTTACAACGTAGTATTTAGCCAGGGTACTTGTGAGATTATTACTCTGCCGTCTTCTTCTTTGTTCCATATTCACTCTAACGCAACCCCCAGCTCCAGAACTGGCGCCAGCCATTGATCCGCATCCTAAGCCAGTTTTTTAGTGTGAACCAAAGTAGCTCGCCAACCAAGGGAACTCTAAGGATGCTCTAGAGTATCCAGGAGAGAGTTATTTCCAGCCATGGCCCTAGACCAACTTAGGCCAAAAGCCTAAGCTTGGGGAAGTACATATCTCTCACCCACATTACATTCATGTTCACACATTTTAGTAGTCGGTGTTCATACTCTTTCAGGCTGCCATCCATGGTAGTTTATTTCCTTTTCTGTTTTCTTCTTGTGTATTTAATTAACTTTGAGAAAATTCAAGAAAAATAGTTATAGCTTCACCTTCTAGTCTTTTTAGTTGTAGCGTTAAAAGAAAACCCAAAAAGATTTCTCATTCTTCTTTTGTTTGTTAGGAATTTTCCCATGTAAATAGTTTTTCTCATTCTTGTTTTGAATTTGCTTTCTTTGGGTAGTAAGAGAAGACCACAATGAAAGTGTTGAGTAGCTCTCATATGCATTATTGTTTATCTATCAAAGAGCCCATATTTCCTTGTCTTCTCCTTTGAATTATTGTTTGCAGATTCCAGCTTAGTCCAATGCACGTGCACTCTTATTATTATCCACACCATTCGGTCATGCAAGTGAATGGCAATAATGACAATATTTGATGAAAATATTGAGATGGAGAAAAGCTAGTATGAACTCAACCTATCTTGATTTTGTAAATATGATTTGCTCATCATTCCAAATTCAGTTCATTATGGGTGAAACATATTTGCAATGACAATTAGAGATTATAGTTACTCATGCCATGCTTAATTAACTAAGAGTGGATAATGGTTTGTCTTGAATGTCAACATGCGTATTAAAATGGTTGTGATGTAGTATGATGGGATGGTATCCTCCTCTGAACAATTCAAGTGGCTCGACTTGGCACATGTTCATGCATGTTGTTGAAACAAAATCAACATAGCCTCTACGATATTTATGTTCATGGTGATTTACATCCTACTCATGCTTGCTTTCAATGTTGGTTAATATCAAAGCATGTTGATGACTGTGTCGCTCTCTAGTTGGTCGCTCTCCAGTCTTTTGCTAGCCTTCAATTGTACTAAGCAGGAATACTGCTTTTGCATCCAATTCCTTAAACCCAAAGTTGTTCCATATGAGTCCACCATACCTGACTATATGCGGTATTTACCTGTCGTCCCAAGTAAATTTGCATGTGCCAAACTCTAAACCTTCAAATAAACATTCTGTTTTGTATGCCCAAATCACTCATGTGGTGACTGGGGGCTATCAGTATCTTCCATGCTAGGTGGGTTATTCTCATGATATGCGTTGATTCTCTATCATTCACGAGAAAGGGGCTGGTATTCAGAATGCCCAATTCCATGCTCGATTTTTTTTAAAATTTAATGAAAAAAACTCCCCCCGGATTGTGTCTGTATGGACGGTACCCGTGAATTCGGCTCGCCGTGGAGTGTTTTTGATTAGTGGAGGGGGAGTAAAAACTTTATCATTCTGTTTGGGAACCGCCTATAATGTATCTAGCATGGAAGATGGTGAAAACTCTTGGCCGTTATGTTGGCAATGAAAGCATACCGCTCAAAATTATTATTCATCTCTGTTTTAAAAGCTCAACCTTTGGCACCTCTGTGAATCATGCTTCCCTCTGTGAAGGGCCTTTCCATTTACTTTATGGTTGAGTCATCCTCCTCTTATAAGAAAGCACCAATTAGAGAGCACCACCTTCATTTGTATGCTTTTGTGTTAATTGATATTGAGTATGAGCATGACTGGATCTCTTTCATCATGAATTACAATGTCTAGTCAGTCTTCTTTTGTTAGAGGTGCTCTGCATTTATGTTTTGCGGTCTCAGAAAGGGCTAGCAAGCTACCTTTTTTATCATGATTGTTTTGATAAAAGTGTTGTCATCCGAGAGTTATTATTATTGCTCGCTAGTTGATTAAGCCATTGTTAAGAGTAGATGTGAGACCTAAAGGTTATTGTGAACGTGGTTAGTCCATAATCTTTGCTGAAAATCTGAATATCAGTTAGGCATATTTACAACAACAAGATCAAACAGAGTTTGTAAAAGCTTGTCTTTATCACTTTTAGTTTATCAACTGAATTGCTTGAGGACAAGCAATGGGTTAAGCTTGGGGAGTTGATACATCTCCATCGTATCTACTTTTCCAAACCCTTTTGCCCTTTATTTGGACACTAATTTGCATGATTTGAATGGAACTAACCCGGACTGACGTTGTTTTCAGCAGAATTACCTTGGTGTTATTTTGTGCACAAATAAAATTTCTCGGATTGACCTGAAAATTTACGGAGAATATTTTTGGAATTAATAAAAAATACTGGCGAAAGAATCAACCGGAGGGGGGACACCCACGGGTGGAAAGCGTGCCAAGCGCGACCACCCCCCTGGCCGTGACTAGCAGCCTTGTGGGCCCCCTGTTGCTCCACCGACCTCAATTCCACTCCTATATATTCCTATTCACGGAGAAAAAAATCAAGGAGAAGAGTTCATCGTGTTTCACTACACGGAGCCGCCGCCACCTCCTGTTCTTTCTCGGGAGACCAAATCTGGAGTCCGTTTTGGGCTCCGGAGAGGGGGAATCGATGTCATCGTAATCACCAACCATCCGTCATCAACAATTCCATGATGCTCTCCGCCATTTGTCAGTAATACCATCGTAGCCTGGCTGGACGGTGATGGGTTGGATGAGATTTATCATGTAATCGAGTTAGTTTTGATAGAGTTTGATCCCTAGAATCCACTATGTTATGAGATTGATGTTGCTATGACTTTGCTATGCTTAATGCTTGTCACTAGGGACCGAGTGCTATGATTTCAGATCTGCACCTATTATGTTTTTATGAATATATATGTGGTCTTGATCTTATCTTGCAAGTTGTAGACACCTATTACGAGTTATGATCCGCATCCCCCAGGGTGACAGTAACTGGGATTCATTCCGGTGATTACCGTAGTTTGAGGAGTTCATGTATTCACTAAGTGCTAATGCTTTGGTCCGGTTCTCTATTAAAAGGAGGCCTTAATATCCCTTAGTTTCCATTAGGACCCTGCTGCCATGGGAGGGTAGGACAAAAGAAGTCATGCAAGTTCTTTTCCATAAGCACGTATGACTATATACGGAATACATGCCTACATTACATTGATGAATTGGAGCTAGTTCTATTTCACCCTATGTTATAATTGTTGCATGATGAATACCATCCAACGTAATTATCCATCACTGATCCATTGCCTACGAGCTTTTCACATATTGATCCTTGCTAAGTTATTTTTCCATTGATATTGTTACAATCATCACAAAACTGCTAGTGTCACTTTTGCCATCGTTACAGTTACTTCCATGCTACTTTGCTACTAAATACTTTGCTGCAGATATTAAGTCTTTCAGGTGTGGTTGAATTGACAAATCAGCTATGAATACTCGAGAATATTCTTTGGCTCCCCTTGTGTCGAATCAATAAATTTGGGTTGAATACTCTGCCCTCGAAAAATGTTGTGATCCCCTATACTTGTGGGTTATCAGGCCCACCCAACGGGGGTGGCAGAGGTAAGCAACTTCGGGCTAAGGCCCAGTGCAGGAGGGTAAGAGGGCTGCGCACACAGGGCAGGGGCCATCCCTGGTGCACCGGGGGATGGCTCAGGAGGAGAACCGGGCCCTTATGTTGAGCCCTATGTACCAAGCTATGTCATACCTGCGGACGGTGGGATGGATCAGGAGCCCTCCGCGGGCGCCAGCACCCTCCCGGAGTAGGGGGGGACCCTGGACGTCCTCCCCGAGCCGGTCCTGGGGGCTTCCATCGAGGGAGTACCGGGCCTGGATAACGCGAGCGGGAGGAAGAGGGAGGACGTCCCTGGGCCCGCGGGGGCACAGCGCAAGCCGTCGCCCTCTCGAGCAAGCAACACGAAGCCAAGCCCCGAGGCGATAGGAGCAACGATTTGGGGGGGAGCAACCGTATACAAGCAGCGTAGGCCACCCGCAGCAGCCAGGGCACCAACGCAGCATCACGAGGCTGGGCCTCACGAGGCCCTCGAGACGCTACCCGGCCGACGCCCCGACACTTCACAAGGCGGCTTCATCAACACAATGATACCTCTCCAACGTATCTATAATTTTTGATGATGTCATGCTATTATATTATCTGTTTTGGATGTTTTATATGCATTAATATGCTATTTTATATTATTTTTTGGACTAACCTATTAATCTAGAGCCTAGTGCCACTTTTTGTTTTTCCCTTGTTTTTGAGTTTTGCATATATGGAATATTAAACGGAGTCCAAACGGAATAAAACCTTTCGAAGGAATTTTTCTGGAAGGAGACAAATCAACCAGGCTTGGAGTGCACGCAAGGGCACCTGCCAGGGAGTCTCAAGCCTGGTAGGCCCCCCCTGGCAGCATGTAGCAGGCTTGCCATCTCCCAGCAGGTCTCCTAACCCTATTCTTCGTCCTATAAATTCCCAAATATTGCCCCAAAATCCAAAAGATCCACGCGAATACTTTTCCGCTGCCAAAAGCCTCTGTTCTCGAGAGATCCAATCTTGCAATGTTTTCTGGTAATCTGTCGGAGGGGGTTTCGATAACGGAGGGCATCTACATCAACTCCATTGGCCCTCTTATGATGCGTGAGTAGTCCACCATAGACCTACGGGTCCATAGCTAGTAGCTAGATGGCTTCTTCTCTCTCTTTGATCTTCAATACCATGTTCCTCATGATCTTCATGGGGATCTATCCGATGTAATCCTCTGTTGTGGTGTGTTTGTCAAGATCCGATGAATTGTGAGTTTATGTTTAGATTATCCATCAATCTTATTTGAATCTCCTCTGAATTCTTATATGCATGATTTCATATCCTTGTAAGTCTCTTCGAGTTATTGGTTTGGTTTGCCCAACTAGATTGGTAATTCTTGCAATGGGCAAAGTATTTGGTTTTGGGTTCAACCTTGCGGTGTCCTAACCCAATGACATAGTAGGGGTAGCGAGGCACGTACTGTATTGTTGCCATCAAGGGTAACAAGATGGGGTTTTCATCATATTGCTTGAGTTTATCCCTCTACATCATGTCATCTTTCTTAATGCGTTACTCTATTCTTCATGAACTTAATACCCTAGTTGTAGGCAGGAGTCGGTCGATGTGTGGAGTAATAGTAGTAGATGCAGAATCATTTCGGTCTACTTGATATGGACGTGATGCCTATATGCATGATCATTGGCTTGGATAACTACATGATTATTCGCTTTTCTATCAATTGCTTGAAAGTAATTTGTTTACCCACCATGATATTTTCCATCTAGAGAGAAGCCTCTAGTGAAACCTATGGCCCCCGGGTCTACTTTCCATAATAAATTTTCAGATCTATAAACCAAAAATACAAAAATACTTTGCTGCAATTTATTTACCTTTTATTTTCCATTTTCGTTTACATGTATCTCTATCGGATCTAATCCTTGCAAATAACCATGAAGGGATTGACAACCCCTTTATAGCGTTGGGTGCAAGAGTTTGATTATTTGTGTAGGGATGCCAAGGCACCCCAAGTCATATTCAGGGATGCCAAAGAGCCTAAGCTTGTTGATGCCCCGAAAGGCATACCCTCTTTCATCTTCAATCCATTGGTAAATTTACTTGAGGCTATATTTTAGTTCACCACATGATATGTGTTTTGTTTGGAGCGTCTTGTATGATATGCGTCTTTGCTTGTTAGTTTGCCACAATCATCCTTGCTGCACACATCCTTTGAGAGAGACATGCTGAATCGTGAATTTGTTAGAATGATCTATGTGCTTCACTTATATCTTTTGAGTTAGGAAATTTTGCTCTATGTGCTTCACTTATATTTTTTACTGCATGGTGGTGTTTGCATTTTATAGAAATACTAGAACTCTTGTACCTCACTTATATTAGTTTTAGCGTCTCTAAACAACATGGTAATTTGTCTAGGTTATGAATTTAGTCCAAATATGATAGGCATCCAAGAGGGATATAATAAAAACTTCCATATTAAGTGCATTGATTATTTTTGAGAAGTTTGATTCCTTGCATAAAGTTTTGAGATATAAAGATGGTAATGTTAAGAGTCATGTTAGGAAATAATTGTGAATTGGTAAAAATACTATGGTTTGTGATTCCCGTAGCATGCACATATGGTGAACCGTTATGTCAGGAAGTCAAAGCATGACTTGTTTATAGATGTTGACCTTTGTGTGAGGGT
Source organism: Hordeum marinum (assembly GCA_022496015.1). Lineage (NCBI taxonomy): Eukaryota > Viridiplantae > Streptophyta > Magnoliopsida > Poales > Poaceae > Hordeum > Hordeum marinum. Next base: position 178,759,032 of record CM039678.1, on the reverse strand, counting down.
CGGGAGCGCACGATGGTTAACTCCTACCAACCTCTCCCCTAGGAGCATGCGTTTAATACTTTGCTTCAATGACTAATAGACTTTTGCAATACATATGTGTGTTCTTTATGACTAATGTTGAGTCCATGGATTATATGCACTCTCACCTTTCCACCTTTGCTAGCCTCTCTAGTACCACGCAACTTTCGCCAGTACAACAAACACCTTCCGCAAAACAGCCACCATATACCTTCCTCAAAACTGCCACTATATATCTTTCCTCAAAATAGCCAGCATAACTACCTATTATGGCATTTCCATAGCCATTCCGAGATATATGGACATGCAAATTCCACCATTTCCTTTTATGACATGCACCATCACTTCCATATTGCATATAGAGTCATATTTTGTCATAGGTATCGATTTGTAATTTTCTTTTGAGTTGTAAGTAAATAAAAGTGTGATGATTATAATTATTATAGCATGTCCCATGTGAGGAAAGGATGATGGAAGCTATGATTCCCTCACAAGTGGGGATGAGATCCCGACTTTATGAAAAAAGAGGCCAGTGAAGCCCAAATAAAAAATATAATAAAAGAGGCCTTAGATGCCCACCAATAAAAAAATGAGAGAAAAGAGAGAAGGGACATTGCTACTATCCTTTCCACACTTGTGCTTCAAAGTAGCACCATGATCTTCATGATAGAGAGTTTCCTATTTTGTCACTTCCATATACTAGTGGGAATTTTTCTTTATATAAGTTGGATGCACCCCCACTTAGTTTCCTCTTGAGATTTCATACACTTATAGATCTAGTGCATCCGTTGCATGGCAATCCCTACTCACTAACATTGATATCTATTAATGGGCATCTCGATAGCCCGTTGATACGCCAAGTTGATGTGAGACTATCTTCTCCCTTTCATTGACAACCTCCACCATATTATATTCCACCTATAGTGATATATCCATGGCTCATGCTCATGTATTGCAGGAGAGTTGAAAAAGTTTGAGAAAATAAAGGTGTGAAAACAATTGCTTGACTTTTCATCGGGGTCGTGCATGATATAAATATTTTGTGTGGGGAAGATGGAGCATAGCTAGACCATATGATATTGTAGGGATAACTTTCTTTTGCCATTATATTTTTAAGGGATACAATTCATCTGCTAGTGTGCTTGAAATGTTATTGTTTTTATATCAATATTAAGCTTTTGTTTTGAATCTTACGAATCTGAATATTCATGCCACATTAAAGAATATTACATGGACAAATATGTTAGGTATCACTCCACATAAAAAATTCTATTTTTATCATTTACCTACTTGAGGACGAGCAAGAACTAAGCTTGGGGATGCTGATACATCTCCAACGTATCTATAATTTTTGATGATGTCATGTTATTATATTATCTGTTTTGGATGTTTCATATGCCATTTTATATTATTTTTGGGACTAACCTATTAATCTAGAGCCTAGTTCTAGTTTTTTGCTTTTTCCTTGTTTTTGAGTTTTGTAGATATGGAATATTAAACAGAGTCCAGATGGAATAAAACCTCCAGAAGGAATTTTTCTGGAAGGAAACAAATCAACCAGGCTTGGAGTGCACGCCAGGGCACCTGCCAGGAGTCGCAAGCCTGGTAGGCATGGGTCCCCCTGGCCGCGCCTAGCAGGCTTGCCGTCTCCCGATAGGTCTCGTAAGCCTATTCTTCGTCCTATAAATTCCCAAATATTCCCCTAACATCAAAAAGAGCCACACAAATACTTTTCCAACGCCAGAAGCCTCCGTTCCCGAGAGATCCAATCTTGGAGCCTTTTCCGGTAATCTGCCGGAGGGGGTTTCGATCATGGAGGGCATCTACATCAACTCCATTGCCCCTCCGATGATGCGTGAGTAGTCCACCACAGACCTACGGGTCCATAGCAAGTAGCTAGATGGCTTCTTCTCTCTCTTTGATCTTCAATACCATGTTCTTCATGATCTTCATGGGGATCTATCCAATGTAATCCTCTTTTGTGGTGTGTTTGTCAAGATCTGATGAATTGTGAGTTTATGTTTAGATTATCCAGGAATCTTATTTGAATCTCCTCTAATTTCTTATATGCATGATTTCATATCCATGTAAGTCTCTTCGAGTTATTAGTTTGGTTTGGCAACTAGATTGGTAATTCTTGCAATGGGAGAAGTACTTGGTTTTGGGTTCAATCTTGGGGTGTCCTCACCCAGTGACATAGTAGGGGTAGCAAGGCACGTATTGTATTGTTGCCATCAAGGGTAAAAAGATGTTTTTTTATCATATTGCCTGAGTTTATCCCTCTACATCATGGCATCTTTTGAAATGTGTTACTCTGTCCTTCATGAACTTAGTACTCTAGATGCAGGCAGGAGTCGGTCGATGTGTGGAGTAATAGTAGTAGATGCAGAATCGTTTTGGTCTACTTGATACACACGTGATCATTGCCTTGGATAACTACATGATTATTCACCTTTCTATCAATTGCTTGACAGTAATTTGTTTACCCACCATGATATTTTTCTTCAAGAGAGAAACCTCTAGTGAAACCTATGGCCCCCGGGTCTACTTTCCATAATATATTTTCAGATCTATAAACCAAAAATACCCAAAAATACATTGCTACAATTTATTTACCTTTTAGTTTCTGTTCTTGTTTACATCTATCTCTATCGGATCTAATCCTTGCAAATAACCGTGAAGGGATTGACAACCCCTTTATAGCGTTGGGTGCAAGAGTTTGATTATTTGTGTAGGTGCATCCATTGGTGACTTGCTTGTTCCTCCTACTGGATTCATACCCTGCTTCTCAACAACTGAGGAAAATACTTATCTAGTTTGCTGCATCACCCTTTCCTACTCAAGGGAAAGCCAACGCAAGCTCCAAAGGTAGCAAGAAGGATTTCTGGCGTCGTTGCCGGGGAGGATACATAGCAAGTCTACATCAAGCCTACCAAGTACCCATCACAAACTCATCTCTTGCACTTACATTATTTTACACTTGCCTCTCGTTTTCCTTTCCCCCACTTATAAAACGATTTTCAAAAAATACAAAAAGATTCGCCTTTTTATTCGCCCTTCTTCCGTTTGCCTTTTTCTCGTGAGATCTCTTGTTTGCTATGTTGGCTTGAGGTGCCATGTGCCTTCTATTTGCTTGCATCTTTGCTTGCTAAAAATCCATTGATATGGATCCTCATCCACTTGCTAATCTTTTCAAAAGGCCAAATTATGATGAACCAATTGCTAGTGAGTTGAGTGCACTTGATTATCTCTTTGAAGTTTTGCTTGAAAATCGTGAAAATTTTGATGAAGTGTTGAAAGAAGAAAATTATAAGGTGATTCATGATATCTCCTTGAATGAAAAGCATGATTGCATGTTGTTAGTATGAATTGTCTGAATATCCATGATGCTAATGATATGCAAAACCACAAGATTGGGGATGCTATGCTTTATGAAGATGATATTTTTTGTTCCCCAGGTTTTGGTGATGACATGTATGCTATAATTGATCATGAAAAGAATGCCTTATGTGATAGTTATATTGTTATATTACTTTATGATGCTACTGAAAATTATTATGAGGGAGGAACATATGCTTGTAGGAATTGTAATAATATCTTGTTTCCTCTCTATGTGTTCAAAGTTTTGAAGTTATGCTTGTTTTGCCTTCGTATGCTAGTTGATTCTTGCTCCCATAAATTGTTTGCTCAAACAATTCCTATGCATACGAAGTGGGTTAGACTTAAATTTTCTTTTCATGAGATTCATGATGCTTTCTTGCATGTTTCAATTACTACTTTTTATGTGAGCATCATTGAAATCATCATGCCTAGCTAGTGGCGTTAAACAATAGCGCTTGTTGGGAGGCAACCCAATTTTATTTTTGTGTACTGTTTTTTCTTTTGTTTTTGAGTGTTTCACATATTATTAATTATGTAATAATTACGTTTTGGTGTTTTAAATAGTGTTTAATCCAAGTAAAACCTTTGGGGTGATCTATGGTAGTTGTTGCTTTGATCTTGCTGAAAACAGAAACTTTTGCGCTCAATCCAGGATTTTTATAATTTTTTCAGAGCGTATAATGAGTCTGAACTTTTTACAAAAGATTTATATATAATTTTCTCAGGTTTCCTAATATTTCAGAACTTTTTGAGTTACAGAAGTATACGAAGTTTTCAGATTACTACAGACTATTCTGTTTTTGACAGATTCTGATTTCTTTGAGTTGTTTGCCTATCTTGATGAATCTATGGTTGTATCATAGGGTATGAACCATGGAGAAGTTAGAATACAGTATGCATAACACAAATATAAATAAATAATGAGTTCACAACAGTACCTAAAGTGGTGATTTATTTTCTTATACTAACGGATCTCACGAGTTTTCTGTTAAGTTTTGTGTTGTGAAGTTTTCAAGTTTTGGGTAAAGATTTGATGGACTATGGAATAAAGAGTGGAAAGAGCCTAAGCTTGGGGATGCCATAGGCACCCCAAGTCATATTCAAGTATGCCAAAGAGCATAAGCTTGGGGTTGCCCCGCAAGGCATCCCCTCTTTCCTCTTCAATCCATCGGTAAATTTAATTGAGGCTATATTTTTATTCACCACATGATATGTGTTTTGCTTGGAGCCTACTGTATGATATGAGACTTTGCTAGTTAGTTTGCCGCAATCATCCTTTCTGCACACATATTTTGATAGAGACACGCTGAATCACGAATTTATTAGAATGGTCTATGTGCTTCACTTGTATCTTTTGAGTTAGGCAATTTTGCTCTATGTGCTTCACTTATATTTTTTAGAGCACGGTGGTGTTTGCGTTTTATAGAAATATTTGAACTCTCGTACCTCACTTATATTATTTTTGGAGTCTCTAAACAGCATAGTAATTGGCCTAGGTTATGAATTTAGTCCTAATATGATAGGCATCCAAGAGGGATATAATAAAAACTTCCATATTAAGTGCATTGAGTATTTTTGAGAAGTTTAATTCAGTGCATAAAGTTTTGAGATATAAAGATGGAAATTTTAAGAATTATGATTTGGTAAAAATACTCGTGTAAAGGTTTGTGATTCCCGTAGCATGCACGTATGGTGAACCGTTATGTAAGGAAGTCGGAGCATGACTTGTCTATAGATTTTCGACCTTTGTGTGAGGGTCGGGAGCGCGCGATGGTTAACTCCTACCAACCTCTCCCTTAGGAGCATGCGTTTGATACTTTTCTTCAATGAGTAATAGAGTTTTGCAATAATTATGTGAGTTCTTTATCACTAATGTTGAGTCCAAGGATTATACGCACTCTCACCTTTCCACCTTTGGTAGCCTCTCTAGTATCGTGCAACTTTCACCGGTACAACAAACACCTTCCTCAAAACAGCCACCGTATACCTTCCTCAAAATAGCCACCATATATCTTTCCTCAAAACAGTCACCATACCTACCTATTATGGCATTTCCATAGCCATTCCGAGATATATTGCCATGCACCTTCCACCATTTCCATTTATGACATGCACCATCACTTCAATATTGCCTATAGAGTAATATTTTGTCATAGGTATCGAGTTGTAATTGTATTTTGAGTTGTAAGTAAATAAAAGTGTGATGATTATCATTATTAGATCATGTCCCATGTGAGGAAAGGATGATGGAAGCTATGATTCCCTCACAAGTGGGGATGAGATTCCGGACTTTATGAAAAAAATAAGATGCCACCGAAGCCCAAATAAAAGAATGTAATAAAAGAGGCCTTAGATGCCCACCAATAAAAAAAGAGAGAAAAGAGAGAAGGGACATTGCTACTATCTTTTTCCACACTTGTGCTTCAAAGTAGCACCATGATCTTCATGATAGAGAGTCTCCTATTTTGTCACTTCCATATACTAGTGCGAATTTTTCTTTATATAAGTTGGATGCACCCCCACTTAGTTTCCTCTTGAGATTTCATACACTTATAGCTCTAGTGCATCCGTTGCGTGGCAATCCCTACTCACTAACATTGATATCTATTAATGGGCATCTCGATAGCCCGTTGATACGCCTAGTTGATGTGAGACTATCTTCTCCCTTTCCTTGACAACCTCCACCATATTATATTCCACCTATAGTGATATATCCATGGCTCACGCTCATGTATTGCAGGAGAGTTGAAAAAGTTTGAGAAAATAAAGGTGTGAAAACAATTTCTTGACTTTTCATCGGGGTCGTGCATGATATAAATATTTTGTGTGAGGAAGATGGAGCATAGCCAGACCATATGATATTGTAGGGATAACTTTCTTTTGCCATTATATTTTGAAGGGATACAATTCATCTGCTAGTGTGCTTGAAATGTTATTGTTTTTATATCAATATTAAGCTTTTTTTGAGTCTTACCAATCTGAATATTCATTCCACAATAAAGAATTTTACAAGGATAAATATGTTAGGTAGCACTCCACATCAAAAATTCTGCTTTTATCATTTACCTACTCGAGGACGAGTAGGAATTAAGCTTGGGGATGATGATATACGTCTCCAACGTATCTATAATTTTTGATGATGTCATGCTATTATATTATCTGTTTTAGATGTTTTATATGCATGAATATGTTATTTGATATTATTTTTGGGACTAACCTATTAATCTAGAGCCTAGTGCCACTTTCTGTTTTTTCCTTGTTTTTGAGTTTTGCAGATATGCAATATTAGACAGAGTCCAAACGGAATAAAACCTTCGAAAGGAATTTTCTGGAAGGAAACAAATCTATCAGGCTTGGAGAGCACGCCAGGGCACCTGCCAGGAAGTCACAAGCCTGGTAGGTGCGGCCCCCTAGCCTCGTCTAGCAGGCTTGCCGTCTCGCGGCAGGTCTCCTAACCCTATTCTTCGTCTTATAAATTCCCAAATATTCCCCCAACATCGAAAAGAGACATGCAAATACTTTTCTGCCGCCAGAAGCCTCCGATCCCGAGAGATCCAGTCTTGGAGCCTTTTCTGGTAATCTACTGGAGGGGGTTTCAATCACGGAGGGCATCTACATCAACTCCATTGCCACTCCGATGATGCATGAGTAGTCCACCATAGACCTATGGGTACATAGCTAGTAGCTAGATGGCTTATTCTCTCTTTGATGTTCAATGCCATGTTCTTCATGCTCTTCATGGGGATCTATCCGATGTAATCCTCTTTTGTGGTGTCTTTGTCAAGATCCGATGAATTATGAGTTTATGTTCAGATTATCCATGAATCTTATTTGAATCTTCTCTGAATTCTTATATGCATGATTTCATATCCTTGTAAGTCTCTTCGAGTTATTGGTTTGGTTTGGCCAACTAGATTGGTAATTCTTGTAATGGGAGAAGTACTTGGTTTGGGTTCAATCTTGCGGTGTCCTCACCCAGTGACATAATAGGGGTAGCGAGGCATGTATTATATTGTTGCCATCAAGGGTAACAAGATGGGGTTTTCATAATATTGCTTGAGTTTATCCCTCTACATCATGCCATCTTTCTTAATGTGTTACTCTGTTCTTCATGAACTTAATACTCTAGATGTAGGCAAGAGTGGGTTGATGTGTGGAGTAATAGTAGTAGATGCAGAATCGTTTCGGTATACTTGATATAGATGTGATGCCTATATGCATGTTCATTGCCTTGGATAACTACATGATTATTCACTTTTCTATTAATTGCTTGCCAGTAATTTGTTTACCCACCATGATATTTTCCTTCAAGAGGGAAGCCTCTATTGAAACCTATGGCCCTCGGGTCTACTTTCCATAATATATTTTCAGATCTATAAACCAAAAATACTTTGCTGCAATTTATTTTCCTTGTTTACATCTATCTCTATCGGATCTAATCCTTGCAAATAACCGTGAAGGGATTGACCACCCCTTTATAGCGTTGGGTGCAAGAGTTTGAGTATTTGTGTAGGTGCATCCATTGGTGACTTGCTTGTTCCTCCTACTAGATTGATACCTTGGTTCTCAACAACTGAGAGAAATACTTATCTACTCCGCTGCATCGCCCTTTCCTCTTTAAGGGGAAACCAATGCAACCTCAAGAGGTAGCACACAACACCTCTATGGTTGTACCGGATGCATTCCGCTCATGTTTGGGCCGCAGGAGCGCAATCCCGCAGTTACGCGGGGAACAACACGTTCGGGATTGGGTCATAGAGGCGTGCAACCGAGCATAAATGCACGGGATGGCTCTTAACAGAGTTGGGAGCAATTGGGCCGTGCGCCTGGGGGCTTGCCAAGCTATCTTCGACCGTGACACCCTCGCCTAATAATTAGTGGGTTGTATACGCCCGGAGCCCCCCGAGGATGTGAAGGGGTTCCATCCCATGCCCAAGTGGAAGCCCCATGCTCCGCGCTGGCGGAAAACACTACCCACCAATGGCTATGCCCATGCAATGTGGATGCCCTACGCTCCGTGCTAGGGGAAGACGAAGACTAGCCTAGGTGCCAAACGCAACAGTTGCTTGCTTCTTTTTGGTGTTCGAATTGCCACCTTTTGGAATGAAGTTTGAGAATTTTTGAACTCTATTTAAAAAAAGGGCGGGGACTTTTATCTCATCGTACTCTCATTTTTTCTGGCCTTGGAGTCTCTTTCTCTAAATTGGTGTTTCACAAAGGCCTACGCACTTTGGCTTCCTCGGGGTGCCTTATCGCAGGCCAGCAAGGACATGTCGCCTCAAGAACTTGCATCTTTAGGCGGTCGGCCCCCGGCTCGGGGGATCCAACCGCAACGCATCACCACGACATGGAGCCTCGAGAGGCTTAGGCTCCTCCCGAGGCAGCGGCCGGCAGAACGGTATGGGGACCGCTCGAGCGTCAAGGGGGGATCCTAAGCAACGCGCCTCAGGAGCCTTACCGGTCACATAGCCACTCGCCCCTTGGTGCCGTCCTTGCTAATCTGGACACCCCCAATGGTGTCGAGGCCTCACCCCGTAGTCACGTCCTGATGATCCAGACGCCCCTTACGGTGGTCAAGGAATGCGCGGGACTAGGTCCTACTGACATAGAGCGTTGCTTGAGCGTCAAGGGGGGTTCAGGGGCAGCACGCCATAGGAACCTCACCAATCTCATGGATTCGTGCCCCCGGGTCACGTCCTGGTGATCCGGACGCTCCAGCAGTGGCCAAGGCCTCGCCCCATTGGTCTCATCCTGGTGATCTGGACGCCCCAACGGTGGTCGAGGACTGCTCATGATTGGGTCCCACATACGTAGAGTGCCGAAAGGGCCCCCAAACCGTCTCGCAAACAAGGAAGAAGCTCGCTAGGTGGAATTGCGAGCTATCTGGACAACCCAGCCGCACCTCCCGACACACAAGATCGCCATCGCCCGACAAGCTAAGTACACTACCGAACCGAGCAAAAACCCTCTGATCATATGGCTGCCCGAGTACATAGGTGTTGCGTACACTAACGTGAGGATGCAGGCAGTACGGTCCATCGTGTACTACTACCAAAACCCCTGAGGCCCTAGGCGCCAGGAAAAAGGACACAAGGGAGGAGTCTGGCCTCAATGAGCGACAAAGCCATGAACCCAGGGTTTGACGGAAGCAAGCTTCCCCTCGGGAGGGAATGCCTCGTGAGGACCCTGCCATACTCCCCGGACTACATCAACAACGACACCAAGCCTCGCGCAAGAAACTGGGTCATGTCACGGCAAGCGGGTGATCGACGGTTTAAGAGAAGGAAGGAGGAGGACGAAGGTAATGTGAAAAATACTGACACCCTCAGGAGTTGGGTCCTTCTTAAACATTACAAGAACCATGAAAGGAAAACAGGGGATGCCTAGGTGGAGGAGTCGCTGTCACCGTCCGAACCGCCGGCCACCTCGCCGTCGGAACCATCCTCCCCGCCGGAGGCGTGCACCTAGACGAACCGCTCCACCAGGGACTCCACATGCGGGTGCACCTCATCTCGGAGGGGCCTCTGGAGCTCGTTGGGCACCCATTCCTCGATGCATTGGAGGTCGAGCTCTGGGGCATGGCAGCGTAGGTTGGAGAAGACGCAAGTCAAGGCGAGGTCCAAGAGGTCGCACGCATCGGCCTCGTTGTCCGTGTTCACAGGGGAGACACCGGTCTCGAGCGCCTCCACCACCCTCCGGAATAAGTCGAGGTATCCTCCGTCGCTGTGTGCGCACGGTAGAGCGGGGGCTTCCCCGACGAACCGGCTCACCGCGCTAGCCGCGCGGTGGGCGATGCCAAGGTAGTGCTTGGCGTGATGCTCTTCCAGCATCTTGGCGTATGTCACCTCGTCTTGGGCGGCCTGCACTGCGTCAGCTGCCTCCTTGACCTGGGCTTGGAGGGATGCCATGTCCGCCCTGGCCTCCCCTTCGCACCTGAGGGCGGTCTAGCAAGAAGCCTTGATGCTCGCCAGCTGGGCCCGCATCACGTCCAACTCCTCCTAGAGTTTGCCGAGCCTGAGATTTTTGCCAGTAGGCACACTGGGAGGAGGATATGGTCAGGTCTAGCGCACTGGACATGTCAGCAAAGGAAGGAAGAAAATGGCGGAGCACTCACTTGTCAACCATGGCCCAGCGCCGGCGAGCTTGGGCCGGCCCCCAGGGCCCCCTGCCGCTGCCTCCAGAAGAGGGCGAAGAAACCGACGGCCCCGCATGCTTCCCCATGCCCATAGAACCTCCTTGAGACGCCATGGAGGAGGGGAAGATGGGAAGAAGAGAGGGTTTTCTTTGGGGCGATGGGAACGAGAAGGCACTTCGAAACTGCAAGCCCCCCGAGGCGGGGTAGATTTATAGGCGTAACTACAGCCATGAGACGTCGTGGGAGAGCAAGCGTCGTGTGCCCCTTGGGCGCCGAAGGGCCGGTTCGATCGGCATGAAATCCTTCATGTCGCCTCACCTAACATCGTCGGGTCACATCTGTGTGGCTCGAGGAGTGGAGGCCCAAGAGAGCAGTAGCATTCAAGGAAGGGTAATGATGGCCGGCGTAGTGCACAGTGATACGTCTCCGTCGTATCTATAATTTTTGATTGTTTCATGCCAATATTCTACAACTTTCATATACCTTTGGCAACTTTTTATACTATTTTTGGGACTAACATATTGATCCAGTGCCAAGTGTCCGTTCCTTTTTGTTGCATGTTTTTTATTTTGCAGCAAATCCATATCAAACAAAGTTCAAACGGGATAAAAACTTACGGAGATTTTTTTGGAATATATGTGAGTTTTGGGAAGTGGAATCAACAGAAGGTGGTGCCCGAGGGGCCCACAAGCCTGCCAGGCGCGCCCTGGGGGCTTGTGGCTACCCCTTAGGTCAGTTGGAGCTGTCCTCCGACCCCAAGAAAAATATTTTTATACGTAAAATCCCCTCAAAATGTCAGTCCGATCGGAGTTACGTATCTCCAGATATTTAAGAAATGGTGAAAGGCCAGAATCTGGGAACGCAGAAACGGAAGGTAACAGAGAGATAGAGAGATCCAATCTCGGAGGGCTCTCGCCCGTCCGCCGCCATGGAGGCCAAGTACCAAAGGGGAAACCCTTCTACCATCTAGGGAGGAGGCAAGGAAGAAGAATAAGTAGGGGGGCTCTCTCCCCCTCTCTCCTGGTGGCACCGGAACGCCGTCGGGGCCATCATCGTGACGGCGATCTACTCCAACAACTCTGTCATCTTCACCAACACCTCCATCACCTTCCCCCATCTATCTACAGAGGTCCACTCTCCCGCCACCCGATGTACCCTCTACTTGAACATGATGCTTTATGCTTCATATTATTATCCAATGATTTGTTGCCATCCTATGATGTCTGAGTAGATTTTTGTTGTCCTATTGGTTGATTGATGATCATGATTGGTTTGAGTTGCATGTTTTATTATTGGTGCTGTCCTATGGTGCTCTCCATGTCACGCAAGCGTGAGGGATCCCTGCTGTAGGGTTTGCTATATGCTTATGATTCGCTTATGGTGGGTGGCGTGAGTGATAGAAACAGAGACCCGAGTAAGTAGGTTGTTTGTGTATGGGAATAAAGAGGACTTGATACCTTATAATGCTATGGTTGGGTTTTACCTTAATGATCTTTAGTAGTTGTGGATACTTTCTAGAGTTCCAATCATAAGTGCATATGATGCAAGTAGAGAAAGTATGTTAGCTTATGCCTCTCCCTCATATAAAATTGCAATAATGATTACCGGTATAGTTATCAATTGCCCAGGGACAATTCCGCAACTCCTACCACTACTTTTCCACACTTGTTAAACTAACTTAGTTGTTTCTTTATCTAAGAAGCCCCTAGTTTTAATTTATGTGTTCTTTATTCTCTTGCAAACCTATCCTATCACACCTACAAAGTACTTCTAGTTTCAAACTTGTTCTAGGCAAAGCGAATGTTAAGCATGCATAGATTTGTATTGGTGGTCGATAGAACTTGAGGGAATATTTGTTCTACATTAGCTCCTTGTTGGGTTCGACACTCTTACTTATCGAGAAAGGCTAAAATTGACCCCTATACTTGTGGGTTATCAAGACCTTTTTCTGGCGCCGTTACCGTGGAGCAATAGCGTGGGGTGAATATTCTTGTGTGTGCTTGTTTGCTTTATCACTAAGTAATTTTTACTTTGTTTTTTAACTTGTTTTCTATCTTTAGACATGGGTAGGAAACGCAAAATACCAAAAAAATTAGTTGTACTTTCTGCTCCAAAAGTTGAGGAACCACTAGTGTTCCGTACCACCAAAGAATATTACTTGGGTCATCTTCGATCCACTTGTGCTCGTGTTGAAAACCCAACTATCTTAGTTGAGGGAAAATCATTAAATGAGCATGCTCATTATGTGCGACACCGCATATCTCAAAAAGTGAAACTCTTGTGGCATCAAATTAATACTTTGTGTTGCTATGCTTGGAATCTATGTGAAATTTATGATTTTACTTGTTGTTCTAAACAAGCTAAAAAACACCTTCCCTACCATTGTGTGTTTAACGATAATGAAATATTTTCCTCTTATGCCAAGGAGGCCTATTGCTATAATGATGTTGAACAAATTGAAGAATTTGTTGCTTTTAAGGGTGCCTATGAAATTGCTTCTTTCATTGAAAAGTATGATGCTACTCTTTATGAATCTAAATTTTTGCCATACTTAAATATTGCTATGAAAACTATGCTTCTAATGCTTATGGCAAAGAGTTTATTGAAAGAATGACCGCTGCTTTGGAAGAGACTAATATTTTGCAGGAATCTATGGAAGAAGAAATTCTTGACACTATGAGCTCATTAGATGAAAAAGATGACGAGGAGAGCCAAGAACAAAAGGAGGAAGAGCGAATTAGCTACCCGTGCCCACCTTCTAATGAGAGTAAATCTTCAACTCATACATTGTTTATTTTCCCTTCATGCTTACCGAAGGACAAATGCTATGTTGATTGCTATGAACCCTTGGATTCATTTGAAATATCCCTTTTTGATGAACTTGATGCTTGTTATGCTTGTGGCCATGATGCCAATATGAATGATGCTTATGGAGATGAACTTGCTATAGTTCCTTATGTTAAACGTGAAATTGTTTCTATTGCACCCACACATGATAGTCCTATTATCTTTTTGAATTCTCCCAACTACACTATATCGGAGAAGTTTGCACTTATTAAGGATTATATATATGGGTTGCCTTTTACTATTAGACATGATGATTTTGATAGATATAATATGCATGTGCTTGCTGCTCCTACTTGCAATTATTATGAGAGAGGAACTACATCTCCACCTCTCTATGTTTCCAATATGATAAAATTGCAAGAAACTGCTTATGCTATGTATTGGCCTTTACTTTGTGTGCATGAATTGTTCTTTTATGACATGACGATGCATAGGAAGAGAGTTAGACTTCGTTGTTGCATGATATACTTTATTTTGTGCTCTATACTAAATTACAAATCATTGTTAATTAAAATTGGCTTTGATATACCTTGGGATCCGGTTGGGTCCATTACTTGATCACTTTATGCCTAGTTTAATGGCTTTAAAGAAAGCTCTACCGGGGAGACAACCTGGAAGTTTTAGAGAGTCATTTAATTCTGTTGTGTGCTTTTATATAGTTTAAAAACAAAATAAAAATAAATAGGGTAACCTAAAACTTTTTCAAAAAGAAAAGTGAAAGTGAGAGAGATGAGCATTGTGAAATGGGAGCTAGCCTTGAACTTTGTTCACGCCCAAGGAAACTTTGAAAATCTTGAACACAGAAACTTTTAAACAAAAATAACTATCCCCTTGTATGAATCCATTGTATTATTAAAATAATGTGCCAAGATTTTCCTTTAGGATGATTATATTGCTTGTTTGGTGTGTGCAGTGCAAAAAACAGAAACTTTGTCTATAGTGTGTGAATTTACATTTTTTACTAGAATGTCAAAAGTTTCTGAATTTTTTACAAAGTACTTCTATGAAAAAAAATATTTTCCTAAATTTTCAGAATTTTTAGAGTTACAGAAGTATGGTGAATGTTTAGATTGCTACAGACTGTCCTGTTTAAGACAAATTCTGTTTTTGATGCATTGTTTTGCTCATTTTGATGAAACTGTCGATTGTATCGGTGGTATAAGCCATGGAAAAATGATAATAAATTAGATACAATGCAAAAATAAAATATTCATTGGTTTTAAACATTACATAAAGTTGTGATTTTCTTTATTATACTAACAGATCTCACAAGGGTTTTGTTAAGTTTTGTGTGATTAAAGTTTTCAAGTTTTGGGTGAGATCACGATGGATGAAGGAATAAGGAGTGGAAAGATACTAAGATTGGGGATGCCCGAGGCACCCCAAGGTAATATTCAAGGACTCCCAAGAAACTAAGCTTGGGGATGCCTCGGAAGGCATCCCCTGTTTCTTCTAACAACCATTGGTAATTTCACTTGGAGCTATATTTTTATTCGTCACATGATATGCGTAAATTTGGAGCGTCGTGTGCTTTTTATTTTTCTTTTAATAATTGACCATGCTGGTATGAGAAATTACTTGGTTGATTTATAGAATGCTTCATGCACTTCACTTATATCTTTTGAGTATGGCTTTATAGAATGCTTCATGTGCTTCACTTATATCATTTGAAGTTTGGATTGCCTAATTCTCACACATAGAAAACCGCCATTTGTAGAATGCTATTTTTTTCACTTACATTTTTTAGAGCGTGGGCATATCTTTTCTAGAAAGAATTAAACTCTCATGCTTCACTTATATCTATTTAGAGAGTTAACAGGAGTTGGTCATTCACATGGTTAGTCATAAAATCCTACATAAAACTTGTAGATCACTGAATATGATATGTTTGATTCCTTGCAATAGTTTTGCGATATGAAGATGGTAATATGAGAGTCATGGTAGTGAGTAGTTGTGAATTGGAGAAATACATGTGTTGAAGTTTGTGAATCATGTAGCATGCACGTGTGGTGAACCGTTATGTAACGAAGTCAGACCATGATTTGTTTAATGATTGTCAACCTTTGTGTGAGGGTCGGGAGGGCGTGATGGTTAAGTCCTACCAACCTCTCCCCTAGGAGCATGCATCTAATGCTTTGTTTGATAAGTAATAGACTTTTTCAATAAGTATGTGAGTTCTTTATGACTAATGTTGAGTCCATGGATTATACGCACTCTCACCCTTCCACCTTTGCTAGCCTCTATAGTACCACACAACTTTCGCCGGTGCATCAAACCCACCTTCCTCAAAACAGCCACCATACACCTTCCTCAAAATAGCCACCATACCTACCTATTATGGCATTTCCATAGCCATTCCGAGATATATTGCCATGCAACTTCCATCGTTCCATTTAGTATGACATGTACCATCATTTTCATATTGCTTTGCATGATCGTAAGACAGCTTGCATGAGTTTTTCATGGCTTGTCCGTTTTTTGATGTCATTTGCTAGGCTAGATCGTTCCACATCCCGGTATCCTACCAGAAGCATTCATATATAGTCATATTTTTGTTCTAGGTATCGAGTTGCAAGTAAATAAAAGTGTGATGATTTTCATTATTAGAGCATTGTCCCGTGTGAGAAAAGGATTATGGAAGCTATGATTCCCTCACAAGTTGGGAGGAGTCTCCTGACTTTACAAAAAATGAAAGAGGCCAGCGAAGCCCAAATAAGTAAATAAAAGGCCAAATATGCCCACCAAAATAAAAAGTAGCACAATGATCTTCATGATAGAGAGTCTCCTATTTCGTCACATTCATATAATTAGTGAAATTTCTTGCATGACCACTTAGTTTTATTTTTGAGCTTTCATACACTTATAGCTCTAAGTGCATTCGTTGCTTGGCAATCCCTACTCACTCACATTGATATCTATTGATGGGCATCCCCATAGCCCGTTGATACCCCTAGTTGATGTGAGACTATCTTCTCCTTTTTCCTCACCACTTCCACCATATTCTATTCCACCTATAATGCTATATCCAAGGTTCACGCTCATGTATTGCGTGAGAGTTGAAAAGGTTTGAGAACATAAAAAGTGTGAAACAATTGCTTGACTTGTCATCAGGGTTGTGCATGATTTAGATACTTTGTGGGGGGAGATGGAGCTTAGCCAGACCATATGATTCTGTAGGGATGACTTTCTAAGGCCATGTTATTTTGAAAGGACACGATTGCATTGTTGGTGTGCTCGAAGTACTACTGTTTTTATGTCAATATAGACTATTGCCTTGAATCACTCGTATCTTAATATTCACGCCATGATTATATTATATGATCAAGATTATGCTAGGTAGCATTCACATCAAAAATTATCTTTTGTATCATTTACCTACTCGAGGACGAGCAGGAATTAAGCTTGGGGATGCTGATATGTCTCCGCCGTATCTATAATTTTTGATTGTTTCATGCCAATATTCTACAACTTTCATATACTTTTGGCAACTTTTTATACTATTTTTGGGACTAACACATTGATCCAGTGCCAAGTGCCAGTTCTTGTTTGTTGCATGTTTTTTGTTGCGCAAAAAATCCATATCAAACAAAGTCCAAACGGGATAAAAACTTACAGTGATTGTTTTTGGAATATATGTGAATTTTGGGAAGTGGAATCAACAGAAGGCGGTGCCCGAGGGGCCCACAAGCCTGCCAGGCACACTCTAGGGGTAGGGCACGCCCTAAGGGCTTGTGGCTACCCCTTAGGTCGGTTGGAGCTATCCTTCGGCCGCAAGAAGGATATTTTTATAAGGAAAATCCCCTCACAATTTCAGCCCGATTGGAGTTACGGATCTCCGGATATTTAAGAAATGGTGAAAGGCCAGAATCTGGGAACGCAGAAACAGAAGGAAACACACACACACACACACACACACAGAGATCCAATCTCGGAGGGGCACTCACCCCTCCACCGCCATGGAGGCCAAGGACCAGAGGGGAAACCCTACTCCCATCTAGGGAGGAGGTCAAGGAAGAAGAAGAAGAATGAGGGGGTCTCTCTCCCCCTCTCTCCTCGTGGCACCAGAATGCCGCCGGGGCCATCATCATGACGGAAATCTACTCCAACAACTCCGTCATCTTCACCAAGACCTCCATCACCTTCCCCCGTCAATCTACAGCGGTCCACTCTCCCGCAACCCGCTGCACCCTCTACTTGAACATGGTGCTTTATGCTTCATATTATTATCCAATGATGTGTTGCCATCCTATGATGTCTGAGTAGATTTTTGTTGTCCTATTGGTTGATTGATTATCATGATTGGTTTGAGTTGTATGTTTTATTATTGGTGTTGTCCTATGGTGCTCTCCGTGTTGCACAAGCGTGAGAGATCCCCATTGTAGGGTTTGCAATATGCTTATGATTCACTTATGGTGGGTGGCATGAGTGATAGAAATAGAGACCCGAGTAAGTAGGTTGTTTGCATAAGGGAATAAAGAGGACTTGATACCTTATAATGTTATGGTTGAGTTTTACCTTAATGATCTTTAGTAGTTGCGGATGCCTGCTAGAGTTCCAATCGTAAGTGATCCAAGTAGAGAAAGTATGTTAGCTTATTCCCCTCCCTCATATAAAATTGCAATAATGATTACCTTCTAGTTATCAATTGCCTAGGGACAATTCCGCAACTCCTACCACCACTTTCCCACACTCGTTAAACTAACTTAGTTGTTTCTTTATCTAAGCAGCCCCTAGTTTTTATTTACGTGTTCTATATTATCTTGCAAACCTATCCTATCACACCTACAAAGTACTTCTAGTTTCATACTTGTTCTAGGTAAAGCGAACGTTAAGCATGCATAGAGTTGGATCGGTGGTCGATACAACTTGAGGGAATATTTGTTCTACCTTTAGCTCCTCGTTGGGTTCGACACTCTTAATTATTGAGAAAGGCTACAATTGACCCCCTATACTTGTGGGTTATCACACGAGTGTCGCATCAGTTTGACTTAGGGCGGTTCCTAACGTCCTCAGGGAGTGGGGGCGTTGATGCCCAGGCACACGACGCATGTCGAGCCTGGACCGCGGGTGTTTTGGGGCCCATGGCGCTTCGGGCTGCCCTCAGTGACGCCCGGAAGCTAGCTCGTGCGTGCCTTGGGCCCGGGGGCTACTGTTGACATTCTAGGAACGGGGGTACCTAGACCTGCCTGCTTGCGGCCCAGGGCATGGCCCACCTCGTCTACCAAACATGGCCAACACGACCCTGCTCAAGACAAGGGCCTCGCGAGAGCCCTGAGCTCGCGTGGAAAGCAGCACCAATACCAGCAAGGATTGGGCCTCGTCAGGCTCCCTTAGGAGGGGCGGAGATCTCTATGCAGCACTCAGCCTCGGGAGGCCGAGGATGTCGCAAGGTAGGACAAGAGGGCACTGGCGTGCCAGGTGGTACAGTTTCCACTTTGGTGCAAAGGGAGCAAGGATGTATGTGGGTTCCCAAAGTGGCCCCCAAAGGTTTCCATTCCGGTGCAACAAGACCACGACCACGAGCCCTGCACGACAGATGTCATCGCCGAGCCCACCTCTGCATCATGAATAGCTACTTTGCAGGCGAAGACCACCTTTCGTCAGGATAAGATGTACTCATGTCCCCCTTCGAATTTTTCCATTGTGGATCCCTTTCCCCCTCTCAAATGAGGGAAGAGGATTGTGGCCCCTATAAATAGCCACCCACTCCTATCATAGAAGGTAGGTTCAGTAGGGCTAGTTCATTACCACCAAGCTCCTTCGCGAGGCACCTCACCACTGTACTAGTTCATCCACAAACCTCCTCGTGAGGCAATCCACCAAAGGTAGGAGTAGGGTTTTATGCTTCGCAGCGGCCCAAACCTGGGTAAACCTTCGTTTACAATCTTCTTCCTCGTCAGTGTGCAAGCTCCTCGTCTATATCATCGAGTTGTGAGCTAGGTGGGGTGAGGCTATTGGGGATCGTCGCACACGCCCCTGTGTTCGAATTTCCTTGGGTTTTGCGGAGTCTGAGATCTGACATAAAGTATGCAATATGTTGCTTATACTAACGGATCTCACAAAGTTTTGTTGAGTTTTATGTGATTGAAGTTTCCAAGTTTTAGGTGTGATCACAATGGACCACGGAATAAGGAGTAGCAAGTGACTAAGCTTGGGGATGCCCAAGGCAACCCAAGTACAATTCTAAGGAGACTCAAGCGTCTTAGCTTGGGGATGCCCTGGAAAGCATCCCCTCTTTCGTCTCAATCCATCGGTATGTCACTTGGAGCTATATTTTTATTCATCACGTGATATGTGTTTTGCTTGGAGCGTCATTTGCTTTTGTTTGCTTTTAGTTTTAGTTTGTCACAATCATCATTTGCTAGGCACACCTATTTGAGAGAGACACACCTTCATGATAATTGGGTAGAATACTCTATGTGCTTCACTTATATCTTTTGAGCTTGGCAGTTGCTCTAGTACTTCACTCATATCTTTTTGAGCACGGTGGCGTGTATATTTTATAGAAATAATATGTGAAAGGATCGATATGGTTGACTAGAGGGGGGTTGAATAGGCAACTAACAATTTTTGACTTTTCTTGACCAATTAAAACTTAGCATCAAATAGGTTGTCTAGATGTGCAACTAGGTGTGCAACCTATCTGATGCAACAACAACAAGCACACTAGCAAGCAAGGGATACAACACAATAATAGCTTGCAAGAAGTAAAGGTAAGTGATAACCAAAAGTGGAGCCAGTGGAGACGAGGATGTGTTACCGAGTTCCTTCCCTTGTGAGGAAGTACGTCTCTGTTAGAGCAGTGTGGAGGCACAATGCTCCCCAAGAAGCCACTAGGGCCACCGTATTCTCCTCATGCCCTCACACAATGCGAGATGTCGTGAATCCACTATTGGTGCCCTTGAAGGCGACAATCAAACCTTTACAAACAAGGTTGGGGCTATCTCCACAACTTAATTGGAGGCTCCCAACAACACCACGAAGCTTCTCCACAATGGAATGTGGATCCGAGGTGACCTCAACCGTCTAGGGTGCTCAAACACCCTAGAGTAACAAGATCCGCAAGGGATTAGTGGGGGGAATCAAATTTCTCTTGGTGGATGTGTAGATCGGGGCCTTCTCAACCAATCCCTAGAAAATCAACAAGTTTGATTGGCTAGGGAGAGAGATCGGGCGAAAATGGAGCTTTGGAAGGGAAGAGGTGGTATTCTTGAGGAATAAGACCCCCTTTATATAGTGTGTGTGTGTGGGGGGGGGAATATCCAACCGTTATCCCCACTCTCAGCCCGCTCATTGCGGTACTACCGCACAAAGCCATGGTACTACCGCAAGGGACTGCGGTACTACCGCTGCAGGGTGCGGCACTACCTCTCGCACGGTAGTGACCAGACAAAGATCTATTGCATGGGGCAACAAGCGGTAGAACCGCCAGAGCGGTACTACCACGCTACAATACGTACTACCACATGGTATAAATCATCTAGCACAGGAGATGCACGGAAGTAAAAAATTACTTCCGTGCCTACCTGCGCTGAGGGCGGAGCTGTGCAAAAGTCCGGCATGGTAGTATCGGAAATACATCACGGTACTACTGCTTGAGGGCAGATGTGAAAAATTACATCCGCGCCTACTACAGCAAGTGCACATAATAGAAGTTGGGGACAGCCGGTACTACCGCTGCACTGAGCGGTACTACCACATGCCTCATAAGCATCCATCGAAGCGAAGGAAAGGTGGTTTAAAAGAATAGATGTGTACGTGTTGATTCCACCCAAACCTTTCCGAAGCGGACTCCCTCTTAATAGTACGGCTTTCCTATGACTCAAATCCACCAAAAAGAAACGTAGAGAAGAACCGTCTTTGATAGACTCTGAGGGGCACCAAATCGTCTTGTGCCTAGACATGAGATATTTGAAATGCTGAATGCACACGATTAGTCCGCAAAAGCATTGTCATCAATCACCAAAACCACTTAGGGATAAATATGCCCTTACAATCTCCCCCTTTTTGGTGGATTGATGACAATACGGTATTTGCACATAAAGATATATAATGGGCATATGCAAACCCAAAATCTATAAAATATAGACAGGCTCCCCCTAGATGTGTGATCTATAGATATGGTTTTGACTGCAAAGCACACACACTAGTATCAACACTCCCCCTATATTTTATAGACAAGGCAATCCTTGCAATAAAATGAATAACTCTAAGCAAGTAAACAAGGCATAGCATGTGAGCATGAAGATAAGGGCACATAACAGATAAACTAACAAGGTACTAATCATACTAGACAAGAACAAGATAAGAGTGATAGCATATGTCTCACACCATATGATAGAAGAAGTTTCCTAGTTTCACACACAAATAACATAAACCAAAGCAACAACAAAGGTTTAACGAAAGCTAGGAGACGATGAAAACAAACGAAAACACTAGCCAATCCTACACTCTCTCCCCCTTGGCATCGAGACGCCAAAAAGGCAGAGAGCACAGCTAAGACACAGGTGGTAGCTCCCACTACAGAAAGGTCATCCATCAAGCTCCTCCTCTGAAGCAGCTGGAATAAACTCCTCATCTGAATCAACCCACTGATAGCTCTGCTTCTTCATCCAAGTAGCCTCAGGAGTCATCTTCTTCTCAGACCCACCCGAGATGGTCTCTCCAAGCTTCCTCTGAATCCGCTTGTCGCGCTGACGACTCTCCTTCTGAGCAATGTGAGTCTAGTACTGGCCCTTGTCCTGCATGCAGAACAAAGTCTTCATCCTATTTTTGAGCTTCTCGGCCCAAGATGGCTCAACAGATGGTGGCTCATACATCTCTGAACTATCCTCCTCCTCCTCTTCAATCTCATCCTCATCAACATCCATATGTGCAGCAGCAGGCGTAGTGGTAGTGTTAGCCCACTTGTCCTTCTGACGTAGCCGAATGGGCTCATGACGAATCCAGTTGGGACATGAAAATCCTCACCCGGAAAGGTCTTCTCCCAAGTCTTTTGAATCAATAAGAACAAGTAGGGTCCATAGATGGGGACCTTACGGTGGAACTCAACAGACTGAAGCTCACTCCACATGATATGAGAAACATCAAGTGGTCCAAGAATGTGAATCCGCCCTTGCTCACAAAGGAGCAGCATATCCACTAGATAGGAATGCACCTTGTCCTTGTCTCCCATGCAAGGAAAGACAGTGTTGCAAAATATTTTGTGCATGACATCGAGGAATGTTTTTAGCACAAAAGTTTTCTCACCAGAGGGTAATGTCTTCTCAACAAAGTATGGCAGAAGCTTCTCCTCGTGTGCAGAATGTGGGTTGGCATACGGGTGCAAACCAACGGGCTCATCAAGCCCCTCGTCATGAACATGCAACAGATCCATGAACTCCTTCCAATCAGCAGTCATCCTCACTCCATTGGTCATCCAAGGCATGCTCCGCTTCACATCTGAGTGAAAGTGGACGGAAGCAAAGAACCAAGCCACAATCTTGGGATCGTAGTCAACATGGAACGAGATGATATCCTCGATAGCAAACTGCTCCACCATATCCAGAGGCACACCAAAATATGCCTGGTTCTTCCTCAGATGTGCCATATCAATCCATTGGACAGGAACATTGATATTCTTCTTTCCCTTGATCACATCTATATAGATGAGATGTTGTTGCTTGGTCCAAAACAAGTCATTGCCCTTGAGATGTTCCCTAAGGTTGATAAAGGCGTTGATCTTTCAGTGAATCTGAAACAATCCTTGAGGCATATCTTCACAGTTATCAACTGGCTCCTTGATCTTGGTTGTGGTTCTCTTGAAGTTGCGATGCAAGGCATTGGACCCCTCAGGTGCATCTTGATTGCGTAGACGCTTTGAACTCGTATCACAAGAAAGATTCAAGCGTCTTGGACCGAAACCGCAGCCACCACCTATGACACACAACACAAACACAAGAGAAGAGCGAAAGAAGTCATTGCAAAGACCAAGGCAAACAAGAGAACCACAAAAAAGTGAGAATTGGCAGGACAAAACGGGGTAATTTTCTTGCGGTAGTAAAATTTTACTACCGCGCCAACCGTGGTAGTGACACTCCAGGTAGGGGTGGTAGTACTGGGCTTAGCACGAAAGTAAAATTTTACATCCGCCCGACGGGCAGTAGTACCGAACCAGGAGGTGCGGTAGTACCGCACGAGGCGGAGTCCTCAAGAACAGCGGATCTGAGCACCCGAAATATCAGATCAGTACTACCATAGATCAAAACTACCATGTTGTATCCTACCAAATAACATTTCTAACGCACAAGCACCCTCCAACCATGCAATGATTTAGACAAAAATCAAGAAAACCAACTCATATGGCCCCCAAGCCTAGACCCAAAAAGGAGAAGCAAAGAGAGAAGAACTACGGGCAATACCGGTTCCATGGCACGAGGAAGAGGTGGGGAACGATCCCATCAGTCGGAATGGGAGGAGAGTGGTCGGAGACGGAGATCCTGCGAGGTCCTTGAGAGGATAGAGAAACACGAGGGGATAAGGAATGAATGGGTATGGGAAGTTGGAACTCCCCCTACCTGTCCTTAACCCCCTCGCGGTCCTGATGGCGCGGTAGTACCGCACATCATTGTAGTAGTACCGCCTGGCTAGCAGTAGAAAATAATACTACCGCTCACTGGGAGGTAGTATCGCTCCTCCAGCGGTAGAAAAAAATACTGCCACGCTGAATGCGGTAGTATAGTACACGGGGTGCTGCTGCACTAACGCAATAGTACCGTCCTGCCAAAGAAAGGCTGGTTTGAGAGAAAAAGAGATATGGACTTTGAAAGGACACACACGAGAGAGCACAAAAGAAGCAAATCAAACAATAACATGGTCCAAAAGATTAGAGAGGACAAACAAGGACCAAACATCAAACCACTACCTCTCCTGAAGAGAGGGCGGTGGCCGAAGCCACCTATGTTTGAGTCAATTGGTATGGCACCGCGAAGAATTATCCTTGGGCCCATGATCAAGACTCATCTTTGAAGCACAAGTTCCATCAATAATGGCTAATGTGAAAGAGTTGATCGATTTATGCATGATGGGGGGAGGGAGAGTTCATTGAGAGAACAATACTCCCCCATACCCATGTCTACACCTAGATAAGATAACACTATGAGTGTGGTGGGGTGTGCACTAAATCAAACCACATTGCTCGAATCAATGATATTTAGCTCATGTCTTAACTCACAAAATCTTGTTTCATCCAATGGCTTCATGAAAATATCTGCAAGTTTCTCATAAGTATTGAGATGGATAAGATTGATATCTCCTCGCTTGACGTGATCCCAGAGAAAGTGATGATGAATATCAATGTGCTTCGTCTTGCAATGTTGAACCGGGTTGTTGGAGATCATAATGGCACTTTCATTATCATAGTAAAGAGGCACCTTGTCACAATTGACACCATAATCCTTTAAAGTTCGCCTCATCCAAAGAATCTATGCACAAAAACTAGCAGCAGCTACATACTCGGCCTCGGTGGATGAGAGAGAAACATAGTTTTGTTTCTTTGAAGACCAACTTACCAAAGACCGACCAAGAAATTGGTAGCCTCCGGAAGTGGACTTCCTTTCTACATGGTCTCCCACCTAATTCGAGTCAGTATATCCAATGAGATGAAATGAAGCACCCTTGGGATACCATAAGCCAAAGTTTGGGGTATTATCCAAATATCGAAAGATTTGCTTGACAGCCACATGGTGACTCTCCTTAGGTGCGGATTGAAATCGTGCACAAATTCCCACACTCAACATGATATCCAGTCTAGATTCACAAAGGTAAAGCAAGGATCCAATCATGGAGCGATATACCTTTTGATCCATAGCTTTACCATTGGGATCAGTCTCAAGATGGCATTCGAGTGGTATAGGAGTGTTGGCCTTGGGAGGATTGAGCTCATCCATCTTGAACCCCTTGAGCATGTATTGAGTGTATTTAGCTTGATTGATGAAGTTACCTTGACTTCGTTGCTTGACTTTGAATCCAAGGAAGAACTTCAACTCTCCCATCATAGACATCTCAAACTTATTTGTCATCAGAGTGGCAAATTGTTCATTAAAAGCTTTGTGAGGAGAACCAAATACAATATCATCAACATATAGTTGTCATATGAAGAAGTTCCCATTGAACCTCTTTGTGAAAAGAGTGGGCTCGATTTTCCCAATTTCAACCCACGGTCTTGCAACATCTCGGTAAGGTGCTCAGACCACGCACATGGGGCTTGCTTAAGGCCATAGAGAGCCTTGTCGAGAACACATACATGATTGGGGAACTTGGGATCCTCAAACCCCGGGGGTTGCTTGACATATACCAACTCCTTAAGAGGACCATTAAGAAATGCACTTTTAACATCCATTTGGTATAATTTAAAGTTATGATGAGAAGCATATGCAAGCAACATGAGAATAGATTCAAGGCGAGCAACACGAGCAAAGGTTTCACCATAGTCTATACCCTCGACTTGGGAGTAGCCTTGTGCCACCAATCTTGCCTTGTTACGAATGACGACACCATTCGCATCTTGCTTGTTTTTGAAGATCCATTTAGTTCCAATGACATTGTGGTTCTCCTTTGGTCTTGGCACCGATCGCCACACTTGGTTGCGCTCGAAGTTGTTGAGTTCATCATGCATTGCTTTAACCCACTCCATGTCCTCGAGCGCATCTTGTACCTTGAGGGGCTCAATGTAAGAAACAAACGCGTGATGGTCACAAAAGTTTGCTAATTGTCCATGAGTGGTTACCCCTATTTCTAAGCTGTTGTAAATGTTTTGTAACAAATGTTGTAGGTTTTTCATCTTGGCAGCACGTCTCTCTGAGATCTCCTCCCTAGAAGGTTGTGGGTCAACATCCAGAGGAGGAGCATCATCTTGATGATTTTGAGTGTCGTCATGAGCTTTCTCTTGATCTTGAATGAGATCTTGATCTTGGGTATCACTTGGTATGACACCATTGTCCATAGATTGATCTTGCCCTTGATCTTGTCCATGTGGTAGAGGGCCTTCACTTTGTTCTTCAGAAGCGTGTGGGTCTTGTGTCGGTGATGGTTCCACTTGAGTGGAACATTGTCCTTCTCCTTCGGCCACAGGGGGTTCCTCAACGGGTAGGAAGTGTCCCGCACCCATTCTTCTCATGCCTTGGGGAGAAATTTCATCACCTACATCACAAAAACCACTTTTCTCCACTTGGGAGCCATTATTTTCATCAAACTCTACATTACACGTCTCCTCAATGAGTCTGTTGGACTTATTGAGGACACGGTAAGCGCGAGAGTTTGTAGCATAACCAACAAATATGCCCTCTTGAGCTCTAGGTTCGAATTTAGACAAACAAACACCTTTCTTGAGAATGAAACACTTACACCCGAACACCCCGAAGTACTTGAGATTGGGCTTGTTATTGGTAAGAATTTCATAAGGAGTCTTGTTCAAGCCTTCTCGGAGATAGAGTCGATTGGATGCATGGCAAGCTGTGTTGATGGCTTCTGCCCAGAAATTGTATGGAGATTTGAATTCCACCATCATGGTCCTTGCCGCGTCCATCAAGGTCCGGTTCTTTCTCTTGGCAACACCATTTTGTTGAGGGGTATAAGGTGCGGATTATGGGTGCTTGATCCCCTCATCACTAAGGAACTCATTCAAGGTGTAGTTCTTGAACTTGGTGCCATTGTCACTTCTTATCATCAGAATCTTTGCCTCATGTTGTCATTGAGATTCATTTGCAAATTCGATGACTGTTTGTTGAGTTTCACTCTTTATCTTGAAGAAATATACCCAAGTGCATCTTGAGTAGTCATCAACGATCACCAAACAATACTTTCTTCCCCCAAGGCTATCGAAATATGGAGGACCAATGATATCCATGTGGAGGAGCTCTAAGGGCCTCTTCGAGTAAATGGTAGTCGTGAGCGGTGAGCAGTCTCATGTAGCTTTCCTTGAATACAAGCACTACAAGTACAATCTTTGGCAAAACTCACATTTGTTAGTCCAAGTACGTGATCCCCTTTGAGGAGACTTTGCAAAGAGCTCATATTGACATGGGCTAGCCGATGATGCTAGAGCCATCCCACATCAACTTTAGCCATTAGGCAAGTCACGGTCTTAGTGGGTCGCTCTGAGAAGTTAACCACATAGAGACCATTCTCAACATTCCCAACAAAGGCTACTTTAAGAGTCTTGCTCCACAAAAGGGCCACAGAGTCAACACAAAAGAAGGTACAAAACCCCATGAGTGCAAGTTGATGAACAGAAAGTAAATTGTATGCAAGGGTCTCAACAAGCATAACATTCTCTATGGAGAGTTCCGGAGAGATTATCACCTTGCCAAGACCCAATACCTTTGAATTGCATCATCACCAAATGAGACTTGGGTGGCTATGGATGGGTCGGGGTGAACGTTCACCACCAAGTCCTTGCTTCCGATCATATGATTTGTCACTCCACTACCGAGCAACCATGACACTCCTCCGGAAACAAACCCCTACAAGAGATCAATGTTTGGTTTTAGGTACCCATTCTTTAATGGGTCCTTTAATGTTATCAACAAGGGTCTTAGGAACCTAAATACACCATTCAATGTACTCATAAGAAGAACCAACATATTTGGCATAAACATGCCTATCACTAGCACGACATAAAACATAAGAGGGGTTAAAGTCGCCGGTCTTGTTTGGGTGGGTGGTCTTTCCCTTCTTGACATTACCAACCACAAATTTGTCTTACTTATTCTCATGAGGACCATCTCCTGCTCTTACAGAAGTTTCCTTGAGTAGTGGAACTTCCTTGCTTTTCACCTTCTTCTTGTTGTTGTTTTTGGGTGCAAACCCAACCCCTTCTTTTGCAACAACTTCCTTTTGATTACTCAAAAGGTCATTGGGCGTCTTCTCTCCTTGGATACATGTCACCAGACCCTTTTCAAGCTGCTATTTCAGATTAGCATTTTCCTCCACAAGATGTGCATGCTCACAACATGGGTTAGTAGCAGATGCATTATCATTACAACAAAAGGAGGACACGTGGCACTTTCCTTAGTGAGTTTTACTTGGAGTTGATCATGCGACTCCTTAAGAGAGACATGAGCACACTTCAATCCCTTATGAGAATTGTCAAGTGTGTCAAGCTCAACCTTGAGTCGATCATGGCCAACACCAAGTGCAACCTTTTCAGACTCGATCACACAGTAAAGAACAATAGCATGATCATAATCTTTACTTAATTTAGCAAGGTCATCATTTTGTGACTCCTCAAGAGTCATACGAAGACATCGCTCTTCCTCAAGAGCAATAGACACATCCGCTATCTCATCGGCATAATCACAACTATGTTCACTTAATTCATCCAGAAATTCTTCTTGAGACTCAATAGTGTCATTGGCCTCACCAAGTTGTTCCAACAGAGCAATGAAGTGCTTCTTGGGTTCTCTCTTGAGTTTACACAAGAACTTGCCAAACTCATTTTTACCCTCTTTCACCTGCTCATGTTCATCCACAAAATCTAGCAAAGACAGAGTGGAATAAATAGAAGTCTTAATGTTTGAGGTTTTGGGATTGGAGGTTACCTTGGTGATACCTTTTTCCATGAGGCATCTCGCGATGTGGTTCTCATTGGGGGTGTCGAAGAGAGACACCTTTGTTGGGGTAGAGGATGCAATTGCCATAGATGCCATTGTCATTCCTTCACCACTTGTGTCTTTGTTATTAACATCATCATCTGAGGCATACTCTTCTTGAGCCACCAATACTTTGTGAGGAGCCTTCTTGGCGAAGTTGGTCTTGTTGGGGAAGGACTTGGCCTTATCTTTGCGAATGAGATTTCCACCATTGTATTCCCTCTTATCATATGGGCAATCCACCACAAAGTGACTCACATTACCACAGTTGTAGCAGGTTCCCGCACGTTGCTTGCCCTTTAACCCGCTTGAGTTGTTCTTGGAGAAGTTTGGCATAGTGTTCCTCTTGTTGCCCCAAAATTGCCTAGACGCAAGAGCCATGTGCTCATGGTAAGCGTATTTGGTGTCCTCGGGGCAATGCTCTTCTTCTTACTCTTCTTCTTCTTCCTCTTGACAGACCTTAGCCTTCAAAGCAAAGTTGGGAGTTGATTTCCTTGACCGCTGCATGCGAGCAAGGGCATTGTCTATGGTCATGTTCAAGATGTTCATTGCAATAAATTCATCCAACACATACCTAGAGGAGAAGGTGTGGTAGTCCGGTCTTTAACGGATGACGGCGGACATGGCCTTGTTGTAGGTCATGATGGCCTTCAGGAACTTACGCTTGATCCAGGTGTCATCCACATCCTTGCTGCCATGGTCTTTGAGGGCAACGGCAAGAGCAATCACCCTCCTATAGACCTCACGCAGTTCCTCGTCTTCTAGCATAACAAACTCACCTAACTGATCAAGGACAACTTCATAGTTTGACCGTTGAATGCTCGAGCTGTCCTTCTACATGGAGACAATGTGTTCCCAACACTCTTTAGCAACAGTGAAGGGATGCAAGTGAGGTAGGTATTCAATAGGAAGAGCAGCTTGGAGAATGAACAATGCGGAGGAATTTAGCTGTTTATCTGCTTCTTCTCTTGGAGTGAGGTTGCATGGATCACGAGGTAGTAACCTTCTTCAATGACTCTCATGAGTTGAATTAGAGCTGTGATCCAAATGAGACTTGATACAGAAAACCCAATTAGCAAAATCATTCTTAACAAGTTTAGGAGGAGGACCGTGATTAACTATATTAGGTGGGTGCATCGGTCCTCCATAGACCATGGGAGGGGGAACCGAGGCAAAGCTCCCCGACCCATTAATTCCTTGAGAACGGTTATCCTTATCAGCACTAACCCCCTCCTTATCGGAGTTGACATCCGATGTCGAGTTAGTGGGATTAACCACTTGCACCACATCGGTGGAAAGTTTAAGAGTACCAAGGAATTCTTTGAACATGGATTTGACCTCGGTCATAAGGGAAGATTTGAGAGAGGATATGGCCTCATTCAAATCCTCATGAGAGACCTTGTTCACTCCCATAGCCTCGGGAAGATCTACCAACCGCTCCTCTTCGCCAGCCATACTCTTCGGGTGGTGAAACCCTTAATAAGGAGACGAGGCTCTGATACCAATTGAAAGGATTGATATGGTTGACTAGAGGGGGGTGAATAGGAAACTAACAATTTTGTGTTTTCTTGACCAAATTAAACTTAGCATCAAATAGGTTGTCTATATGTGCAACTAGGTGTGCAACCTATATGATGCAACAGCAACAAGCACACAAGCAAGCAAGGGATACAACACAATAATAGCTTGCAAGAAGTAAAGGTAAGAAATAACCAAAAGTGGAGCCGGTGGAGACGAGGATGTGTTATCGGAGTTCCTTCCCTTGTGAGGAAGTACATCTCTGTTAGAGTGGTGTGGAGGCACAATGCTCCCCAAGAATCCACTAGGGTACCGTATTCTCTTCACGCCCTCAGACAATGGGAGATGTCGTCAGTCCACTATTGGTGACCTTAAAGGTGGCGAACAAACCTTTACAAACAAGGTTGGGGCTATCTCCACAACTTAATTGGAGGCTCCCAACAACACCACGAAGCTTCACCGCAATGGAATGTGGCTCCGAGGTGACCTCAACCGTCTAGGGTGCTCAAACACCCAAGAGTAACAAGATCCGCAAGGGATTAGTGGGGGGAATCAAATTTCACTTGGTGGAAGTGTAGATCGGGGCCTTCTCAACCAATCCCTAGAAAATCAACAATTTGATTGGCTAGGGAGAGAAATCGGGCGAAAGTGGAGCTTTGAGCAACAATGGAGCTTTGGAAGGGAAGAGGTGATCTTCTTGAGGAAGAAGACCCCCTTTATATAGTGGGGGGAAGATCCAACCGTTATCCCCACTCTCATCCCACGCATTGCGGTACTACCGCACAAAGCCACGGTACTACCGCAAGGGACTGCGGTACTACCACTGCAGGGTGCGGTACTATCGTGCAAAAGTCCAGCATAGTAGTACCGGACATACATCACGGTACTACCGCCCGAGGGCAGATGTAAATATTACATCTGCGCCTACTACCACAAGCGCACACCACAGATGTTGGGGACAGCGGTACTACTGAGCGGTACTACCGCTGCACTAAGCGGTACTACCGCATGCCTCAAAAGCCTTCGTCGATGTGAAGGAAAGGCGGTGCAAAAGAATAGATGTGTACGTGTTGATTACACCCAAACCTTTCCGAAGCGGACCCCCCTTAATAGTACGACTTTCCTACGACTAAAATCCACCGAAAAGAAACGTAGAGAACAACCATCTTTGATAGACTCAGAGGGGTACCAAATCGTCTTGTGCCTAGACATGAGATATCTGAAATGCTCAATGCACACGATTAGTCCGCAAAAGCATTGTCATCAATCACCAAAACCACTTAGGGAGAAATATGCACTTACAATATGCTCTCGTTCTTCACTTATATTCGTTTGAGAGCTGAATGAATAGTGACAATAATTTGCATGGGTCATAAGACTAGTGCATAAATATTAGGTATTTAATGAATGATAATGAAAACCATCATGTAGCACATCCAGAGAAGTTGTTGGTTAATGACATTGATGTGGTAATATGAAAAGGTGTGAATCCACAATTGTTGATTCATAGAAGCGTCGAGATTAAGAGGTGTTAACTTGTTAATCATTTAAAAATCAATGAGGCATGGTGATGATGTGTGACTGTTTTTATTCCTCATTGAAATCCTGGTGTTGTTTTGAGTCAGGAGCTCGCGATGGTTAACTCCTACCAACCTCCTCCCTCACGTCATGCAAGGAGTACTTTGATTTTTGGTAAAACTAATAAAACTTTGCAATAAGTATGTGAGATCTTTATGACTACTGTGACACCATGGACATACGCATTCTCACCACCTCATATTTACTAGTCTCTTCGGTACCGTGCATAGCGTGTTCTCACCTCGAGGATCGGTGCAAATTTTGCCGGTGCATCCAAACCCCGTGACATGATATGCTCTGTCGCACATAAGCCTCATTATATCTCCCTCAAAACAGACACCATACCTACCTATCATGGCATTTCCATAGCCATTCCGAGATATATTGCCATGAAAATTTCATCGTTACTTCACATGACTAGTTTGTTCATCATCATAATGCTTTGCATGATCATACAGAGCTAACATAGTATTTGTGGCAAAGCCACCGTTCATCATGTTTTTGATACATGTCACGCTACATCATTGCACATCCTGGTACACTACCAGAGGCATTCATACAGTGTCATATCTTCGTATCAGCTCTTCATATTGAGTTTTAAGTAAATAAAAGTATGATGGTCATCATTATTAGAGCATTGTCCCAGTGAGGAAAGAATGATGGAGACTATGATTCCCCCACAAGTTGGGATGAGAATCCGAACGAAAAATAAAATAAAAATAGGGGAGGCCAAATGAGCCCACCATATAACAAATGAATGGGGGAGGCAAAAATAAAAATAAAAAGACCACCATAAAAATTAAAAAAATAAATGAGAGAAAAATTGAGAAGGGACTTCGCTACTATCCTTTACCACACTTGTGCCTCAAAGTGGCACCATGTTCTTCATATAGAGAGTCTCCTATGTTGACACTTCCATATGCTTGTGGGAATTAAATTTTTATATAATGAACTTGGCTTGTATATTCCAATGACGGGCTTCCTCAATCCCGAGGTCTTCATGAGCAATCAAGTTGGATGCACACCCCAGTTAGCTTCAGTTGAGCTTTCATACACTTATAACTCCAGTGCATAATTTGCATGGCAATCCCTACTCCTTGCATTGACATCTATTGATGAGCATCTCCATAGCTCGTTGGTACGCCTACTTGATGCGAGATTATCTTCTCCACTTTTTACCCCTTTGATATCTACCATCATATTCTATACCACATATGTGCTATGTCCAATGGTTCACGCTAATGTATTGCATGAAGAATAAAAAGTTGATGCATATTGAAAAAGTACGATCGAATTGCCTGACTTGGACACCATGGTGCTTAACATTTGTATTGACGTGGTGAAGACGGAGTCATGCTTTGCTAATATAATAAGATGAGTAGGGGTAAACATTCTTTTAGAATCGTATACTTTGAATAATCAATGATTTTGTTTCTTATACTTATAAATATTACTATGTTGATGTTTGTTAATTCATCATTTCTCAATGAGCATACATACCAAAGATTACATAATGGGTAGCATGTCAATAAAAAATTCCGCTTTATCATTTACCTACTCTGGGACGAGCGGGAATTAAGCTTTGGGATGCTCATACGTCTCCCGTGTATCTATAATTTTTGTTTGTTCGATGCTAATATATTTTCATTCTAGGATACTTTCTAGGTATTTATTTACTGATTTATTATATTTTTGAGCACTAACCTATTGACCCAGCGCCGAATGCGAGTTATTGTTTTCTGCATGTTTTTCACTTTTCAGGTTTACAGTACCAAACAAAGTCCAATTGCCACAAAAAAAATTATGATTTTTTCTGGACCAAAAGAAGACCTGGAAGCTTCAGAGGGAGGCTGGATGATCCACGAGGGACCCACAAGCCAACAGGGTGTGCCACCAGGGGTGCGCCCTGATGGCTTGTGCCCCCCCTCGGGCGCCTCCCAATGCCCCTCTCTGGCCTATAAATTCTCTTTTACCCTAAAAATCCCAAAAGCGCCCCAGAAACACTTTTTCCGCCACTGCAAGTCTCTATTCCGATGGGAGGCCATCTACACCTCCATTTCGGTACCTTCCAGGAGGGGAGATCGGTCATGAAGGGCCTATTCATCAACCTTGCTGCCCTCACCATGATGTGTGAGTAATTCACCATAGACATGCGGGTTCGTAGGTAGTTGATGTGGCTTGAGACTGCACCGGTGTTTCCCCAAAGAGGAAGGGATGATGCAGCACAACTACGGTAAGTATTTCCCTTAGTTATGAAACCAAGGTTATTGAACCAGTAGGAGAATCAAGCAACACTAGATTAGGTTAGTCTTCCTAATGCTCTAACTCTGTAACTTTAGAGATTAGATTCTGCCTTGTAATCTATTATATGCAATAAAAGAAAAGGCTGTGGGGTGCTCTCCCCTACAGTAGTTGGTCAAAAAACACACTATGTAAACGGTATGTGCACACAAAGAACAAATACTTGCAACCCGACGCATAAGAGAGGTTGTCAATCTCTCCACGGTAAAAGATAGATCAGTTTGTATGAGATTGGATAAATATATCGCATAGGAACACAAAATAAAATATGCAAATAAAAAGTGCGGCAAGGTATTTTTGGGTTTTTGGAATAGTAGATCTAAAAGAAAATGTGGAAAAAGATAGATCGGAAAGCAATATGTTAAAACGATTATTTGCGTTGGATTATATTTACTAATTATAGAAATACTCACCCAACAATTCTGAAACTTTTTATGTGGCATTAGTTATTTATACCTAGTTCACATGCAAATTTCCAGGATTTATTTAAATGGTTTGACATAATTTTGCAAACCAGAACAAATGTCAGAACTAGAAAACAAAAATGAATAAGAAAAAAGGGGAGCCACTTACCTGGCCCAGAAGGTGGCCCAGCCCACCAAGGGCATCGGTGTCTTCTTCCTCTTGCCAAGAGGAGAAGCACCTGCGTGTCGGCCATGCCTGCGCTGCGGCCACCTCCTCCCTGCCTGCTTCCTCCCCTCCCCTTGCTTATCCCCTTGCGCTAGAGACGCCGTGAAGCTCCCTCTCCCCCCCGAGCCATTCCTCCCCCTGCTGGTCTCCCCCTCTCCCCTGCTCTCTCTCCCGCGCCGGACCAAAGCTCCTCGCCGTCGATTCGTTCGCCGTCGTCGCCTCCCTGAGCCCTCCGACCCCACGAGCGCAACCCCTATGAGCCCCTGATACTCCTCCTCCTCTCCCCCCGCCCGCGCTCTGTATGTCATTGCGCCATACTGGCCGAGCCGCTCGCCGTCGGCAACGGCGTGACCATGGCCACAGCCACCACGGGCCACGCCTGAGCATCTCCGCGTGCTCCTAGAGCTTCCCTGAGTCCGCTTCGCCGGCTGCTTCGCTCGCCCGTGCCTTGCAGCCCCACGCCCACATGCGATCGAACCGCCGACCGCCGCTAGTTTGCTCGCAGCCGACGACCATGGCCGCCCCAGCCTCCCCTGATGCCCCTGCTGGATGCGGCGCTTCGCCAGCAACCCGTAGCCATCATCCGTGCATGAAATGGTGCCCCATAGCGCAAGCCCGAGCAACTCCGGCGAGCCCGCCGGGCCAACTCCGGCGGGTGCCGACGTGGCACGGTGATTAGCGCCAAATCCCCTGCTAACCAGCCCCCGCAGATGCTGATAGCGGGCCCCGCACCAGGTCAAACCCCTGGTCAGCATGGGGATTAACCATGTGTCACTAACGTGCGGGCCCCACATGTCAGGTTTGACCTGGACCGGGTCAGCCGACCTGTTGACGTCATGATGGCGTCACGCTAACGCAGTAATCATTTTGTTATAATAAAAATAATTTAGAAAATCCAGAAAATGTTTAAAACTTCTAAAAATCATAGAAAATAATCTGTAAGTCAGATGAAAATAATTTATATATGAAAAATGATCAGAAAAATCCAATGAATCTGATTATGCCATGATCATGCATGTTTGAACAAGTTAACATCACCAAGTAGGACATTTTATGATTAGGGCACTATATGAAATATCATTTGGAGTTGGAATTCAAACTTGTTTGAATTCCACCTCAATTAACTTGGCTAATTATCCCTGTAGGTCAATTCAGTACCTTAACATGCCATCTCATGCATCATGTTTGGTGCATCACATTCAATGTGTTCCTTCTTTCTGTTTGCCAGTGGTGTTCCCTTTCGATAGACGATGGTTCTGACGATGTAACCATTCACGCTAATGAAGAGAAGTTTTATCTTCAGGAGTGTCAGGCAAGCAAAACCCCCTTGAGCATACTGATATGAACCCACTCTCCTGCTCCTGCTCTTTTTTACTGCATTAGGACAACAACGATTCAACTGTTACATGTCATCGGTAGTTGAACCCTGTCCTTTGCATGACCTGTCTTTGCCACAGTAAATAGTTGAAACCACATAGCATGAGTAGCCACTGCTTGAGCCTTGTTGTGCTTACTCATCCATGCATGCTTACTTACTGTGCCTGCAATGCTTAGAGTCGTGTCCTGTTAGGTCTGATCCATCTGGGCGATGAATCGGAATGGCAGTGTTCATGTCCTACGGTGTGAGAGCTAAGTGTGTGAACATGATTTGGTAAAGGTAGCGATGAGAGGTCATGTAGGAGTACATGGCGGGTTGTCTCATTGGGACCGTATTTAAGAACTGAGCTCTGTGTATGTTATCCAAGACAAGATACTACCACACATTGGGCTCCAGTAACTCGACCCCTCTCGGCTTATTAATCGCCTAGACCTCTGTCCAGGAGTCGCAACTAGTTTCTGGTGTTTGTAGGAGAAGTGTTGGCGGCCGTGCATAGCACTGCCCGATGGGGTGGACTGTGATGCGGTATAGACACAGTGGCACGGTGTACCAAGTGGCACCCGAACGGTGGGCTTGGGAACCTTGCGCACATCGTTTGAGGCCGTAGCGGAAACTTCGGCCGGACTTCCGTGCGGGTTCAGTCTCAAATAGGCGATAAACCTGGACTAGGGTCTTGTGTGGTTGACGGTCGTGGCCGACACCCACGCCAGTGCTTCCGTTTGAAGGTTGCCGAGATGCATGACGTGCATATGGTGATAAGTGGCGAGAGCGTGTGTGAAGAAGTATACCCCTGCAGGGTGAAATAATCTGTTCTAATAGCCGCGTCCTCGGATATGGACTAATTGGATTGCTTATGTGGTTCATAGATAAGTGAAATGGATACTTCTAAAATACGCAAGATAAGCGTGAGTGCTATGGATGGCCTTCTCGTAGGGAGACGAGAGTGGATCCATAGTGGTGTATTGATTGGTGAATATGTGGACTCGTGTGCGCTATCCCATCTCAAAGAAAGCACTTGTAGTCGTAGTACAGGTTAGCCAAGAGTCAAAGATGGCTTGCTGCAATAAACTTCACAATCCCCTTCATTGATACTGTTGCATATGTAGATAGTTCTGATGTAAGTCTTGTTGAGTACCTTTGTACTCACGTTTTCTTAATTTCTGTTTTGTAGAGGAGACGTCAGTCTTATTAGTGATCATTACAACATGAAGTTTGATGTTGATCGGATTAGCTTGGAAATCCCAGACAGAGGTCTGGTTCCTTTGGTAGGGTCATTGTAGCTTTTCAGGCTCCTCTAGCCACTTTTCTAGATGTCTGTACCCAGACATATTTAAAATTCCGCTTATTTGATTGAATGCTCTAAATGTTGGGTCTTGTGACCCCTGTTTGTAACATCTTATTGTATTGGCTCATCCGAGCCTTCTAAGTAAATGGTGTAATGTTGTATGATTATGTTGTGATGCCATAGTTGTATCTATGCATATCGGGCATGTCGTGCGTACGTGTGACGTGCAAAGGTATGTATGGGATCCAACACCTAGTTGTGTGCCTTTAGTAATACTCTTTACGGGGAAATGCCTCTTTGTGCTTCCACCGAGCCTTGGTAGCTTGCTACTTCTCCGGACACATTGATTGACCAACATGTATCCTTCTTTGCTGTTGTGTCTGTCCCTTCGGGGAAATGCCTCGCAGTGTAATGGAGTCCCTGTAGCCTGCTACGACTCGTCTACGTGCAGTGATGAGATTTATGTCCCACGACATAATGGAGTCCTTGTAGCTTGCTATGATTCGTCTACACACGCTAGAGATCGACACCTGCATTGCTGGGTTACATATGCTTGTCCCTGTATGGATGTGCCACTTAGGTTCTATGACTAGTCATGTCGGCCCGGGTTCTTAGACATTTGAATTCTAGCAACACATTCACATACGTGAGTCAAAAGACGCAAACGGTCCCGGCCCAGGTAAGGTGGCAGCCATGGAGATAACCCTGCGTGAGATCGCAAAGTGATGTAATGTGTTACAGGATGGATTCTTATGGCTTAGGATCGGGGTCCCGACAGCTTTGGTATCAGATCTTGACTGCTTGTAGGACTACCAAGTTAAACTGGTCGATGTTGAGTCTAGAACTGCTTTAGCTATATAAGGAATTGATTGTGGAAGGGAACGTAAGGCTCTTTTTACTCCTTTCCTTGTGTCATTCTAATTCTGAGTCACCCTCTTCTTTTCTATGGGGATTAAGAACTAGGCATTCTCATCTATCTATTAGGATGACGAGTTATTATGCTGGAGACCTATAGGAAAGGTGTTGTCTTTCTGGATCGATTTCTCTATAAGAATTCATTGTCATGTTGTCAGTTTTCTTGTGCATGTTACCTCATATTTCATGCCCGTACAACCGTTATGTTGTCCGAGTTATCCAAGGTTTTTAAATTATCTGATGCAATTGCAAAACTCTTTCATCTTGAGTCAATGTCTTTCAGGCCAGACAAAGCACACTAATTGTTAAGTTGAGGTACTCTATTACCTTGACGTGTTTGATGAAGATGTTTAGGAAACCATGTTGTTTCAGTGAACCACCCAACAGTCTAGTTGTGTCTTTTGTTTCCAGTGTGATAATTCTGGCTATCATTATCAAAAGCATGATGTGATGCTACTTAGTCAATATGTATTCTGTATCTGGGTTCCTGAACCCAAGAATCATTCTGCTCACTTCTGTTGATAGTATTTGCTCGTTTCTTTAGGATATTAGTAACCTTGTTATAGTCCTCAAGGTTTGTGGTATATCATTCTTCCAATACCATGAATCAGTTATGGCAGAAGTTCTTTGTGAATGAAATATCACAACATGAGTGCTCTTGATGAGTTCTCCGTCCCATTCCGCATGGATTATTTGGAAGAGACATGTTGAACTATGTTTGACATATTCAATCCATGCATCTACCACTCAAGAAAAATCATGTGCTCTTGAGTTGCCCCTCTTCAATTGTATTCTGACCTTCAGCTATCAATGGATAGACAAGGGTATGTTATGCATTGTCTTGTTGATGTCGACTATTCTTGTGGTCTGTCAAGCCATTCTATTTCAGAATGACTAGGAGAAGCAAACTCCCGTACCTCATCCATTTCTAGGATTGGGTCAAAGCAGTTGTATTTCGCAGATCAAAATGCCAATCCAGCTTTTGCTCTGTTCTACTTGAGGTATTAGCCTCTTCATGTCAAGATTATCATGAGAACTACAATCCCTCTTATGAAATCTTGATGTAGTGATACTTCTCTGCATCATCATTCATTCCTCGGTCTCCGTGTTGTTGAAACCAGAATACCGACAAGTGAATCGTGATGTGTGAAATCAATACTCCTAGCAACTTTGTTGCTTGGTAGTTAATGGACAATAATCTCACTCTTGGTGTGATGATCATTGAATTTTCATACCAAGATTGATCGTGCTACCTAGTCCATTCTTCATGGTGCACCTTTAGATCAACGAGTTAGGATTGTGTCAATCTTTTGCCCTATTGATCATATCGTCTTGCCTTGAAAAGCAAAATTGTTCTCAAGCTTGATAACATATCAGTGGATCGTGATTTTCTAAGTATCTTCTCGTAAGTATTACCAAGGTGTTCCTTGACCGTTATGTTGAGCTCGTGATCAAGATGGTTTTTCTATAAACCATCCCTTCTCCAAGAATATGTTTTGGATACCCCTGAACTAGTTGGTTAAGCTAAACAACAACTTGGAGAGTTGAAAGATAAAAGCTTTGCCTGACTTAGTTATTTCCAAAGGGATATCTTGTGTGGGTGTCAAAGAAAGATGATATCTTCATCAATTAATCCTTGTGATCAATTGTTGCATGTATTTTCTTGCTCAACCTTTGATTTGAGTATGGGCTATTGTCAAATCAAATCAGAACCAAAGATCTTCCTAATGTTGTTTTACCCGTGGATGTATCCTCGAGCATACACCATTATATCCTTTGGTCTGACCAATGCTATCACCTTGTTTCCATAGTTGTGGAATTCCATCCATTTGGCAACCTTGATGAATTGTTGTTGAGCTCATCGACAACATCCTCGTCTATCCCATGACTCATGATGGACATTAAGCTGGTGTTGGAAACTTTGTAGGTAATATCCTCATGTCATGTACATGAAGTATATGTTTGGTGTAAGAAGTGACTTAGTCAAAGTTCATGTGCATTTGGTGCAAGTTGCCGCCGTGACTTCGGGGAAAGTTATTTTGTCTCCTCTGGAATCATCTCAAGTCAATCATGCATGTGCGAAGTATGCTATGGTTTGATAGCCTTGCAACCTACAACACATATGCATTACCTAGCACCTAAGCCACTGATTGAGTTGTTCAAGGAAAAGAAGTTCTTTCTTAAGAGCTAATCCAGACTTATGTAAGAACTTTGCTAATCCCTAATGATGGTTCCAAACTCAAACTCGGTAGTGTTTTGTTGTAAGATCTCCATATGACCACAATTGTTTTGGACACCGTGTTCATGTGGGTCTTGCAATCCAGCTCATGTTTTGGAGTTGGCTTCCGTAGCTCATTCCCCAAGAATCTCGCAACATCATCTCTTTGATTTGTGTTGCAACCTTTCACTTTCAGACATGCTGAGTCTGGAATATCCTCACACCTACCATATCTGAATCTCAGGCAGATATGATGGTTGGAACATTTCCCAAGAATTATAATATCGGTCTCGCTATAACCGGCAAAGGGATGTTGTGGCTAACATACCTATCCGGAAGACCTACTATTATAATATCTTGTTTCAGCAACTTGGCCACCTCCCCATCAGGACCTTGTATGACTTGCTCTAGAAGTTATTCCTCATGGAC
The DNA here is from genome assembly GCA_022496015.1 of Hordeum marinum. Classification (NCBI taxonomy): domain Eukaryota; kingdom Viridiplantae; phylum Streptophyta; class Magnoliopsida; order Poales; family Poaceae; genus Hordeum; species Hordeum marinum. The sequence continues at coordinate 178,717,770 of CM039678.1, read as the reverse complement.
CCTTTGAGATCCCAAAATCCGACCTTTTTACTTGATGTTCTAGATACCAAACATTACCTATAACTAGGTTACGCTACTTCATCAAGGAGAACATTAGAAGCGGAGTGCTAAATGTATCTCGGTCGATCATCCAAATTTTGCTCCCTTGGTATAGCTAAGGTGAAATATGAGAAAGTGTTGCCTTCCTTTGCATTTGCATCCTCCATCATTATTTATCACGGTAGTATGAGGTGTTGCCAGGATCCTTGGCACGGATGTTGGTAAAAATTTGTTGAATATGGAGATGCTCAAATTCTTGAGAGCATGCTCAGACACTGGGTTATACTCTCGGTATTAATTGGAATGTGCCTTCCGTTGCCGAGTTATTTTATAACTCTAGTTTCCCTCTGATCTGAGTATGCCATTCTTTGAATTCCTTCCAACGATCATTGTGAATTACCTTAGGCTGGTATGAAGAGTTTCAATGATCTTTGTATAAAAAGTAATTCTTTTTGCCACTTAAGGGATAATCCTACGAGTCACCTTTCCTTAGGTGCCCGTTACGGTATTATGGCAATTAACTTCTCGCTACTTTCAAACCTCATCACCATCTGTTTTAGCGTGGAATTGTTGCCTACCAATTGAACCTCCGTCATCTGCTTCATTCTATTGGAAATATGCCCTAGAGGCAATTATAAATTAGTTATTATCATATTTCCTTGTTCATGATAATCGTTTATTATCCATGCTATAATTGTATTGATCGGAGACTTAGATGCATGTGTGGATACATAGACAAAAACCATGTCCCTGGTATGCCTCTAATAGACTAGCTTGTTGATCAAAGATGGTTAAGGTTTCCTAGCCATGGACATGAGATGTCATTTGATAACGGGATCACATCATTAGGAGAATGGTGTGATGGACAAGACCCAAACTACAAATGTAGCATATGATCATGTCAGTTTATTGCTATTGTTTTCTGCATGTCAAGTATATGTTTCTATGACCATGAGATCATGCAACTCACGGACATCGGGGGAGTGCCTTGTGTGTATAAAATGTCGCAACATAATTGGGTGACTATAAAGGTGCTCTACAGGTATCTCCGAGGGTGTCTGTTGGGTTGGCATGGATCAAGACTACGATTTGTTACACCGTGTGATGGAAAGGTATCTCAGGGCCCACTCGGTAATACAACATCACAATAAGCCTGGCAAGCAATGTGACTAAGTGTTAGTCATGGGATCTTGTATTACGGAACTAGTAAATAGACTTGTCGGTAACGAGGTTGAACTAGGTATGGAGATACCGACGATCGAGTCTCGAGCAAGTGACATACCAAAGAACAAAGGGAACATCATGCGGGATTAACTGAATCCTTGACATGGAGGTTCAACCGATAAAGATCTTTGTAGAATATGTAGGAACCAATATGGGCATCCAGGTCTCACTATTGGTTATTGACCATAGAGGTGTCTCGGTCATGTCTACATAGTTCTCGAACCCGCAGGGTCTGCACACATAAGGTTCGGTGACGTTTCGGTAGTATAGAGTTATGTATGGTGGTGACCGAAGGTTGTTCGGAGTCCCGTATGAGATCCCGGATGTCACGAGGAGCTCCGGAATGGTGCGGAGGTAAATATTGATATATACGAAGTCCTATTTTGGTCGCCAGAAAAGTTTCGGGCTCATCGGTAGTGTACCGGGAGTGCAGGTACTGTACCGGGAGACCATCGGGAGGGGTATTTCGACCCAAGTGGCTACATGGGCTGTGGGAGGATGAATAGCGGCCCTTAGTGGGATGGAGTAAATCCCACAAAGGGCCCATGCGTCTGGGAAGAAAAAGCCCAAAAGGAAAAAGGTGGAAAAAGGCAAAAAGGCTAAATTAGGAAGGAGTCATAATCCTACTAGGAGTGGAGGAGGAGGACTCCTCCCTCCTGGTTCGGCCGACCCAAGGACTGGCTCCTTGGGAGCCAAGCCTCATCCTCCTCTCCTCATATATATACTAGAGGGTTTTAGGGTTTTGGCACAATATTTTCAGCCACGTGCTACCCGTTCCTCTAGTGCATAGTTTCTCCTCTACGTCAGTTTTCTGCAGTGCTTAGGCGAAGCCCTACGGGAATTGCTCCACCACCATTGCCGCGGCGCCGTTGCGCTGCCGGAGAACTCTTCTAGCTCTCCGCTCCCTCTTGCTGGATCAAGAAGGCAGAGATCGTCATCAAGATGTACGTGTACTGAACGCGGAGGTGTCGTCCGTTCGAGCTAGATTGGAAGGACCGTGATCAAGATCGCGAGACGGATCGTGATGAGATCGCGGGACGGATCATGATGAGTTCATAGGACGGATCATGATTGGATCACGGGACGGATCATGATGAGATCGCAGGATGCTCGGCGATTTGGATCGCAAAGACGTTCGACTACACCAACCGCGTTTCTTAATGCTTCCCGCTTAACGATCTACAAGGGTATGTAGATCCACTCTCCCTCTCGTAGATGCTCATCACCATGGATAGGCCTTGCGTGAATGTAGGAATTTTTTTGTTTCCCATGCAACGTTCCCCAAAAGTGGTATCAGATCTAGGTCTATGTGTAGATGAGATCTCGAGTAGAACACAAAGAGTTTGTGGGCGTTGATTCTTAGATTGCTTCCTCCCTTGGTCGTGTTTTGGTTCAGCGGTATTGTGGGATGAAGCGTCCCGGACCAACCTTACTCGTACGCTTATGAGAGACCGGTTCCATCGACTGGTGTGTAACCTCGTTGCACAATGATGGCTGGCGGGTGTCTGCTTCTCCTACTTTAGTTGGATCGGATTCGACAAAGGCGGTCCTTGAGAAGGTTGAAAAGGAACTTATGTATCACCGTTGTGGTTTTTGCGTAGGTGAGAATTGTTCTTGCTAGATACCCGTAGCAGCCACGTAAAACATGCAACAACAATTAGAGGATGTCTAACTTGTTTTTGCAGGGTATGTTGTGATGTGATATGGCCAATTACATGATGTGATATATGTGATGTATGAGATGATCATGTATTGTATAGAATATCACAACTTGCATGTCGATGAGTACGGCAACCGGCAGGAGCCATAGGGTTGTCTTTAATTATTGTATGACCTGTGTGTCAATCATTAAGTGCTATGTAATGCTTTACTTTATCGCTAAACGATACAAATAGTAGTAGAAGCATGGTGGGCGCAACAACCCCGATGGCGACACGTTGATGGAGATCAAGATGATGGAGATCATGGTGTCATGCCGGTAACAATGGAGATCATGCCGGTGCTTTCAAGATGGAGATCAAAAGCACAAGTTCATGGCCATATTATGTCACTTATGATTTGCATGTGATGTTAATCCTTTTATGCACCTTGTTTTGCTTAGGATGATGGTAGCATTATAAGGTGATCCCTCACTTAATTTCAAGATAAATTGTGTTCTCCCCGAGTGTGCACCGTTGCAAAAGTTCGTCGTGTCGAGACACCACGTGATGATCGGGTGTGATAGACTCTACATTCACATACAACGGGTGCAAGCCAGTGTTGCACATGCAGAACACTCAAGTTAAACTTGATGAGCCTAGCATGTACAGACATGGCCTCGGAACACAAGAGACCGAAAGGTCGAACATGAGTCATATAGTAGCTATGATCAACATGATGATGTTCACCATTGAAACCACCTCAACTCATGTGATGATTGGACTTGAGTTGGTGAATTTGGATCATGTATCACTCGAATGACTGGAGGGATGTCAATTTGAGTGGGAGTTCTTAAGTAATATGATTAATTGAACTCATTATCATGAACGTAGTTAGTAGTCTCTTTGCAAAATTATGTTGTAGATTACTAGCTCATGCTGTAGCTCCCTTGAATATTTATATGTTCCTAGAGAAATAGAGTTGAAAGATGATGGTAGCAATATTGCTGACTAGCTCTGTCATTTGAGGATTGTCCTCATTGCTGCATAGAAGGCTTATGTCCTTAATGCACCGCTCGGTGCGCCAAGCCCTCTAGCGTCGTCTGTAGATGTTGTGAACATCTGATAGGCACGTTCTGATGACTACTTGATAGTTTAGTGCGTCATGCATTACGCCTTAGAATTGAGGCTCCAAAACATTTTGAACGTCACGAACATATGAGATGTTCTAAGAGCTGAAATTAGGATCTCAGGCTCATGCCTGTGTTGCGAGATATGAGATCTCCAACGAGATTCTTTGTATGCAAGATGAAGGAGAATAGCTCAAACGTTGAGCATGTGCTCAGATTGTCTGGGTGCTACAATCGCTTGAATCGAGTGGGAGTTAATCTTCTAGATAAGATAGTGATTGATATAGTTCTCCAAGTCACTATCACTAAGCTACTAGAACTTGGTGATGAACTATAAAATGCCAGGGATAGAAATAATGATCCCTGAGCTGTTCGCGATGTTTGACACCGCGAAGGTAGAAATCAAGAAGGAGCGTCAAGTGTTGATGGTTAGTAAAACCACTAGTTTTGAGAAGGGAAAGGGCAAAGGAGGGAAACTTCATGGATGGCAAGTCAGTTGCTGCTCTAGTGAAGCAACCCAAAGTTGAACCCAAACCCAAGACTAAGTGCTTCGATTATGAGGAGACCGGTCGCTGAAGCGGAACAACCCTAGATACTTGGTAGATAAGAAGGCTGGCAACGTCGACAGAAGTATATTTGATATACGTGTTATTAATGTGTACCTTGATAGTACTCCTAGTAGCACCTGGGTATTGGATACCGGTTTGGTTGCTAAATGTTAGTAAGTCAAAATAAAAGCTGCGGAATAAACGGAGAACTAGCTAAGGGTGAGGTGACGATGTGTGTTGGAAATGTTTCCAAGGTTGATGTGGTCAACATCGCACGCTCTCTCTACATTCGGGATTAGTGACGAACCTAAATAAATGTTATTTGGTGTTTTGCGTTGAGCATGAACGTGATTAGATCGTGTTTATTGCAACACGGTTATTCATTTAAGTTAGAGAACAATGGTTATTCTATTTAGATGAATAATACCTTCAATGGGCATGCACCCAGTGAGAATGGTTTGTTGAATCTTGATCGTAGTAATACACATGTTCATAACATTGATGCCAAAAGATACAAAGTTAATAATGATAGTACCACATAGTTGTGGCACTGCCACTAAATGTCATATTGGTATTAAACGCATGAAGAAACTCCATGCTGATGGATCTTTGGACTCATTCGATTTCGAATCGGTTGAGACATGCGAACCACGCCTCTTGGTCAATATGACTAAGGACCCCGTTTTCTAGTTTGATGGAGCGAGCAAGTGATTTATTGGAAATGATACATGTTGATGTATGAAATCCAATGAGTCTTGTAGCATGTGGTGGATATCGTTATGTTCTTACCTTCACTGATGATTTGAGTAGATATAGTGTATATTTACTTAATGAAACACAAGTCTGAATCGTTTGAAAGGTTCAAGCAAATTCAGAGTGAAGTTTAAAGATCATCGTGAGAAGAAGATGTCTGCGATATGATCGTGGAGGTGAATATCTGAGTTACGAGTTTGGCATACAACTTTAGCCAATGTGAAAGTTGTTTCACAACTCACGCCACCTGGAACACCATAGTGTGATGGTGTGTCTGAATATCATAGTCATGCTCTATTGGATATGGTGTGTGCTATGATGTCTCTTATCGTTTTGCTATTATAATTTGGGGTTATGCATTGGAGACAACTACATTCACTTTAAATAGGGAACCATCTAAAGCCGTTGAGATGAAACCGTGTGAATTAGTGTTTGATAGAAACCCGAGCTGTCATTTCTTAATGTTTGGGGCTGCAACGCTTGTGTGGAAAAATGTTTTCACCTAATGATCTCAAACCCAAAGCGGACAAATGCATCTTCATAGATTACCCTAAGAACAGTTGGGTGAACCTTCTATCTCAGATCCAAGCATAAAGTGTTTGTTGCTAAAACGGGTCCTTTCCCGAGAAAAAGTTTCTCTCGAAAGAATTGAGTGGGAGGAAGATAGAACTTGATGAGGTTGTTGAACCTTTGTTTAACCAGAGAGTAGCGTAGCGTAGGAAGATGTTTCTGTGAAGCCTACATTAGCTGAAGAGGAAGTTAATGATCATGATCATGAAGCTTCGGATCAAGTTACTATCGAACATCGTAGGTCGACAAGGATGTGTATGGATCCTGAGCGGTACGACAACCCTGTCTTGGAGGTCATGTTATTGGACAACGATGAACCTATGAGCTGTGGAGAAGCGATGATGGGTCTGGATTCCGGCAAACGGTTAGAGGCCATGAAATCCGAGAAAGGATACATGTATGAAAACCAAGTATAGACTTTGGTATACTTGCTCGTTGGACGGCAGGTCTTCGAGTACAAATGGACCTTTAAGATGAAGACAGATGCTGATGGTAAATGTCACCATTTATAAAGCTCTACTTGTTGCAAAGAAGTTTATGACAAGTTCAAGGACTTGACTACGATGAGACTTTCATACTCGTAGCGATGCTAAAGTCTGTTGGAATTATGTTAGCAGTTGCTGCATTTTTCAATTATGAAATCTGGCAGATGGATGTCAAAACATCGTTTCCTTAACGGTTTACTCGAGGAAAAGTTGTATGTGATACAACCAGAAGGTTTTGTCAGTCCTAAGGATGTTAAAAGGTGTGCAAGCTTCAGTGATCCTTCTATGAACTCAAGCAAGCATCTCGGAGTTGGAATATACACTTTGATGAGGCTATCAAAGTTTTTGAGTCTATACAAAGTTTATGAGAAACTTGTATTTACAATAAAGTGAATGGGAGCACTATAGAGTTTCTGGTAAGCATATGTGGTTGACATATTGTTGATCAGAAATGATGTAGAATTTCTAAAAGCATAAACGGTTGTTTGAAAAGAGTTTTTCAAAGGAAGACATGGATTAAGCTACCTAATTGTTGAGCATCAAGATCTATAGAGATAGATCAAGATGCTTGATGAGACTTTCAAGGAGTACATACCTTGACAAGATTTTGAAAGAGTTCAAAATGGATCAGTCAGAGAAAGAGTTCTCGCCTGATTTGTAAGGTGTGAAGTTGAGTGAGACTCAAAGCTCGACAACGGAAGAAGAAAGAGAAAGGATGAACGTCGTCCCCTATGCCTTAGCCATAGGCTCTATATTATGCCATGCTGTGGACCGCACCTGTGTGTGCCTTGCCATGAGTCTGTCAAGGGGCACAAGAGTGGTCCAGGAATGGATCACTAGACAGCGGTCAAAATTATCCTTAGTAACCAGAGGACTAAGGAAATGTTTCTCGATTATGGAGGTGATAAAGGGTTTGTCGTAAAGAGTTACGTGGATGCAAGCTTTAACACTAATCCGGATGACTCTTAGTAGCAATCCGGATACGTATAGTGGAGCAGCCAATTGGAATAGTACCAAGTGGAGTGTGGGAGCAATGTTTACGGTTTGACATAGAGATTTTGCAAAGTACACATGGATCTGAATGTCGCAGACCCGCTGACTATAAGACCTCTCTCACATGCAAAGCATGATCGATCCCCAGAACTCATTGGGTGTAAGATTCATAACAATGCGAATCACGTGGTGATGTGAACTAGGTTATTGACTCTAGTGCAAGTAGCAGACTATTGGAAATATGCCCTAGAGGCAATAATAAATTAGTTATTATCATATTTCCTTGTTCATGATAATCGTTTATTATCCATGCTATAATTGTATTGATCGGAGACTTAGATGCATGTGTGGATACATAGACAAAAACCATGTCCCTAGTATGCCTCTAATAGAATAGCTCATTGATTAAAGATGGTTATGGTTTCCTAGCCATGGACATGAGATGTCATTTGATAACGGGATCACATCATTAGGAGAATGGTGTGATGGACAAGACCGAAACTACAAACATAGCATATGATCGTGTCAGTTTATTGCTACTGTTTTCTGCATGTCAAGTATATGTTTCTATGACCATGAGATCATGCAACTCACGGACAACGGAAGAGTGCCTTATGTGTATCAAATGTCGCAACCTAACTGGGTGACTATAAAGGTGCTCTACAGGTATCTTCGAGGGTGTCTGTTGGGTTGGCGTTAATCAAGATTGGGATTTGTTACTCCGTGTGACGGAGAGGTATCTCAGGTCCCACTCGGTAATACAACATCACAATAAGCCTTGCAAGAAATGTGACTAAGTGTTGGTCATGGGATCTTGTATTACAGAACAACTAAAGAGACTTGCCGGTAACGAGGTTGAACTAGGTACAGAGATACCGACGATCGAATCTTGGGCAAGTGACATACTGAAGAACAAAGGGAACATCATGCAGGATTAACTGAATCCTTAACATAGAGGTTCGACCGATAAAGATCTTCGTAGAATATGTAGGAACCAATATTGGCATCCAGGTCCCGCTATTGGTTATTGACCATAGAGGTGTCTCGGTCATGTCTACATAGTTCTCGAACCCGCAGGGTCTGCACACTTAAGGTTCGGTGACGTTTCGGTAGTATAGAGTTATGTATGGTGGTGACCGAAGGTTGTTCGGAGTCCCGTATGAGATCTTGGACGTCACAAGGAGCTCTAGAATGGTGCGGAGGTAAATATTGATATATAGGAAGTCCTATTTTGGTCGCCGGAAAAGTTTCGGGCTCATTGGTAGTGTATCGGGAGTGCCGGTAGTGTACCGGGAGAACATCGGGAGGGGTATCTCGACCCAAGAGGCTACATGGGCTGTGGGAGGATGAATACAAGACCTTAGTGGGCTGGTGGAAATCCCACAAAGGGCCCATGTGGCTGGGAATAAAAAGGCCAAAAGGAAAAAGGTGGAAAAAGGCAAAAAGGCTAAATTAGGAAGGAGTCCTAATCCTACTAGGAGTGGAGGAGGAGGACTCCTCCCTCCTGGTTTGGCCGAACCAAGCGCTGGTTACTTGGAAGCCAAGCCTCCTCCTCCTCTCCTCATATATATACTAGAGGGTTTTAGGGTTTTCGCACAAGATTTTCAGCCATGTGCTACCCGTTCCTCTAGTGCATAGTTTCTCCTCTACATCGGTTTTCTGCAGTGCTTAGGCCAAGCTGTGCAGGAATTGCTCCACCACCATCGCCATGGCGCAGTCGCGCTGTCGGAGAACTCTTCTACCTCTCCACTCCCTCTTGCTGGATCAATAAGGTGGAGAACATCATCAAGATGTACGTGTGTTGAATGCGGAGGTGCCGTCCGTTCGGCGCTAGATCGGAAGGACCGTGATCAAGATCGCGAGACGGATCGTGATGAGATCGTGGGACGGATCGTGATGAGTTCGCGGGACGGATCATGATTGGATCTCGGTACGGATCGTGATGAGATCGCGGGACGCTCGGCAATTTGGATCGCAAAGACGTTCGACTACACCAACCGTGTTTCTTAACGCTTCCCGCTTAGCGATCTACAAGGGTATGTGGATCCACTCTCCCTCTCGTAGATGCTCATCACCATGGATAGGTCTTGCATGAACGTAGGAAAATTTGTGTTTCCCATGCGAAGTTTCCCAACACATTCATTGTCCTTGACGTGTGTTTTGTGTCCCAGCTCGAGAGATGTTATCACGTCTCATTCCATGAGTTGGTCATGAGTCGCTCGATCTCCGTGAAGATCAAATTCTGTAGAGCTTTCTATCCTTGTTGTCTTTCTGTTGGATCAAGATCCTGAAGGCAAAGATGTCAAGATCAGCATGATGCAATGAATCAACATCTTCGAGAAGGGCAACTCGATCATGAAGATTGTGTTAGTTTTGTGTTCCCTTCTGTCCTCATACCCTACGCCTGAATCTCGAGATGAGATTCTTTTTTAGTGGTGGTGAGTTGTCATATCCCTAGTTTTCGCTTTACTTGTCACTGCATATTCATGCATGCATTTTTAAAATTCAAATGAATTTGAATTGGGGAATTGTCAAGCCTCAGAAAACTTTTTTTCACAAAATGACCAACATAAATTGCCTCAAATAACTCCAAGAAAATGTTCCTGTTCTTTTGTGAAAATATTGGCAAGAGGGGAGACCTAAACCAATATTTTAAGAATCATAGACCCATTTTATATTGGGCTTATGAATCAATCAAATGATTATTTGCATTGGATTATATTTACTAATTATAAAAATATTGATCCAACAATTCTGAAACTTGTTATGTGGCATTAGTTATTTATACCTAGTTCACATGCAAATTTCCAAGATTTATTTAAATGGTTTGACATAATTTTGCAAACCAAAACAAATGTTAGAAATAGAAAACAAAAATGAATAAGAAAAAAAGGGGAGCCACTTACCTGGCCCAGAAGGTGGCCGAGCCCACCAAGGGCATCGGTGTCTTCTTCCTCTTGCCAGGAGGAGAAGCACCTGCATGTCGGCCATGCCTGCGCCGCAACCACCTCCTCCCTGCCTACTTCCTCCCCTTCCCTTGCTTATCCCCTTGCGCTAGAGACGTTGGGGAGCTCCCTCTCTTCCCCTCCCCCCCGAGCCATTCCTCCCCCCTACTGCTCTCCCCATCTCCCCTGCTCTCTCTCCCGTGCCGGATCGAAGCTCCTCGCCAGCGATTTGTCGCCGTCGTCGCCTCCCTGAGCCTTTCGACCCCACGAGCGCAACCCATGTGAGCCCTTGATACTCCTCCTCCTCTTTCTGGTCCCCCCGTGCTCTCTCTATGTCGTTGCGCCATAGCGCCGCTCGCCACCGACAATGGCGTGACCGTGCCCACAGCCACCATGGGCCACGCCCGAGCATCTCCGCGTGCTCCTGGAGCTTCCCTGAGTCTGCCTCGCTGCTTGCTTCGCTCGCCCGTGCCTTCCAGCCCCATGCCCTCACGCGACCGAACTGTCGGCCGCCGCTAGCTTGCTCACAGCCGACGACCATGGCCGCCCCAGCCTCCCCTAATGCCCCTGCTAGATGCGGCGCTTCGCCAGCAACCCGTAGCCGTCATCCGCGCATGAAATGGTGCCCCATGGCGCAAGCCCGAGCAACTCCGGCGAGCCCTGCCACGGGTTTAGTCGCCGCCGGCCCAACTCCGGCGGGTGCCGACGTGGCATGGTGATTAGCGCCTAATCCCCTACTAACCAGCCCCCTTAGACGCTGATAGCAAGCCCCGCACCAGGTCAAACCCCTGGTCAGCGAGGGGATTAACCCTGTGTACCTAATGTGCAGGCCCCGCACGTCAGGTTTGCCTTGGACCGGGTAAGCCGACCTGCTGACGTCATGATGGCGTTAGGCTAACGCGGTAATCGTTTTGTTATAATAAAAATAATTTAGAAATTCCAGAAAATGTTTAAAACTTCTAAAAATCATAGAAAATAATCTCTAAGTCAGATGAAAATAATTTATATATGAAAAATAATCAGATAAATCCAATGAATCTGTTTATGCCATGATCATGCATGTTTGAACAAGTTAACATAACCAAGTAGGACATTTTATGATTAGGGCACTATATGAAATATCATTTGGAGTTGGAATTGAAACTTGTTTGAATTCCACCTCAATTAACTTGGCTAATTATCCCTCTAGGTCAATTCAGTACCTTAACATGCCATCTCATGCATCATGTTTGTTGCATCACATTGAATGTGTTCCTTCTTCCTATTTGCCGGTGGTGTTCCCCTTCGGTAGACGATGGTTCTGACGATGTAACCATTGACGCTAATGAAGAGAAGTTTTATCTTCAGGAGTGTCAGGCAAGCAAAACCCCCTTGAGCATACTGATATGAACCCACTCTCTTGCTCCTGCTCTCTTTTACTGCTTGAGCCTTGTTGTGCTTACTCATCCATGCATGCTTACTTACTGTGCCTGCAATGCTTAGAGTCGTGTCCTGTTAGGTTTGATCCATCTGGGCGATGAATCGGAATGGCAGTGTTCATGTCCTACGGTGTGAGAGCTAAGTGTGTGAACACGATTTGGTAAAGGTAGCGATGAGAGGTCATGTAGGAGTACATGGCGGGTTGTCTCATTGGGACCGTATTTAAGAACTGAGCTCTGTGTATGTTATCCAAGACAAGATACTACCACACATTGGGCTCCGGTAACTCGACCCCTCTCGGCTTATTAATCGCCTAGACCTCTATCTAGGAGTCACAACTAGTTTCTGGTGTTTGTAGGAAAAGTGTTGTCGGCCATGCATAGCACTGCCCGACGGGGTGGACTGTGATGCGGTATAGACACAGTGGCATGGTATACCAAGTGGCACCCGAACGGTGGGCTTGGGAACCCTGTGCACATCGTTCGAGGCCATAGCGGAAACTTCGGCCGGACTTCCGTGCGGGTTCAGTCTCAAATAGGCGATAAACCTGGACTAGGGTCTTGTGTGGTTGACGGTCGTGGCCGACGCCCACGCCAGTGCTTCCGTTTGAAGGTTGCCGAAATGCATGACGTGCATATGGTGATAACTGGCGAGAGCGTGTGTGAAGAAGTATACCCCTGCAGGGTGAAATAATCTGTTCTAATAGCTGCGTCCTTGGATATGGACTACTTGGATTGCTTATGTGGTTCATAGATAAGTGAAATTGATACTTCTAAAATACGCATGATAAGCATGAGTGCTATGGATGGCCTTCTCGTACGGAGAAGAGTGGATCCATAGTGGTGTATTGATTGGTGAATATGTGGACTCGTGTGCTCTATCCCATCTCAAAGAAAGCACTTGTAGTTGTAGTATAGGTTAGCCAAGAGTCAAAGCTGGCTTGCTGCAATAAACTCCACAATCCCTTTCATTGATACTTATGCATATGTAGATAGTTCTGATGTAAGTATTGCTGAGTACCTTTGTACTCACATTTGCTTAATTTATGTTTTGTAGAGGAGATGTCAGTCTTATTAGTGATCATTACAACGTGAAGTTTGATGTTGACCGGATTAGCTTGGAAATCCCAGACGGAGGTCTGGTTCCTTTGGTAGGGTCATTGTAGCTTTTCAGGCTCCTCTAGCCACTTTTGTAGATGTCTGTACCCAGACATATTTAAACTTTCGCTTGTTTGATTGAATGCTCTGAATGTTGGGTCTTGTGACCCCTGTTTGTAACATCTTATTGTATTGGCTCATCCGAGCCTTCTAAGTAAATGGTGTAATGTTGTATGGTTATGTTGAGATGCCATAGTTGTATCTATGCATATTGGTCATGTCATGCGTACGTGTGACGTGCAACGGTATGTATGGGATCCGACACCTAGTTGTGTGCCTTTAGTAGTATCTTTACGAGGAAATACCTCTTTGTGCTTCCACCGAGCCTTGGTAGCTTGCTACTTCTCCGGACACATTGATTGACCGGCATGTATCCTTCTTTGCTGTTGTGTCTGTCCCTTCGGGGAAATGTCTCGCAGTGTAATAGAGTCCCTGTAGCCTGCTACGACTCGTTTACGTGTAGTGATGACATTTATGTCCCATGGCGTAATGGAGTCCTTGTAGCTTGCTATGACTCGTCTACACACGCTAGAGATCGACACCTGCATTGCTGGGTTACGTATGTCTATCCCTGTACGGATGTGCCACTTAGGTTCTACGACCAGTGATGTCGGCCCGGGTTCTTAGACATTTGAATGGTAGCAACACATTCACATATGTGAGTCAAAATACGCAAACGGTCCCGGCCTAGGTAAGGTGGCAGCCGTGGAGATAACCGTGCGTGAGACCGCAAAGTGATGTAATGTGTTACAGGTTGGATTCTTATGGCTTAGGATCGGGGTCCCGACAAGTTTGCTTTGTCTACATCATGTCATTGTTCTCTGAGCGTTACTTTGTTCTTCTTAATACTCTAGATGCATGTTGGATAGCGGTCGATGGGTGGAGTAATAGTAATAGGTGCGGGCAGGAGTCGGCCTATTTGCTTATGGATGTGATGCCTATAAACACATGATCATTGTCGTGAAAATCGCATAACTATTCGCTTTTGTACCAATTTCCCAACAATAATTTGTTTACCCACCGTATGCTATTTCTAGGAGAGATGCCACTAGATAACTCTACGCCCCCCGGGTCTATTCACTTATATATTCGCAAACAATTTCATTACCTTGTTGTTATTTATTTGAATTTACTCTATTTTGCAATTTACAATTATCCACAATTATCTACACAACTCACTTGCTTGCAAATAACGAAATCAAGGGGATTGACAACTCTCTTGTCAGGGTTGTGTGCAAGTTGTTTGTTCTTTTGTGTGCAACTGCTGAAGACGGTTGAGGATTGGTATTCCCATTTGTTCGATAAACCTTGGTTTCATAACTGAGGGAAATAGTTACCCACTTTGTGCTGCCATAACCCGGTCCTCTTCACGGAAAACCCAACGCGGATCACGAGTATCAACCGCCAGCCATACTCTTAGGCCGTTAAGCCCTTAAAAGAGACGAAGCTCTGATACCAATTGAAAGGGTCGATATAGTTGACTAGAGGGTGGTGAATAGTAAACTACTAATATTTAGCACTTTTAAGAAAATTAGGATTAGCAACAAAAAGGTTGTCTAGATATGCAACATGAACAACCTATATGATGCTAACAAGAATATAAGCAAAGGATACAACACAATAAAATTTGCACAAAGTAAAGGTGATAAGTAACCACAAGTGGAGACGGTGAAGACGTGGATGTGTTACCGAAGTTCCTTCCCTTTGAGAGGAAGTATATCTCCGTTGGAATGGTGTGGAGGAAAAATGCTCCCCAAGATGCCAATAAGGCCATAGTATTCTCCTTGTTGGGGGAAACGACACCTATGGGATCGGAGGGATCCCTTTACGGTTCGGTGAGGAAGAAGGCTCACACAAAGAGCTGATCAAATGGCAAGCACACAGGAATTTACCCAAGTTCGGGCCGCAAAGATGCGTAAAACCCTACTCCTACTTGGTCATATTGGATGTGTTCTAGCTCGGGTTCTGGGAGCGCTACAGTACACAGCTGCTACTCATGCAAAACGGTCCAGAGAAGATCTGGTGGCTCAAAGTCCAAAAGTCGAAAAGTCCCCTACCTGGAGCGCCAAAGATGTCGGGGTGCGATACCTATGGGATCGCGTGGATCCCTTTGTGGTTCAGCAGTAGGAAGGCATGCACAAAGAGCATATCTGACGAGCAGCACGGGAGATTTTTACCTAGGTTCGGGCCATTGAGAAGTGTAAAACCCTACTCCTACTTTAGTGTATTATGAGTGTTTGAGTTCTGTCTACAGGAGCGCTGTGTGACGAACAGTACACAGCCGCTACGCGTGTGAGCCCGAAAGTCCTCCTCCTCCTTTTTTCTCTTTAGCTACGCCTTGGGCCTCCTTTTATACGTCCAAGGGTATCCAACAGCGGCGTACAGTTCAGAGAGAAGGTGTATAGTACATACAGGAGGTGTATAGTGGCTACAATGTTATCATACCTAACACTGACAGCATAGGACAGACACATTAAATGCTCCGTCTAACTGTTCCTAATCTTCTTGGGGACGGAGAAAGAGGCCGTCCCATCAGCACCGCTTAACCCCTTCATCGCCAGCGGCTTGACACGTACTCAGGAGGGATGACACCTGGTCTCTGCGCTGACGAGATGGTGAGATCTTGCCGGGTGCACGTCTTGCTGGGGCTCCGCCAACCATCCCGGCGAGGATCTTGCCGAGATCCCATCCTTTGGCCTTCTGGATCTTCTCGGTGACCTGCCTGGAGGTCTTCTCTCAGGAAGGCATGCTTCCCGGAAATTCTATATTGATCTTGCCAGCTTTGAGCTTGCCGGCGATGTGTAGACCTGTTCCCGACAAATAATCCTTGCAGGAAATCTGGGTCCTAGATATGTCCTACAAGTGGATTTATTCTGTGCCATGCCCTTCCTGCCTGGAGGCTGCGACTTGCCGGTGCGTGTCCAGGGTAGCAAACACCCCCCTTGTTCACTACACCGACACTCCTCATGCCCTCACACAATGTGAGGTGTCGTGATTCAATGAGTGGTGACCATGAAGGTGGCGACCGAACCTTTACAAACAAGGTTGAGGCAATGTCCAAAACTTAATTGGAGGCTTCCAACACCACTTCGAATCTTCACCATAATGGATTGTGGCCACGAGGTGAACTCTTCCGTCTAGGGTGCTAAAACAAGCAAGAGTAACAAGATCCACAGGGAATTGGGGGAAATCAAATTTCTCTTGATGGAAGTGTAGTTCGAGGTGTTCTCCTCGAAACCCTAGAGCATCAACAAATTTCAATGGGTAGGGAGAGAGATTGGGCGAAAATGATCTTCGGAGAAACAATGGAGCTTGGGAAGGAAAATATCTAAGTCCTCTTGGGGAAGAAGTCTCACTTATATAGATGGGGTGGATCCAATCGTTATTCCCCTTCAGCCCATGCATAAGCGATAGTACCGTTGGGGTGAGCGGTACTTCCGCTGGCATGATAGTTTCAATACCAACGTGCAATTGGGAGACCCAAGGAGGTGGTAGTGTTGCCGGAGCGATACTATCGCTCCCACTAGTGGTACTATCCCTAGGTGCTGCAAGAGCGGGTCAAACCATGGTAGTAGAGTAAATTAGAGCAGTACTACTGCCCACTATTGTCGTTCTACTACCGTTCGAAGGAATGTGCTGAACAGAGAACAAATTATAAGTGGTACTCCATGTTGAATAAGCACCGGTAGTACCGCACAATCAGTATTACCACTCTGATGGAGCGGTACATCCGCTTAACGCTTTCCACTATTGTGGGGTAGATAAAGTGGGGCAGTAGATCGAGCTGGAGATCCTCCCGAGCGGTACTACCTTTGTCTATTACCGCCCAACTTCCGCTGCCAACACAAAGAGAAAAACAATAAGCAAAGGTGCTACTATCACTGAACTGTGATAGTACCGCTAGACAACATGGTACTATCGGTTAGCTACGAAGCACAAGCAAAGGGGGATAAAGCTCCAAGTGCCAAAAAGGAGTGAGGGGTGCAAAGTGACTATGTACGTGTTGATTCCACCCTAACCTTTCTAAATGTAGGCCCCTGATACGTCTCCATCGTATCTATAATTTTTGATTGTTTCATGCCAATATTATACAACTTTCACATTCTTTTGGCAACAATTTATATGATTTATTGGACTAACCTATTGATCCAGTGCCCAGTGCTACTTCTTGTTTTTTGTGTATTTTTTGTTTCGCATAAATTCCATATCAAACGAAGTCCAAACGCGATAAAAAATTACGGATTTTTTTGGAATATTTTTTAATTTTGAGAAGTAGACTCAACGCAAATGGAGGCTCACAGCCCCCCCCCAACCAGGACACGGCCTAGGTCCCAAAGGTGGCGTGGTGGGTGGTGATCACCTCGTATGCCGGTTGGAGATCTGCTTCGGCCACAAGAAAGCTAATTTTTGGATAAAAATCCCCTGAAAATTTCAGCCCAATCGGAGTTACGAACCTCCGGGAATATAAGAAACAGTTTTTGGCCAGAAAACAAGAGCGCGAAACAAAAGAGAACACAGAGGGAGATCCAATCTCACAGGGTCTCCTACCCCTCCGCTGCCATGGAGGCCATGGACCAGAGGGGGAACTCTCCTCCCATCTAAGGGGGAGGCCAAGGAAGAATAAGAAGGAGTGGGGATCTCTCCCCCTCTCTCCCGGTGGCACCGAAACGTCGCCGGGGCAATCATCATGACGACAATCTACGTCAACAATCTTGCCGCCGTCAACACCAACTCTCCCCCCTCTATGCAGCGGTGTAACACCTCTCTTCTCCTCTGTAATCTCTACTTAAACATGGTGCTCAACTCCATATATTATTTCCCAATGATATTTGGCTATCCTATGATGTTTGAGTAGATCTGTTTTGTCCAACGGGTTAATTATGGTATGATGTTATGGATGTGAGTTGTATGTTGGTATGGTGCTGTCCTATGGTGCCCTCCATTTCGCGCAAACATGAGGGGTCCCCATTTTAGGGTGTTGCAATAAGTTCATGATTTGCCTATGGTGGGTTGCTTGAGTGACAGAAGCATAAACCCGAGTAGGTGAGTTGTTGCGTATGGGAGTAAAAAGGACTTGATACTTAAGGCTATGGTTGGGTTTTACCTTAATGATATTTAATAGTTGCGGATGCTTGCTAGAGTTCCAATCATATGTGCATATGATCCAAGTACGGAAAGTGTGTTAGCGTATGCCATTCCCTCACTGCATATAACAAGTATCTATCGTATCATATTCAATTGCCTATGGACAATATTTCTCTTGCGTTTCACAAAAAGCTTCCTATGAAACTATTTACTTTTATTGTTCATTTATTAAAACAACACCTAACTTTTATTTCCAAGTTCTTTATTATCTTGCAAAGTACTTCTAGTTTTATTCCCGCAAAGTAGTTTCATACTTGTTCTAGGTAAAGCAAGCATTAGCGTGCATAGAGTTGTATTAGTGGTCGATAGAACTTGAGAGAATATTAATTCTAACATTAACTCCTCGTTCGGTTAGACACTCTTACTTATGGAAAAATGCTACAAACGATCCCCTACACTTGTGGGTTATTAGCCCCCCTTGATAGTACGGATTTGCTACGACTCAAATCCACCAAAAAGAAATCTTTGGAAAATAACCGTCTTCTCTCTTAAACACCGAAGGGAAATAAGCTGTCTCATGCCATTTGATAATCTCTGAAAGTTAAATGCACACGGTTAGTCTGCAAAGCGCATTGTTATCAATCACCAAAACCACTATGGGAGAAATATGCCCTAATATGTACCCACCGGACGTTCAGTATTGCACGCACACAGATCTATGGTTTCGGCCCTTGTATCCCACCTCTCACTTCCTAGAATTTATATATCGTACCCCTTGGCATGTAGGGCAGGGGCTCTACAACTCTTATTTCTATGAAGCCTGGCCATGGCTACCCACTTCACATATGAAAGTTCTGCTTCCTCCTCCCACGCGAAGTCATCACCATCATTTTCATGTAGATCCAAGCGATTGAGAAGATTCCCCACTTCCTTCGTCGTCCTCCCCCTCCTCCTAGCAGCACTACCATTTCTTGTCATCTGGTCAAAGTCCATGAAGACCAGATATTAAACCCGTCTTCCCCTAAAACATCATGAGACCAAGGCCTAGAAGGAATGGAAGGCATCCCCTAGTCAACCTCAGACGTCGGAGAATATCTAGGGAACAGTGAAGATCGGTCACCAACGAGAAACTCCTTGCATGAGTGCCGACAGCGAATTAAAAACCTTAGCGGAGCACTAGGGAAGAACAAATGTAACCATGTATAGCCAAAATCACTCTTTTGACCTTTTTGTTAACTTAAGCACGATCTGGCCCCGGTTTGCAAAAAAATGACACTTGACCCTTCTCCTACCTCCATCGTCATTGGTGGTAGGGTCATACACCATACCTTTAGGGTCCTCAATGGTAGGGCAACGATTGGAAGCTAATGTTCGTTAATGCCTGCTTACGTGGATAAGTGTACTACCGGAGGTCTTGGCGGTATATGTATGACCCTACCGTCGTCGCCCCGGGTGGTAGGGTTCTAAAATGGGTAAGATAGTGGGGTTGGGGGTTGTTCCCCCACCCACTCATTCACCCCCACATACTCTTCTTACCCTCCCCGGGCACAACCCCTCTTACACCTCTCTCCCTCACACAAGGCCCTCTTTATCCAGTGGATCTGGATCATTTTCATCACTCGAGGTACCACTCTCACATCCCTTCTTTTCGTTGGTTGGAATCACCTATTTTGGTTGCATTGCTCATATATTTTCAAATCCTAGATTTGATCTTCTTGTGGTTAAATCAGTGGATATAAAGAATTTTAGGGTTGTGCTTGTGCTTGAATATGTGTGGTATGCCTAACATTGTTGTTGGTACCAAGATCTAGTGTTAGGGTTAATGGTTTTGTTAGGGTTGGGGTTAGGGTAATGGTTAAGGTTAAGATTATGGTTAGGATGATGATAAAAATTACTCGAATGGTAGGATGGCATTGATTATCTTCTTTGAGTCGTCACCCAAAGCGGTGACGAACCATGAACGCGTAGTCATTGAGGAAGAGGTGCACAAGTGGGTGGACACCATCGATGGGTTAAATGAAGATTCGAGGGACTTTGCATTGTGCTATTTCTCTGAATAGCCACAAAAGGCGATCGAAGGTAAAGAAAAAAATACACGTGACCTCCGTATGAATGAAAAGCTTCATAGACGTGATCTTGCAAGGAAAATTGCATTGTGTGGGACTAGAGGGACTTGGATAAACTAGGCCAGGTCATTGACTGGGTAATTAAGCAACGATCATCACCGATACCAATACATGTTGCTCATTGAGCTTGGGTCCTTGAAAGAAACTGTGCCATTTTTTGCAACACGGGACCATATTACAAAGATATTGTGTTGAATCATGTGCCAGAACGTACTGGGAGTCATGCACACATGAAAAATAACATGGGTTGAATTTTGTGAGCTCCTCTTGGGGAAGTACTAATATTTCTTGGCCTCTGTGATGTTGTAGTGTCATTTGAACTAAAATGTCATGAACCCCTTATCATTTGCCATATGTATTTTAGTTGCACTCCATATGTGTTATGTAATATTTGTGATTTGAACTCTGTCGGAACTTCATGTGGTATGCCATTTGAACTAAATTATGTTTTATGTTCTATATATCACTCACTTTATACTAACCTAATACTCATGTAGGATGGAAAACAATGCTAGCATCAAGAAAGCATATGAGATGGCTGAAGAATATCGACATCATCATATGATGAGTGAGCTTAAAAATGGGTTGAGAGTTGTAAAGAGGCAAGCACAACTATGAGGGACTTCAACCCATATCACTTATGTGAGTACCCTCTAGAGGTCTTCACTAAAAAATTAGAAGATACTGAATGAGGAGAGTTCACGCATATCGAGATTATAGACACTATTTTTCAATGGACATTGTGTTTTTCGTTAGCATTGATGAATTCCCCAAGCTGGACTTGACAAGGCATGGGAAGATTATTGGATGGGCAATCAAATAAGGAGTGTCGGATATACCAAGCTAACATGCTTGTTGGGCCTGGTTTTGTGAGGTGGATGGTGTGATGATCCATTGGGCGAGATCCAACGATAGTTGATTGAGGCCTAATCTAGAGCGTGATGGGCAGAGTTCACGCATTGGACTTATTAGGGGCTTTCTTCCATGAGGCACACCAAAGGCCTGATTTCGCAAGGCAGTTGGTGTAATGCTACAAAGTCATTTGAACTCCGCTATGTATGTCATTTGCACAATAATCCTTACGATACGTCATTTGAACTAGTGGATGTCGTATGTAATAAATCATGTATGCCATTTGAAATGTAATGTTGTTGATGTCATCGCCTCTCTCAATCTAGGTGGTATATCATTTGAACTATAATATTTTCTTACACCACTATGGATTTAAAAGTGTTATAGAATGAACCAATAGAAACGTACACTAATGTCGGTGACGTTGGCAGTAGGGTAGCCAACCCTACCAAAAATAATAATTTAAGAGCAACAATACATACTTGGCAGAATTGCTACTCTACCCGAAGACGCCGGCGGTAGGCTAGCCAATCCTACCGACAAAAATAATAATTTGGGAGCAACAAAACACAGTTGGCAGGGCTGGTACCTGTTACATCTCCAACGTATCTATAATTTTTCTTGTTCCATGTTGTTACATTATCAATCTTGGATGTTTTATATTCATTTTATAGCAATTTTATATCATTTTTGGGACTAACCTATTGACAAAAGTGCCAACATGCAAGTTGATGTTCTTGCTTGTTTTTTACTTCGCAGTCACAAACGAAGCCCAAACACCGTGAAACGTTTTGGAGAATTTTTTTGGACAAGAAGACACCAGATGGGCCAAAGAAGTGTTGGAGAATAAGGCCGATGTGAGGAACCCAGCAAGGCATGCTAGAGGCCCCTGGTGTGGCTTGGTGCATGGTGCTCACCTCGGGGCCCCCCTCCACCGACTATCGCCTCTATAAATTCTCAAATATTCGAAAAACCCTACAAGAGTCGACCAAAGACAATTCCAGCCACCGTAAGTTCCAGAACCTCGAGATCCAATCTAACACCATCACTGAGCGGGTCATATTCTTTGTAGGTGCCTCTCGGATGATGCGTGAGTAGTCCACCATAGACCTACGGGTCCATAGGCAGTAGCTCGATGGCTTCTTCTCTCTGTCTCTCTCTTGATTCTCAATACAATGGTCTTTTGGAGATCTATACGATGTATTTGTTGGGATCTGATGAATTTTGAGTTCATGATCAGTTTCTATCCATGAATATGATTTGAGTCTTCTTTGATCTCTTATTTGCATGATTACTTATAGCCTCTTATATCTTCTTCGAATCTTTGGTTTAGTTAGGCCAACTAGATTAATTTCTCTTTCCATAGGAAGAAGTGCTTTGTGATGGGTTCAATCTTGCGGTGTTCTTTCCAAGTGATAGAAGGAGCAGCAAGGCACGCATGTATCATTGCCATTAAGGATAACAAGATGGGATCTATTCCTAAATGAATAGATCTTGTCTACATCATGTCAGCGTTATTATTGCATTACTCCATTTTTCCATGAACTTAATACACTAGATGCATGCTGGATAGTGGCCGATGTGTGGAGTAATAGAAGTAGATGCATAATCGTTTTGGTCTACTTATCTTGGACATTATGCCTATATAATGATCATTGCATGTATATGGTCATGATTATTTGTTCTTCTATCAATTGCCCAACAGTAATTTGTTCACCCACCGTGCGCTATACTCATGAGACAAGCCACTAAAGAAACATACGACCCTCGGGTCTACTTTTCCAACATACCGCTTTCTGATCTACTATTTTGCCATTTTGTTTTCATATCTATTAATCCAAAAAATCCAAAAATACCTTGCTGAATTTTTTGTTTACCTATTTTATTTTGTCTTCTTGCGGGATCTATTTGCCAGAACTATCACAACCTAATCTATCTTTTTATCGTTGAGAGCTTGACAATCTCTCTTACGCGTCGGGTTGCAAGTATTTGTTATTGTTTGCATGTGTTGTTTAGGTAGCTGCTTGATCTTCCTCTATGGATTGATACCTTGGTTTCATAAGAAACTGAGGGAGATACTTACCGTCATTGTATTGCATCATCCCTTCCACTTTGGGGAAATACCAACGCGGTCTGAATCCACGTCAAAGTAATTTCTTGCGCCGTTCCTGGGGAGGAAGCAATCTCTTCGCGTGCTAATCTTGGTGCCACGGAGAGATCATCAAAATCTACTAGGTTCCTAATCAAAAATCTCATCTCCTTGCAATTTACATTATTTGCCATTTGCCTCTCGTTTTCCTCTCCCGCACTTCACAAATTTGCCTTTTTCTAACGAGATCTATTGTTTGCTTACAATCTTGTTTGCTTAGTCACAATGACTCAAGAAAACACAAGTTGTGTGATATTTCCAATACCAACAATAATGATTTTCTTAGCACTCCGGTTGCTCATCCCGCCACTAGTGCAGAGTCTTTGTATATTAATGTCGCTTTGTTGAATCTTGTCATGAAAGATCAATTTTGTGGTACTCCCAATGAGGATGTTGGGTCCAATCTAAACACATTCGTAGAATTTTGTGATATATGAAAGAAAAAATATGTGGACAATGATATTGTGAAGTTGAAATTATTTCCTTTCTCCTTGTGGGATCGTGCAAGAAATTGGTTTTCTTCTTTGCCTTGCAATAGTATCGATTCTTGGGATAAGTGCAAGTACGCTTTTATTACTAAGTATTTTCTGCCCGTGAAAATTATTTCCCTTAGAACTCAAATCGTGAATTTTAAGAAACTTGAGCATGAATATGTTGCACAATCTTGGGAAAGAATGAAATTGATGCTAAGAAATTGTCCTACTCATGGTTTAAATCTTTGGATGATCATACAATTTTTTTATGAGGGATTGAATTTTTTCTCTAGAAATATTTTAGATTCCGCGACGGGAGGTACTTTTATGGAAATTACTTTGGGTGATTCTACTAAATTTCTAGATATTATTATGGAAAATTATTCCCAATGGCATACTAAAAGAGCACCTACTAGTAAAAAGGTTAATTCGGTAGAAAAAATTAGTACTTTGAGTGAAAAAGTTGATGCTCTTATGAAGTTGGTTGCAAGTAAAAATGATCCTACTGATATTAATGGCATGCCTTTGTCTACTTTGATTGAGAAAAGTAGTGATTCCATACATGTGAATTTCATCTCACGAAACAATTTCAATAACAATGCTTATAGAGGTAATTTAAATCCTAGGCCTTTTCCTAGAAATTCCTCTAATAATTATGGTAATTACTATGGTAATTATTCTTGCAATAATATTAGGAACACCTCTGATCTTGAGGATATTTTTAAAGAATTTATCAATGCTCAAAAGTCTTTCAATACTGTGATAGAAGAAAAGTTGAATAAGATTGATGATATGTCTAGAAGCATTGATAGAATTTCCATGATGTAGAAAATCTTAAGTCTAATGCTTTTCCACCTAACATTAATGAATCAATTAAATATTTATATGTTTATATGGATGAAATTAAGAAAAGAACCGCTGTGCTTAGAGCTAAAAGAGAATTCTTAGAAAAAGCGTTTTCTAGTGATTACTTTGATAACAATGATGAAGATGTTAAAATGATTAGTGTTTGCTCTATTGATTCCTTATTTACTAATGTTAAAATTCATGATAAAGGGACTAGATAATATTCAACTTTAGCTAGAGGACATCCCAATAATTAGGAGGGTGAAAATCTTGATGAATTTTTTGATAAAAGTGGGTTCGGAGAGGTCAAAACTTTAAGTACTGATGCACCCACTATTTTTTATTAAAAAGACTTTAATTATTAGAGTTGCTCCTTGGTTGATTGTATTTCTTTTCTTCATTACATGATAAATTCACACCATGCTTATGAACAAAATAAAGCTTTTACTAAACATATTGTTTATGCCATGATGAAATCCTTAGAAGAAAAGTCGGAATTAGAGATTTAACTTCCTAGGAAATTACATGATGAGTGGGAACCTACCATTAAAGTCAAGATTAAAAATTATTAATGCTTTTATTTATGTGATTTGGGTGCTAGTGTTTCCACAATTCCGCAATCTCTATGTGATGTGCTTGGTCTTACCAATATTGAAGAATGCTCTCATAATTTGCACTTGCTGGATTCTACTATTAAAAAGCCTTTGGTTAGAATTAATGATTTTCTTATTCTTGCAAATAGGAACTATGTTCCCACTGATTTTATTTTTCTTGATATTGATTGCAATCCGTCTTGTCCCATCATACTTGGTAGACCGTTTTTACGCACTATAGGCGTCGTGATTGATATGAAAGAAGGCAATATCAAATTTCAGTTTCCACTTAGAAAGTGTATGGAACACTTCACTAGAACTATAATTAAGCCACCATATGAATACATCATGAGAGCCTTCTATGGAGTAAAAACTAAATACGACAATACTTGAATCTTTGTGTTATGCCTAGCTAGGGGCGTAAAACGATAGCGCTTGTTGGGAGGCAACCCAATGAATAAATTATTTTTATCTTTTCCTTTCTATTTTTGAGTGTTTGAACAATTATGTCTTTGTTATGATTGTTTTATTTATGTTCTAATTATTGTTTGTGCCAAGTAAAGCCTTTAGGATGATTCATAAGATGAGTAGAAACAATGCTGAATCTGAAACAGAAACTTTGTCTCCAGTGCACGAATTTTCATTTTTTACTGGAATGTGATAATGTTCTGAAATTTTAACACAGTATTTCTATACAAATTCTGTAAGTTTTCCTAATATTTTAAAAGTTTTTTTGTTACATAAGTATGGTTAGAGTACTGATTACTACAGATTGTACGGTCTCAAACAGATTCTATTTTCGTTGCATTGTGTGCTTGTTTTGATGAATCTATGGCTTGTATCGGGGGTTACAAGTCATGGTATAATTAGAATACAGTATATATAATGCAAGAATAAAATATGAATGGATTTAAAACAGAATTTAGAGTGGTAATTTGCTTTATTATACTAACGGATCTCACGAGAATTTTGTTAAGTTTATTGTGATTGAAGTTTACAAGTTTTGGGTGAGATCGCGATAGATGAAGGAATGAGGAGTAATAAGATCCTAAGATTAGTGATTCTACAGCACCCCCAAGATAATATCCAAAGAGTAACAAGAAAATAAGCTTGGGGATGCCCCGAGTGGCATTCCCTCTTTCTTCTAACAACCATCGGTATTTTACTTGGAACTATATTTTTATTCGTCACATATGATCAGTTTTTCTTGAAGAGTCTTGTATCGTTGATTTATTTTCTTTTTATCCTTGTTGCGCACACCTATTTGATAGATACAAAATTATGCTATGATTTTTTAGAATTGCTCTATATGCTTCACCTAAAATTTTTGAGCTATGGAATTGCTCTAGTGCTTCACTTATATCTTTTTGAGCACAACGTGCTTTTACATGTTTGAATAAATGCTCTCATGATTCACTTATATTAATTTGAGAGTTAGTAATTTTGAATAAATTCTCTCATTCTTCACATACATTATTTTGAGAGATAATTTTTTTATATCCATGTTCCTCACTTAAATTTATTTGAGCTTGTCAAAAGCAATGGCAATATATGAAACTAATCACAAAGTGATAGATATTCAAGAGGGGTATAATGAAAACTTTCATGAAGATCATTGGATAAATTAAACTTGATTCTTTGTAATAGTTTTGAGCCATTATGATAGTAATATCTCAGTTATGTTAGTGAGTAATTATGCTTAGTAAGAATATAGATGTTAAGGTTTGTGATTTCCTATGCAAGCACGAAAGTCAATAATTGTGCTACGAAATTACATCCTACTTATGGTGCATTATTCAGTATTAGTTAAGCTTAATGATCGCTTATGTGATTTTTCATTTCTTGGTTGGATGCTTCTCAATCTATTTGTTAGCCTTCACTTATACTAAGTAGAAATACTACTTGTGCATCCAAAATCCTTAAACCCAGTTTTGCCATATGAGTCCACCATACCTACCTATATGCGAT
This sequence comes from Hordeum marinum, assembly GCA_022496015.1. Lineage (NCBI taxonomy): Eukaryota > Viridiplantae > Streptophyta > Magnoliopsida > Poales > Poaceae > Hordeum > Hordeum marinum. The sequence goes on along the minus strand of CM039678.1, from coordinate 178,690,778 downwards.
ATTTCCATGCCGTTCCAAACAAATTTTTATGTTCCATCTCTAATTTTCAAAATAAAATTTCCTTTTTGTGTGCTTGTACCGCTCATGAAGCGGAAGGGGGTGACCGATATTTTTCCGTGCTAGATGTGTTATTCTCAAGATAAGTGTTTATTCACATGTCATTGCACGAGAGTACAGCGGTAATAGGGATGCCTAGTCCCAAAATGAAAGGAAAAGAAAGAAAGGAAATTTACTTTATGTTTTCAAATAATAAATTCCTTGGAAAGTGTTGGTATGGAAGGCAACTGTGGATTCGGCTTGCCATGGAAAGTGAAAGTATGGTGGAAAAAGGAATAACTTTATTTTCTTTTTGGGAACCGCTTATGATGTATCTAGCATGGGAAGATATTGAAAACTCTCGGTCATTTATGTTGACAGGAAAGGCATGCCATCCAAAATATTTTTTATGTCAATTTTAACATTTAGCTCTCGCACCTCTACAAATCTCTACTTCCCTTTGTGAAGGGCCTATCTATTTACTTTATGCAATTTTTATTTTTCAATTTGAGTCTCCATCTTCTCTTATAAAGCACCAACTAGGGGGCACTATGATCGTACTTGAGCATTAGGTTTAGCTAATATTTGAGTGTGTTTCATGAATGGATCAATTATTGAGCATGATGGGCTAGGGTAACTTGCTTTAGTGTTGATATTTTGAAAGATATGGTTGCTTGTTGATATGCTTGAGTATTAAAGTTTTCATGTCAAAACAAGACTATTGCTTTGAACCATCCAAAAGTCCATATGTCCATGCTACAAAAGAAAACAAATATGTGAGGAACATGTTAGGCAGCCTTCCACATCAAAACTTATGTTTTTATCATTTACCTACTCGAGGGCGAGTAGGAATTAAGCTTGGGGATGCTGATACGTCTCCAATATATCTACAATTTTTGCTTGTTCTGTGTTGTTATATTATCAATCTTCGATAATTTATATTCATTTCATAGCAACTTTATATCATTTTTTGGGACTAACCTATTGACACAGTGCCAAAGTGCGAGTTGCCATTTTTGCTTGTTTTGTACTTCGCAGAAAATCAGTACCAAACTAAGTCCGAACACTGTGAAACTTTTTGGAGAATTTTTTTGGACCAGAAGACACCAGACGGGACAAAGAAGTGTCGGAGAAGAAGGCCGAGGTGGGGGACACCCACCAGGGCGTGCCAGAGGACCCTAGCGTGGCCTAGTGGGTGGTGCTCACCTCATGACCCCCCCTCCACAGACTATCACCTCTATAAATTCTCAAATATTCAAAAAAAAACTCGAGGATTCGACGAACCACAATTCCAGTCGCCGCAAGTTCCGGAACCTTGAGATCCAATCTAACACCATCACGGAGGGGTTCATTTTCTTCATAGGTGCCTCTCCGATGATGCGTGAGTAGTCCACCATAGACCTACGGGTCTATAGGCAGTAGCTAGATGGCTTCTTCTCTCTCTCTTGATTCTCAATACAACAGTCTCTTGGAGATCTGTTTGATGTAATGACTTTTGCGGTGTGTTTATTGGGATCCGATGAATTTTGAGTTAATGATCAGTTTCTATCCATGAATATGATTTGAGTCTTCTTTGATCTCTTATTGGCTTGATTAATTATAGCCTCATATTTATTCTTCGAATCTTTGTTTTAGTTAGGCCAATTAGATCAATTTTTCTTGCCATGGGAAGAGGTGCTTTGTGATGGGTACGATCTTGCGGTGTTCTTTCCGAGTGACAGAAGGGGGAGCAAGGCACACATGTATCGTTGCCATCAAGGATAACAAGATGGGGTCTATTCCTACATGAATAGATCTTATCTACATCATGTCACTGTTCTTATTGCATTACTTCCTTTTTTCCATGAACTTAATACACTAGATGCATGCTGGATAGCGGTCGATGTGTGGAGTAATAGAAGTAGATGCATGATCGTTTCGGTCTAGTTATCTTGGACGTGATGCCTATATAATGATCATTGCCTGGATATCGTCATTATTATTTGATCTTCTATCAATTGCCAATGGTAATATCTTCACCCACCGTACGCTATACTCATGAGAGAAGGCACTAGTGAAACCTACGTCCCCTGGGTCTACTTTTCCAACATATTGCTTTCCGATCTACTATTTTGCTATTTTGTTTTCAGATATATTAATCCAAAAAAATACTTTGCTGCACTTTTTGTTTACCTATTTTATTTTGGGTTCTTGTGAGTTCTATTTGCCAAAACTATCACAACCTAATCTATCTTTCTATCGTTGAGAGCTTGACAACCTCTCTTACGCATCGGGTTGAAAGTATTTGTTATTTGTGTGTAGGTGTTGTTTAAGTAAGTGCTTGATCTTCCTCTAAGGATTGATATCTTGGTTTCATAACTGAGGGAAATACTTACCGTGATTGTGCTGCATCATCCCTTCCTCTTTGGGGAAATACCTACGCAGTCTCAAGCCACGTTAGTACCCTATCACAAGAGACGCTGGCGGTAGGCTAGCCAACTGATGCATCTCCAATGTATCTATAATTTTGATTGTTCCATGCTATTATATTATCTGTTTTGGAAGTTTAATATGCATTAAAATTCTATTTTACATTATTTTTGGGACTAACCTATTAATCTAGAGCCTAATCCCAGTTTCTATATTTACCTTGTTTTTTAGTATTCTAGATAAGAAATATTATACGGATTACAAACAAAATAAAATCTTCGCGATGATTTGTCTTGGATGAGAAGACATCTACTAGACTTGGACAGGAAGGCAGGAGACCTGCCAGGAGGTCACAAGCCACCCTCGCGCGGCCAGGGGGCGCCCCTGGCTTGTGGCCCCCCAGCAGGTCCTCCAACCCTAATCTTTGGCCTATAAATTCCCAAATATTCCCCCAATACCAAAAAGAGCAACAATAATACTTTTCCGCCACCGGAAGCCTCCGTTCCTGAGAGATTGAATCTTGGAGCCTTTTCCGGTAATCTGTCGGAGGGGGATTCGATCACGGAGGGCATCTACATCAACTCCATTGCCCCTATGATGATGCGTGAGTAGTCCACCAAAGACCTATGGGTCCTATCTAGTAGCTAGATGGCTTCTTCTCTCTCTTTGTGCTTCAATACCTCCAGTCCACCATGTTCTCCATGATCTACATGGGGATCTGATACCTCCAGTTCGCATCATGATTTTATATTGATATTTATTGCATTATGGGTTGTTGTCACACGCTATGGTACAATACTTATGCCTTTTCTCACTTATTTTACAAGGTTTACATGAAGAGGGAGAATGCCGGCAGTTGGAATTCTGGACATGGAAAGGAGCAAATCTAAGATACCTATTCTACGCAACTCCAAAAGTCTTGAAAAGTTACGGAGAATTGTTTTGTAATATATAAAAAATATTGGGCAAAACAAATATCATAGGGGGGCCACCAGGAGGTGACAAGCCTGCCAGGCGCGACCACCCCCTGGACACGCCTAGGTGGCTTGTGACCCACCTGGCAGGTCCCCGATGCCCATGCTCTGCTATATGAAGGGTTTTGACCTAGAAAAAATCATAAGAGAGCTTTCGAGACGAAGCGTCACCGTCTCGAGCGGAACTTGGGCAGAACCAATCTAGAGCTCCAGGAGAGCTATTCTACCGGGGAAACTTCCCTCCCGGAGGGGGAAATCGAAGCCATCGTCATCACCAACGACTCTCTCATCAAGAGGGGGTCAATCTCCATCAACATCTTCACCAACACCATCTCCTCTCCAAACCCTAGTTCATCTCTTGTATCTGATCTTTGTCTCAAACCTGAGATTGGTACCCGTGGGTTGCTAGTAGTGTTGATTACTCCTTGTAGTTGATGCTAGTTGGTTTACTTGGTGGAAGATCATATGTTCAGATACTTTATGATAATTAATACTCTTCTGATTTTGAACATGAACATGCTTTTTGAGTAGTTACGTTTGTTCCTGAGGACATGGGATAAGTCTTGTTATAAGTAATCATTTGAATTTGATATTCGTTTGATATTTTGATGAGGTGTATGTTGTCTCTCCTCTAGTGGTGTTATGTGAACATCGACTAGCTAACACTTCACCATTATTTGGGCCTAGGGGAAGGCATTGGGAAGTAATAAGTAGATGATGGGTTGCTAGAGTGGCCGAAGCTTAAACCCTAGTTTATGCGTTGCTTCGTAAGCAGCTGTTTTGGATCCACATGTTTCATGCTATCGTTAGATTTATCTTAATTCTTCTTTCATAGTTGTGGATGCTTGCGAGAGAGGTTAATCATAAGTGGGAGGTTGTCCAAGTAAGGGCAGCACCCAAGCACCGGTCCACCCACATATCAAATTATGAAAGTAACGAACGTGAATCAAATGAGCATGATGAAAACTAGCTTGACGGAAATTCACATGTGTCCTCGGGAGCGCTTTACTTTATATAAGAGTTTGTCCAGGCCTGTCCTTTGCCACAAAAGGGATTGGGCTACCTTGCTGCACCTTTGCTACACTTGTTACTCGTTACTCGTTACCAATTATCTTATCACAAAACTATCCGTTACCAATAATTTCAATGCTTGTAGAGAATACCTTACTGAAACCGCTTGTCATTTCCATCTGCTGCTCGTTGGGTTCGACACTCTTACTTATCCAAAGAACTACAATAGATCCCCTATACTTGTGGGTCATCAAGACTCTTTTCTTTCGTCGTTGCTGTGGAGTGAAGCGCCTTTGGTAAGTGGAATCTAGTAAGGAAAAAATTATATAGTGTGCTGAAATTTACTGTCACTTGCTACTATGGAAAGTAATCCTTTGAAGGGTTTGTTCGGGGTATCTTCACCTTGACCGGAAGAACAAAGAGTTTCCCCTCAACCCACTGAACCTACTAAACATATTTATTATGAAATTCCTTCGGGTATGATAGAGAAACTGCTGGCTAATCCTTATGCAGGAGATGGAACACTACATCCTGATTTGCATCTAATCTATGTGGATGAAGTTTGTGGATTATTTAAGCTTGCGGGTCTGCCAGAGGATCACGTCAAGAAGAAGGTCTTCCCTTTATATTTGAAGGAGAAGGCATTGACATGGTATAGGCCATGTGATCATATTGGAGCATGGAGCTACAACCGATTAAAAATGGTATTTCATCAGAAGTTCTATCCTATACATCTAGTTCATCGTGATTGGAATTATATCTATAATTTTTGGCCTCATGAAGGAGAAATAATCGCTCTGTCAGGGCACGACACCTATGGGATCGCGTGTATCCTGTTGTGGTTCGGCAGGGAGAAGGCGTGCACTAAGAGCAGATCCAACGAGCAGCGTGTTTTTTTTACCCAGGTTCAGGCCGCTGAGAAGCATAAAACCCTACTCCTGCTTTAGTGTATTATGAGTGTTTGAGCTCTGGATCCAAGAGCGCTATGTGATGAATAGTACACAGCTGCTACACATGCATCCGAGCTATAAGGTCCTCCCTCTGTCACTAGAAGATCCCCCTCCTTTAGATACGCCTTGGGCCTCCTTTTATATGTCCAAGGGGTCACCAACAGTGGCACACAGTACATACATGAGTTGTACAGTTGCTACACTGTTATCATACCTAACACTAACGGCATAGGACAAGAACATTAAATGCTCTGTTTTGCTGTCCCTAGCTTTCTTGGGGACGGAAAAAGAGGTCGTCCCATCAGCACCACTTAACCCCTTCATCGCCAGCGCCTTGCCACGTGCTCATGACGATAAGGTCTGTCTGACACACTGGTCATTGCATTGTACCGGTGACAGGCTCGCAAAGTCTTGCCGGGTGCGAGTCCTGCCGGGGCTCCGTGAGCCATCCCGGCAAGATCTTGTCGGGATCCCAGCCTTTGGTCTTCTCGGTGAACTGCTTGGAGGTCTTCTCTCAGGAAGTCTCACTTCCCAGAAACTCTATCTTGGTCTTGCCAACCTTGAGCTTGCCGATGGTGTGTTGACCTATTCCCGGCAAGTAATCCATGTCTGGAAACCTGGGTCCTGGATATGTCCTATAAGTGGATATCTTCTGTGTCATGCCCTTCCCGCCTGGAGGCTGCGACTTTCCAGTGCGTGTCCAGGGGTAGCGAACACCCTCCTGTTCACTACACTGACAGGAGCCCCCGGGCCTGGGCCGGACAAATGTGCATGATGTTTGTCTGGGCTAGGCACAAAAAACAGACACCGGTATGGCGAGAAGTAACTGCCACTCATGACTTTTAAACTGCATGTTGATGATGATGAAAGAGAGCTTGCGGTTTGTCGGGCCTTGGGCTTGCCAGAAGCGTGGGCAGACAGAGCAGGACGGCAGCGGGAGTCATACCATGCGATGAAGAGCGAGTGCCCAAGCCTTCCACAAAAAGGGTAATGTGGGTGCGGTGCTCGATTCATACGCTCATCTCTGTTGTCACTGTCATCGACTATGAATGCCTCACTGCCGCCTTGTCGGCCTCTAGCACGGCGTCCTTGGCTTTCTCGGCTACCGCGTGCCACTCAGAATAAAGCAACTGTCGGGACTGAAGTACTTTTCGCATCCCTGTTGCTGCAATGGCACATATAAAGAAACAATTTATCTTAGTTAGACCAATATTTATGTATGTGACACATATTTATTTATGCTAAATGAATGCTTGCTTATCTCTTGATTAATTCCGTCCTTGCATATATCTCATATCCTACACTGTTTGGAAACTGTTGGGGATATGACCCCGTGGTGAGACCCGCCCCGGAGGCTCCGGGTCACACCTGGCGGCTCCTAGACCAGCCCAAGGATGGGCCTTGAAGACTCAAGCCCAAGACGTTGGGCCGCTTGCCAAGATGGGCTATGATGAGGCCCGGACGGAGAAGGTATGAAGACCAGGGCGGGTGAGCTGCCCTGAGATAGCTTGCTCAGGAAGGCAAGACAATATAGAGATAGATTTAGACACGTTGTGCGAGTCGGTTACGACTTGTATGACTCGTGGTCTTGACCTCCTATATAAAGGCGAGACCCGGGGTGACTTAGACAGGGACTAACTAATCAAGAGCTAGGTCAAGCGATTCTACTCCCTTGTAATCGAGATTCCAAGCAATACAAGCACAAGCAAGACGTAGGCTTTTACCTCTACTTGAGGGGCCGAACCTGGGTAAACCTGTGTCCTTCTTCCCGATCAACCCCTTTGAGTCCATCACCTCAGCGATGGCCTCAAATCTAAGTCCTCGGACATCTGCCATGACAAAACCACGACAGTTGGCGCCCACCATGAGGCTAGCGCTCAGTGGTGTTGAGTTCTCAAAGGGCTCTCTCCTAGGGTTCAAGGGATACGTGGTCGGAAGGATGAGCAAAAGGCACCGCGGTCGGCTCTACATCGACGACGCCGGCTGGGGCCCTCAGGCCGACTCTGTCGAATATGGATTCCGGGTTCCCTTCGGCGGAATCCATGTCTTCATCGGCAAAGTTGACGGATCTACACCCAGGCCGGACGTCTGCACTAACATCGTCGAGCCGGCTCGGCGCGCGCAACCTGCCAAACACGTGCGACCCGCCCGTGCTAACCCGGGCCGGAAGCATGTCTTCATGGGATTCACTCAAGGGATGGATCTTGAGGCTTCTATGTCGCAGGAGATTGTCGTCTATTCAGAGGACGGATCTTCGAGTGGAGAGGCAGAATCAATCTACCAGCTTCACAACGACGGGCTCAGGGGCTACGACAAGCTTTACCCCAAGTCGGAGCGTTCTGAGCCAGAGGATCACAGGCTGCCAATCCATGCGGCCGTGTTCATGGCGGGGTCAGCGCCGGGCACGAGCAGCACAGCCGCCGGAGCTGCAAACACGGGGGCTGACCTGCTGCCATCGACTCAGGTTCTTCTAGATCTAATGAACGAGCTCGCAACCCTGATGGCGACTGAAGTCACGCCACATAATCAAGCAGCCCGAAAATTGGAGATCACAAGGTTTAAGGACCGGATGACGGAAGTCCAACAGGGGATTGGCGAGTTAAAGGCTCAGATGGATGTGGAGGCCGGACGCCTGAGAACAGATGCTTTCCACCTTGAGCTAGAGCAACAGTTAGCAGCTGCGGTGCAGTGGATGAGACATCAGTCCCGCTTACTAGAACAATACGAGGCCAGGAATCTTTTTAACACACCACGAACGGGATGGACAACGGACGCACCTGGAAGTCGGCCGGCGGCTCGACAACAGCTTAACTGCCCCGACGAAACCTGGCCTCACTAGCGGCTTTTCCAACGCCGACGGGTCACTATTCAAACCCGGCGGAGAACATGGTGGTGGCAGCAACCCGGCTTGAAAGAATCCCTATTCCTGACGAGATGCCCTTTGTAGAGGAGGTGTGGAACACCCTTGGATACCTTCAAACGGTGATGGCCCAGCAAGAGAAATATACTTACAGCCGAAGCCGCGTGCATTCAACCCCCCTCCCCAGCCGCAGCTACAGCCGGCGCTATGAGTCGCCGGTGGGTTCTAGCAATGGTCGGCGCCAGGGGCTGCCGTGAGATGATCAGGCGGCTCTAGATGCGCACGCGCTCGCAGACCGGGCGAGAGTACAGCGAGAGGTACCAGCTTTGGCAGGGCGGCTCATCAAGAGCCCGCGCATTCCATCTCAGTTGGAGCAGGAGTGACCGCCAGGGTCGTGGGAGTACCGTGCTTGGTGTCGGCTCTGCGGAACGAGCGTCAGCCGAAGGATTTCAAAGGCCCTCGTAAGGTCCCGAATTACACTACAGACCTGCCCCAGAGGCCTGGATTGAAAGTTATGAGCTGGCTATGGAAATGTTGGATGTCAGTGACGCGGTTTGCGCCAAATACTTCATCATGATATTGGATGGTCCAGCTCGCACGTGGTTGAAGGGTTTGCCACCCAATACCATCAACTTATGGGCTGAGCTGAAAACAAGGTTCATTAAAAAAATTCAAGGAACTTGCAAGCAGCCTATGACAATTGTGGATCTAGATCACTGTGTTCAATAGGAGAGTGAGTCGGCTCATCATTGGGTCCGGCGGGTGTCTACCATCATCCACTCGTCTGAACAGATCACGACGGCTCAAGCGGTGTTGATCCTGGAAAAGAACTATCACTTCGTCCCTCTGAAGCAGAAGCTCGTCCGGCTCAAACGCATGTGTCAAGACATGGGAGAACTCATGGTGGCTCTCACAAAGTATGCCGATTCTAATAACATGAAGGATTCGGGCTCTGATGAGGAGAAAACTTGTCAGGGTAAAAAGAATAATCATGGCAAGGGTGCGGCAGGCAATGGTAACCAAAGCAAGAGGAAGAACCCGGATGGCAGGTCAGAATTGGTGGCCAATGCCAGCACCGGCCACAATCGTCCTAAGGGCAATGGGAAGTAAGACTCCTTTCAACTTAGAGGAGATGCTCAACAAACCTTGTCCGGCACACAGCCGAACCGACAGACTGGCGGGTCACACGTGGGGCAATTGCCACATCATGCAGAAGTTCAAGGACTATAGCATGCGACAGCATAACAACGATGGTGGTGGCCCGCCCGGCGAATAAGGACCGGGCGGATCAGGAGCCGGCTTTGGGTCCGGCGGCTCAGGCTCTGGTCATCACAGCCAGGGCAACCAAGGAGGACATCATCAGTACTCTGGTGGCCATCATCAACAACAAAATAATCAGTCTGGGTATCAGTATAATCCAAAGCAGCTCAGTTTGGGCCAGTATCATGTTTTTACAACTAGACTTAACAAGCGGGATCAGAAGGTGCGCAAACGGGAGGTTAATGCAATCGCGTTAGCTCTACCGCAATACTTAAAGTGGTCTGAGTATGACATCACATGGAGCCGGGAGGATCACCCACCGCGGGTTGATGACCTGGGGCGGCTGGCCCTTGTAGTTTCCCCCGCAAGTGGGAGGATATATGTTGAATAAGGTACTTATGGATGGTGGTAGTCGCATCAATATCCTGTACTATGACACCTTTTGGCGGATGAAACTGCCTTATAAAGACCTTAGGCCCTCCTTGACAGTCTTTCATGGTGTGGTGCCTCGCAAGTAAGCTTACCCCGTGGGTAGGATCTAATTGGAAGTTGCCTTTGGTGACGAGTACAACTACAGGGTAGAGTCCTTGTGGTTTGAAGTAGTAAAAATCAAGAGCCCCTATCATACCATGTTTGGGTGACCAGCTTACGCCAAGTTCATCGCTAGGCCCTGCTATGTCTATTTGCAGCTCAAGATGCCCGGGTTAAAAGGGACGATTACTGTTCATGGTGATCGGAATACGACTATTGAGTGCGAGGAAGGAGACGCGGCTTATGCAGAATCAAGTTGTGCTGACGCAGAGCTCAAGTTCTATAAGGAAAATGTTGACCCGGAGGACATGACTCCGCTCAAAAAGCCTACCACAGAGTTTGAGCCGCCCCTAAATTTTTCGGCGGATGATACCAAGTTGGTGGATTTCACTCCGGGCGACTCATCTGAGCAGTTCACTATTGGGGACAATATGGATCCCAAATAGGAAAGCGCGATCATCAAATTCATCCGTGAGAATCGGGATATCATCACATGGAAACCTTCTGACATGCCAGGTGTGCCAAGAGATTTCATTGAGCACCACCTTAATGTGGATCCTAAGTTTAAACCTATCAAGCAATTTCTACGGCGGTTCAACGAGGAGAGGTGCAAGGCCATCGGGGAAGAGGTCCCCGGATCTTGGCGGCGGGTTTCATCGTCGAGGTCTTTCACCCGGAGTGGCTTGCTAACCCAGTGCTCATGCTCAATAAGAATAGCACATGGCGTATGTGCGTGGATTACACGGATCTTAACAAGGCCTGTTCGGCTAATCCCTTTGCTCTCCCTCGTATTGATCAGATCATCGATGCTACGGCGGGTTGTGAGTGTTTATGTTTCCTGGATGCGTATTTTGGATATCATCAGATCAAGATGGCAGTCAAGGACCAAGAGAAGACGGCTTTCATCATGCCTTTTGGTGCCTTCTGCTATGTGTCTATGCCTTTCGGGCTCAAGAGTGCCCAGGCGACATACCAGCGCTATGTGCAGAATTGTCTTCATAGCCAAATTGGGCACAACGTTCACGCATATGTGGAAGACATTGTGATCAAGTCAAGGAAGAAGGAGACTCTACTTGATGACATGTAGGAGACCTTCAACAAACTGCGGGTCTATAAGATGATGCTTAACCCGGCGAAGTGTGTCTTTGGTGTTCCGGCAGGCAAACTCTTGGGATTTCTGGTCTATGAGTGTGGCATTGAAGCTAACCCGGATAAGATCAAGGCTATCACCTCCCTGGCTGAGCCGGCGTGCATCAATGATGTTCAACACCTGGAAGGACAGATTGCCACGTTGAGCCAGTTTATTAGCCACCTTGGTGAGAAAGCCATCCCTTTATACCAAATGATGAAAAAGATAGACAATTTTGTCTGGAGTACGGCGGCGGGTGAAGCGTTTGAGGTGCTTGAGAAGCAGCTCACTGAACCGCCCGTCTTAGCCGCTCTGGTTGAGAAAGAACCCTTGCTCTTGTACGTGGCATCTAACAACAGGGCTGTCAGCGCTACAATCATGGTCGAGCGCAAGGAGGCAGGGAAGGAATATCCAGTTCAGAGGCCGGTTTATTATATCAGTGAGGTCCTGACAGAGTCCAAGAAGAGATATCCACATTGGCAGAAGCTAGTATATGGGGTGTTCATGGCCAACCGCAAGCTGAAGCACTATTTTTAGGGCACCAGATCACCGTGGTCAGCTCTGCCCCGTTAGGAGACATAATTCAAAACAGAGAAGCCACTGACAGGATTGCTAAGTGGGCATTGGAGCTGGGACCTCTCAATCTGAAATACATACCTTGTACGGCGGTCAAGTCCCAAGCCCTTGTGGATTTCATAAACGACTGGACAGAGTGTTAGGCGCTCGAAGAAAAGCCGGATAACACCTACTGGACAATACACTTTGATGGGTCCAGGCAGCTGGAAGGATCAGGGGCAGGAGTTGTCTTAACCTCCCCCAAGGGTGACAAGTTATGTTATGTGATACGGCTGATGTTCCCTTGTACTAACAATGCAGCTGAGTACGAAGACCTGCTTCATGGCCTCAGGGTGGCTAAGGAGATGAACTAAAGACGGGTTCGGTGCTTCGGCGACTTAGATCTTGTGGCTTAGCAAGTTTCAGGCACTTGGGACTCCAAGGATCCGCGGATGGCGGCTTATTGTCAGGCCATGGATGTCATTGCTGGTCACTTCAAGGGTTATCAGGTGGATCATATTGATTGTCACAGGAATGAGGCGGCTGACGCCTCGTCAAGGTTAGGCTCTCAACGAAAGCCGGTGCCGCCTAACGTCTTTTTGGATGTCTTACATCACCCGTCAGTTAAGTTACCTTCAGAGGAAGACTTAGCCATTCCTGACCCGGAGGGGCAGCTGGTGGTGGCTCGGCATGCTATTCCGGATTGGACTGTGCCTTGCTTGGCATACTTGACTCGTCGCGAGTTACCTGATGATGAAAATCTGGCTAGACAGATCACCAGACGGGCTAAGTCTATGACGATAGTCAATGGCGAGTTACATAAGTGCATCGTCACCAGCGTGTTTCAGCGTTGTGTCTCACCGGAGGAGGACAAGGAAATCTTAAATGAAATTCATGCTGGTGATTGTGGACATCACGCCGGCTCAAAATCTCTGATGGCCAAGGCTTTTAGGCACGGTTTCTTCTGGCTGACGGCTCACAAGGATGCAGAGGATCTGGTCCACAAGTGTGACGGTTGTCAAAAGTTTGGCCGGCGTGCTCATGTTCTGGCTCAAGAATTGCACATGATTCCAATCACTTGGACGTTTGCAGTCTGGGGGCTCGATATGGTCAGGCCTTTCAAGAGATCCAAGGACAAAAAGACCCACCTCTTGGTGGCGGTTGACAAGTTTACCAAATGGGTAGAAGCTGAGCCGATCGGCAAGTGCGATACGGCTATGGCGGTTCACTTTATTAAAAAGTTGATCTACCGTTTTGGTTACCCTCACAGTATCATCATGGACAATGGTACAAACCTGTCCAAGGGGTCTATGAAAATGTTCTGCGACATTGAGCACATATGTCTTGATGTTTCTGCGGTTGCTCATCCACAGTCCAACGGTCAGGCGGAGTGTGCTAACCAAGAAATCCTAAGAGGTATCAAGCCCCGGCTTATGGTTCCTTTACATCGAACGCCGGATTGTTGGATGGAGGAGATGTCGTCCGTCTTATGGAGCATCAAAACTACCCCCAACAGATCAATGGGTTTTACACCTTTATAAATGGTTTACGGTGCATAGGACGTGTTACCAAGTGGCATCCGTCATGACTCACCACGAGTGGCGGCTTACGTTGAGACGGACAATTAGACGGTGCGTCAAGATGCGTTGGATGCCCTAGAGGAGGAACGTGATCTGGCGGCGGCTCATTCGGCGATTTATCAGCAAGACCTACGTCGCTATCATAGCCGTAGAGTCAAGACCCGGACGTTTCAAGAAGGCGACTTAGTGCTGCGGCCGATCCAAGACTAGACAAATATGCATAAGTTGTCTCCTCCATGGGAAGGACCTTTCGTGGTCAGCACAAATCTCAACAACGGGTCATATTCCCTCATTGACATCCGAGAGGATTCAGATACCTCGGGGCAGGAGACCCGCTGTCCGTGGAACATAGCGCATCTACGGCCTTACTATACCTAAGTTGTTGAGACTCGACATTGTCCACTATCATTGTACATATCATATTTATATATGAATAAAAGTTGGCATCCCTGCAAGCCAGGGCCTCTGCCGTTTTGCATATCTCAATCTATGCAAACACATGACGGTCCAGGGGGCTTCCCACCCACCGGGTATAGCTTATCAAACCTTATCGGTCGGCTCTCAAGCCAAAAAGTTGACTCCGTCAACATGATCGTCTAGGGGGCTTCCCACCCACCGGGTGTAGCTTATCAAACCCTATCGGTCGGTTCTCAAGCCAAAAAGTTGACTCCGTCAACATGATCGTCCAGGGGGCTTCCCACCCACCGGGTGTAGCTTATCAAACCCTATCGGTCAGCTCTTCAGCCAAACAGTTGATTCCATCAACAAAGGTCACTTGGGGGCTTCCCACCCACCGGGTGTAGCTTACACACCCTCTTGATCAGCTCTTAAGCCAAACAGGGTTAAACCTGACTGTAAGCTGATGCTACTCCACTAGGTGACCCGCCAAACTCTTACCACTTAATCTCGCCTAGAGACCCTGCACCGGTTCAAGGCAATTGACGGCCAATCTCCATAGAGACCCTGTACTGGTTAAGGTTAAAACGGCGGCTCTTGTCACGTGAGGGCCTTCTTATGGAAAGCAAGGCTAAACTCTCCCATCTACTGCTGACTCTCCGCTATGTGGCCCGTTCGTACTATTAGACAGTTAATCCTTGAGGACCCTGTACTGTTTAAGGTTAAAACGACGGATTTATGTCACGTGAGATGCAGTTTTTGGGCTATCAGGGTAGTCATGCCCTGTTCTGTCTCTTCTGGGACGTCACACTTCCTTTCAGTTAATCTCTCTTAGAGACCCTAAGCCGGTTAAAAAACTTAACGGCCAATCTCCACAGTGACCCTGTATTGTTAAGGAGTTTTAAGTGGCGTGTCAACCCAGTAGAACCGGCACATGAGCTATTGTGAAAAACAAGTTAGGAAAGATACAACATCTTTGAGCTACGCTATTTTAAGCCGCCCTCCTAACAAATGTGAAGATACATCTATTCTTGCAGGTTGATTAAACCGCCAAGAGCCGGCGAAACATCCAATATGAAAGTGCAAGGAAGATGTCATATATTAAGCCGGATAATTTAACATGTGCACGATGGCACAGTTCGGGCAAAGGCACACTTTACTACAAGCCTATTACAGATGCTCTTTGTGGAGATCAAAAGTGATTCAAAGTTTTTTACACCACTCATGGCGGGTCACAAAGCCGGCTTATCCATGGCGTCACCAAATTCATTAGTTGGCTGGCGGGTCACCCTGCTCCAAGTCTTCGGCCTCCATGATATGGAGATTGTCCATGTCCTAGTTGTAGTGGGTTAAAGCTGCAAAGTTTCCCTCTTCAAAGAAGGGGGACGGGTCAAGTTCAGAAGCAAAGAGGTGCTTACTGAAGGCAGGCATCAGGTCTTTGGCTTCAAAGAGGGGGCCACGGATTCTCTTCTGATTGGCACTGTAAGCCGCCTGGTATGTTGACAAGTTTACTTCCTCTGCTAACACGGAAGCGAGGACTTTGGAAGCCTTCACACACCATGCATAGTCAGCCTCCGTAAACTCTGAGCCATCATCTTTTTGGAGGGAAACCCGTCCATCATGTCTTCAGGAGTCAACTCTGGAGCAAAGGCCAATGCCCGGCTTATGGCTGCGAAGGCTCCCTATCGGGCGGCTGATTTCTTCAGTTCTCGGATCTGTTTCAGCAGGGTGGACAGCAATTCTATGACCCCCTTCATAGTCGGAGGGACGTTATCCTTATAAAGCACCACCTTGATCGTGCAGACAGCTCCGCAGTATAGCTGCTCTATCAAGATATAGATAGCCTTCAGAGGCAGCAGACTGTCAGAAGCAAGTTGACGGCTCCTTGGTCCTGCATAAGCCGGATTTTTGTCATAAGTCGTCAGTATAAGTATTCATACAAAGATTTTGCTAAGTATTTAAATGCTCACCAAATATGGCGGCTGGCATCTTCCCGATATGGCACTTCAAGGACTGCAGCTCATCTGATACGATCACGAGACGCTGGTTAGCATCGTTTGCTCGTTGAGCCAGGGTGGCTTGTTCTGCCTCAGCCGATTTTTTGAAGGCGTCAAATTCAGATGTAATCTTTGTCAGTTCTTCGACAAGGAGCCGGCACTTCTCATCGGCTTCGCTTCGGGCAGCTTGTTGAGCGGCTAGCTGGCTTTTTAAACCGGTTAGTTCAGAGCCAGCCTTAGTTAAAGCTTCCTGTGACATATTGAAAGCAAAATGAGGATTAAGTCGCCATAAGGATATATCATAAGTTGAGGAAGATTAAGACAATGTCATACAAGTCTCAAGCAGATTGCAAGGAATATGTTTGACACTTGGGGGCTAATGTCTATTTGTTCTCCAACACTACAATGCAGTCCCGGTTCATCTTCAGCAAAGTTAATCCGGAACTTGGGGGCTACACAAGGCTCTTCAAGCTGTCTACATTGAAGTTTTGACTCAACTTTATCAAAGGTTAAGCCGGCCCTTGGGAGCTACATATGGCTTTTCAAACATCTTTATTGAAGATCCAACTCAACTTCATCAAAATTGAGCCGGCCCTTGGGGGCTACATTTTGGCTCTTAAGGTTATCTACATTTGAAGCTCCGACTCAATTTCATCAAAATTGAACCGAACCTTGGGGGCTACATTTTGGCTCTTAAGGTCATCTACATTTGAAGCTCTGACTCAATTTCATCAAAATTGAGCCGGCCCTTGGGGGCTAAGGATGACTCTTTGATATAGGCCTACAGGCTAGCTATTTCTACTTCTAAATTGAAGACCCGGCTTATCATTAGCTCAATACTAAGCCGGCCCTTGGGGGCTAGGTAAGGGTAGAAGGTAGCAGAGTATGAGTACCTCATATTTATTCTTCATTAAGTTCACGAACTTGAGTTCCATGTCCCGACTGATGGAGAGGCGATTTAAATAGCCGGCATGCAGCTCGTCAGCTGTTAACTTCTCTAGCGCGGAGAATTCAAAATCCATCTTCTCTGAAGCCTTGGTCTTCTCAGTATGTTTTGTCAAAACACGAGCTGGAGGAGTTTGGAAGTCGGTGCCGGTAAAAAAGACGTCCAGAGTAGTTGATTCATAAGCAGCCTATGAAGGGCTCGGCGGCTTGGAATGGGCCCTCGAAGGACTCTCAGGAATCATATCGTCGGCTGCCGGTTCGGCAGAATGATGAGCCTCCTCAGGTGCCTCCTTGGAAGCCGCCGAGGGTTCAACATGCGGCGCGGGAGAATCCGGCTTGGCAGGCTCCGGTTCTTGAGCTTTGCAGCCAAGGGTAGACCTGCTGGTTTTCCTTCGTTTTGCTTGGGCCCTGGAAAACGTAGGAGGTCATGGTTAGAGATTCATATATAATACAAGTTTGAACATAAGCATAAAGAACACGGACTCTGGGTTAATCTTCAGAGGCGGCAGAGCGGTTCTGGTAGAGTCGTCGGACGAAGGGGGTGATTCTTGAAAAATAGTTAAGAGAATATAAGACAATGTTGAGTTGCAAAAGACAAGATGAAGAAGCAAAGTCAGGTCGAACAGGTACCTCAGCCATCCGCTTCCGTTGAGTCAGAGATAACCCGGCCATGAGATCATTAGATCCGGTGCTCCGGGTCTGGTATCGGGAGATTTGTTGTTTCTTTTTCAAAAGAAATTGGGGGTCTAAGTAAGCAAGAGGATGAGAAAGTGGGACTTTCCGGATGACCCACCGTATCTTCTGTGGTACAAGATGTTCTAAGTCGGATGAAAAATAAGTTACCTCAGGAACGTTGGCGTGGCTCGTTTCCGTTTTGTCTTGTGAATAATTATTGTCAATAAAGTGCATAAAGAGATGACCAAAAGAATTAGGCTCTACCTCTGACTCGTCAGTTTCCGGCTATTCTTCAGGCTGTTCTTGGGGTGCAGGTTTCTTCTTCTGGCCGTCAGTTTTCTTCTTTGATTTCTTCGGAGGAGGAACATACTTCTTTTTCTAGAAGCCAGAATTTGCCTGAAAGTATAAGGAGGCAAAAGGTTGAGAGGTTACTAAGTATAAGTTAATATAGAGATAAGGATATCGAGAGTCGCCCTTTCATCTGGGGCGGGTTTGCGGCATAGAAAGGTGCTAGCCCAATGGCACTGCAAGCTCCTGAAGATAAGTGGACAAGGCTCCTGATGGCAGCCACAATATCATCCTCTGATAATGTTGTCTGGTTAAAGCAGAGGGGGTCGTCAGGCTGGCCTGTATATTCACACACGAGGCGGTTGTGCCGGCTCAAGGGCATGACACTCCAGGAAATCCAGCAGCGGATCAAATCCAGGCCCGTTAGTCCATTGGCAATAAGGGCTTTAATTTTTGCGTGAGCCGGAGCATGCTTCGCCCACTTAGTGGTTGACAGCCGGCCAGGAAGCTCGGAGGTTGTCTTGAGTCGGGATGGACGATAACCCGGCAAGGGATGCTCTCCTTCTGCGGAGGTGTCTTTGGAGTAAAACCAAGTCTTATTCTAGTCTTTAGGATGATTCTTCATCTGAACAGCCGGAAAGTTTATGTCCCGTCGCCTCTGAATGGAAATCCTGCCAAGCTCTAAGCTTGGACCGTCCTTCACCTCTGGTTGGCGGTTCGCATAATTTTTTTCACAAAATGGACCAATGGATGGCTCTGCTTGCAAGTAAACTTCACTAAGTACTTAGAATTTGCATATGTTGGAGACGAAATTGGGAGTGAGGTCTTGAGGGCACAGTTTGAAGAAGTGAAGAACATCCCGGAAGAATTTTGAGCCAGGGGGACAAACCCACGCTCGAGATGATCTAAAAATACAACTACCTCATCCTCTTGAGGAACGGGCTTTAGCTCATTACCCGGAACCCGCCAATGGATGACCTCTTTGGTGGGTAAGGTACCCGCGTTTACAAAATCCATCAGGAACTCCTCTATGATGGCACAGCCAACCCAATTGCATGAATTGGATGCACAAGACATGGCGGCGACTCGAAACTGCTCAAAGTAACAACTTAAGGCGAGTCAGGAGATGCCAGGTGACTAAGGGCGGCAAAAAAGTTCAAGATTTTATAAAGTTAAGCCACCAAGAGCTGTTTGGCAAAAGCCGGAATTTAGCTGGCAGGTCAAGTTTACGAGAAGACGAAGTAAAGTTTCACCAAGTGTGGAAAACAAGTTTTACAAACTACCTATGCAGTTATAGATCTACAAAACAGAGGAAAATCAAGTTTATCCTAGACTAAGTGATGAACAGTCGAACCAGTGACGTCTGTGAAGACAGCGAACGGAGCAACTACAGATCTGCATGGTGCTATTATCACTCTTCTACGGTGCGCCGCAATGGAAAAGAAGGCAATATCATATTCACTGATGTAGGCATTATGTACCATTACGGAGAAACTCGTGTTCTACGCGGGCGGAGGACTCAATGAAACCCTACCGAAAACTTCGGATCTATGGGAGGAGAAGGACCCACCAGAAGGGATGCGACAGACGCGGGAGAATCTCTGGTATGATCAGGTCGATGCAGCGGCCCGGCGCGATTTCGGTGTGGAAGTTTCACCGGAGCAAGATACGCTGGAGCGGCGGCATCGGGAGGAAGAAGAAGAAGTGCGAAGTGGAGAAGGAAATGAAATCCACTCCTCGCGTTCCTATTTAATAGGCAAAAGGTGGAAACAGGCGTGAGAATCTAGGCGACAGATATTGATTGACCGAGGCAGATGCCTCGATTCTCGGGCCATCCATTTAATAAGGGAAAGATCCGTTACGGTCGTTAGAGGATCTTTTCAATATATTTGATGTGACGTCACGGCGGGTCATTTTGTCTTACTTTCAGGTGACATAAGCGAGACTCGCCACCAATTAAGAAGGAGGCTGAAATGAGCAAGCTCAAATCAACCTAGGGCATAATGTTGGGGATATAACCCCGTGGTGACACCCGCCCCAGAGGCTCCGGGTCACACCTGGCGGCTCCTAGACCAGCCCAAGGATGGGCCTTGAAGACTCAAGCCCAAGACATTGGGCGGCTTGCCAAGATGGGCTAAGATGAGGCCTGGATGGAGAAGGTATGAATACCCGGGCGGGTGAGCCGCCCGGAGAAAGCTTGCTCAGGAAGGCAAGACAATATAGAGATAGAATTCAGACATGTTGTGAGAGTCGGTTACAACTTGTATGACCCGTGGTCTTGACCTCCTATATAAAGGCGAGACACGGTACGACTTAGACAGAGACTAACTAATCGAGAGCTAGGTCAAGCGATTCCGCTCCTTGTAATCGAGATTCCAAGCAATACAAGCACAAGCAGGACGTAGGCTTTTACCTCTACTTGAGGGGCTGAACCTGAGTAAACTTGTGTCCTTCGTCCCAATCAACCCCTTTGAGTCCATCACCTTAGCGATGGCCTCAAATCTAAGTCCTCGGATATCTGCCGTGAACAAACCACGACAGAAACCATGCCGGTGCGCACACTTGCCGTGAGTGCTTTGAGGATCAGGCCCTTCACAGCCTGCTAGAAATGTCGCCACCGGCAAGGCGACTTGCTGGGCCAGAACACAGCTGCTAAGTTTGTCGAGCAGACTCGAGGCGGAACTAGAGCGCGGGCTAACCATGGCAAGGTCCTTTCGTGTGCAGATTGATGTACAAGGACGAAAAAACAATCAAGACGGCCCATGCTTGCCAAAAAACTTTCCGATGCAACCGCCCCAACCGGCAGCGCTTGAGGAACGGGTCCTTACAGCTTGCCAGGAACGTCGCTTACCGGAAGATCTTACCTTCCCAGCTTTAGTGTAGTTTCTCACATCACCGAGCGGACTCGAATTGATTAGAGGCGCGACTAGCCCCGGGAAGGCAAAAATCTTACCTTCCCAGCTTTAGTGCAGCTGCTCACATCGCTGAGCGGACTTGAAGCAATTAGAGGCGCGACTAGCCCCGGGAAGGCTCCTCAGCATACGAGTTTACGCAGAAATCTAAAGATAAAACTTATCTAGCTTTCTCCTTGAACGATTGCACATTTGTACAATGAATCCCTTTGCTTGCTGGAATACTCCCCGAATGTGCGCGTTCCGGTCGACGACGCTTCGGATCAGGTCCTGTCTAGCAGCCTATCAAGAATGCCGCCTCTTCGGGAGCTTGATGCTCTAAAAACAACTACAGCTACATCTGTGTTGCTAGGCGGACCCAGAACAACCAGGAGCGTAGAGTATTTCAAGAGCGCTTCCTCGTGCACAAGTTGTACAAAATAAAACATCAAGGATAAAACTAAACAGCAAAAACCATTAAAGTTTTAGGACTTAGCTTTCGCAAAGAATTTCAACCGCCCTCGATTCTTCTTGGGCGCCATGACGATGAACATGATCCAGAACTGATGCACTAATTGCTAAATCAGGTTAGCACAACCCTCCCCCCTACCTGGCGTGCCAAAGATGTCGGGGCACGACACCTATGAAATCACGTGGATCCCTTTGTGGTTCAGTAGCAGAAATGCATGCACAAAGAGCAGATCCAATAAGCAGCGCGGGGGAGTTTTTACCCAGGTTCGGGCCGTTGAGAAGCGTAAAACCCTACTCCAGCTTTAGTGTATTTTGAGTGTTTGAGCTTTGGATCCAGGAGCGCTATGTGATGAATAGTACATAGCTGCTAAACATGCATCCGAGCTAGAAGATCCTCCCTCTATCACTAGAAGATCCCCTGTCCTTTAGCTACGCCTTGGGCCTCCTTTTATATGTCCAAGGGGTCACCAACAGTGGCACATAGTACATACATGAAGTGTAAAGTTTCTACAGTGTTATCATACCTAACACTGATGGCATAGGACAAGCGCATTAAATGCTCTGTTTAGCTGTCCCTAGCTTTCTTGGGGACGGAAAAAGAGGCCGTCCCATCAGCACCGCTTAACCCCTTCATCGATAGCGCCTTGCCACGTGCTCATGAGGATAAGGCCTGTCTGACATGCTGGTCGCTGCGCTGGAGCGGTGACAGGCTGGCGAAGTCTTGCCGGGTGCGAGTCCTACCGAGGCTCCGTGAGCCATCCCGGCAAGATCTTGCCGGGGTCCCAGCCTTTGGTCTTCACGATGACCTGTTGGAGGTCTTCTCTCAGGAAGGCTCGCTTCCCGGAAACTCTATCTTAATCTTGCCGGCCTTGAGCTTGCCAATGATGTGTTGACCTGTTCCCAGCCAGTAATCCATGCCCGGAAACCTGGGTCCTGGATATGTCCTATAAGTGGATTTCTTCTTTGCCATGACCTTCCCGCCTGGAGGCTGCGACTTGCTGGTGCTTGTCCAGGGGTAGCGAACACCCCCTGTTCACTACACCGACACGCTCAAACTTGGGGGAGGCTTAAGTCAATGTTATATTCATGCCCCAATCATGAGCTCTCGAGAGAAATTATTATTCAGAATTTTTATGCTCGGCTTTCTCGTAATGATCAATCCATGTTCGATACTTCTTGTACTAGTTCCTATATGAAGAAAGATATTGACCTCAAATGGGATTTATTGGAAAGAATTAAACGCAACTCTGAAGATTGGGAACTCGATTAAGATAAGGAGCTAGGTATAAACCTTAAGTTTGATTGTCTTAAATCCTTTGTAGACACCGATGCTTTTCGCGTATTTAGCACTAAATATGGACTTGACTCTGAGATAGTAGCTTCTTTCTGTGAATCTTTTGCTGCTCTTGTTGACCTCCCTAAGGAGAAGTGGTTTAAATATCATCCTCCCATTAAAGTGAAAGTAGTTAAACCTATTAAAGTTGAAGAAGAAACTATTACTTATAATGTTGATCCTATTGTTCCTGCTGCTTATATTGAGAAACCACCTTCCCCTGTTAGAATAAAGGAACATGCTAAAGCTTCAACTGTGGTTCGTAAGATCTATATTAGAACACCTACACCTCCTGAACAAATTAAAGTTGAACCTAGTATTTCTGTGGTTAAAGATCTCTTGGTTGGTAATATTGATGGGCATGTTATCCAATTCTGTGATGAAGCTGCTAGAATTGCTAGACCTGATGCTAAAGATAAACATAGACCTATTGTTGGCATGCTTGTTGTTTCTGTTAAAATAGGAGATCATTGTTATCATGGCTTATGTGATGTGGGTGCCAGTGTGAGTGTGATTACCTTCACCTTATATAAAGAAATTATGAGTGATATTGCACTAGCTGAGTTAGAGGAAATTGATGTTACAATTAAGCTTGCTAATAGAGATACTATAGCACCAGTTGGGATCGTTAGAGATGCTAAAGTCTTGTGTGGGAAAATAAAATATCCTACTGATTTTCTTGTCCTTGGTTCCCCACAAGATGATTTTTGTCCCATTATATTTGGTAGACCTTTCTTGAATACTCTTAATGCCAGTATAGATTGTAAGAAGGAAACTCTTACTGTAAGTTTTGGGGACATCTCTCATGTGTTTAATTTCTCTAAATTTCGTAGACAACCCCATGATAAAGAATTGCCTAGTAAGGATGAAATTATTGGTCTTGCTTCTATTGATGTGTCTCCTACTGACCCATTAGAACAATATCTGTTAGACCATGAAAATGATATGCATATGAATGAAAGGAATGAAATAGATAAGATTTTCTTTGATTAGGATCCTATTTTGAAACATAACTTGCCTGTTGAAACACTTGGGGATCCTCCTCCACCCAAGGGTGATCCCGTGTTTGAGCTTAAACAATTACCGGATACTCTGAAATATGCTTATCTTGATCAGAAGTAGATATATCATGTTATTATTAGTGCTAACCTTTTAGAGCATGAAGAAAAAAGATTATTGAAAACTCTGAGGAAGCACTGTGCTGCTATTGGATATACTCTTGATGATCTTAAAGGCATTATTCCCACTCTATGTCAGCATAAAATTAATATGGAGCCCGATGCTAAACCAGTTGTTGATCGTCAACGACGGTTAAACCCTAAAATGAAAGAAGTGGTAAGAAATGAAATATTAAAGCTTCTGGAGACAGGTATTATTTATCCTATTGTTGATAGTAGATGGGTTCGTCCCATTCATTGTGTCCCTAAGAAAGGAGGTATTACTGTGGTTCCTAATGATAAAAATGAATTGATCCCGCAAATAATTGTTACAGTGTATAGAATGGTAATTGATTTTAGGAAATTAAATAAAGATACTATGAAAGATTATTACCCTCTACCTTTTATTGATCAAATGCTAGAAAGACTTTCCAAACACACACATTTTTGCTTTCTAGACGGTTATTCGGGCTTCTCTCAAATACCTGTGCCAAAAGAGGACCAAGAGAAGACCACTTTTACTTGCCCTTTCGGTACCTTTTGCTTATAGACGTATGCATTTTGGTTTATGCAATGCACCTGCTACCTTTAAAAGATGTATGACTGCTATATTATGTGGTTTTTGTGAAAGGATTGTTGAGGTTTTTATGGATGACTTTTCTATTTTGCGGAACTTATTTTGATGATTTTTTGAGCAACCTTGATCAAGTTTTGCAGATATGCGAAGGAACTGATCTTGTCTTGAATTAGGAGAAGTGCCACTTTATGGTGAATGAAGGTATTGTGTTGGGACACAAAATCTCTGAAAGAGGTATTGAAGTTGACAAAGCAAAAGTTGATGCTATTGAAAAAATGATGTGTCCTACGGATATCAGAGGTATAAGGAGTTTCCTTCGTCATGCTGGTTTCTATAGGAGGTTTATTATAGATTTCTCTAAGATTTATAGGCCTCTCACTAATCTTTTGCAAAAAGATGTTTCATTCGTTTTTGATGATGATTGTGTAGAAGCATTTGAAATTCTTAAGAATGCCTTGATTTCTGCATCTGTTGTTCAACCACCTGATAGGAACCTACACTTTGAAATTATGTGTGATGCTAGTGATTATGTCGTTGGTGCTATTCTAGGACAAAGAGTTGATAAGAAACTAAATGTTATCCATTATGCTAGTAAAACTCTAGACAACGCTCAAAGAAACTATGCTACCACTGAGAAGGAATTTTTAGCAGTTGTGTTTGCTTGTGATAAGTTCAGACCTTATATTGTTGATTCCAAAGTAACTGTTCACGCTGACCATGCTGCTATTAAATATGTTATGGAAAAGAAAGATGTAAACCTAGACTTATCAGATGGGTTCTTCTGCTACAAGATTTTGATTTGTATATTGTTGATAGAAAGGGTGCCGATAACCCCGTAGCGAATAACTTGTCTAGGTTAGAAAATGTTCTTGATGACCCACTACCTATTGATGATAGGTTTCCTGATGAACAATTAGCTATCATAAATGCTTCACGTAATGCTCCATGGTATGCTGATTATGCTAATTACATTGTTGCTACATTTATACCGCCTAGTTTCACATACCAAAAACAAAAAGTTCTTCTATGATTTAAGACATTACTTTTGGGATGATCCACACCTTTATAAAGAAGGAGTAGATGGCGTTATTAGACGTTGTGTACCTGAGCATGAATAGGAACAAATCCTATAGAAGTGTCATTCTGAGGCCTACGGAGGACACCACGCTGGAGATAGAATTGCACACAAGGTATTACAATCTGGGTTTTATTGCCCTACTCTCTTCAAGGATGCTCGTAAGTTTGTCTTGTAATGTGATGAATGTCAAAGAATTGGCAATATTAGTAGACATCAGGAAATGCCTATGAATTACTCTCTTGTTATTGAACCATTTAATGTTTGGGGCTTTGATTATATGGGACATTTTCCAACGTATAACGGGTATACTCATATTTTAGTTGATGTTGATTATGTTACTAAGTGGGTAGAAGCTATTCCAACTAGTAGTGTTGATCATAACACCTCTATTAAAATGCTGAAAGAAGTTATTTTCCCTAGATTTGGAGTCCTTAGATATCTAATGACTGATGGCGTTTCACACTTTATTCATGGTGCCTTGTGTAAATTGCTCGCTAAGTATGCCGTCAATCATAGAATTGCATCTCCTTATCATCCTTAGTCTAGTGGTCAAGTAGAATTAAGAAATAGAGAAATTAAATTGCTCTTGCAAAAGATTGTTAATAAATCTAGAAAATTTTGGTCTAAGAAACTAGACGATGCATTATGGGCTTATAGAACTGCTTATAAAAACCCTATGGGTATGTCTTCGTATAAAATGGTTTATGGTAAAGCATTTCACCTACCTCTAGAACTAGAGCACAAAGCTTATTGGGCAATCAAAGAGCTCAATTATGATTTCAAACTTGCTGGTGAGAAGAGGTTATTTGACATTAGCTCACTTGATGAATGGAGAACCCGGGCCTATGAGAATGCCAAGTTGTTTAAAGAAAAGGTTAAGTGATGGCATGATAAAAGGATACAAAAGCGTGAATTCAATGTAGGTGACCATGTATTGCTATACAATTCTCGTTTAAGTTTTTTTGCAGGAAAACTTCTCTCTAAATGGGAAGGGCCCTACATTGTCGAGGAAGTATATTGTTCCGGTTGCATCAAGATCAACAACGCTGAGGGCACAAATCCGAAGGTGGTAAATGGGCAAAGAATCACACATTATATTGCACGTACTCCCATAAATGTTGAAACCAATATTATCAATACCATAACTCTGGAGGAGTATATTAGGGAGACCTATCGGAACGTTTCACGCTCCGAAAAGGAATAGGTATGTAGTACAGCAAACAAACCGACTCCAAAACTTTCCCAATAGCAATTTTTATCAGTTTTGGAATATTTAATAAATTAGGGAAATTTAAAGTAGTCCGAAAGAGGCACGAGGAGGTGACAAGCATGCCACGTGCGTCCACCACCTAGACGCGCCTAGGTGGCTTGTGACCACCTCGTTCACCCTCCGACTCCGTTTTCTTGTGGTATAATCCTTTGGGTCGGCAAAAATTCATTATATAATCTCCCGGAGGCTTGGACTCACGTATCACGACAATACCTCATGTTTTTGTTTTGAGCTGTTTTTGCAGCAGATTTAGAGCAAGATGTCATCCCAAGAGTCGATCGGGGAGAGCCGTGTCTCTCACCCGACACCAGGGCTCGGAGCATACAATGAAGCCAAACACTTTGGGAAGGCCATGGAGGAAGACATGGAGGCTGACTTGAAAAGGGTGCATGCCATGGAAGAAGACCAAGAAGCCACCTCTCGTCTCCATCCTGGAGTCACGTTGGAGGAACTTCAGAGCTCAGCAATTCCGAATTCGGCCATTCCTTCCAAGGCCAGGTTTCTTACTTATGAAAATATGAAAAGGAGTTTTGCTTTCTCTCCCACAGCAATGAAACACCCATGGGTGATGGGGTCCCTAACTGTCACTGGAAAGCTTCGCAAGGAGATAATGGATCTAAGGCGGCAAAATAACAAGCTTGAGGAGGAGAATCGCATTCTAAGGGGCATCATCGCCAAGAATATACCACCATCACCTCCGAAGAAGGACATCTAAACACATGGGCATGTGCACTCCACTTGGCTTGTGCCAAGCTTGGGGTGGTGCCCCGGTATCGTATCACCATCACACCTTTTTCTTTTCTTGTTTTTCCTAGTTTGATCCTTTTGGTTATATCTTGATCTAGTAGAATAAATATTTATTATGATGTAGCTTTGAGTTTTTGCTTTTTGTTCCCCTTATGTAAGCAAGTCTGATAGTTATATAATGAAAAGTAGTTTTGATATGAGGGCTTTGCTTGCTTGCTATGATCTTGAGAAAAATAAATAAGAAATAGAAGAAGAATAGGATAAAATCAAAGAGTATATATGAGGATCTTATGGGGAGTGATGACTTCACATATAAGAAGTGTGTCAGTTGAAATTTGTTGGGAGTTGACAAACATAGCGATTGGTCATTAGGGGCAATTAAAAGGAAGTAATAAGGAAAGAGAGGTTCACATATAAATATATTGTCTTGGACATCTTTTATGATTGTGAGCACTCTAACGGGGTTATCACCCCTAGGTAGGCCAAAGCAACAGGGTTCTCACCCATCCACTTCGAAGAAAACTGCGTGGCCGGCTCTTCATGGCCGGCTCGAGGACGGACAACTCGATGTGCTGCCGGCTGGCGACGTGGGCGGCTGGTCGCGCGACCGTCTCGACCACCTGCCGGCTGGATGAGGTCGGCTGCATGCCGGGCTGCCTCCTCTGTTGACCTAGAGGCGGACATGCAACGTCCCATCCCCTTGGGCACGGGTACGACAACAAGACGCGGCCGCCACGACGGGTGGCCCTGTGGCCACAGTGTTCGCTCATACATTGGAGCGCATGGCTATAGTCCGACCGTCCAGACCGCTGACCTAGGCGAGCGCGACCGGGCGAGGGAACAGTGCCGGCATGCCCTCGCCCACTCGATTACCTGCCTCGGCATGGCTAAAGTGTCGTCGGCCGTAGCGGAGACGTCGGTCGGCGGGCGCTAGACGACGCCTCTCGGGCGATCCGTGCCGTGGCAGGAGAGCGAGAGCCAATCGTAGAGCCGGCTGGCGGGGCCCAGCAGGAGACGGGACCGCTCAACCGGTGGACCCTACAAACGACGAGATAGTGCAAAGGGTGGGCCCCCCTGGCCAGCCGGAGAGACTGCCAGCCGGGTCCCCCCACCCCTGTACTTTAGATATATTGTAGAGCCGGGTGGTTGGCCTATAAAAAACCCCGAGCCCCCCATGCAACGGGGATGAACGATCACTCTCGCACACCCATAGAACTCTCAAAACCCCTCTAGTCGCGGAGGAAGACGAGCCGGCTGCTCCTTCTTCCTCCTCTAGACACAGCTCCAGGAGCACCCTTGTACACATACCCATCCATCCAACTAGACCAAGCAGGACTAGGGGTGTTACCTCTCACGAAGGGCCCAGAACCTGGGTACATCGTGTGTCACCACTGCTTGTTCCCAATCTCGCACCCAGAGCCTGTCGGTGTCCTCCAGCCCCAACCACCTATGATAAGCCACCCTATGGCATCTGTCGTGAGAAAACGACGATAGTTGGCGCCCACCGTGGGGCCGTACGCGGCACCGGCCGGATTGATGCTCCGGGTGGGACCCCTCGCCATTCCCCGCCACCGCCGGACGTCCAGGCGAAACCGCAGGCTTGTGGGGCTTGCTTTGGCACGCCCTACGGAAGACTCCGTCGGCCTTGTGGCCGACATCGACGCGCTCACCGAGCGCTTCGGCAGGCTCAGCCTCGCCGAGGCTCCAGCCGCGGACGAGTACCCCGGGCAGGTGCTCGTCTGCGCCGATCCTCCCACGGCCGTGGGAGCACTCGCTGCGACCCAGTCCAACAGCTCCCACGATCGCGTGGGGGTGTTGGCCATCGTCTCCTCCACCTCCTCCGGACGCATGCGGACCGGAGCCGACGTCTCCGCGGCCCGCATCGGCACCTACGATCCGCTTGGTGCACCCCTCCGGGGCCTGAGCACCCCTATCGCCCCGACAGCGAACCCCGACGCCGCTGTGGTGGACCTCGACGCGGCTCGTCGCGTCCTGTTCGAGGATGCCACCGCCCTCACGGCCACGCGGCGCCGCATGGAGGCTGCCCAATGGGAATATGCTTCGGCCTACGGTCTCACCCCGGCTGGCACCGGGCCCAGCCGGCGTGGGGCCATGCGTAACCGTGCCGCGTGGTCGCCGAAATCCATGGTGGCAAGATGCCCGTCTATGATACCCCTGCAGCCAACTTGCGGGCCCTCAACGTGGCATACGTGGATTTGGCCACCTTGGAGGGTGAAGAGCGTTCCGCTCACGAGCGCCACATCGAGGAGCTCATCGATGCCACCGACGTGTAGCAGCGCCTGCTCGGGTCGGGCGGCATCGCCATCGGAGGCCCCCGGCTCGAGCGCGAGGGCACGGGGACTGCTGGTCGTCAGCCGGCTCAGCACTCCACCTCCCCTCGTGTCTCCAGCCGCCAGACCAAAACAAACAACCCTCGGCCCTCCCAGATGCTGGGGAGCGAGCAGCCGGCTGTTAGCAGTCGGCGCACCAACGACCCGCCTCGCAGCGATCGCCACCCAGAAGCGCCGGCATCCGGCATCCGGTAGCCGATGCAGCCACGGGCACACTCTGCCCCCATGGCACGAGCGGGAACGAACGGTTCCGCCTGTCATTCGCCCCAAGCTCTCGGCCCGGATCGGGCCGCGTGTCCCCCGCAGCGAGAACAACGCACGCAATCGCATCGACCACCTCACGCAGTCCGCCCTCCTCAAAGAGGAGGGCTCGATTGGTCCGTCTTGTTTCGGCCCTCGGATCCGCAATGAGCCATTCCCGACCGGCTTCACGCTTCCTCGAGACACTCCGAAGTACAACAGGGCTGCCAAGCCCGAAGAATGCCTGATCGACTACACCACCGCGGTTGGCATCGCCAGGGGGAACAAGCGCGTAGCCGTGCGCTACGCCCCCCTCATGTTGATCGACTCAGCCCGCACCTGGCTCAACAGCCTGGCGGCCGGCAGCATCAACACTTGGACGGACTTCGAGAAGGCCTTCGTTCGCAACTTCATCGGCACCTACAAGCGGCCTGGCCACCCACATGAACTTGCCATGTGCGTTCAGGGGCCGGACAAATCCCTCCGCGACTATCTCACTCGGTGGACCGAGCTTCGCAACTCCTGCGAGGGGGTGCACAAGGTACAAGCCGTGTAGTACTTCATTGAAGGCTGCCGAGACGGGACCCCCTCAAGCACAAGCTTCTATGCTCCGAGCCGGCCACGCTTGTTGAGCTCATGACCAAGGCGGCAAGTACACCAAGGTGGATTCAGCCATCCGGGTCAAGACGACCCCACCTGCCAAGGCAACGACAACACCGGCAACGTCCCGGCCGGCTGCCGACAACCGGAAGCCGCAAAACAACAAGCGCAAGAACGACCAGCCGGATCCCTGCTACGGGAGCCGGCAGGTCAACACCATCGAGAAGCAGGAGCCGGCTGCCCAGCCTTCCATCCAGCGCCAACGCATCGACAAGGCTGCCTGGCAGCCAAAGCTCACCTTTGAGCAAATGCTCGACCTACCCTACAAGAACCACTCAGGGGCCAAACCCTCTACACACATGCTCCAGCAGTGCAGCTTCTCATAGCGATTGGCCCGGGGAGACAGCCTTTCAGCTCCTCCCGCGCCACCAGCCCGTGCGCCGCCTCGACCCAAACTGCCGCCCCGGCGTTGGCTCCGGCTCCGACCCAGAATGACGGTCGTTTGATCGACCAGTTCCCCAACCAAGACGGATGTTATGTCATCTTCACTAGTGAAGAGATAGGCAAACATGCTCAACGACAGCTCTCGCGAGGTGAACGCCACCATGCCGGCAACTCCCCAGTTCATGCACTGGCCGGAGAAGCCGGTCACTTGGAGCTAGGTCGATCACCCCGTTGTGATGCTGAACCCTGGCAGCTATGCTCTGGTCCTCGACCCCACCATCGCCACCAAGGAACGAACTTGCTGCTTCTCACGGGTTCTAATAGATGGTGGCAGCAGCATCAACATCCTCTAACTCGATATGATGCACAAGCTGGGGCTGAAGATAGAAGACCTGCAGGCAAGCCGGACGGTCTTCCACGGCATTGTACCTAGAAAGTCCTGCTCCCATGTTGGCAAGATCACGCTCGACGTCCTCTTCGGTGGACTCGGCCATTTCCGCCGCGAGCCGGTGTTGTTCGAGGTCGTCGACCTCGCAAGTCCCTACCACGCGCTATTGGTCTAGCCGGCCCTCGTCAGCTTCATGGCGGTCCCCCATGACGCCTACCTCAAGCTCAAGATGCCGGGCCGCAAGGGAATCATCACCATCACGGGTGACTACAAGATGTCGCTCGAGTGCGCTCGAGACGGCAGCCGGCTGGCTGAGGCCCTGGAAATCGTCGAGGAGAAATGGTAGCTCAACCGGCTCGTGGCCCTTGCTGCCAGTTAGTCGGCTGTGTTGGTTCCCCCCTCGCAGTCCGTCAGCGAGGCCTCCTTTCAGCCGTCCAAGGACACCAAGCAAATCCCACTCGACCCGGACAACCCCGCTCAGTGCGTCACCATTGGCTCCCGGCTCAACAACAAATAGGAAGGCGAGCTCATCGACTTCCTCCGTGAGAATCGGGACATCTTTGCATGGTCCAACAAGGACATGTCGGGTGTTCCGAGGAAGTTAGCAAGCACAAACTACACATCCGGCCGGACGTCAAGCCGGTCAAGCAACCTCTACGCCGTTTCTTTGAGGAGAAACTGCGTACTATAGGCGAAGAGATCGCCTGGCTGCTTGCAGCCGGGTACATCATGGAAGTGTTCCACCCGGACTGGCTGGCCAACCCAGTCCTGGTGCTAAAGAAGAACAAGACCTGGCGCATGTGCATCGACTACACTAGCCTGAACAAGGCGTGCCCCACGGACCCATTCGCCCTGCCATGGATCCATCAAGTCATCGACTCCACAGCCGACTGTGACTTGTTGTCCTTCCTGGACGCTTACTCCGGCTACCACCAGATCAAGCTGGATTCAGAAGACCGGCTCAAGACCTCTTTCATCACGCCCTTCGGGGCCTACTGCTACATCACCATGTCCTTCGGCCTGAAGAACGCAGGCGCCACCTTCCAGCGGTGCATGCAGAAGTGCCTCCTGCCTTAGATAGGCAGGAACGTCCATGTCTACATCGACGACATCGTTGTCAAAACCAAGAAGCACTTCAGCCTCCTCGACGATCTCCGGGAGACCTTCGCAAACCTGCACGAATACAAGATCAAGCTCAACCCGGAGAAGTGTGTCTTCGGCGTCTCGGCCGACCAACTCCTGGGTTTCTTTGTGTCCGCTCGCAACATCGAAGCTAACTCCAAGAAGATCAGCGCGATCGAGTGCATGCCCAAGCTGACCCAACTCTACAATGTCCAGAAGTTCACCGGCTGTCTTGCCTCGCTCAGCCGGTTCATCAACCGGCTGGGGGAGAAGGCCTTGCCCCTCGACGACTCCTTTGCAAGATGGCTCTAAACGAGTCGGGACAAACCAAGAATCCGGGCATGTTCGACTGGCCCGACGAGGCGGACGAGGCTTTCCGCGGCCTCAAGAAGGCTCTCACCCGCGCGCCCATCCTGGACGCGCCGGCTCAGAAGGAGCCCTTGCTCGCCTACATCACGATGACCACACGTGTCATCAGCGTCGTCCTGGTGGTTGAGCGGCTAGAGGAGGGCAAATCCCTGCCGGTCCAGCGACCCATCTACTACCTCAGCGAGGTCCTCTCCGTGTCAAAGCAGAACTACCCCCATTACCAGAAGATGTGCTACGGCATATACGTCGCCGCAAAGAAGGCCAAGCAGTATTTCCAGGAGCATACCATCACCGTGGTGAGCACGGCCCCGCTCGGCGAGATCATGAGAGGCCGAGACTCCACCGTCTGGATCGCCAAATGGGTCATCGCCCTTGCCGATCACGAGATCCGGTAGGATCCACGAACTGCCATCAAGTCGCAGGCGCTGGCTGACTTCCTCGTCGACTGGGCGGAGACGGAGTTCGTCCCGCCTCCTCCAGACTCCACGCATTGGCGCATGCATTTTGACGGCTCGAAAATGAGGACCGGCCTAGGTGCCAGAATAGTCCTCTCATCCCCGAAAGGTGACCATCTCAAGTATGCCCTCCAGATCCACTTCGCCGCCTCCAACAACATGGCCGTGTATGAGACCATCGTCCATTTCCTCCGGCCTGCCAAGGAGATCGGCATCAGGCGCATCCTCTGCTTCGGCGACTCCGACCTCATGGTGCAGCAGGTCTCTGGCGAATAGGACGCCAGGGACGCCAACATGGCCAGATACCGCTTCCTCGTACAACAGCTCACCGGCTCCTTCGGGGGCAGTGAGTTTTATCACATCTCACGGGCGGACAACGAGGCGGCCGACGCGTTGGCAAAGATCGGCTCCACCCGGCAGGCCATCCCAGCTGGCGTCTCCCTTGAGCGGCTGCTCAAGCCATCAATCAAGCCTTTCCCGGAGTCAGAATCAATCTTCGTGCCGGCAGATGTTGTCGGCCCATCAACGACTTCGGCCGTCCCCTCGGCATCTTCTCCGCCGGCTCCCACAACTTCCGCCGCCCCACCGGCACCAGTCGAGCCGGTCGCGCCCGCGGCTGCCGGCACCAACAAAGCGGTCGTCATGATGGTGGTCGACCAACCAGTCACGGGGGCTGGCGAGCCGGTCCTGGGGGATGTTCATCCAGGTTAAGGGGCTCCCGGGCTGGTCCCCATCTCGGCTCCCTCATGGCCTACTCGAAGAAGCCCGCGAGCTGGCCTTGAGCCGAACGGCAATCTACCAGCAGAAGCTTTGGCACTACCACAGCAAGAGGATCCGACCGCTCTCCTTTGGTGAAGGGGACCTGGTCCTCAAGTGGATCCAACGAACAGTCGGGCAGCACAAGCTGTCTTCACCATGGGAGGGCCCATTCATCATCAGCAAGGCGCTGCACAACAACGCATACTACCTAATAGACACCCAGAAGCAACAGAAGTGCAAAAGAGATGCATCGGGCGAGGAGACGGAGCGCCCATGGAACGCGGCCCTCCTTCGCCCATTTTAGTGCTGAAAAAACCAATGTATGTATGTATCCCC
This sequence comes from Hordeum marinum, assembly GCA_022496015.1. Taxonomy (NCBI): domain Eukaryota; kingdom Viridiplantae; phylum Streptophyta; class Magnoliopsida; order Poales; family Poaceae; genus Hordeum; species Hordeum marinum. The sequence continues at coordinate 178,656,594 of CM039678.1, read as the reverse complement.
ACCCTTTTGGGCTTATGAATGCAATGGGTGCCCCAGACCGGCTCTTGGGGCACGCCCTGTTTCGCTTCCCTCAAAGGTTTCCTCACTCACCGGCCCCCCGACCCGGCTCTTGGGCCCGGGGGCTCGCCGTCTGGTCCGAGGTCGCTTCTCTCTAAAATTGGCTAAGTAGTGTGAGCTGGACAAACCCTCCCACCCCTCCCAGCTATAGATCTGGCTCCCGACTGTCCGGCTGACGGGGCCTCGGGACAAACCCTCGTGTGAGCTAGACAAACCCTCCCACCCCTCCCAGCTATAGATCTGGCTCCCGACTGTCCGGCTGACGGGGCCTCGGGGCGGCAAAGCTTAGTTCACACGAAAGTTCGATCAAAAGGAGACGCTGGCTAGGTCCAGCCGGACCATCGCCTCGCCTCTGCCACTCTACTTATCCCGAAAGGCTTTTGCGGTTCCTAAGTTTCGAACCGTCTCCCTCGAGGCAGACATTGGGGGTCGACGCCCGCATGGCCATAGTGGCCCCTATCCCGTCGGTGGTCAACGCCCGCATGGCCGCAGTGGCCTCTCGCCACTGTTGGACGGTGACCAGGCCTCCAACAGTGGCAACCTGCCCCCAACCACTCCGCCATCTACTCCAGCATGGCTACAGGATAGCCGGCCGGCCGCTGACTTCGGCCGACCGCTGCAAGACGACGCCGCCCGTGGCACCCCGTGCCGCGGCATGACCGGGCTCGGGGCCCGCCCACGACAAGACCGAAGCTGATGGGCCCCGTATCCGGCCGTAGAGGCTGCCGGCTGGGTCCCCCCGTGACCCTTATATTCCTATTGTAAGACGGGGGTTGGTCTATAAACCCCCCGGGCCTCCCCCATGCGGGGGGAGGGGGAGACAGAAAAACAGACGCCCCAGCGAAGGAGAACGATGATAGCACCACCCACGTAGTGTCCCCCATGGGGAACCTCTCGAGCCAGGGCGCTTAGCTCCCACCTCGGTTCATACAGCTCTAGGAGCACGATTGTAACCTTCACCATCACCTCAACGAGACCAAGCAGGAGTAGGTGTTTTACCTCCCTAAGAGGGCCCCGAACCTGGGTACATCGCTTGTCAGTCACCGCTTGTGCCTAACCCCGTTCCCGGAGTCCATCGCCGTCCTTTCGGCCCTCTCAATTAGCCTACCCATGGCATCTGTCGTGACAAAACCACGACAGTTGGCGCCCACCGTGGGGCCTTCCGCGGCGTCTGCCGAAGTTACGCTCCGGGCAGCGTCCTTCACCACCTCCCCTGGCCGCCCCGCGTCCGGGCGGAACTGCATGCTCGTGGGGCTTGCTCCGACAGGTCCTACGGGCGGTGCGGCCGGCCTCTCCGACGGATGCCCTGGCCGTGGCCTCACGCTCGACGATGACGCACTCGACGGGCTGTTCAGCAAACTCAGCCTCGCCGGCGAGGCGCCGGCCGACGAATACCCTAGCGGGGTGCTCGACTGCACCGATCCCCCCACGTCCGTAGGCGCTCTTGCCAACGGCGACGCGATCGGCTCCCACGCCCGCGCGGGAGTAATGGTCACCGCTTCCTCCACCACTACGGGCCACGTGCGTGCGGCCGAGGCCGGCATGGCTGCCGCCCGCGCCGGCACCTCCGACCCTCTCGCCGCCACCCTCCGGGGTCTCGGCACCCCCGTCACCACGACGGCGGACCCGGCCGCCGCCAGAGCCGAGCTGGAGGCGGCCCGCCGCCAGCTGTTCGAAGATGCCAGCGCCCTCATTGCCGAACGACGTCGGATGGAGGCCCCTCAGCGGGAGTACAACTCCGCGTACGGCCTCACCACGGCTGGCTCCGAGCCCAGTCGGCGCGGCGCCGTGCGGGAACGCGGCCGCGTGGTCGCCGAGATCCTAGGCGGCCGCCTCCCCGTCTACGACAACCCCACCGCCAACCTGCGCGCTGCCAAGGTTGCCTACGAGGACCTGGCAACCTTGGAGGGCGAGGAGCGGGCTGCACGCAAGCGACACATTAAGGACCTCATCGACACTGCCAACGCGCAGCACGTCGCCCTCACTCCCGGAGGGGCCGTCTCCGAGTTCCCCCGTCCCGAGGGCGAGGGCTCTGGTGCTGTTGACCTTCGGCAGGCTTAGCATTCTAGCACCCCTCGTTCCTCCGGCCGGAACGCCCGGGGGAGCAACGCTCAGCGTCCCCCGTCGCGTGGGAACGAATAGCCGGCTGTGAATAGCCGGCGCAGCAATTGCCCGGCTGGCGGAAGCAGGCGCGGCACGAGCACACCCCGCCTCCACGACAGGAACCGGCACAGTCCATCCGGTCGGCCGTCCGACTCGAGCTGGCGGCCCGGCTCGGGCCGCGCGTTCATCACAGCGACAACGACGCCCGGCTCCGCCTCGACCGGCTGGCGCAGTCGGCTCTCCTCGAGGAGGAGGGCTCGATTGGCCCGGCCTGCTTCGGCCCACGGATCCGCAACGAGCCATTTCCACCTGGTTTCACGCTTCCCCACGTACCCCGAAGTACACGGGGACCGCCAAGCCGGAGGACTGGCTGGTAGACTACACCATCGCCGTCGACATCGCCAGGGGGAACAAGCGTGTAGCCGTCCGCTACGTTCCCCTGATGCTGATCGGCTCTGCCCGCACCTGGCTGAACAGCCTGGCCGCCGGCAGCGTCAACACCTGGACGGACTTCGAGGAAGCCTTCGTCCGCAACTTCATCGGCACCTACCAGTGACCCGCTCGCCCCCGGGAGCTCGCCATGTGTGTCCAGGGCCCGGACGAGCCCCTCCGCGACTACCTCACGCGCTGGATCGAGCTCCACAACTCCTGCGAGGGCGTGCACGAGGTGCAGGCCATCCAGTACTTCATCGAGGGCTGTCGCGACGACACACCCCTGAAGCACAAGCTCTTGTGCTCCGAGCCAACCTCCCTGGTGGACTTGATGTCCAAAGCGGACAAATACGCCACGGCTGACTCCTCCATGAGGATGAACGCCAAGGCACCAACCAAGCCGGCTCCGTCTCCGGCCAAGCCGGCCGCTGACAACCGGCAACAGCCCAACGGCAAGCGCAAGAACGACCAGCCCGATCTCTGATATGGGAGCCGGCTCGTCGCCTCCATCGAGGAGGAGCAGCCAACTGGCCAGGCCTCCGGCAAGCGCCAGCGCACCGGCAAGGCTGCCTGGCAGCCCAAGCTGACTTTCGAGTAGCTGTTGGACCACTCCGGTGCCACACCGGCCATGCACACGCTCCGGCAGTGCAGCTTCTCCTAGCGCCTGGCCCGGGGCGACGGCCTCCCGGCCCCTCCCGCGCCGCCAGCCCGTGGGCCGGCTCCTGCCCAGGCTCCACCTCCGGCCCCCCAGCCGGCCCGCGCGCCCCCAGCCCTGGCGCGAAACGACGGCCGGCTGCTGGACCAATACCCCGAGCCCGATGGCTGATACGTCGTCTTCACGAGTGAAGATATGGACAAGCACGCCCAACGCCGGCTCCATCGCGAGGTGAACGCCACCGCGCCCGCGACTCCCCAGTTCATGCACTGGTCCGAGAAGTCGGTCACCTGGAGCCGGGCAGACCATCCGACTATGATGCCAGACCCGGGCAGCTATGCCCTCGTCCTCGACCCCACCATCGCCTCTGAGAGGTGCTCCTGCCGTTTCTCGCGGGTGTTGGTCGATGGCGGCAGCAGCATCAACATCCTCTACCTTGACACCCTGCTCAAGCTAGGACTCAAGGTGGAGGACCTGAAGGCAAGCCGGACCGTGTTCCACGGCATCGTCCCGGGCAAGTCCTGCACCCCCCTCGGCAAGATCCGGCTCGACGTCCTCTTCGGCAACGTTGGCCACTTCCGCTGCGAGCCGATCTGGTTCGAGGTGGCGGACCTTAGCAGCCCCTACTACGCTTTGTTGGGCCGGCCCGCGCTCGTCAAGTTAATGGCGGTTCCCCACTACGCCTACCTTAAGCTCAAGATGCCGGGTCCCAAAGGCATCATCACCGTCATCGGCAAGTACCAGGTGTCCATGGCGTGTGCGCGCGATGGCAGCCGCCTGGCCGAGGCCCTGGAGATAGCGGAGGAGAAGCGGCAGCTCGGCCGATTGGTGGCTCTCGCCTCTGCTCAGCCGGCCGTGCCGGCTCCTCCATCCCAGTCCGTCTGCGAGGGATCTTTCCAGCCATCCAGGGACACCAAGCAAGTGCCGCTCGATCCGGCCAACCCCACCCAGTGCGTGACCATCGGTTCGCGCCTCGACAGCAAATAGGAAAGCGAGCTCGTCGACTTCCTCCGTGAGAACCGGGACATTTTTGCATGGTCCCCCAAAGACATGCCGGGTGTCCCGAGGAAGTTCGCCGAGCACAAACTACACGTCTGGCCGGATGCGAAGCCGGTCAAGCAGCCCCTGCGCCGTTTCTCCGAGGAGAAGCGGCGCACCATCGGAGAAGAGATCGCTCGGCTGCTCGCAGCCGGCTTCATCATGGAAGTTTTCCACCCGGACTGGCTGGCCAACCCAGTCCTGGTGCTAAAGAAGAACAACACTTGGCGCATGTGTATCGACTACACGAGCCTGAACAAGGCGTGCCCGAAGGACCTGTTCACCCTACCACGGATCGATCAAGTCGTCGACTCCATGCCCGGCTGTGACTTGCTGTCTTTCCTGGACGCCTACTTCGGCTACCACCAGATCAAGCTGGACCCGGAGGACCGGCTCAAGACCTCTTTCATCACGCCCTTCGGGGCCTACTGCTACATCACCATGTCCTTCGGCCTGAAGAACGCAAGCGCCACCTTCCAGCGTTGCATGCAGAAGTGCCTCCTGCCTCAGATAGGCAGGAACGTCCATGTCTACGTCGACGACATCGTCGTCAGGTCCAAGAAGCGTTTCAGCCTCCTCGATGACCTCCGGGAGACGTTCGCCAATCTGCGCGAATACAAGATCAAGTTCAACCCGGAGAAGTGCGTTTTCGGCGTCCCTGACGGCCAGCTTCTGGGTTTCTTTGTGCCCGCTCGCGGTATCGAAGCCAACCCCGAAAAGATCCCGGCAATCGAGCGCATGCCCAAGCCGGTCCGGCTTCGCGATGTTCAGAAGTTCACCGGCTGCCTCGCCTCCCTCAGCCGGTTCATCAGCCGGCTTGGCGAGAAGGCCTTGCTCCTCTACGGACTCTTGCGCAAATCGGCCTTGGTCGAGCCGGGCCGAGACCTCTCGAAGAAGGCGGCCCTATTCGACTGGCCCAGCGAGGCGGACGTGGCATTCCGCGACCTCAAGCGGGCTCTCACCAGCGCGCCCATTTTGGCCGCGCCGGCTGAGAAGGAGCCCCTGCTCGCCTACATCGCGGCCACTACGCGCGTCGTCAGCATCGTTCTGGTGGTGGAGCGGCCGGAGGAGCGCAAGGCGCTGCCGATGCAGCGTCCGGTCTACTACCTCAGTGAAGTCTTCTCTGCCTCCAAACAGAACTACCCCCACTACTAGAAGATGTGCTACGGCGTCTACTTCGCCACCCAGAAGCTGAAGCATTACTTCTAGGAGCACGTCGTCACTGTCGTGAGCACAGCGCCGTTAGGCGAAATCATGGCCGGCCGGGATGCCACCGGCCGGATAGCCAAATGGGCCATCACCATGGCCGACTACGAGATCCGGTACGAGCCGCGCACCGCCATCAAGTCCCAAACGATGGCCGACTTCCTCGTCGACTGGGCCGAGACCCAGTTCGTGCCGCCCCCACCCGACTCCACACACTGGCACATGCATTTCGACGGCTCCAAGATGAGGACCGGCTTGGGTGCCGGCATTGTCCTCTCCTCCCCGAAAGGTGATCAACTCAAGTACACCCTCCAGATCCACTTCGCCGCCTCCAACAACGTGGCCGAGTATGAAGCCCTCGTCCACGGCCTCCGGCTTGCCAAGGGGATTGGCATCCGGCGCATACTATGCTTCGGAGACTCCGACCTCGTGGTCCAGCAGGTTTCTGGCGAGTGGGACGCCAGAGACGCCAACATGGCCAGCTACCGCTTCCTCGTCCAACAACTCACCGGCTTCTTCGAGGACTGTGAGTTCCATCATGTCCCCCGGGCGGACAACGAGGCGGCCGACACGCTGGCCAAAATCGGCTCCACCCGGCAGGCCATTCCTGCCGGCGTCTCCCTCGAGCGGCTGCTGAAACCCTCGATCAAGCAGTCTCCCGAGTCGGAATCCATCTTCATACCGACGGGCGGGCCGACTCCGCGGTTGCGTCGGCTGCCCTGCCGGCCCCATTGATCGCAGCCGCCTCGCCGGCCCCGATGCCACCCACCGCTCCAAACCAACCGGCCCCGCCGGCACTCGACACCGTCATGACGACGGCCGACCTTCCCACCGCCACTTCACTCCCGGGGACTGACGAACCGGTCCCGGGGACTGACGTGCCGGCCCCGGGGGCTGGCGTGCCGGCCCCGGGGGCTGCCGCCTCCGACGTCCCGCTCATGCCCGAGCCGGCCCCCGTCTCGGCCCCATCGTGGGCTCTGCCCATCCTGGCATTCTTCGAGCGCGGCGAGCTCCCCCCTAACGAGGCCACCGCAAGGCAAACCCAGCGCCGGGCCTCGGCCTACGGCATCATCAACCGCGAGCTCGTTCACCGCAGCACCACCGGCGTTTCCCAATGCTGCGTCGAGCCGGAGAAGGGGCTGGAGATCCTCCTCGACGTCCACCAAGGCGAGTGTGGGCATCATGCCGCCTCCAGGTCCTTGGTGACCAAGGCGTTCCGCCACGGTTTCTACTGGCCGACTGCCCTGGAGGCGGCCAAGGACTTGGTCGACAAGTGCGAGGGCTGCCAACGCTTCCGCGCGCAAAGCCACCTGTCGGCTACCGCCCTCCAAACCATCCCCCTCTCATGGCCTTTCACAGTCTGGGGGCTGGATATGGTGGGGCCCTTCAAGACCGCCCGGGGCGGCATGACACACCTGTTGGTCGCCGTCGACAAGTTCACCAAATGGATCGAGGCGCGACCCATCAAGAAGCTGGACGGCCCCACTGCCGTCCGGTTCATCAAAGACGTCACAACTATGGCGTCCCCCGTAGCATCATCACCGACAATGGCACGAACTTCGCCAAGGGCGCACTGGCGCGTTTCTGCTCACGAGAGGGCATCCGGCTCGACCTGGCGTCCGTCGCCCACCCCTAGTCCAATGGCCAGGTCGAAAGGGCGAACGGCCTGATCCTGGCCGGCATCAAGCCCCGGCTCGTCTAACCGCTGGTCCGGTCGGCCGACTGCTGGGTCGAGGAGCTGTCGGCCGTCCTGTGGAGCCTCTGGACCACGCCCAACCGGTCGACCGGCTTCACCCCGTTCTTTCTCGTTTACGAGTCTGAGGCGATCATCCCCACCGACATCGAGTTCGATTCGCCTTGGGTCACCCTGTATACCGAGAAGGATGCAAGAGAGGCAAGGGAGGACGGCGTTGACCTCCTCGAAGAAGCCCGCGAGCTAGCTTTGAGCCGGACAGCCATCTATCAGCAAAAGCTCCGGCACTACCACAGCAAGCGGATCCGGCCAGTCTCCTTCCGCGAGGGGGACCTGGTGCTCAGGCGGGTTCAACGAACGGCCGGCCAGCACAAGCTGTCCTCCCCATGGGAGGGCCCATTCATCAGCAGTCGGGCTTTGCACAACAACGCCTACTACCTGATAGACGCCCAGAAGCCGCAGAAGCACAAGAGAGACGCTTCCGACGAAGAAACCGAGCGCCCGTGGAACACGGCGCTCCTCCGCCCCTTTTACTGCTAAAAAGCCAGTGTACGTACTCTGTACTTTTGCCCCTTCGGGCCCATGAATGCAATGGGGACCTCAAGCCGGCGCTTGAGGAACACCCATTTTCGGTTTCTCCAAGTCTCTTCCTACCATCTAAGGCCTTGGCCCGGCTCACGGCCCCGGGGGCTCGCCCAGCTCCCCTCCGAGGCGGACGAATAAGTGTGAGCAAGCGGCCTTTAGCCTCCCCCGCCCTAATCAGCCACAGATCGGCCCCCGGTTATCCGGCTGAAGGGACCACGGGGTACGAAAGAGCTTCTCACACAAAGGTCCGCCAACGCGCGGCAGCCGGGCTAGCCCAGCCATGCTACGTCACTCCCCGTGGCCGGCCTCTGCCGGCTCGACCTAGTCCTAGCCGGTTGACTCTAAGAGCCCGCTAGCTTTTCCCTCGGGGTGAAGCCCCGTCCCTGTCCCAGACCGGCTCCCGGCTGGCCGGTAGGCGGGGCAGAAGCCGAAAGGAATCCTAGCGCACACGAACAAGTCAACAGGCAAAAGGCGAAAGTAGAGCCGGCACGCACTCCTTTCTGCTTCTGATAAAACATCGATTAAACATGATGAAAGGCCCACGGCCACAGGTTCATTACAATACGTATTAAATACACCCCCAGTGGGTGGAACTCTGGCACTAAAAATGAAATGCAGACGAAAATGTACAATGAGGAGCGATCTTGAGCCGTCTCGCCTCTGGCGCCGGCACCTCCAGGGCCGGCTGCGTTCATGCCGACGGCGGTGGCGCCTTCGAGGCTGGTGCTCCCGGGGCGGCCGAGGTGGAGGTCCTCGCGTCATCAGCCGGCTCGGACGGAGTGTAGTCGTCGGTGCCAGACCCATCGTCGACCGTCTCGCACTCGCTCCCCTCCGGGTCGTCGAGGGCAAGGCCGTACGAGTCTTCCGGGATGGCCGCGCCGTCCGCACCACGCTCCGGGACGTACTCATCCCACGCGGCGAAGGACATGAGCTCGCTCGCTCGCCTCTGCAGCTCGTCCGCCGCTGCCGACAGCTCCGCTTCGGTGCCGGCACGCTGGGCCGTGAGAAACCCTAGGTCAAGCCCAGGATACCACGACCTGGTAACGCGGAGCGCCATCTCCGCGCCAGCGCGCACCGCGGAGGCCCTCCAGGCGTTCACCCGCGTAGTCCCGAGTTCCAGCCACCGGGCAAGCCGGGTATAGGAGCCCGGATCCACAGCCCGGGGCCAGAGGGCCCGGACCAGCGCCATACCGGCCTTCCGAAACCGTGCCAGGGTGCAGATCCATCTCAAGGCGCACCTCGGCGGCAACCCCCACATCCTCCAGCGTCCAGGGGGCGCCCGACTCGATGACCTCTCCCCGAGCCCGCCGGTCTTCACGATCGGACTCCATGGCCATCTCGGCGCTCTCTTGGGTACCGGGGAAGAGCCCTAAGAAAGGGTGAAGAAAAGGAGAAGGGGGCGCACAAAGAAATAAGGAAGAGGAAGGCCGGGAACTTACGACGTAGCATCCGGTCCACCTTGTGGCCCTGCTCCACCAGGTTCGCCTCCCGGTCCGCCGCTTCCTGGTGGTACTGCACTATCTCATCCTGAGCCGCGAGTTTCTCCTTGAGCGCCGCCGTCAGCGCGGCGTCCTGGGCCTCCAGCTTGTCGCGGAGCACCTTCTCCCGCTCCTCCGCCTCCCGACGGAGCACCGCCTCCCGGTCCGCTAGTTCCCGGCTATGGGCCTCGTCGAGCTTCTTCCGGTCCGCCCTCAGCCCCTCCGCCCTCTCGCGGAACTTCCGGCACTCCGCCGCCACGGTGTTCTGCTCCCCGAGGAGCCGGACCACCTGCCCCCGGAGGCTGACCGCCTCTTTGTGGGCGGCTGCACGGAGAGGATTTGATCAAGTTAGAACGAAGGAATGACAAGGGAACCGGCCCACCTCCAGGGCAGCCGGCTTGGCCCTTGGGGGCTCTCCCCACCAAGGACGCAGGGACGCGTACCTTGCGGGTCTGCAGTCGCGGAGGCAAGGCGGCTCTCCGCCCCCCTAAACAACCCCGGCAGGGTGTTGTACTCCTCCGCCCGGCAGTCGTGGGCCGCCTGCAAAAAACAAAGAGGAAGATAGCGCTTTAGGCTCGACCCGCCTGTAGCCCAGCCGGCTCGAGCCTCGGCGGCTACACCCAGTGGGTGCGCTAGCGCACCCCCACTGGAAGAGAAGAAAGAGAAAGGAGAGACAGGGCGCTTACCGCAACCGCCCGCTCCAAGCTCACCAACCGCTCGCTGGTGGCCCGGGCGTCCTCCATCGCCTGGGCGCGGCAGGCCGCGAAGAACTCCGAGGCGGCGGCCACCGCGGTCCCAAGGGCGCTCGCCAGCTCCCCGGAGGCTGGGCTCCCGGCCGTCGCCCACAGCCACTGGGGCCGGCCCCCGTCTGCGGGCCTTCCTTCGTGGGAGATGACGATGGTGCCGGTCCCCATCGTCATTGCCGTTTCAGGGGTCGCCGACGATGTGCTCGCCGCGGCCGCCCCCTCGGTGGCCATGGCCCCCGTCGCGGATTCTCCACCATCGGTGCCCCCTGGCTGGCTCGCGTCCGGTGCCGGCGTGTCAGGAGCCGGCACGCCAGAAGCCGGCGCCCCCATGGCCGGCACCTCCGACACCGGCTCCCCCGTGGCCGGCGCCTCCTGCGTCGGAGCCTCCAAGTCCACCACCTCCGCGCCCGGCGGCACAACGCTCGCCTTTGGTGGCGCGTCGTCCGACGCCAACGGCGCGTCGTTCCCAGCCGGCTGGGAGGCTTGGTGTCTCTTCTCCGCCAAGTCCTCCGCGGCCTCCCCGCCGTCTCCCGCGGGCCGGTCGGCACCTTGGCGGCCCGGCGACGTCTCCTCTGGGCCATGGGGGAATGCCTCCCATGTTTGCCCAGCGGCCTCCCCGCTGGCCACCCCCGCCTTTGTCGCCACCTCCTCCCACCGGCGGCGCCCTTTCTCCCGTAGCTCCCGTTCGGCACTGTCGAGGTCGAGCCACGCCTGGTGCTCCATCTCCTCGGCCATCAACGGCGGCGCCACTCTCGTCGTCCCGCCGCCTGGCTCTCCGCCCAGCGAGCGCGCCTCCCTGATGGCGGCGGGGCATTAGACGAGGAAGGGGGGAAAACCAGGATTCAAATCAACAAAAGATCAAGACTTACCCGACCATGACCGGCACCGCCCGCCTGGAGGGCCCGGTCGGGTTCCCCCTCTGCCTCTTGCTCCCTCCGGCGCGGCTACCGCCCGGCTGCGCGGCAGCCGCATGCTTGGGCGCCGGCTTGGGGGCAGACGGCCCCTTCCCCTTGTCCACCTCGGCCGGGTCGCTGGCGCCCCGTGGCCGGCGCCCCTGCAGCGTCGTGACCTCCCCCTCTGGGAGCTTCGTCAGGTCTTCTGCAGCAAGGGTCGGCTCCCGCTCAGCATCGTCGTCGGGCCAATCCCTTAACGGCGCCCGGAACGAAGACTCACCCGGTGGCTCGGCCTCGTCGTCCTCCTCCTCCTCCGCCTCGTCGTCGCCCGCCTCCACCTCGCCGGCTCGCTCGGTGGCGGCCGGCTCCACGTCGACGTCGTCCTCGACCTCTTCCGGGTCGGACTCCACCGAATCCGGCGCCGGCCTCGCGTAGTCCTGCAGAAGCGCGAACTTCTGCAGGCAAACCGGTCGGCGCTGTTAGACCGAAGGGGGGCTTACGACCCGGCGGCCACAGGATGGGAGGCGGAGCCAGCTGTTCACTCACCCGCGGTGTCGGATGACTCCGGCTGTAGGGGATCTTCCCCCACTGCCACTCCCCCTCCTTCATCTTCGCCATCGACACGGCATTGACCTTCCTCGCCACGTGAATCGGCCTTACCTCCTTGGTGGAGAGCCAGCAGGGGTCATGGTGCCCTCCCATCTGGCAAACAAGATGCGGCCGGCACTGTAGCGGCAGCACCCAGCACGCAATCATCACCGCTAGCAAATCCGTGGCCTTGAGCCCCTCCGTCCCGGTCAGCTCGTGGAGGCGGGCGCTGAGCCGGTCGGCCGTCTTGGGCGCCAAGGTCGGCGTTGCCCGCCAGTTCTGCATGGCAACCGGCGGGTGGTTGGCGAAGTCGGGGAGATTGATGTAGTCCTCCTCCGGCTTCACGTTCTTCACATAGAAGAACCCCCGCTGCCATCGCTACACCGACTCGTGCAGCGGGAGTTTGGGGAAGCCGGTCCCCTGACGAACCTGGACGGAGGCGCCCCCGCAGGCGGTCATCACCATCCTCTGGGTCGTCGGGTCCTTCACCGTCTGCCGCTTAAAGTAGAAGAGCCGGCACCAGAAGTCGAGTCTGGGCTCGACTCCCAGATACCCCTCGCAGAGGACGACGAACGCCGCCAATTGTAGGACGGAGTTGGGGGCGAGGTGGTGAGGCTGCAGGCCGAAGTGTGTCAGGAACCGCCGGAAGAAGGCGCTCGCTGGCAGCCCCAATCCGCGGTGCAAATGGTCGGCGAAGACCACGACCTCGCCCGACCGCGGCGCTGGGGAGTTCTCCACCCCCGACGGGTGGGCCTCCAAGTTCTCCGCCGCTGGGAGCTTGCGGCGCGCGCGGAGGTACTCGATGAAGGTGGCGTCGACATCGCTGCCATCCCAGGCGCCCTTGGTTACCACCTCCATGGCGGCGACGATGGACGACGGCGGCGCGGGGATCGACCGACGGGCTGTCCTCTTCGCAGCGGCGGGCGGCGGCACAAGCTCGCTGTCCCTCTCGAACTCCCCTTTTCCCTTCTCGCTCTCTCTCTCGACGGGGGGGCGGGGGGTAGGAGCGAAGCGACGGAGGCGAGGAGGGAAAACGGGCACTTCCCCCTCGCCTCCCCTCCCTACTTATACCCCGCGCGGGCGGCGGTAGTGGGGGCACCCCTCGCGCACACGTCCCCCACGATCCCCGAGGCGCACGAGGCGGGCATCATGGCGCCCCGAAATACCAGACGTCCGCCCACTGCGCACGGAATCTTTGCGGGCCGTTCAGGGCCACGGTCGTGGCGGGCCCAGCCTAGTCGCCAGGCCCGAACCGTCGCTCGGCCCACCAGGCTGCTACCCGCTCCGTCCTCCACACAACGCGGTTTCCCCACCAGGTGAGGCGACACTGGCGGCGCGGGTGGCCCCGGACGACTGCGGAGCCGGGCCACCACGTGCCGGCACCGCCCGGCTCCCCAGGCGCTTCCAGTGCTCGAACATTCTTCAGGCCGGCGCGGTCCGCCGCATCCCGTCGGCGCCCCCCCGGCTTCGGGGACTACTGACTGGGGCATGACCCCCGGGTAGCCTCAAACACCCCTTATGCTCCGGGCCCGCCCATAGGGCAAATGGGCGGGCCACCTTCGAGGAGCCGGCCCGGCGACGCCCCGCCAGCTCCAACCCCCCAGCACGGGCGCGCCGGCTGCTCCTTCACTAGCCGCGGTGTGCTGGCCGGCTGGGGCCTCGCCGCCCGGCTCCTTCACCAGCCGGCCATGCATCGGATGCCCCTGACGGGCCCTGTGTGGTGACAGTGGGCCCCGTCCCATCGGCGGTCGGCGCCCGCATGGCCAAAGTGGCCCCTATCCCGTCGGTGGTCAGCGCCCGCATGGCCGTAGTGGCCTCTCGCCGCTGTTGGACGGCGACCAGGCCTTCGACAGTGGCAACCTGCCCCCAACCACTCCGCCATCTACTCCAGCATGGCTACAGGACAGCCGGTCGGCCGCTGACTTCGGCCGACCGCTGCAAGACGACGACGCCCGTGGCACCCCGTGCCGCGGCGTGACCGGGCTCGGGGCCCGCCCACGACAAGACCGAAGCTGGTGGCCCCCGAAGCCGGCCGTAGAGGCTGCCGGCTGGGTCCCCCCGTGACCCTTATATTCATATTGTAAGCCGGGGGGTTGGTCTATAAAAACCCCCGGGCCTCCCCCATGCGGGGGGAGGGGGGAGACAGAAAAACAGACGCCCCGGCGAAGGAGAGCGACGATAGCACCACCCACGTAGCGTCCCCCATGGGGAACCTCTCGAGCCGGGGCGCTTAGCTCCCACCTCGGTTCATACAGCTCCAGGAGCACGATTGTAACCTTCACCATCACCTCAACGAAACCAAGCAGGAGTAGGGGTTTTACCTCCCTCGGAGGGCCCTGAACCTGGGTACATCGCGTGTCAGTCACCACTTGTGCCTAACCCCGTTCCTGGAGTCCAGCGGCATCCTTTCGACCCTCTCAATTAGCCTACCCATGGCATCTGCCGTGACAAAACCACGACAACCAGCTCCAGCTCCTGCCCCAGGTGGTAGAAGCTGTGCTTGGCATGGTCGTGGATGGCGACCGCCTCCTCAAACAGCTTCTGCCATAGGGAGTTCCCCTCCTGTCACGTAGAGCCAAAAATCAAGACACGCTCAAAAGAGATCCGGCCCGGCTGCCCGTCAGCCGGTCAACCGGCCTGCATCTCGAGGGGCTACACCCAGTGGGTGCGCTTGTGCGCCCCCACTGAAAAACCTAAGACAAGGTCAGTTGTGCTTACCTCCGCACGATGCAGAGTGGCGGTCTACTGCCTCTGCGAATCGGGCTAGCTCCTGCCGACACCGGTCCAGCATGCTCCCCAAGTCCCCGAGCGAGGGGACCGGGTCGCCTGCCTGGGGAGTCGGTAAGGCTGGCACTCCTACCAGAGCCTGCCAGTCCTGGAGCACCTCCTGCATCGTCCGCAGGGTCCTTCGGTCCTGGCCACCACTACCGCCCGGGCTCGCCGTAGCACCGGCCGCCGGCGGCGGGTCAACAACGGCGAGGGTCCGGGTGTCGCCCCCTGCTGGCCCTCCGCCCGACGCCGCCTCTATCTCCACTTCCCGCCGCTCCGGCACGTCGATCGCTACGGAGGGTGCCTCCACCTCCGCGGCCACCACCTCTGGCGTCGCCTCCATTACCGCCCCCAGGGCCGCCGGGGCCTCGGCACGTCAACCCGGGTCGGCTCGGCCACGGCCGGTGTCACGTCTGGCACCTCCGACTGGGTCACCTTGGGAGCCAGCTCCGTTGCCGCCGCCCTCGCTTGGGCTGCCTCCTCCACGGACGGAGGCACCGGCGGGTCCACGGTCGCCCCTCGTGGCTCGCTCGACGGAGGCCTCGACCGGCGGGTCGATTCCACCGCAGAGTCCGATGCCCGGGCGGTGTCCATGGCCCTCTTTCGCCGCCCGCCGCTCAAAGTCCCGAAATGCGAGGCCCCGCCTCGCATCCCGGACTTTGAGGCTCGCAGCTCCGTGAGCCTCCTCTTCTCCTCCCACTGGGTGGCCGCATGCTCGCGGGCCAGCCAGCTGGCGACATCTGTCGGCTCCCCCGCCAGCTCCCCCTCGTGAAGCTCGATGGGGTCCCTACAGCGCACAAAGGCCGGATTACGCACCGGCTCGTGACCCGGAAGAAAACAGATGCAACACATAAAAAGAAGAAAGACTTACCCAATGACGAGGGACAGGGCTCACTTGGCACACGGCAGCGGCTTCCGTGTGGCCACCTTCACCCGCTTCGGGGCTGGCGGCGGGGCCGCCGGCCCAGTCCGACCGTCGCGGCTTTAGCCGGACGCTCCTCGCTCTCTTGACCCTAGCATGCTGAGGGAGGAGGCTCGTTCAGAATCATTACATCATCATCGTCGTCGTCATCGTCGTCCGTCCAGTCCCTGGTTGAGGGGGCAAGAGGGAACTCACCCGCTCCGCTGGGCTCCCCGGTTGTGCCAGATCCTCCGGCTCTGTTGGGGTCACCGGCTCGCGGGCCGTCCGGCTCGTCGACTCCTCCCGAGGAGTCCACCCCCTCCTCCGGCGGGCCGCCCTGCTCATAGTCTATGGAGTCGGAGTGTTCGCGCTCCGCCTCGAAGATTTGGGGGTGCGGGCCATCTCGCGTGTTCTATCACACCAATAGCTGCAGTCAACACGGCAAAGTAAGTTCCACAGTCGGCCGCCGGCTGGAAGGAATCAAATGAAGAGAAGCCGTCTCGTCAAAGGACTTACCAGGGGGATGGTTGACACGGTCATATGGCTCCATGCCGAAGGACCACCAGCCGGTCTTTAGCTTGAACGTCGTAAGGGCGTTCACCTGCTTCGCCACCTGAGCCGGCGTCAAGTCGACGATGGACAGTCAGCAGGGGTCGTGGCGGCCGGACATGTCGCAGATCCGATGCGGCCTCATCTAGAGAGGCAGCACCCGGTGCGAGATGAAGGCTGCCACCAGATCGGCGGCGACCAACCCCTCGGAGCTCTTTAGTTGTGCGAGCCGGCCGAGCTCCGCCAGGGCCATGCCGCGCGGAGCGGCCCCCTACGGGTTCAACTAGGAAGATTGCACGTCGATGCACGGCGGCAGCCCGATGAATTCCAAGTTCAGGTCAGCGTTCTACACATAGAAGAACGTCTGGTGCCACCCCTTGACGGAGTCAATGAGAGAAAGTGGTGGGAAACGCGTGGTGCCATGGCAACACACCATCGTGCCCCCGCAGGCGTTGCTTTTTAGCGGCTTGAGAAAGAAAAGAGCGTTGAAGAGCTTGAGGAAGGGAAGAACTCCAAGGTATCCCTCGCACAGCGTCACGAACGCGGCGAGGTAAAAGATTGTGCTGGGACCAAGATGATGTGGCTGGAGGTCGAAGGTATCAAGGAGGAGACGGAAGAAGATGCTCGTCGGGAGCCCAAAGCCACGGGAGAAGTGCCAAAGGAACACAACATGTTCCCCCCGCTGCGGTGCCAGCGCCACCGCGTTGCCGGGCGTGCGTGCGACCACCCGCTCCACCGGCGGGAGCATGCGCGCGTGGCGACGCTTTGCAATATCAGCCTCCATGACGACGGAGCTGGCCCAGCTCCCTCCACGTCCGTCGGCCATCTCAGCGGCGGGGCGGTGCGTAGGCGCTGTTGCGGGCTCGGCGAGGTGTCGCGCGATGGGGGCAAGGAGGACAAAGAAGGAAAGAAGATGGGCAGCGAGGGGGCAAGCGGGATGCGGGTAAATTTTCCCCTGCCCTTCCTCCCCTTTTATAGGGGAGACCACGACCGGGGGACGTGGGATTAACTGCACCCACTCCACCAGAAACTCCACGCGCGCGTGGGTAGCCACGGATCGTAACGGCCGCTTCGGGGCGTAGAGGATCCCGCTCTGTGCCTCGAGGCCTACTGGGCTATGTCCGGGGCCTAGCGTGCTAGGCCCAGGCCGACGTCTCGTCTCCAACGCGTGCATGGGGCCTTCCGCATCATTACTCGTTGTGTGGCACACGGCAGGCTGGTGTGGGTCCCGGGGCGATGCACCGGTGCCCAAGGCGTCGGATCCAATGGCTGACCCGGCTACCACTCTGGCTTCATGCCGAAGGCGGGTACCACTGGGGGAAAGCCGCCGGGTCCCCTCCGTCTTCCGAACGCGGGCCCCCGCCGGCTTCAGGGACTATTGACGGGGTTATCACGCCTAGGTAGGCCAAAGCAACGGAGTTCTCTGTTGGAAATATGCCCTAGAGGCAATAACAAATTAGTTATTATCATATTTCCTTGTTCGTGATAATCGTTTATTATCCATGCTAGAATTGTATTGATCGAAAACTAAGATACATGTGTGGATACATGGACAACACTATGTCCCTAGTATGCCTCTAATAGACTACCTCGTTGATCAAAGATGGTTAAGGTTTCCTATCCATGGACATGAGATGTCATTTCATAACGGGATCACATCATTAGGAGAATGATGTGATGGACAAGACCTAAACTATAAATGTAGCATATGATCGTGTCAGTTTATTGCTACAGTTTTCTGCATGTCAAGTATATGTTCCTATGACCATGAGATCATGCAACTCACTGACACCGGAAGAGTGCCTTTTGTGTATCAAACGTCGCAACGTAACTGGGTGACTATAAAGGTGCTCTACAGGTATCTCCGAGGGTGTCTGTTGGGTTGGCATGGATCAAGACTGGGATTTGTTACTCCGTGTGACGGAGAGGTATCTCAGGGCCCACTTAGTAATACAACATCACAACAAGCCTTGCAAGTAATGTGACTAAGTGTTAGACACGGGATCTTGTATTACGGAACGATTAAAGAGACTTGCCGGTAACGAGGTTGAACTAGGTATGGAGATACCGACGATCGAATCTCGGGCAAGTAACATACCGAAGAACAAAGGGAATAGCATACGGGATTAATTGAATCCTTGCATAGAGGTTCAACCGATAAAGATCTTCGTAGAATATGTAGGAACCAATATGGGCATCCAGGTCCCGCCATTGGTTATTGACCGTAGAGGTGTCTCGGTCATGTCTACATAGTTCTCGAACCCGCAGGGTCTGCCCACTTCAGGTTCGGTGACATTTCGGTAGTATAGAGTTATGTATGGTGGTGACCGAAGGTTGTTCAGAGTCCCGGATGAGATCCTGGACATTATGAGTAGCTCCGAAATGGTCCGGAGGTAAAGATTGATATATAGGAAGCCCTGTTTTGGTCGTCGTAAAAGTTTTGGGCTCATCGGTAGTGTACCGAGAGTGCCGGGAGGGTACCGAAGGACCATCGGGAGGGGTGTCATGCCCCGAGGGGCCTCATGGGCTGTGGGAGGAGACAAACCAGCCCCTGGTGGGCTGGCCGAAGCCTCCACTAAATCCCATGTGGTTTGAGAAGGAAAAAATCCAAAGGTGGAGAGGTGGAAAGAATTTCCAAGCGGAAAGGAGGAATCCTGCTCCTAATAGGATTGGAGTAGGACTCGTCCACCTCCAATTTTGGCCAGATCTTGAGGGTTTGAGGCTGCCTCCTCCCCTCCCTCCCTCCTATATATACTAGAGGATTTAGAGGGGAAATCTAACCCTAATTGCCACGTGCTGCCCTCTTCTTCCTCTAGATCGTTTTCTCCTCTAGTCTAGTTTCAGCGGTGCTTAGGCGAAGCCCTGCTAGAATAGTTCCACCACCACCACCACGCCGTCATGCTGGAGAACTCATCTATATCTTCGCTCCCTCTTGCTAGATCAAGAAGGCGGAGATCGTCATCGAGCTATACGTGTGCTAAACGCGGAGGTGCCGTCCATTCGTGCTAGATCGGAAGGACCGTGATCAAGATCGCGAGACAGATCGTGATGAGATCGCGGGACGGATCGTGATGAGTTCGCGGGACGGATCATGATTGGATTGTGAGACGGATCGTGATGAGATCGCGGGGCGCTTGGTGATTTGGATCGCGAAGACGTTCGACTACACCAACCGTGTCTTAACGCTTCCCGCTTAGCGATCTACAAGGGTATGTAGATCCACTCTCCCTCTCGTAGATGCTCATCACCATGGATAGATCTTGAGTGTGTGTAGGAAATTTTTTGTTTCCCATGCAACGTTCCCCAACAGTGGCATCATGAGCTAGGTCTATGTGTAGATGAGATCTTGAGTAGAACACAAAGAGTTTGTGGGCGTTGATGCTTAGATTGCTTCCTCCCTTGGTCGTGTTTTGGTTCAGCAGTATTGTAAGACGAAGCGGCCCAGACCAACATTACTCGTATGCTTACGAGAGACCTGTTCCCTCAACCGCAACTTGTTTCATAGATGGCTTGCGGGTGTCAGTTTCTCTCACTTTAGTTGGATCGGATTCGCCAAAGGCGGTCCTTGAGAAGGTTGGAAAGCAACTAGTGTATCACCATTGTGGTTTTAGCGTAGATGAGAATTGTTCTTGCTAGATACCCATAGCAGCCACGTAAAACATGCAACAACAATTAGAGGACGTCTAACTTATTTTTGCAGGGTATGTTGTGATGTGATATGGCCAATTACATGATGTGATATATGTGATGTATGAGATGATCAAGTGATGTATAGATTATCACGACTTGCATGTCGTTGAGTACGGCAACCGGCAGGAGCCATAGAGTTGTCTTTAATTATTGTATGACCTGCGTGTCAATCATTAAGCGCTATGTAATGCTTTACTTTATGGCTAAGTGGTAGCAATAGTAGTAGAAGAATGGTGGGCGTGACAACCCTGATGGCGACACGTTGATGGAGATCGGGACACCACGTGATGATCGGGTGTGATAGACTCTACATTCACATACAATGGGTGCAAGCCAGTGTTGCACATGCAGAAAACTCGGGTTAAACTTGACGAGCCTAGCATGTACAGACATGGCCTCTGAACACAAGAGACCGAAAGGTCTAACATGAGTCATATAGTAGATATGATCAACATGATGATGTTCACCATTGAAACCACCTCAACTCACGTGATGATCGGACTTGAGTTGGTCAATTTGGATCATGTATCACTCGAATGACCGGAGGGATGTCAATTTGAGTGGGAGTTCTTAAGTAATATGATTAATTGAACTCATTATCATGAAGATAGTCAGTAGTGTCTTTGCAAATTATGTTGTAGATTACTAGCTCGCGTTGTAGCTCCCTTGAATTTCTATATGTTCCTAGAGAAATAGAGTTGAAACATGATGGTAGCAATATTGCGGACTGGGTCCGTCATCTGAGGATTGTCCTCATTGCTGCATAGAAGGCTTATGTCCTTAATGCACCACTCAGTGCGCCAACCCCTCTAGCGTCGTTTGTAGATGTTGTGAACATCTGACAGGCACATTCTGATGACTACTTGATAGTTTAGTGCGTCATGCATTACGGCTTAGAATTGAGGCTCTGAAACGTTTTGAACGTCACGGAATATATGAGATGTTCTAAGAGCTGAAATTAGGATCTCAGGCTTATGCCCGTGTTGCAAGATATGAGATCTCCAACAAGATTCTTTGCCTGTAAGATGAAAGAGAATAGCTTAAATCGTTGAGCATGTGCTCAGATTGTCTGGGTGCTACAATCACTTGAATCGAGTGGGAGTTGATCTTCCAGATAAGATAGTGATTGATATAGTTCTCCAAAGTCACTGTCACTAAGCTACTAGAACTTGGTGATGAACTATGAAACGCCAGCAATAGAAATAATGATCCCTGAGCTGTTCGCGATGTTTGACACCGCGAAGGAAGAAATCAATAAGGAGCATCAAGTGTTGATGGTTAGTCAAACCACTAGTTTTGAGAAGGGCAAGAGCAAGGAGGGAAACTTCATGGATAGCAAGTCAGTTGCTGCTCCAGTGAAGCAACCCAAAGTCTAACCCCAACCCAAGACTAAGTGCTTCGATTATGTGGAGAATGATCGCTAAAGCGGAACAACCCTAGATACTTGGTAGATAAGAAGGCTAGCAAAGTCGACAGAAGTATATTTGATATACATGTTATTGATGTGTACCTTGCTAGTACTCCTAGTAGCACCTGGGTATTGGATACCGATTTGGTTGCTAAATGTTAGGTACTCGAAGTAAAAGCTACGGAATAAACGGATAATAGCTAAGTGTGAGGTGACGATGTGTGTTGGTAATGTTTCCAAGGTTGATGTGATCAACATCGCACGCTCTCTCTCTCTCTCTACCTTCGAGATTAGTGACGAACCTAAATAAATGTTATTTGGTGTTTTGCGTTGAGCATGAACGTGATTAGATCATGTTCATTGCAACACGGTTATTCATTTAAGTTAGAGAATAATGGTTATTCTATTTACATGAATAATACCTTCAATGGCCATGCACCCAATGAGAATGGTTTGTTGAAACTTGATCGTAGTAATACACATGTTCATAACATTGATGCCAAAAGATACAAAGTTAATAATAATAGTACCACATACTTGTGGCACTACCGCTAAATGTCATATTGGTATAAAACGCATGAGGAAACTCCATGCTGATGGATCTTTGGACTCATTCGATTTCGAATCGGTTGAGACATGCGAACCATGCCTCTTGGTCAAGATGACTAAGGACCCCGTTTTCTGTTTTGATGAAGCGAGCAAGTGATTTATTGGAAATGATACATGTTGATGTATGCAATCCAATGAGTCTTGTAGCGTGCAGTGGATATCGTTATTTTCTTACCTTCACTAATGATTTGAGTAGATATAGTGTATATTTACTTAATGAAACACAAGTTTGAATCGTTTGAAAGGTTCAAGCAAATTTAGAGTGAAGTTCCAGATCATCGTGACAAGAACATAAAAATGCCTGCGATATGATCGTGGAGGTGAATATCTAAGCTGCGAGTTTAGCATACAACTTTAGACAATGCGAAAGTTGTTTCACAACTCACGCCACCTGGAACACCATAGTGTGATGGTGTGTTCTAATGTCATGGTCGTACTCTATTGGATATCGTGCGTGCTATGATGTCTCTTATCGTTTTGCTACTATAATTTTAGGGTTATGCATTAGAGACAACTACATTCACTTTAAATAGGGCACCATCTAAATCTGTTGAGATGACACCGTGTGAATTATAGTTTGATAGAAACCTAAGATGTCATTTCTTAATGTTTGGGGCTGCGACGCTTGTGTGGAAAAATATTTTCACCTAATGAGCTCGAACCCAAAGCGGAAAAATGCATCTTCATAGATTACCCTAAGAACAGTTGGGTGAACCTTCTATCTCAGATCCGAGCATAAAGTGTTTGTTGCTAAAACGGGTCCTTTCTCGAGAAAGGGTTTCTCTCGAAAGAATTGAGTGGGAGGAAGATAGAATTTGATGAGGTTGTTGAACCTTTGTTCAACCAGAGAGTAGCGCAGCGCAGGTAGATGTTTCTGTGAAGCCCACGTTAGTTGAAGAAGAAGTTAATGATGATGATCATGAAGCTTTGGATCAAGTTACTATCAAACCTCGTTGGTCGACAAGGACGTGTACTGCTCCTGAGCGGTACGACAACCCTGTCTTGGAGGTCATGTTGTTGGACAACGATGAAACTACGAGCTATGGAGAAGCGATGATGGGCCCGGATTTCGACAAATTGTTAGAGGTCATGAAATCCAAGAAAGGATCCATATATGAAAACCAAGTATAGACTTTGGTATTCTTGCTCGTTAGCCGGCAGGTCGTTGAGTACAAATGGATCTTTAAAATGAAGACAGACGCTGATGGTGAATGTCACCATTTATAAAGCTCGACTTGTCACAAAGAAGTTTCCGGCAAGTTCAAGGAGTTGACTACGATGAGACTTTCTCACTCGTAGTGATGCTAAAGTCTGTTGGAATTATGTTAGCAGTTGCTGCGTTTTTCAATTATGAAATCTGGCAGATGGATGCCAAAACATCGTTTCCTTCCTTAAGGAAAGGTTGTATGAGATACAACCAGAAGTTTTTGTTAGTCGTAAGGATGCTAAAAGGTGAGCAAGCTTCAGCGACCCTTCTATGGACTGAAGCAAGCATCTCGGAGTTGGAATATACACTTTGATGAGGTGATCAAAGTTTTTAAATCTATACAAAGTTTATGAGAAACTTGTATTTGCAATAAAGGGAGTGGGAGCACTATAGAGTTTCTGATAAGTATATGTGGATGACATATTGCTATTCGAAAATGATGTAGAATTTCTGGAAAGCATAAATGGTTGTTTGAAAAGAGTTTTTCAAAGGAAGACCTAGATAAAGCTACCTAATTGTTGAACATCAAGATATATAGAGATAGATCAAGATGCTAGATGAGACTTTCAATGAGTACATACCTTGACAAGATTTTGAAAGAGTTCAAAATGGATCAGTCAGAGAAAGAGTTCTCGCCTGATTTGTAAGGTGTGAAGTTGAGTGAGACTCAAAGCATGACAACGGCAGAAGAAAGAGAAAGGATGAACGTCGTCCCCTATGCCTTAGCCATAGGCTCTATATTATGCCATGATGTGTACCGCACCTGGTGTGTGCCTTGCCATGAGTCAGTCAAGGGGTACAAAAGTGATCCAGGAGTGGATCACTGGACAACGGTCAAGATTATCCTTTGTGACTAAAAGACTAAGGAGATGTTTCTCGATTATGGAGGTGATAAAGAGTTTGTCGTAAAGAGTTACATCGATGCAAGCTTTAACACCAATCCGAATGACTCGTAGTAGCAATCCGGATACGTATAGTGGAGCAGCCATTTGGAATAGCTCCAAGTGGAGTATGGTAGTAGTGTCTACAGTATGACATAGAGATTTGCAAAGTACACACGAATCTGAATGTCGCAGATCCGTTGACTAAAAGACTTCTCTCACATGCAAAGCATGACCGAACCCAGAACTCATTGGGTGTGAGATTCATAAACAAATCACATAGCGATGTGAGCTAGATTATTGACTCTAGTGCAAGTGGGAGACTGTTGGAAATATGCCCTAGAGACAATAATAAATTAGTTATTATCACATTTCCCTGTTCGTTATAATCGTTTATTATCCATGCTAGAATTGTATTGATCGGAAACTCAGATACATGTGTGGATACATAGACAACACTATGTCCCTAGTATGCCTCTAATAGACTAGCTCGTTGATCAAAGATGGTTAAGGTTTCCTAGCCATGGACATGAGATGTCATTTGATAATGGGATCACATCATTAGGCGAATGATGTGATGGACAAGACCCAAACTATAAACGTAGCATATGATCGTGTCAGTTTATTGCTACAGTTTTCTGCATGTCAAGTATATGTTCCTATGACCATGAGATCATGCAACTCGCTGACACTGGAGGAGTGCCTTGTGTGCATCAAACGTCGCAACGTAACTAGGTGACTATAAACATGCTCTACAGGTATCTTCGAGGGTGTCTATTGGGTTGGCATGGATCAAGACTGGGATTTGTTACTCCGTGTGACGGAGAGGTATCTCAGGGCCCACTCGGTAATACAACATCCCAACAAGCCTTGCAAGCAATGTGACTAAGTGTTAGACACGGGATCTTGGATTACGGAACGAGTAAAGAGACTTGCCGGTAACGAGGTTGAACTAGGTATGGAGATACCGACGAGCGAATCTCGGGAAAGTAACATACCGAAGAACAAAGGGAATAGCATACGGGATTAACTGAATCCTTGACATAGAGGTTCAACCGATAAAGATCTTCATAGAATATGTAGGAACCAA
Organism: Hordeum marinum; assembly: GCA_022496015.1. Lineage (NCBI taxonomy): Eukaryota > Viridiplantae > Streptophyta > Magnoliopsida > Poales > Poaceae > Hordeum > Hordeum marinum. Next base: position 178,632,016 of record CM039678.1, on the reverse strand, counting down.
TATAGGCATCCAGGTACGGCTATTGGTCATTGACCGTAGAGGTGTCTCGGTCATGTCTACATAGTTCTCGAACCCGCAGGGTCTGCCCACTTAAGGTTCGGTGTAGTTTCGGTAGTATAGAGTTATGTATGGTGGTGACCGAAGGTTGTTCGGAGTCCCTGATGAGATCCTGGACATCACGAGGAGCTCCGGATGGTCCAGAGGTAAAGATTGATATATAGGATGTCCTGTTTTGGTCACTGTAAAAGTTTCGGGCTCATCGGTAGTGTACCGAGAGTGCCGAGAGGGTACCGGAGGACCATCGGGAGGGGTGTCACGCCCCGAGGGGCCTCATGGGCTGTGGTAGGAGACAAACTAGCCCCTAGTGGGCTGGCCGAAGCCTCCACTAAAGCCCATGAGGTTTGAGAAGGAAAAAATCCAAAGGTGGAGAGGTGGAAAGAGTTTCCAAGCGGAAAGGAGGAATCCTGCTCCTAATAGGATTGGAGTAGGACTCGTCCACCTCCAATTCTGGCCAGATCTTGAGGGTTTGAGGCTGCCTCCTCCCCTCCCTCCCTCCTATATATACTAGAGGATTTAGAGGGGAAAGTTAACCCTAATTGCCATGTGCTGCCCTCTTCTTCCTCTAGATCGTTTTCTCCTCTAGTCTAGTTTCAGCGGTGCTTAGGCGAAGCCCTGCTGGAATAGTTCCACCACCACCACCATGCTGTCATGCTGGAAAACTCATCTATCTCTCCGCTCCCTCTTGCTGGATCAAGAAGGCGGATATCGTCATCGAGCTGTACGTGTGCTGAACGTGGAGGTGCCGTCTGTTCGGCGCTAGATCGGAAGGACCATGATCAAGATCGTGAGACAGATCATGATGAGATCACGGGACGGATCGTGATGAGATCGTGGGACGGATCGTGATTGGATTGCGAGACGGATTGTGATGAGATCGCGGGACGCTCGACGATTTGGATCGCGAAGACGTTCGACTACACCAACCACGTTTCTTAACGCTTCCCGCTTAGCGATCTACAAGGGTATGTAGATCCACTCTCCCTCTCGTAGATGCTCATCACCATGGATAGATCTTGCGTGTGCATAGGAAATTTTTTGTTTCCCATGCGATGTTCCCCAACATTCTCCCCCCTTCCGCTTCGAAGAAAACTGCATGGTCATCTCTCCATGGCCGACTGGAGGACGGCCGGCTTGATGTGTTGCCGGCTGGCGACACGGGCGGCTGGTCACGCGACCGGCTCGACCATCGGCCGGCTGGATGCGGCCGGATGCCTGTCGGCCGCCTCCTTCATTGACATAGGGGCGGACATGCGACGTCCCATCCCCCTGGGCACGGGTACGACGACAAGACGCGACCGCCACGACGGGTGGCCCTGTGGCCACAATGGCCGCTGACACATTGGAGTGCATGGCTACAGTTCGACCGTCCAGGCCGCTGACCTTGGCAAGGGCGACCGGGGGAGGGAACAGTGCTGACACGCCCTCGCCCACTCGATTACCTGCGTCGGCATGGCTACAGTGCCGCCGACCATACCGGAGACCTTGGCCGGCTAGCGCTAGACAATGCCTCCCGGGTAACCCGTGTCATGGCAGATGAGCAAGAGCCAATCACAGAGCTGGCTGGCAGGCCCCAGCGGGAGACGAGACCGCTCAGCCGATGGACCCTACAGACAACGAGACGGCACGAAGGGTGGGCCCCCTGGCAAGCCGGAGAGACTGCCAGTCGGGTCCCCCCACCCCTATACTTTAGATATATTGTGGAGCTGGGGGGTTGGCCTATAAAACCCCCGAGGCCCCTATGCAACGGGGATGGACGATCACTCTCGCACACCCATAGAACTCTCAAAACACCTCTAGTAGCGGAGGAAGACGAGCTGGCTGCTCCTTCTTCCTCCTCTAGACACAGCTCCAGGAGCACCCTTGTACACATACCCATCCATCCAACTAGACCAAGCAGGACTAGGGGTATTACCTCCCACGGAGGGCCCTGAACCTAGGTACATCGTGTGTCACCACTAATTGTGCCCAATCTCGCACCCGGAGCCTGTCGGTGTCCTCCGGCCCCAACCACCTATGATAAGCCACCCTATGGCATATGTCGTGATAAAACAACGACATACTCATTAAAATGTTTTATGCTAAGAAGTTGATGTTGGACAAGGAAGACAACATAATGAGTTATGCTTGCTTATTTCCGAATAGAAGTTATATTGTTATAGATCCTCCAACATGTAGTGCTTTCTTCCACCTCATATTAGCCAAAATTTCCGCACCAAGTAGAGATACTACTTATGCATCCATATATCCTCAACCCAGTTTTGCCATGAGAGTCCACCATACCTACCTACGGATTGAGTAAGATCCTTCAAGTAAGTTGTAATAGGTGCAAAAAGCAATAAGAATTGCTCCTAAGTATGTATGATCTTTTACTGTAAAGGAAAATAAGCGTTGTACGAACTTGTGGTAGTAAAGAAATAAAAGCAATGGACTGGTAAAGGTTTCTATCACAAAGGGCAATAAACGCGATGTTATTTTGCATTAAGGGTTTGCACATCAAAAAACAAAAAGCGCATGGCAACCTCTGCTTCCCTCTACGAAGGGCCTATCTGTTACGTTTACCTTATAAGTACTTACCTTTATGCAAGAGTCATGGTGATCTTCACCACTTCCTATATTTTGCCTTTTTAGCTCGGCAAGCATCATGTGTTGGGGAATGATCTAAACACATATATCCAGTCGGAGGTGGGTGATCATGAATTATTATTGTTGACATCACCCTTGAGGTGAGTAGTTGGGAGGTAAAATAATAAGCCCCGGTCTTTCTCTGTGTCCAATTGAAGCTTTGATATCATGAGTACCACGTGAGTGTTAGCAATTGTGAAAGACTAAAAGATGATTGAGTATGTGGATTTTCTTCACAAGCTCTTATATTGACTCTTTCCGATATTATGATAAATTGTGAATTGCTTCAATGACTGAGAACATAGTTTGTTAGTTGTTAATAAAGTTCTTGGTTCATACTTTTACCCTCTGAATGAATTGTTACTCTGGCATAAGAAATTATATATCAATAAGTATTGTTGTTCTAAAGATGATCATCATGCCCTCATGTCCGTATTTTATTTTATCGACACCTCTATCTCTAAACATGTGGACATATTTATTGATCTCCGCTTTCGCTTCAGGACAAGCAAGGTCTAAGCTTGGGGGAGTTGATACGTCCATTTTGCATCATGCTTTTATATTGATATTTATTGCATTATGGGCCATTGTTACACGTTATGGTACAATACTTATGCCTTTTCTCTCTTATTTTACAAGGTTTACATGAAGACGGGGAATGCCGGCACCTGGAATTCTGGAGTGGGTAAGGAGCAAATCTAAGATACCTATTCTGCGCAACTCCAAAAGTCCTGAAAAGTTACGGAGAATTGTTTTGGAATATATAAAAAAATATTGGGCGAAACAAATATCAGAGGGGGCCACCAGGAGGTGACGAGCCTGCCAGGCGCGGCCACCCCCTGGCCGCGCCTAGGTGGCTTGTGACCCACCTGGCAGGTCCCCGATGCCCATATTCTGATATATGAAGGGTTTTGACCAGGAAAATTCAGAAGAGAGCTTTCGGGACGAAGTGCCACCGTCTCGAGGCGGAACTTGGGCACAACGAATCTAGAGCTCCGACAGAGCTGTTCTGCGAAAGAAATTTCCCTCCCGGAGGGGGAAATCGAAGACATCGTCATCACCAACGATCCTCTCATCGAGAGGGGGTCAATCTCCATCAACATCTTCACCAGCACCATCTCCTCTCCAAACCCTAGTTCATCTCTTGTATCCGATATTTGTCTCAAACCTCAAATTGGTACCTTTGGGTTGCTAGTAGTGTTGATTACTCCTTGTAGTTGATGCTAGTTGGTTTACTTGGTGGAAAATCATATGTTCATATCCTTTATGATAATTAATACTCTTTTGATTATGAACATGAACATGCTTTGTGAGTAGTTACGTTTCTTCCTGAGGACATGGGATAGGTCTTGTTATAAGTAATCATGTGAATTTGGTATTTGTTCGATATTTTGATTAGGTATATGTTGTCTCTCCTATAGTGATGTTATGTGAACGTCAACTACATAACAGTTCAGCATTATTTGGGCCTAGGGGAAGTCATTGGGAAGTAATAAGTAGATGATGGGTTGCTAGAGTGCCAGAAGCTTAAACCCTAGTTTATGCGTTGCTTCATAAGGGGCTGATTTGGATCCACGTGTTTGATGCTATGCTTAGATTTATCTTAATTCTTCTTTCGTAGTTGCGGATGCTTGCGAGAGAGGTTAATCATAAGTGGGAGGTTGTCCAAGTAAGGGCAGCACCTAAGCACCTGTCCACCCACATATCGAATTATCAAAGTAACAAACGTGAATGAAATGAACATGATGAAAACTAGCTTGACAGAAATTCCCATGTGCCCTCGGGAGCGCTTTACTTTACATAAGAATTTGTCCAGGTCTGTCCTTTGATACAAAAAGGATTGGGATACCTTGTTGCACCTTTGCTACACTTGTTACTCGTTACTCATTGCCAATTATCTTACCACAAAACTATATGTTATAGATTATTTCAGTGCTTGTAGAGAATACCTTACTGAAACCGCTTGTCATTTCCTTCTGCTCCTCGGTGGGTTCGACACTCTTACTTATCTAAAGGACTATGATAGATCCCCTATACTTGTGGGTCATCAGGATCTATCCAATGTAATACTCTTTTGCGGTGTGTTTGTCGAGATCCAATGAATTGTGGGTTTATAATCAGCTTATCTATGAATATTATTTGGTTCTTCTCTGAATTCTTATATCCATGATTTCATATCTTTGCAAGTCTCTTCGATTTATTGGTTTGGTTTCACCAATTAGATTGGTAATTCTTGCAATGGGAGAAGTGCTTAGTTTTGGGTTCAATCTTGCGGTGTCCTCACCCAGTGACAAAGTTGGGGTAGCGAGGCACGTATTGTATTGTTGACATCAAGGGTAAAAAGATGGGGTTTTCATCATATTTCTTGAGTTTATCCCTCTACATAATGTCATCTTACTTAATGTGTTACCCTATTCTTCATGAACTTAATACTCTAGATGTAGGCAGGAGTCGGTTGATGTGTGGAGTAATAGTAGTAGATGTAGAATCATTTCGATCTACTTGACACGGGCGTGATGCCTATATGCATAACCATTGTCTTGGATATTGTCATAACTATGCACTTTTCTATCAATTGCTCGACAGTAATTTGTTCACCCACCGTGTTATTTTCCTTCAAGAGAGAAGCCTCTAGTGAAACCTATGGCCCCGGGGTTTATTTTCCATATTATATTTTCATATCTACATACCAAAAATACCAAAAATACCTTGTTGTGATTTATTTACCTTTTACTTCTTGCAATCTTTCCCATCTATCTCTATTAGATCTAATCCTTGCAAATAAACATGAAGGGATTGACAACCCCTTTATAGCGTTGGGTGCAAGTGTTTGATTATTTGTGTAGGTGCATCTATTGGTGACTTGCTTGATCCTCCTACTGGATTGATACCTTGGTTCTCAACAACTAAGGGAAATACTTATCTACTTTGCTGCATCACCCTTTCCTCTTCAAGGGAAAACCAACGCAAGCTCAAGTAGTAGCAAGAAGGATTTCTGGCGCCGTTGCCGGGGAGGATACACATCAAGCCTACCAAGTACCCATCATGAACTCATCTCTTGCATTTACATTATTTGCCATTTTCCTCTTGTTTTCCTCTACCACACTTCACCAATTTGCCATTTTATTTGCCTTCTCTTTTTTGTTTTCCTTTTTTCTCGCTAGATCTCTTTTTGTTTGCTTGTGTTGCCATGTGCCTTTTTTTTGCTTGCATATTCGGTTGCTAAAAATCTATTCATATGGATCCTAATCCACTTGCTAATCTTTTAAAAAGGCCAAATTATGTTGAACCAATTGCTAGCAAGTGGAGTGCACTTGATTATCTCTATGAAGTTTTGTTTGAAAATCATGAATCTGAAATTTTGGATGAAGTGTTGAAAGAAGAAAATTATAAGGTGATTCATGATAGATCCTTGATTGAAAAGCATTATTTCAATGGTGCTAGTATGAATTCTCTAAATATCCATGATGCTAATGATATGCAAAGCCATAAGCTTGGGGATGCTATGTTTCACGAAGATGATATTTTTTGTTCCCCAAGTTTTGATGGGCAAATTCATTATGATGATTGCATGCTTGTGCATCATGAAAAGAATGATTTATGTGATAGTTATATTTTTTTAATACCTTCATGATTCTACTGAAATTTATTATGAGGGACGAATATATGCTTGTAGAAATTGCAATAATATCAAGTTTTCTCTCTGTGTGTTCAAAGTTTTGAAGTTATGCTTGTTTTGCCTTCCTATGCTAAGTGATTCTTGTTCCCACAAATTATTTGCTCACAAAATCCCTATGCATTAGATTCATTACATTTAAATGTGTTTTTCATTATATTCATGATGCTCTTTTGCATATCTCAATTACTACTTTTTATGTGAGCATCATTGAAATCGTTATGCCTAGCTATGGGCATTAAAAAAATAGCGCTTGATGGGAGGCAACCCAATTTTACTTTTATGTTCTATATTTTGCTTCTGTTTTTGAGTGTTTCACACATTATTACCTCTATAGTAATTGTGTTTTGGTGTTTTAGTTAGTGTTTGACCCAAGTAAGACCTTTGGGATCAAGGTTGTTAGAATCGCGATTCTGAATCGGATCGGAGCTTCGATGGCAGGATCACAAATCATAGAATCTTCACTACCATGATCGTAAAAATGTAGATTCTATGAACCAAAATCGTAGAATCAAAAGGGTTGATTTGGATCGTAAAGTCATAGAATCGTACAACAGAATCGTGATTTTGACAACCTTGTTTTGGATGGTCTATGGTTATTGTTGATTTGATCTTGCTGGAAAACAAATACTTTTGCACCCAATCCAGGAATTTTATAAATTTATCAGAGTGTTGAATGAGTCTGAAATTTTTACAAAAGATTAATATACAAATTTCCCAGGTTTTCCTATGTTTTCAAAAAAATGGAGTTACAGAAGTATATGAAATTTCCAGACTGCTACAGACTATTCTGCTTTTGACAGATTCTATTTTCTTTGTGTTGTTTACCTATTTTGATGTATCTATGGGTCGTATCGAGGGGGGGGTATGAACTATGGATAAGTTGGAATACAGTAGATATTACACCAATATAAATAAAGAATGAGTTCACAAAAGTACCTAAATTGGTGATTTATTTTCTTATACTAACGGATCTCACGAGTTTTCTGTTGAGTTTTGTGTTGTGAAGTTTTCAAGTTATGGGTAAAGATTTGATGGACTATGGAATAAGGAGTGTCAAGATCCTAAGATTGTGGATGCCCAAGGAAACCCAAGCAATCAAGGATGCCAAAAATCCTACGCTTGGGGATGCCCCATAAGGCATCCTCTCTTTCGTCTTCAATCCATTGGTAAATTTACATGAGTCTATATTTTTATTCACCACATGATATGTGTTTTGCTTGGAGCGTCTTGTATGATATGAGTCTTTGATTTTTAGTTTGCCACAATAATCCTTGATGAACACATCTTTTGAGAGAGACACGCATGAATCGTGAATTTATTAGAATACTCTATGTGCTTCACTTATATCTTTTGAGCTAGGCAATTTTGCTCTAGTGCTTCACTTATATCTTTTTAGAGCATGGTGGTGTTTTGTTTAATAGAAATAACTGAACCCTCATACCTCACTTATATTATTTTGAGAGTATTTAAACAGCATGGTAATTGGTTAAGCTTATGAATTTAGTACTAATATAATAGGCATCCAAGAGGGATATAATAAAAACTTTCATATAAAGTGCATTCAATATTATGAGAAGTTTGATTCCTTGCATAAAGTTTGAGATATAAAGATGGCAATATTAGAGTCATGTTAGGAAATAGTTGTGAATTGGTAAAAATACTTGTGTAAATGTTTGTGATTCCCGTAGCATGCACATATGGTGAACCATTATGTAAGGAAGTCGGAGCATGATTTGTTTATTGATTGTCAACCTTTGTGTGTGGGTCGGGAGCGCATGATGGTTTACTTCTACCAACCTCTCCCCTAGGAGCATGCATATAATACTTTGCTTTTATGACTAATAGAATTTTGCAATAAGTATGTGAGTTCTTTATGACTAATGTGAGTCCATGGATTATACGCACTCTCACCCTTCCACTTTTGCTAGCCTCTCTAGTATCGCGCAACTTTCATCGGTGCATTAAACCCACCATATATCCTTCCTCCAAACAGCCACCATACCTACCTATTATGGCATTTCCATAGACATTTCGAGATATATTGCCATGCAACTTCCACAGTTTCGTTTATAATGACATGCACCATCATTTTCATATTGCTTTGCATGATCTTAAGATGGCTAGAATGATGTTTCCATGCCTTGTACATTTTTTGATGTCATTTGCTATGATAAATCATTGCACATCCCGGTACACCACCAGAGGTATCCATATAGAGTCATATTTTGTTCTAGATATCGAGTTGTAATTCTTGAGTTGTAAGTAAATAAAAGTGTGATGGCCATCATTATTAGAGCATTGTCCCATGTGAGGAAAAGATGATGGAAGCTATGATTCCCTCACAAGTTGGGATGAGACTCCAGACTTTATGAAAAATAAAATAGGCTAGTGAAGCCCACATAAAAAAAGAGGCCATTGATGGCCACCAAAATAAAAAATGCGAGAGAAAAGAGAGAAGGGACAATGCTACTATATTTTTTCCACACTTGTGCTTCAAAGTAGCACCATAATCTTCATGATAGAGAGTCTCCCATTTTGTCACTTTCATATACTAGTGGGAATTTTTCATTATATAACTTGGCTTGTAAATTCCAATGACGGGCTTCCTCAAATTGCCCTAGGTCTTCATGAGCAAGCAAGTTGGATGCACACCCACTTAGTTTCTTTCTGAGCTTTCATACACTTACAACTCTAGTGCATCCATTGCATGGCAATCCCTACTCACTCACATTGATATCTATTAATGGGAATATCCATAGCCCATTGATACGCCTAGTTGATGTGAGACTATCCTGTCCTTTTTCTTCACAACCTCCACCATATTCTGTTCCACCTATAGTGCTATATACATGGCTCACGCTCATGTATTGCGTGAGAGTTGAAAAAGTTTGAGAACATAAAAGTGTTGGAAATATGCCCTAGAGGCAATAATAAATTAGTTATTATCATATTTCCTTGTTCATGATAATCGTTTATTATCCATGCTAGAATTGTATTGATCGGAAACTCAGATACATGTATGGATACATAGACAACACCATGTCCCTAGTATGCCTCTAATAGACTAGCTCTTTGATTAAAGATGGTCAAGGTTTCCTAGCCATGGACATGAGATGTCATTTGATAACAGGATCACATCATTAGGAGAATGATGTGATGGACAAGACCCAAACTATAAACATAGCATATGATCATGTCAGTTTATTGCTATAGTTTTCTGCATGTCAAGTATATGTTCCTATGGCCATGAGATCATGCAACTCACTGACACTGGAGGAGTACCTTGTGTGTATCAAATGTTGCAACGTAACTGGGTGACTATAAAGGTGCTCTATAGGTATCTCCGAGGGTGTCTATTGAGTTGGCATGGATCAAGACTGGGATTTGTTACTCCGTGTGACGGAGAGGTATCTCAGGGCCCACTCGGTAATACAACATCACAACAAGCCTTGCAAGCAATGTGACTAAGTGTTAGCCATGGGATCTTGTATTACGGAACGAGTACAGAGACTTTCCGGTAATGAGATTGAACTAGGCATAGAGATACCGACGATCGAATCTCGGGCAAGTAACATATCGAAGAACAAAGGGAACTGCATACGGGATTAACTGAATCCTTGACATAGAGGTTCAACCGATAAAGATCTTCATAGAATATGTAGGAACCAATATGGGCATCCAGGTCCCGCTATTGGTTATTGACCGTAGAGGTGTCTCGGTCATGTCTACATAGTTCTCGAACCCGCAGGGTCTGCACACTTAAGGTTCGGTGACGTTTTGATAGTATAGAGTTATATATGGTGGTGACCTAAGGTTTTTTGGAGTCCCGAATGAGATCCTAGACGTCACGAGGCACTTTGGAATGGTCCAGAGGTAAATATTGATATATAGGAAGTCCTGTTTTGCTCATCGGAAAAATTTTGGGCTCATCGGTAGTGTACCGTGAGTGCCGGGAGGGGACCGGGGGACCATCGGGAGGGGTGTCACGCCCCGAGGGACCTCGTGGGCTGTGGAAGGATACAAACCAGCCCCTAGTGGGATGTACGAAGCCTTCACTAAATCCCATGAGGTTTGGGAAGGAAAAAATCCAAAGGTGGAGAGGTGGAAAGAGTTGCCAAGTGGAAAGGAGGAATCCTACTCCTAATAGGATTGGAGTAGGACTCCTCCACCTCCAATTTCGGCCAACTCTTGAGGGTATGAGGCTTCTTCCTCCCCTCCCTCCCTCCTATGTATACTAGAGGATTTAGAGGGGAAAGATAACCCTAATTGCCACGTGCTCCCTCTACTTCCTCTAGATCATTTTCTCCTCTAGTCTAATTTCGGTGGTGCTTAGGCGAAGCCCTGCCGGAATAGTTCCACCACCATCGCCGCCATGCTGTCGTGCTGCCAGAGAACTCATCTACCTCTCCTCTCCCTCTTGCTGGATCAACAAGGCAGAGATCGTCATCGAGCTGTACGTGTGCTGAATGCGGAGGTGCCGTCCGTTCGGCGCTAGATCGGAAGGACCGTGATCAGGATCGCGAGATGGTTCGTGATTTGATTGCGGGACGTATCATGATGGGATCATGGGATGGTTCGTGATTTGATCGCGGGCTAGATCGTGATTGGATCACGAGACGCTCGGCGATTTGGATCGCGGAGATGTTCGACTACATCAACCGCGTTTCTTAACGCTTTCCGCTTAGCGATCTATAAGGGTATGCAGATCCACTCTCCCTCTTGTAGAAGCTCATCACCATGGATAGATCTTGTGTGTGCGTAGGAAATTTTTTGTTTCCCATGCAACGTTTCCCATCAGTGGCATCATGAGATAGGTGTATGTGTAGATGAGATCTCGAGTAGAACACAAAGGAGTTTGTGGGCGTTGATGCATAGATTGCTTCCTCCCTTGGTCGTGTTTTGGTTCAGCGGTATTGTGGGATGAAGCGGCCCGGACCAACCTTACTCTACGCTTACTAGAGACCGGTTCCATCGACTGACGTGTAACTTTGTTGCATAAAGATGGCTGGCGGGTGTCTGTTTCTCATACTTTAGTTGGATCGGATTCGACAAAGGCGGTCCTTGAGAAGGTTGAAAAGCAACTTATGTATCATCGTTGTGGTTTTTGCGTAGGTGAGAATTGTTCTTGCTAGATACCCGTATCAGACACGTAAAACATGCAACAACAATTAGAGGACGTCTAACTTGTTTTTGCAGGGTATGTTGTGATGTGATATGGCCAATTACATGATGAGATATATGTGATGTATGAGATGATCATGTATTGTATAGAATATCCCGACTTGCATGTCGATGAGTACGGCAACCGGCAGGAGCCATAGGGTTGTGTTTAATTATTGTATGACCTGCGTGTCAATCATTAAGTGCTATGTAATGCTTTACTTTATCGTTAAGCAGTAGCAATAGTAGTAGAAGCTTGGTGGGCGTGACAACCCTGATGGCGACACATTGATGGAGATCAAGATGATGGAGATCACGGTGTCATGCCGGTGATGATGGAGATCATTCTGGTGCTTTATAGATGGAGATCAAAAGCACAAGTTCATGGCCATATCATGTCACTTATGATTTGCATGTGATGTTTATCCTTTTATGCACCTTGTTTTGCTTAGGACAACGGTAGCATTATAAGGTGATGCCTCACTTAAATTTCAAGATGAATTGTGTTCTCCCCGAGTGTGCACCGTTGCGAAACTTCGTCGTGTCGAGACACCATGTGATGATCGGGTGTGATAGACTCTACTTTCACATACAACATGTGCAAGTCAGCGTTGCACGTGCGGAACACTCGGGTTAAACTTGATGAGCCTAGCATGTACAGACATGGCCTCGGAACACAAGAGACCGAAAGGTCGAACATGAGGCATATAGTAGATATGATCAACATGATGATGTTCACCATTCAAATCACCTCAACTCACATGATGATCGGACTTGAGTTGGTGAATTTGGATCATGTATCACTCGAATGAGCGGAGGGATGTAAATTTGAGTGGGAGTTCTTAAGTAATATGATTAATTGAACTCATTATCATGAACATAGTCCGTAGTGTCTTTGGAAATTATGTTGTAGATTACTAGCTCACGTTATAACTCCCTTGAATTTTTATATGTTCCTAGAGAAATAGAGTTGAAAAATGATGGTAGCATTATTCAAGATTGGGTTCGTGATCTGAGGATTGTCCTCATTGCTGCACAAAAGTCTTATGTCCTTAATGCACCGCTCGGTGCGCCACCCCCTCTAGCGTCGTCTGTAGATGTTGTGAACATCTGACAGGCACGTTCCGATGACTACTTCATAGTTTAGTGTGTCATGCATTATGGCTTAGAATTGAGGATCCAAAATGTTTTGAACGTCATGGAACATATGAGATGTTCTAAGAGCTGAAATTGGGATCTCAGGCTCGTGCCCGTGTTGTGAGATATGAGATCTCCAACAAGATTCTTTGCCTACAAGATGAAGGAGAATAGCTCAATCATTGAGCATGTGCTCAGATTGTCTAGGTGCTACAATCGCTTGAACCGAGTGGGAGTCGATCTTACACATATGAAAGTGATTGATATAGTTTTCCAAGTCACTATCACTAAGCTACTAGAGCTTCGTGATGAACTATAAAATGCCAGCGATGGAAATAATGATCCCTGAGCTGTTCGCGATGTTTGACACCGCGAAGGTAGAAATCAAGAAGGAGCATCAAGTGTTGATGGTTAGTAAAACCACTAGTTTTGAGAAGGGCAAGGGTGTGACGCCCCCAATTTCGTCTGTATGCTAAACATACATGCAATGCGTACGGACAAGATTAGGGACTCACTGATCAATATCACAACACAACTCTAGACACAAATTAAAGTCATGCAGCTCCATATTACAAGCCAGGGGCCTCGAGGGCTCGAATACAAAGCTCGACAAGCACGAGTCAGCGGAAGCAAATAATATGTGAGTACAGACATAAGGTAAACAAGTTTTGCCTTAAGAAGGCTAGCACAAACATAACAACGGATCTAAAGAGGCGAGGCCTCCTGCCTGGGAACCTCCTATCCCACTGCTGGTCGGGGCCCACCTCCATGTAGTAGTAGGCTCCTGCGGTCGTGTAGTAGTCGTCTCCGGCATACTCCATCTCCTGGGCTCCATTGTGTGAACGCAGAATCGTATCGAGGGGGAAAGAGAAAGCAAAGCAGCTGTGAGTACTCATCCAAAGTACTCGCAAGACTGACATCAGAACTATTCTAAGTATGCATCATTATCAAGGGGAGGGGTTAGATTTGGACTGACTACAGAAAGCAAGAATAGGGGGAAGGCCTAGTCCTATCGAAGGCTAGCATCTTCAGCATCTTGCAGCATTAGAAGAGAGTATATTGGTATCTCATATATATTCATATTATTGTAGCAGATTTTTAGTAAGTAACCACACTGTGGGGACCTCGACTCATAAATCGTGATCACCGAATGCACATGTACAGTGATCCCATAGATCAATGCTCACTGAACACACAGAAGCTGAATAACAAGAGTCTTACATCCACACTTAACGTCTTACACAAATAATGACCACGAAGGTCTTAGTCTTACATAGATAGGGACACATGGGCCAAACACTTAAAATAGAACAAGCAGCGGAAATCTTGGTAGAAAGCGTGAACCCATGCCATCTGCCTTAACCTACAGGCATTCTGACTAGGAAGCGTCCTAGTTCGCATGTTCGTCTCCAACGATCTCTTCAGCATACTCCTGTTCTTCCATGCTTAGCCAATTAAATACCCAGTGGCAAGCCAATGAGTACTTTGAATGTACTCGCAAGCAACCCAAGTTGTGGAACAAGGTAACATTGATGCATGGTATAGCACTAAGTAGGTAAGTTTGCAAGAAGCTAATTTTGTATGCAAATGACATGATCAAATAACTAGTAAGCATGCATCAACAGTTCATAGATGTCCATGTGAACAAGTTACAGATATCACCATAAGTAGGGGTAGAACATCTCACGTTCATTCATCATGCTAAGTCATTGGACTTAGTCCAATCCTCATGCTAAGTCATCGGACTTAGCTCATGTGACCTCTTGTCACCATCACATCCATACTCACACCAAATTTCACAAAAACATCCGGGCATAGTCTAAGAAGGACCTCCAACTGTCCATGACCACGGACGCGGCTATTCGAATAGTTTTACACTCTACAGAGGTTGCACACTTTACCCACAAGACTCGGGCAACTTCCGTGTCATCCACGACTCGCGGCATCTAACATACCCGAGGTAAGCACCCGAACAATGCCTTTCCCATGGTGATACTAAACAAAGAGTCCACTCTTTGGTGCCATCCCTCATGATATACATCACTCGTATCATCCATGAGGGCACGCAACGGTGTGCCCGGTGCATGTAAAGACAGCGCATGACCTTCCACTCTGGGACGACCCCGTCTCCACAGTGACCACTTCACTCTTGCCACTAGTAATGCAGGCTCCTTGCTAGTACCAATCGTAGTAATCAACGAAGCCCCGTCCCATAAGGGGTATCGTGGTTGCTCATGTAAGGTTGGGGTGGTCAGCAGACCTTAGAACTCTCCGTTTTTGAAAACACACACTCACTTGCTCCGGCATACCACTTCTTTTTCAAGTGGTTACCCAACTCATCATCATCTCCCTTTGGCATTAGTGGCACCCGACGGGGTTTTCGAAAGAGTCTTTGAAATCATTTCTCTCTTTCCATCATCATGCATAAGTCCCATCCCATTCGCGTAGCATCTAATAGCAACCTAACTACTCCCACCCGCACAACCCTCATAAGGGGTAGGGTCATGCACGATGCAAGTGTCAATGAAAAAGTACCGGAGGCATGCCACCGAAAGGGGAACAGCACAACACATGACCAAATATGATGAAAGTGAATTGCTATATGACATGCAATAAAATGGTTTCTTATCATGGTCGAAGGGTTGCTTGCCTGGCTCAACAAAGTCTCCGGGGTCTTCAAAGTCTTCGGGTCCAACTTCTTCGTCAACCGTGCAATCTATCGTTGCGAAATTAAGCGATAAAAATAAGTAATCACACAAAACAGACCACTCAAACTATTACCAAAAATGTCGACCTACTCTAATAAATACTACATGTCATACTAAAAATATTCTTCTAGAGTTTTCTTATGAAAAACATTTTAGAAATTAAATAACAGAGGCAAAAAGGTGCCCAAATATAGGTTTTAAAATAAACTAGTACTAAAACCATTTTCAAACATTTTTATAAATAGCACTATTAAATTCTATAGAATATTCTAATATTTTTGGTGTAAGAAATATTGTCATAGGATAAATATTTATTTCTGTGGGATTTTTGCAAAATCCACAAAAAAACAGAAAAGGAAAAAAAGAAGGAAAAAGGCCATGGGGACCTGGGCCAGAGGCGGCCAGAGGCTGGGCCGGCCCAGCTGGCCAGCTAGCCGGCCTAGCGCGCGGTCAGGTTCAAACCTGATGCGCGGGGCCCGGTTGCCAGTGACACGAGGGGGAGAGAGAGCACGGGAGAGAGGAAGGAGGCCGACAGGTGGGCCCCACCTATCGGGTCCTTCTCCCACCTCGGGACAGGGAGAGGAAGAGCTCACCGGCGGCAGCGCATGACACGATGGAGGCAGGCAAGAGCGGGGATGGGCTCAGGGTCGAGTCACCGGTCCAAGGGAGGTCAAAGGGAGACCGGAGGTGGCCGGAGTCGCCGGCGGGGAGATGGCCGCGGCGGAGGAGATTTGGGAGGGGGTCGCCGACATGGCTCCTAGAAGCAAACCGGTCGAGGAGGAAGGGGGAGGATGCAGGAGCTCACTAGGGGCTTGAAGGAGGAGAAAGGGAGTTCGGAGCAGGCCGGTAGCCCGAGATCGACGAAGCCCCGATGCGGTGGTGCCTCGGTCGATCCCGAGCATAGGGGGCCCGGGCGGTCTCTAGGGTGGCTTAGGGGGAATAGGGAGTGGAAGGAGGCCACGGAAAGGGAGAGGGGGTGCTCGGGCCTCCTTTAAATAGGCGAGGCGGAGGCAGGGGAGTGGCGAGCATGGGAGAGCTCGGGCGCCCGCCGTTGAGCCACGACACGGAAAGGAGGGGGCGACGGCAGGGCTGGGGGCCCACGGAAGATGCCCTGGAGAGCGCGGACAGGAAGAGGGGGGACGAGGGCGTCGTGCATGTGAGCGCGGCCATTGGCCGATTCGGGCGGTGCCGTGCGCGCGCAAGGGAGGAGAGGAGAGAGAGGGGAGAGAGGGGGCGTTACCCTGGCCTGTTGCGGACATCGAGGCGCGTCAACTGGCGCGAGGGGAAGGCCCGAGGCGGTCGGGTATGGGCAGGAGAGGGAGGTTAACCCTCTGGAGCGCGGCTGCGTTCTCCAGAGCGCGACTCTGGCCGGCATGATGAGGTTTTGGTGCGCTCTGACGCGTCTACTGATGTCCAGTGGCTGCGGAAGGGAGTAAACAATGGGAAAAGGGTGCATGGATGCTCTGGGTGGCCAGGAGTGAAAGAGAGAAGAGAGAAAGGAGAGAAAGATGTTGTCCAGGGGGTGCAAGTGGGGTTTTTGCCCCCCTCAATCATGGAGCTAGGCGTTGGTTTTTGTCCTGGAGGTGCTGGGGGTCTAGGTGGAGCTGTGGTACAAATTTGAGACCAAGGGGAAAAGTAGAAGGGGTGGAAACAGTTGCTTTTAGAAATGGCTAGAAGGTGTTAGCGTTGTGTTTGGGCTAGAAGATGGAGTTTTCTTGCCATGATATTTAATAGGGGCCAATGGTGATTAGAATTAGGCTTGATAACCAAGTTTGAGCTTGATTGAAGAAAGTTTACAATGTAACTTTGTGAAACCCTAGAAACCAATAGAATATGGTTTCTATAGATCCATTGATGCTAGGCCTTTACCCTTGATGCAACACTTAGTGTATCATCACTATTTGGCCATTAGAGCATGCCCACAAAGTTTGAGGCCAAGGAGGAACACTTCACAATGTAAAGTTGCTCAAACTTGATTCTGGACAGGAATGGTTTCGGAATGGTTTGATGAACCAAATCAACTTGGATTGAGATGAAACTTTGCAAGAGCATAAACTATGATTGTGTTGACTTGCTGAAATTTTCCTGGAATTTATTGAGAATATTTCTTATAGAAATATTTCAAAAGTTTGATCTGAACAGAAAGGGTTTTGAGGGGTTTTGCCCATGATTTGATCATGTCCTTGTGTTGAAACTCATATATATGGCAAGTATATGTCCACTGAGTTTCTCTAAATTTTCTCAAATATTTTCAAAGCATCTAAATAATTTTTCCCTAGGAAAAACCATTTCTAGCCTTAAGAAAAAGCCTTTAAATAAAATATAAAAATAATCTTTAAAAATAATATTTGGTGGTTTTGGGAAGTCATATATATATTAGGTTTGAAATAAAGCTTTTGGGAAGGAAGGATCCACCTAATTTGAGGACTTGTAGTGCAAACCTCATTTCAGGGGGTTTTGAAAACCTAATTTGAATAAATCATTTTTGGTTAAAACAATATTTGATACAAATAGTTTTGGGCACTATTAACATGTCATGATCATTGGGCAAGGGTTTTGGGACATGGAAGATGAATATGAAGTGGAACAGAACCTAGTAGTGCCATAAAACACAATCATCAAGTAAGCAAACAATATAGCAAACAAGCACAAGCACTTAGAAAAAGTTTTATTTGGCTCCAAATTTTATAAACCCAAACATAACAATGTGCTACAAGCATAGGGTGTGACACACACCCAGATTTTCTTCCTCGACTCCCTGCGAGGAAGCAATCCCAGAGCCAACATTTCAAATTAGAGTCACGATTGTAGTTGTATAAGGTCAAGGTACAACTCCAAATCGTCGTGTTATCGTGGACACGGCTATTCGAATAGATTATCATCACTGCAGGGGTGCACCACATATTCCCCACAGGCTTGAATCACCTCCGGTCAGACACACTTTTCTGGGTCATGCCCGGCCTCGGGATATCAAAACGTTGTCACCCCACCTAGACTCAACGAAGAGGCCAGCCCGCCGGTCTAAATCCTATGCGCGCAGGGGTCATGGGCCAATCGCCCTTTGCACTCCTACACGATGCAAACGCAGCCGAGGTCAGTCCTAGCACCCCTTATAACAAGCGCGACGTTGTTACAGACCACTCGGGCGCGCGCCACTCCATTGTTGACGTCCGAAGAGCTTCGGCTGATACAACGATGCTGAGTACCCATAACTTCTCCCACGTGAAGGTTAGTGTGTATTAAGGCCAACGACCTAACTCAGATCAAGTACCCAACCCATTAGCATCTTATTAGTGTGGGGCAAGCGTGAACCATAATGCAGTCCGTCGCCCTGCCAATAACCCTCGGGTGCCTTATCGGCGCACCCCACCAAGTCTTCGGATGCCTTATGGCGCACCCCACCAAATCTTTCTCACACGGGTACCCTTGGGGCCGACCCGTCACCAACATGTTTTTGTAACCAGGTCATAGTAACTGTGTGTATAAAACATCAAGGCAGGAAATGAGGATTCACCCTCAATGGTCCCCGCTCGATGTAACCAGGTCAAGGTGGACTTAGAGGAATCACCCTCGAGGATCCCACACTTGAGGGGTTGCATGACAGAGACATCGTTGAGAATGGTGAAGGAGGAATCACCCTCGATAACCATGACCAACTAGCTGCGCTACAGGGCTAGCATCATGAGTACTTCATGAGGTGTCACCCTCGGTACTCGATAGTAGCACTGCAGAGTCATAGAAATAAGGGTAGTGCGATGATGTGAGGGGACTGGCTTGTCGGTCGGTTGACCGAGTCGTCGAGTCATCGAGTCATCGGGTCATCGATGAAGAAGCAAGGGCAACTAGGACTAAGGGGTCACTGGGGATTCACTAACCAACCTATACTAAGCAGTTGGTATGATTGCAATGTATAGTAATAGTTCATCAAAAACAGGCTATGCATCAGAATATGAGCTAACTAATACAGTAGCAAAAATCTAATGCAAGAATAAGAGGGAAAGGAATAGGCGATATCGGAATGCTCAAGGGGGGTTGCTTGCCTTGCTGCTCTGTGGCAAAGGCATGATCGTCAGGCGCGTAGTCATACTCGGCAATAGCATCAGTCTCGGGGTTCTACCAGAGAGAAGAGGGGGGAAGAAACAATAAATCTAAAGCACAGATGCAACATGATGCATGACATGGGAATAGGTTTAGGCATGCACTAACGTAGTACTACACGTATCAGACGGAGCGGCAGAATATCTGACGATATTTCCCGGGTCCTTGGATTTATCGGACAGCTCATCCGGAGGGGAAAGTTCCATGTTCATCATGCTAGGAGCATGTGACAGATGAATGGACGGCGTATTTGGATTCGTGGGATTTTTCTCATCAACTTTCATACATAAATTATTTTCATCTGAGTTACGGTTTAAAAGATATGATTTTCTAAAGTTTTATAGATTTTCTCGAATTATTTTAGTTAAATAAATCAACATTATCCAGAATGGTGAATGATGATGTCATCATGACACCATCACTGCATCAGCAGTCAACTCTAGCTGACCAGAGTCAAACCTGACATGTGGGGGCCACATGTCATAGACTCAGGGTTATTCCAGTGTATTAATTAAACTAAACATGGTTAATTATGTAGTGGGGCCATATGTCATAGGGTCATTAAGCTAAAATAATTAAATTTAATTAATCTAATTAACTAATTTAGCTACTGACAGGGGTGGCCCACCTGTCATACACACAGGGGGGTTGGGGCCCCACCTGTCATGGACTGGCAGTGCCCGGTCAACACGGTTGACCTGGTCAATTGCTCAACTGGGATGCCCTGGCCCACTGGCAGGGACACTGGGGGTGGGCCCATCTCAGCCATGTCGGCAGCGGCCGGCGGCTCAACACTGGCGATGCCAAAACGCGGCGGAGGCATGGGAGGGGCTCGGGATTTGGCCACAGGGGTTCATTTGGCCCGCGTGGGGGCGCGTTCGAACGAGCGCGCAACGCCGCATCTAGTGGTGGCCACGGCGTTGCCAGAGTTGGTCGGAAATGGCATCGACGACGAGTGGACGCGGCAGCGTGTACGGGAGCTCAACAAAATGACGCTACTGCGTGCAACAGCTCGCATGGATGGGCTAAGCGGACTCTGTGTTGCGGTGAGTACAATGTGCACGAGCCCGAAGCCATTTCGTCGCCGGAGCCACACCGGCGACAAGCTCGGGCGGAGTGGCGTTCGGGCACATCGGGGAGGGGGAGATACGTCGGCCGAAAGGGCCGAAGAGGAGAGGGGAAAGGAGCAGGAGCTCACAGCGGTCCTACAGGTGTGCAAAGCGTGCTCGGGGAGGGATCGAGGGGGGTGGAGTCGACGATGGCGTGCGACGGCGATCCGAGGAAGAAGGGGCTCCGGGTCGTCGGTGCAGGGGCTTCGGGGCTCGTGCGTGTGGTCGAGGAGGATGGGGTGGTCATGGCGGGGCTCATGGGCGCGATCTCAGGTGGTGGGGAGGCCACAAAGCGCGTGGGCGACAGCGGTCATGGCGACGGCGGCGCGGGCTCGAACGGAGGAAGAACAACGAGCAAGAGAGGGAGGGGTAGGTGAGATCTAGGGCTCGGGGGGTAGGTGGGGTGGTCGTGGTGGTGGTCTTATCCCCTCGCCGACGGCGGCGAGCGGGTGCTGTGGCGACGGAGCCCTGTAGCGACCGAGCGGTCGCTACAAGAGGAAGAGGACGATGCGCGGGGGGTGGGCTGGTTGGGTTTGGTCGGTTGGGGCCGTCCCAGTGAGGAAGGGGGGTTTCCCTTTTTTTCTCTTTTTTTATTTTCGCACCTTCTATTCTTTTTAACTCTAGCCATATTTCTCCACAACAAAATGGTGTCACTGGGTCCAAATAATATCTTGCAATATTATGCATGGCCACACACACTTCGGAGAATTTTGGGATCTGTTTGCAATTTCAAAATGAATTTAAGAGCACTTTAAATTGCCTTTTGGTGCTGTTCTTGATGGTGGGGTCCACACCAGGTTGAGGGTGATGTTGTTTTCCTTAACAACATTAGTTTTCAGATTTTTAACAAGTATGCAACATTTCTCTCATGTTGTTTGCAAATTTTATTTTATCACATAAAATTCCATGGGCTTTAGAAGTGGAATTTGAATTGAGCTTTCATTTAAGAGTGATCACACATGGATTAGTAAAAGCATTAGCATAATCCTGGCCATCACTGTAGCTTAATTACAATGATCACTGTAGCAGAAATCCAGGGTGTCACAATTTTCCCCTACTAACAAGAATTCTCGTCCCGAGAATTAAGAAGTAGATGGAAAGAGCCCAGGGTATTCGGAATGAAGATGATCTTCGTGTTCCCAAGTGGCCTCATCTTCAGAATGATTTGCCCACTACACTTTGAAGAACTTGGTAACCTTCTGACGAGTCTGATGTTCGGTTTCATCAAGAATGCGGACTGGTTGTTCTTCATAAGAAAGGTCTTGTTGCAGTTCAAGCATATCATGCTCCACTGCTCGGATAGGGTCCTTGAAGCAGCGACGAAGTTGTGACACATGGAACACATCGTGAACCTGAGAAAGGTTTGGCGGTAGTTCCAGTTGATATGCCACCTTTCCACGCCTTTCGAGAATAGTGAAAGGACCAATATATCGAGGAGCCAGCTTGCCCTTGATCCCGAAATGGTGTGTACCTCTCATTGGCGTGACTCGAAGATAAGCCTTTTCACCAGGTTGATAGACCATATCTTTGTGATGACGGTCATACTAACTCTTCTAACGAGACTGAGCAGCCTTCAAATTCGCATGAATAATGCGGACTTGATCTTCGGCAAGTTGGATAATATCCGGACCGATAAGTATACGCTCCCAGTTTCTGACCAATTCAGAGGAGTCCGACACTTACGTCCATATAACACTTCAAAAGGAGCCATCTTCAGACTAGCTTGATAGCTATTGTTGTAGGAGAACTCAGCATACGGAAGAGATTCCTCCCATTTCTTGCCAAAAGAAATGACACAAGCTCGAAGCATGTCCTCGAGAATCTGATTGACTCTTTCAACTTGTCCTTGGGATGGAGGGTGAAAAGCGGTGTTGAATAACAAATGAGTTCCCATAGGTTCCTGGAAACTTGCCCAGAATCTTGAAGTGAATAAACTGCCACGGTCTGAACTAATCACCAATGGAATACCATGGAGTGAAACAACTCTGGACATGTAAAGATCTGCTAGCTGACTAGCAGTAATAGTTTCCTTGATAGCCAGGAAATGTGCAACTTTGGACAACCGGTCACTAATGACAAGAATAGCATCATTACCCTTCTACGACATGGGAAAACCAGTGACGAAGTCCATTTCAACATGATCCCATTTCCATTCAGGAATAGTAATAGGTTGCAGAGTTCCAGGAGGCTTCTGATGTTCTGCTTTGATACGACGGCAAGTGTCGCATTCTAAAACATAGAGAGCAATGTCTTGTTTCATATTTGACCACCAGAACCTTTGACGGATGTCACGGTACATCTTGGTACTACCCGAATGAATAGACAATGGAGTGTCATGTGCTTCCTTCATGACATCCTGAGTCATATCCTGTTTTTTCTCCTTACTCGGTACCACTAGGCGGCCTTTGAAGTATAAAGTGCCATCCTCATCCACGGTGAAGAATGGGGGTTTACCTTCTGCGAGAACGTGTTTAATCCTTTGGACTTCATCATCACACTTATGGATCCACTTGATGACGACCACAAGATCTGGTTTAGCAACCAGGGTATTAAGAGAACCCTGGGAAACAACATGGAGATTCATTTTGTAGGGCCCTTCAGGAGGGGGAGCGAGATAACCCTAAGGAACAATATGGAGGTTCAGCTTGCGAAATTCATTTTGAAGAAGGGGGTGAACCTTGTGATCCTGAAGGTGGTTGCAGTATGACTTGTGGCTCAAAGCATCATCCATTACATTAGCCTTGCCAGGTATATAAGAATTTCCCACGTTGTAATCTGCTATGCGCTCCATCCATCTCTGTTGACGGAGATTCAAATCTGGCTAAGTAAATAAGTACTTAAGACTTTGGTGATCAGTATAGATCTCGCATCGATTACCAACAAGATATTGCCGCCACTCTTTTAGTGCATGGATTACTGCAGCAAGTTCAAGGTCATGAACGGGGTAGTTTTCTTCATGAGGACGCAACTGACGAGATGCACAAGCAACCACTTTGCGTTCTTGCATTAGGACACAGCCTATTCCCTGACGTGAATCGTCACAATAAATGACAAAGTCCTTACGAGTATCTGGAGGAGCAAGCACTGGAGCAAACGTCAATTTGTCTTTAAGTGTCTGAAAGCTTTCCTGATATTTTTCTGTCCACTCATATTTAACACCTTTGTGAAGCAGATTGGTTAAGGGCTTTGCAATCTTGGTGAAGTTCTCGACAAATCGACAGCAATAGCTGGCGAGTCCGAGAAAACTTCTGACTTGCTTAACATTCTTTGGGGGAGTCCAGTCAAGAATATCTTGAACTCGTTCAGGGTTAACCGCAATACCATCCTTGGATATCACATGACCAAGGTAGGTTACTTCGTCCATCCAGAACTCACACCTGAAATACTTGGCATATAGAGAAATTTGAGGCACCAGCATGTTGATCATACAAATCATTGATCCGAGGAAGTGGGTATTTGTTCTGAATTGTAGCTTGGTTGATTGGTCGATAATCCTGGACCAGACGGTTTGTCCCATCCTTCTTCTTAACAAAGAGAGAAGGTGCTCCCCAAGTAGAGGAACTTGGACAAATGAAACCCGGCTGTAGCGAATTGTCAATTTCTTGCTTAAGTTCAAGGAGTTCATGTGATGGCATCTTATACGGACGCTTGGCTATAGGAGTGGTGCCAGGTACCAAGTCGATGACAAACTCGACAGCTCTAGCAGGGGGAATCCCTGGGAGTTCTTCCGGAAAAACATCTTGGAAATCCTGGACAACTGGAATGTTTTCAATCCCCTCAAGAGGTGACTCATTTAATGCATTCATGGCATATAGCCTGGCTTCAGCATCTCGAACAAGAAGAGCATGGTAACTGACTATCTCACTCGAAGGATGCAAAAGGTAGACAGTTTTGGTGGCACAAACGACCGAAGCAGTGTGTGCTTTAAGCCAATCCATTCCGAGTATAAGGTCGATCTTGGAAGACCTCAATACTATGGGGGAAGCATGGAATTCTAGTCCTTCTATTTCAATGGGGACATCTGGACAAAACATGAAGGTTTGACATTGGCCAACGAGGGTGTTTACCACTATTGGAACGTTCATGTCCTCGTACTTAATGCCATGCATGTATGCAAAATCTTCAGACATAAAAGAATGCGATGATCTTGTATCAAACAATATAGAAGTTGGTACTGAGTTGATGAGAAGAGTACCCATCACAGTAGCAGGCTGGTCTTGAGCTTCATTCAGTTCAGCATTATTAGCATGAGCACGACCCTGAGCAGGTGTGGCATTGTTGTTGCGGGGCTGGTTGGAAGGTGGTGAAAGTTGATTCTGATTCTGCCTGCAGTCTCTAGCACGGTGTCCTGGATGACTACACTTGAAACACAGCCCATCCTCAGGATGAGAAGGGGGAACAGGGGCTCGTGGTGGTGGAGCTGGGAGCCTCAGCTGCCTAGTTGGGGGTGGAGGCAGACGAGGTGCAGCATAGGACGGCCTTGGAGCAGGAGCAGGTGCATGGTACATGTTCTGGGGAATCCAGATCTTGCGCTTCTGACTTGCTGAGCCCGAAGATGAGCCCATGTCACGGTTGTGCTTGCTGTTGTCCTTGTAGTCCTATAGACCTGTTTCCACTATAATGGACTTGTTCACCAAGGTGGCAAAGTTGTCAAAGTCCTGAATAAGGAGTGCCAGTTTGATATCAGGGTGGAGGCCTTCACGAAACTTCTCCTTCCTATGAGCATCAGTTGCAACATCTTCTTCAGCATAGCAAGACAAGTCCAGAAATTCCCGCTGATAAGCATCCACAGTCTTGTTGCCCTGGACGAGATTGCGGAACTCACGCTTCTTATTGTCCATCATTCCCTGAGGAATATGGCGAGCACAGAATGCAGCTTGGAACTCCGGCCAGGTGATGGTTGTTCCAACAGCCTATGAGTGCTTGTGACTGTCCCACCATTGAGCAACGGGACCCTTCAGAAAGTACAAGGCAAAGGTGACATAGATAGCCTCTGGGGCGCCTAAAGATTCCGGCTCATAAGTGATGTCACGGAGCCAGTCATCTGCATCAAGCAGCTGAGTTGAGCTGCGGCAGGGTTGAGTTGCATGAAGTCTTGCAGAGTCATTGGCGTTGGCTGTTGATTCATATTCGGCCTTGGGAATTGGTCCATAAGCCCTTGCATAAATTGGCGATTCAGTTCAAACTGCTACATCATACCAGCCATGTATTCAGGTGGCGGTGGGTGGTCAGCCGCACCACGACCACGACCAGCTGTCCTAACCATTATGTCGAAACAATTTAACAGTGGTATTTTAGCATTGGGTATTGCAAAGACAATGAGTTATTTATGAAGTAAATTGCTCAATGAAGGAAGTGCAATAGATACGACATAGTAGTTCGAATTCAACATACAGATCCATACTTAGGTCTATTACAAACCATAAGTTTGTTATAACATAGACAATAGGTCCGGCATGAAATTAACCTAAACAACTAGGCGGCACATAGGCACGCGGTACAGGGATACAACTACAGACATAACAAAATGCTACATCAATGTTGGGGACAACGAAAGAACCCACGGAACTGCAGATGACCCTGAATGTTGAACCTGGTGGCAGGGTTCTGCATCCCATGCACACTCTGATGTAGACACTGCATATTAAGTGGGAGTGTAGGTCCACGTGCCGGAACACGACCTCCAATATCAGGCCACTCAAGACCTGGAGGAAACGCAGTCCGAGGTGGGTAAAGGATGTACTCCGGATGTATCCCCGCGGTGACTGCTGACAACAAATGCCCCAAAGCCCGATCAAGATGGGCACGGGTGGCGTATAGCTCGACGTTAAGAGCACTGACAGTGCAATCCAATGCCTCGGTATAATAAACCAGAACCTGTGGGTCATAACAACGACTCACGTAGGGGGTGCAGACAGCAGTGTAGGATTGGTCGTTGCGCTGCCCTGTGAAAGGGGTCAAGACCTCAGCGTCGGCGGCAGTATGAACTCTAGCAGGAACATACGGAATGTATATGTATGCCGTCTCCTCCAAACAAGAGTTCTCTGCATGGAGTCGAACAATAGCAGCATAAGCAGCATCCTGTATGGCCATCTCGACAGTCACTCCAATGCCACGGAAGGTGTGCAGCTTAGCGATGGAGAGGTCCTGTCGATCCCAGATAACCATCACAGCCTCATATTGTTCCTGGTTGAACTCGCGGTAGTCCTCGTAAATAGTGTACTCGGGGTACCAGCGATATCCCAGCTTCTTCAAGAGGCCGGCCAGAATGGCCGGGAACCCAGTCGTATCGTGCGCGAAGGTCAGGCGAATGATCTGCCTACCAGGACACATCAGTAACAAGGAGATTTAAGATGTCAAACAATAGTGTGTGCATTATGACTTCAAAAGAAACAATTGTCGACGAAACAAATCTCCGGTGGATGTGATCACGAGAACCTAATGTTAGAGTTAGCAAAATCTTTAACCCGAAAGAGGAGAGAGATCAGAACCCAGAGTATAGACGAGGAATAAAAGATCCTAATACCACCCGATTGAGATGTGGCCCGTAAGCCACACAACAATGTTAGTAAAAGTGTTTCAAGTACTAGACTCAACTTCGGCCAGGGAGTTCGAAAGGGGGCTACCTATAGGCAGTCGGCTCTGATACCAACTTGTGACACCCCAATTTTGTCTGTACGCTAAACATACACGCAATGTGTACGGCCAAGATTAGGGACTCACTGATCAATATCACAACACAACTCTAGACACAAATTAAAGTCATACAGCTCCATATTAAAAGCCAGGGGCCTCGAGGGCTTGAATACAAAGCTCGACAAGCACGAGTAAGTGGAAGCAAATAATATCTGATTACAGACATAAGTTAAACAAGTTTTGCCTTAAGAAGGCTAGCACAAACATAACAACAGATAGAAAGAGGTGAGGCCTCCTGCCTGGGAACCAACTATCCTACTGCTGGTCGGGGGCCACCTCCATGTAGTAGTAGGCTCCTGTGATGGTGTAGTAGTCGTCTTCGACATACTCTATCTCCTGGCCTCCATCGTCTAAATGCAGAATCGTAATGAGGGGGAAAGAGAAAGCAAAGTAGCGGTGAGTACTCATCCAAAGGACTCGCAAGACTAACATCAGAACTATTCTAAGTATGCATCATTATCAAGGGGAGGGGTTAGATCTGGACTGACTGCAGAAAGCAAGAATAGGGGGAGGCCTAGTCCTATTGAAGGCTAGCATCTTCAGCATCTTGCGGCATTAGAAGAGAGTAGATTGGTACCTCATATCTAGTCATATTATTGTAGCGGATTTTTATTAAGTAACCACGCCCGGAGATTCTTCCTTGACTCCCTGCGAGGAAGCAATCCCGGAGCCAACATTTCAAATTAGAGTCACAATTGTAGTTGTATAAGGTCAAGGTACAACTCCAAATCGTCCTGTTACCATGGACACGGCAATTCGAATAGATTATCATCTCTGCAGGGGTGCACCACATATTCCCCGCACGCTTGAATCACCTCCGGTCGGACACACTTTTTTGGGTCATGCCCGACCACGGGATATCAAAACGTCGTCGCCCCACCTAGACTCAAAGAAGAGGCCAGCCCACCGGTCTAAATCTTATGCGCATGGGGGTCATGGGCTAATCGCCCTTTGCACTCCTACACGATGCCAACGTGGCCGAGGTCAGTCCTAGCACCCCTTATAACAAGTGGTATGCCTTTGCGGACCACTCGGGCACGCGCCACTCCATTGCTGACGTCTGAAGAGCTTCGTGTGATACAACGACGTTGAGTACCCATAACTTCAACCACGTGAAGGTTAGTGCGTATTAAAACCAATGACCTAACTCATATCAAGTACCCAACCCATTAGCATCTTATTAGTGCGGGCAAGCGCGAACCATAATGCAGTCCGTCGCCCCGCCAATAACCCTCGGGTGCCTTATCGGCTCACCCCACCAAGTCTTCGGATGCCTTACGGCGCATCCCACCAAATCTTTCTCACACGGGTACCCTTGGGGCCAACCCGTCACCAACATGTTTCTGTAACCAGGTCATAGTAACTATATGTATAAAACATCAAGGCAGGAAATGAGGAACCACCCTCAATGGTCCCCGCTCGATGTAACCAGGTCAAGGTGGACTTAGAGGAATCACCCTCAAGGGTCCCACACTTGAGGGGTTGCACGACAGAGACACCATCGGGAATGGTGAAGGAGGAATCACCCTCGATAACCATGACCGACTAGCTGCGCTATAGGGCTAGCATCATGAGTACTTCACAAGGTGTCACCCTTGGTACTCGATAGTAGCACTTTAGAGTCATACAAATAAGGGTAGTGCGGTGATGTGAGGGGCCTGGCTTGTCGGACAGTTGACCGAGTCTTTAAGTCGTCGAGTCATCGAGTCGTCGAGTCATCGGGTCATCGATGAAGAAGTAGGGGCAACTAGGACTAAGGGGTCATTAGAGATTCACTAACCAACCTATACTAAGCAGTTGGTATGATTGCAATGTATAGTAGTAGTTCATCAAAAACAGGCTATGCATCAGAATAAGAGCTAACTAATACAGTAGAAAAAATCTAATGCAAGAATAAGAGGGAAAGGAATAGGCGATATCGGAATGCTCAAGGGGGGTCCTTGCCTTGCTGCTCTGTGGCAAAGGCCTGATCGTCAGGCGCGTAGTCGTACCCGGCAACAGCGTCAGTCTTAGGGTCTACCAGATAGAAGAGGGGGGAAGAAACAATAAATATAAAGCATAGATGCAACACGATGCGTGACATGGGAATATGCAGGTTTAGGCATGCACTAACGTAGTACTACACATATCAAACGGAGCGGGAGAATATCTGACGATATTTCTCAGGTCCTTGGATTTATTGGATAGCTGATCCATAGGGGAAAGTTCCATGTTAATCATGCTAGGAGCATGTGACAGATGAACAAATGGCGTATTTGGATTCGTGGGATTTTTCTCATCAACTTTCATATGTAAATTATTTTCATCTGAGTTACATTTTAAAGATATGATTTTCTAATGTTTTATAGATTTTCTGGAATTATTTTAATTAAATAAATCAACATTATCCAGAACGGTGAATGATGATGTCAGCATGACATCATCACTACATCAGCAGTCAACTCTAGCTGACCAGAGTCAAACCTGACATGTGGGGGCCACATGTCTTAGACTCAGGATTATCCCAATGTATTAATTAAACTAAACAAGGTTAATTATCTAGTGGGGGCCATTTGTCATAGGGTCATTAAGCTAAAATAATTAATTTTAGTTAATCTAATTAACTAATTTAGCTACTGACAGGGGTGGCCCACCTGTCATACACACAGGGGGTTGGGGCCCCACCTATCATGGACTGGCAGTGCCTAGTCAGCACGGTTGACCTGGTCAACTGCTTAACTGGGATGCCCTCGCCCACTGGCAGGGACACTTGGGGTGGCCCCATCCCAGCCACGGCGGCGACGGCCGGTGGCTCAATGCCGGTGACACCAAAACGCGGCGGAGGCATGAGAGGGGCTCGGGATTTGGCCACAGGGGTTCATTTGGCCCGCGCGGGGACACGTTCGAACGAGCATGCAACGCCGCATCTAGTGGTGGCCTCGGCGTTGCCGGAGTTGGTCGAAAATGGCGCCGGCGACGAGCGGAGGCGGCGGCGTGTACGGGAGCTCAACGAAAATGACGCTACGACGTGCAACAGCTCGCATGGATGGGCTAGGCGGGCTCTATGCGTTCTGGTGAGTACAATGCGCACGAGCCCGAAGCCATTTGGTCGCTGGAGCCACACCGGCGATGAGCTCGGGCAGAGCGACATTCGGGCACGTCGAGGAGGGGGAGCTACAGCGACAGAAAGGACCGGAGAGGAGAGGTGAAACGAGTAGGAGCTCACAGCGGTCCTGCAGGTGCACAAAGCGTGCTCGGGGAGGGCTCGAGGGGGCCGGAGTCGATGACGGCATGCGGCGGCAATCGGAGGAAGAAGGGGCTCCAGGTCGTCGGTGCAGGGGCTCCAGGGCTCGTGCGTGTGGTCGAGGAGGATGGGGCGGTCGTGGCGGGGCTCGTGGGC
This sequence comes from Hordeum marinum, assembly GCA_022496015.1. Classification (NCBI taxonomy): domain Eukaryota; kingdom Viridiplantae; phylum Streptophyta; class Magnoliopsida; order Poales; family Poaceae; genus Hordeum; species Hordeum marinum. The sequence goes on along the minus strand of CM039678.1, from coordinate 178,601,368 downwards.
GCAATCAGTGGTGGCGGGGAGGCCGCAGAGTGCGTCAGTAACGGCGGTCATGGCAACGGCGGCGCGGGCTCGAGCACGGGAAGAACAACAAGCGAGAGAGGGAGGGAGGAGGTGAGATCTAGGGATCGGGGGCTAGGTGAGGTGGCCATGGTGGCGGTCTTATCCCCTCGCCGACGGCGGCGAGCTGGTGCAGCGGCGTCGGAGTCGTGTAGCGACCAGGCGGTCGCTACAGGAGGAAGAGGACGATGCACACGGGGGGGGGGCTGGTTGGGTTGGGCCGGTTGGGGCCGGCCCAGTGGGGAAAGGGGGTTTCCCCCTTTTTTGTTTTTTGTTTTTTTAGTTTCACACTTCTATTCCTTTTAACTCTGGCCATATTTCTCCATAGCAAAATGGTGTCACTGGGTCCAAATAATATCTTGCAATATTATGCATGGCCACACACACTTTGGAGAATTTTGGGATATGTTTGCAATTTCAAAATGAATTTAAGAGCACTTTAAATTGCCTTTTGTTGCTGTTCTTGATGGTGGGGTCCACACCAGGTTGAGGGTGATGTTGTTTTCCTTAACAACATTAGTTTTGAGATTTTTAACAAGTGTGCAACATTTCTCTCATGTTGTTTGCAAATTTTATTTTATCACATAAAATTCCATGGGCTTTAGAAGTGGAATTTGAATTGAGCTTTCGTTTTAGAGTGATCACACATGGATTAGTAAAAGCATTAGCATAATCCTGGCCATCACTGTAGCTTAATTACAATGATCACTGTAGCAGAAATCTAGGGTGTGACAAAGGGCAAGGAGGGAAACTTCATGGATGGCTAGTCAGTTGCTGCTCCAGTGAAGCAACCCAAAGTTGAACCCAAACCCAAGACCAAGTGCTTGTATTATGCGGAGAGTGGTCGCTGAAGCGGAAGAACCCTAGATACTTGGTAGATAAGAAGGCTCGCAACGTCAGCAGAAGAATATTTGATATACGTGTTATTGATGTGTACCTTTCTAGTACTCCTAGTAGCACCTGGGTATTGGATACCAGTTCGGTTGCTGAATGTTAGTATCTCGAAATAAAAGCTACGGAATAAACGGAGACTAGCTAAGTGTGAGGTGACGATGTGTGTTGGAAATGTTTCCAAGGTTGATGTGATCAACATCGCACGCTCTCTCTACCTTCGGGATTAGTGACAAACCTAAATAAATGTTATTTGGTGTTTGCATTAAGCATGAACATGATTAGATCGTGTTTATTGCAACACGATTATTCATGTAAGTGAGAGAATAATGGTTATTCTGTTTCCATGAATAATACCTTCAATGGTCATGCACCCAATGAGAATGGTTTGTTGAATCTTGATCGTAGTAATACACATGTTCATAATATTGATGCCAAAAGATGCAAAGTTAATAATGATAGCACCACATACCTGTGGCACTGCCGCTAAATGTCATATTGGTATAAATCGCATGAAGAAACTCCATGCCGATGGATCTTTGGACTCATTCGGTTTCGAATCGGTTGAGAAATGCGGACCATGCCTCTTGGGCAAGATGACTAAAGATCCCGTTTTCAGCATGATGGAGCGGGCTAGTAACTTATTGGAAATAATACATGTTGATGTATGCGATCCAATGAGTGTTGTAGCATGTAGTGGATATCGTTATTTTTCTTACCTTCACTAATAATTTGAGTATATATGAGTATATTTGCTTAATGAAACACAAGTCTGGAACGTTTCAAAAGTTCAGACAAATCCAGAGTGAAGTTTAAGATTATCGTGACAAGAAGATAAAATTGTCTATGATATGATCGTGGAGGTGAATATCTGAGTTGCGAGTTTGGCATACAACTTTAGACAATGTGAAAGTTGTTTCACAACTCATGCCACCTCGAACACCATGGTGTGATGGTGTGTTCGAACATCATAGTCATGCTCTATTGGATATGGTGCGTACTATGATGTCTCTTGTCGTTTTGCCACTATAGTTTGGGGGTTATGCATTAGAGACAACTACATTCACTTTAAATAGGGCAGCATCTAAATCCGTTGAGATGAGACTGTATGAATTATGGTTTGATAGAAACCTAAGATGCCATTTCTTAATGTTTGGGGCTGCGACGCTTATGTGAAAAAAGGTTTTCACCTAATGAGATCAAACCCAAAGTGGACAAATGCATCTTCATGGAATACCATAAGAACAGTTGGGTATACCTTCTATCTCAGATCCGAGCACAAACTGCTTGTTGCTAAAACGGGTCCTCTCTCGAGAAAGAGTTTCTCGAGAAAGAGTTTCTCTCGAAAGAATTGAGTGGGAGGAAGATAGAACTTGATGAGGTTGTTGAACCTTTGTTTCGGCCATAGACTAGCGCAGCGCGGAAAGATATTTCTATGGAGCCTACGTCAGTTGAAGAGGAAGTTAATGATGATGATCATGAAGCTTCGAATCAAGTTACTATCGAACCTCGTAGGTTGGCAAGGATGCGTACTACTCTTGAGTGGTATGACAACCCTGTCTTAAAGGTCATGTTATTGGACAATGATGAACCTACGGACTATGGTGAAGCGATGATGGGCCCGGATTCCTACAAATGGATAAAGGCCATGAAATCCGAGAAAGCATCCATGTATGAAAACCAAGTATAGACTTTGGTAGACTTGCTCGTTGGACGGCAGGTCGTTGAGTACAAATGGACCTTTAAAATGAAGACAGACGCTGATGGTAAATGCCACCATTTATAAGGCTCGACTTGTCGCAAAGAAGTTTCCGACGAGTTCAAGGAGTTGACTGCGATGAGACTTTCTTACTCGTAGCGATGTTAAAGTCTATTGGAAATATGTTAGCAGTTGCTGCATTTTTCAATTATGAAATATGGCAGATGGATGTCAAAACATCGTTTCCTTAACGGTTTACTTGAGGAAAGGTTGTATGTGATACAATCCGAAGGTTTTGTCAGTCCTAAGGATGCTAAAAGGTGTGCGAGCTCCAGCAATCCTTCTATGGGCTGGAGCAAGCATCTCAGAGTTGGAATATATGCTTTGATGAGGTGATCAAAGTTTTTCAGTCTATAAAAAATTTATGAGAAACTTGTATTTACAATAAAGTGAGTGGGAGCACTATAGAATTTCTGATAAGCATATGTGGATGACATATTGTTGATCGGAAATGATGTAGAATTTCTGGAAAGCATAAAGGATTGTTTTAAAAGAGTTTTCAAAGAAAGACCTAGATAAAGCTATTTAATTGTTGGGCATCAAGATCTATAGAGATAGATCAAGACGCGTGATGATACTTTCAATGAGTACATACCTTGACAAGATTTTGAAAGAGTTCAAAATGGACCAGTCAAAGAAAGAGTTCTTGCCTGATTTCTAAAGTGTGAAGTTGAGTGAGACTCAAAGCTCGACCACAGCAGAACAAAGAGAAAGGACGAAGGTCGTCCCCTGTGCCTTATCCATAGGCTCTGTATAGTATGACATGCTGTGTACCGCACATGTGTGTGCCTTGCCATGAGTCCATCAAGGGGTACAAAAGTGATCCAAGAGTGGATCACTGGACAGCGGTCAAAATTATCCTTAGTAACTAGAGGACTAAGGAGATGTTTCTCAATTATGGAGGTGATAAAGAGTTCGTCGTAAAGAGTTACGTCGATGCAAGCTTTAACACCAATCTAGATGACTCTTAGTAGCAATCCGAATACGTATAGTGGAGCAGCCATTTGGAATAGTTCCAAGTGCAACGTGGTAGCCTTATTTATAGTATGACATAGAGATTTGCAAAGGACACACGAATTTGAATCACAAACCCGTTGACTAAAAGACCTCTCTCACATGCAAAGCATGATCGAGCTAGTTGGAAATATGCCAGAACTCATTAGGTGTTAGATTCATAATAATGCGAATCACATGGTGATGTGAACCAGTTATTGACTCTAGTGCAAGTGGGAGACTGTTGGAAATATGCCCTAGAGGCAATAATAAATTAGTTATTATCATATTTCCTTGTTCATGATAATTGTTTATTATCCATGCTAGAATTGTATTGATCGGAAACTTAGATACATGTGTGGATACATAGACAACACCATGTCCCTAGTATGCCTCTAATAGACTAGCTCATTGATCAAATATGGTCAAGGTTTTCTAGCCATAGACATGAGATGTCATTTGATAACGTGATCACATCATTAGGAGAATGATGTGATGGAAAAGACCTAGCCTATAAACAAAGCATATGATCGTGTCAGTTTATTGCTATAGTTTTCTGCATGTCAAGTATCCGTTCCTATGACCATGAGACCATGCAACTCACTGACACTGGAGGAGTACCTTGTGTGTATCAAACATCGCAACGTAACTGGATGACTATAAAGGTGCTCTACAGGTATCTCCGAGGGTGTCTATTGAGTTGGCATGGATCAAGACTGGGATTTGTTACTCCGTGTGACGCAGAGGTATCTCAAGGCCCACTCGGTAATACAACATCACAACAAGCCTTGCAAGCAACATGACTAAGTGTTAGCCACGGGATCTTGTATTACGGAAATAGTAAAGAGACTTGCCGGTAACGAGATTGAACTAGGTATACAGATACCGACGATCGAATCTCGGGCAAGTAACATACCGAAGAACAAAGGGAACTGCATACGGGATTAACTGAATCCTTGACATAGAGGTTCAACCGATAAAGATCTTCGTAGAATATGTAGGAACAAATATGGGCATCCAGGTCCCGCTATTGGTTATTGACCGTAGAGGTGTCTCGGTCATGTCTACATAGTTCTCGAACCCGCGGGGTCTACACACTTAAGGTTTGGCGACGTCTCGGTAGTATAGAGTTATATATGGTGGTGACCTAAGGTTGTTCGGGGTCCTGTATGAGATCCTGGACGTCACGAGGAGCTCTGGAATGGTCCGGAGGTAAATACCGATACATAGGAAGTCCATATTTGTTCATCGGAAAAGTTTCAGGCTCATCGGTAGTGTACCGGGAGTGTCGGGAGGGTACCGGTGAACCATCGGGAGGGGTGTCATGCCCTGAGGGGCCTCATGGGCTGTGGGAGGAGACAAACCATCCCCTAGTGGGCTGTCCGAAGCCTCCACTAAAGCCCTGAGGTTTGGGAAGGAAAAAATCCAAAGGTGGAGAGGTGGAAAGAGTTTCCAAGTGGAAAGAGTTTCCAAGTGGAAAGGAGGAATCCTGCTCCTAATAGGATTGGAGTAGGACTCCTCCACCTCCAATTTCAGCCAACTCTTGAGGGTTTTAGGCTACTTCCTACCCTCCCTACCTCCTATATATACTAGAGGATTTAGAGGGGAAAGCTAACCCTAATTGCCACGTGCTCCCTCTACTTCCTCTAGATCGTTTTCTCCTCTAGTCTAATTTTGACGGTGCTTAGGCGAAGCCATGCCGGAATAGTTCCACCACCATCGCCTCCATGTCGTCGTGCTGTCGGAGAACTCATCTACCTCTCCGCTCCCTCTTTCTGGATCAAGAAGGCGGAGATCGTCATCGAGTTGTACGTGTGCTGAACGCGGAGGCGCCGTCCATTCGGCGCTAGATCGGAAGGACCGTTATCAGGATCGCGAGACAGTTCGTGATTTGATCGCGGGATAGATCGTGATGGGATCGCGAGACGGTTCGTGATTGGATCGTGGGCTAGATCGTGATTGGATCATGAGACGCTCGGAGATTTGGATCGCGAAGACGTTCAACTACATCAACCGCGTTTTTTAACGCTTCCCGCTTAGCGATCTACAAGGGTATGTAGATCCACTCTCCCTCTCATAGATGCTCATCACCATGGATAGATCTTGTGTGTGCGTAGGAAAATTTTTGTTTCTCATGCAACATTTCCCATCAAAAAGGTGTGAAACAATTGCTTGACTTGTCATCGGGGTTGTGCATGATATAAATACTTTGTGTGAGGAAGATGGAGCTTAGCCAGACTATATGATTTTGTGGGGGTAACTTTCTTTTGTCATTATATTTTGAAGAGACACAATTGCTTTGTTAATATGCTTGAAATATTATTGTTTTTATGTCAATACTAAGCTTTTGTTTTGAGTCTTGTGGATCTGAACATTCATGCCACAATAAAGGATATTACATGGATATATGTGTTAGGTAGAATGCCACATCAAAAATTCTGTTTTTATCATTTACCTACTCAAGGACGAGCAGGAATTAAGCTTGGGGATGCTTATACGTATCCAACGTATCTATAATTTTTTATTGTTCCATGCTATTATATTATCTGTTTTGGATGTTTTATATGCACTAATATGCTAATTTATATTATTTTTGGGACTAACCTATTAACCTAGAACCTAGTGCCAGTTTCGGTTTTTTCCTTGTTTTTGAGTATTGTAGATAAGGAACATTAAACGGAGTCCAAACGGAATAAAATCTTCGTGATGATTTTTCTTGGATCAGAAGACATCTACGAGACTTGGAGAGGAAGGCAGGCAACCTGCCAGGAGGTCACAAGCCACCCTGGCGCGGCCAGGGGCGCCCCTAGCTTGTGGCCCCTGGCAGGTCCTCCAACCCTAATCTTCGGCCTATAAATTCCCAAATATTCACCCAATACCAAAAAGAGCAACGGTAATACTTTTCCGCCGCCAGAAGCTTCCGTTTTGGAGAGATCCAATCTTGGAGCCTTTTCGGTAATCTGTCGGAGGGGGATTCGATCATGGAGGGCATCTACGTGAACTCCATTGCCCCTTCGATGATGCGTGAGTAGTCCACCATGGACCTACGGGTCCATATCTAGTAGCTAGATGGCTTTTTCTCTCTCTTTGTGCTTCAATACCATGTTCTCCATGATCTTCATGGGGATCTATCTGATGTAATACTCTTTTGCGGTGTGTTTGTCGAGATCCGATGAATTGTGGGTTTATGGTCAGCTTATCTATGAATATTATTTGGTTCTTCTCTGAATTCCTATATGCATGATTTCATATCTTTGCAAGTCTCTTCAAGTTATTGGTTTGGTTTGGCCAACTAGATTTGTAAGTGCTTAGTTTTGGGTTCAATCTTGCGGTGTCCTCACCAAGTGACAAAGTAGGGGTAGCGAGGCACGTATTGTATTGTTGCCATCAAGGGTAAAAAGATGGGGTTTTCATCATATTGCTTGAGTTTATCCCTCTACATCATGTCATCTTACTTAATGTGTTACTCTGTTCTTCATGAACTTAATACTCTAGATGCAGGCAGGAGTCGGTCAATGTGTGGAGTAATAGTAGTAGATGCAGAATCATTTCGGTCTACTTGACATGAACGTTATGCCTATATCCATAATCGTTGCCTTGGATATCGTCATAACTATGCACTTTTCTATTAATTGCTCGACAGTAATTTGTTCACCCAGCATGTTATTTTCCTTCCATAGAGAAGCCTCTAGTGAAACCTATGGCCCCGGTGTCTATTTTCCATATTATATTTTCAGATCTATATACCAAAAATACCTTGCTGCAATTTATTTACCTTTTACTTCTCGCAATCTTTCCCATCTACCTCTATCAGATCTAATCCTTGTAAGTAATCGTGAAGGGATTGACAACCCCTTTATAGCGTTGTGTACAGGTGTTTGATTGTTTGTGTAGGTGCATCTATTGGTGACTTGCTTGTTCCTCCTACTAGATTGATACCTTGTTTCTAGACAACTAAGGGAAATACTTATCTACTTTGTTGCATCACCCTTTCCTCTTCAAGGGAAAACCAACGCAAGCTTAGGAAGTAGCACCAACCCTATCGACAAAAATAATAATTTAGGAGCAACAATACGCACTTGGCAGGAGTGCTACCTAACCATCAGAGGCGTTGGCGGTAGGGTGTTGTACCTTACTGCCTTTATCCTTGATGGTAGGGTATAAAAATAAAGTAAATTTAGGACATAGTCTAAAATTTAACACCATGATAAATATAACACAAACAATATATAGTAGCCATACCCCCTTAAATATAATCAAATTCAGGACATGGTCTCAAATTCAAATTCATGATATAGGACAAAAATGATTCATTAGCCCAAAACCTAACAAAACCACTAACCCTAACACTAGGTCTTGGTACCAACAACAATGTTAGGCATACAATACATAGTCAAGAACAAGCATTGCCCTCAAATGCATCATATCCATTGATTTCACCATAAGAAGGAGAAAGAACTAGGGTTTGCATAAAAGTGAGCAATGCAACCAAAGTAAATGATTCCACCCAACCAAAATAAATGATTCTAACCAACCCAATGAGGAAGGTACCTTGAGTGATGAAAATGCTCCACGTCCATCGGAGGAACGTCAACCAATGAAGAGAGAAGTAGTGAAGGCTTGGGTAGGGAGAGAGGGAGGAGAGGGATTGATCTCGGTGGAGAAGAAGACAAGTGGGGTGAATGGGTGGGTAGGGGCCACCCAGGCCCCTCCATTCACTTAACTATTTAGGACCCTACCGCTAGACCCGTTGGCGGCATGTTTTAACCACCTACCGCCGGGAGGGTATGGTGGTACGATACTTATCCATATCAACACCCATTGACGACTGTCGGGGTGTGCCATCAACCCTACCAACAAGAACTCTGGTGATAGGTAGTTAAATACTATCGTTAGGGGGTCCGGCGGTAGAAAATGGGTCAGATCCTGAAGTTTTTACGAACTGGGGTGAGATCGTGCTTAAGAGCTAGTCCAACCGGGCGATGCATTTCATCCGCGCGTGTCCGTTTGGGTTGCCGTGGACACAAAATTCGTCCCAACGCGCCGAACCAAACGGATGGGCGTCCATTTTTCGTCCGCCCGCGACCCATTCCAGGCCCAAATTTGAGTGGCATTTGCGTTGGCATGGACACGAAGCAGACACACGCCTCGCCCGCGTGCTCCTTCCCATGGCCCGCTAGTCGGCGGCACAGTCTCGCCTTCTTATCCCTCCCCCCACCCGTTGCCTGCAAATGCACAAGCCCTAGGGTGGCGCCCCCATTTTTCCTGGCCACCCTTGCTCTCTAGACCCCTCCCTCCTCCACCCCAGCAGCACATCCACCGACGGGGTTAATCCCTCATCCCGATGCAGGAATGCTAGAAGTAGATCTGCGATGGCAGCGGGGGGTTTGGCGAATCCGGCCGACGGGGTTTGGCGAATCTGGCCACCGGTTGACTACGCTTGCCATCGACTAGCCTGGTACTGGTCCACCCGGCATGGGCAATGCCTCGATGCCGCATGCAGGTACTCAATCCGCCTCTAGCCGCTCGGGTCTATATCGTCGCCGGTGCTCCGGCAAAGCCATGGCCGGTCGTCACCCTAGGTCGACGCTGGCCCAGAAGCTTACCGGATCACCATTGTCATTCATAAAGTGCGATGACTGCCCGCTGCAGGTGGTCCGACGCATTTCCTGGATGTCGAAATATCACGGTTTGGTGTTCGTCAAGTGCACAAATAACGGGGTATGATTTTCGTTCGGCCTTTTGCTCTTTGATTCGATGCAATTTTGGTAGCTTATTTTCTCAATTTTTTGTGTAGGACGTATGTCGCCGTTTTGTCACGAGGGGTCGCGCGAGAGGGCAGATTCCATGGGGTGGCTTATCGAGGTGAGAGCAAGGCGGCCATGGATAATCCGGGACGGGTATGCGAATAGCATGCAGTGCTTTACCCAGGTTCGGGGCTCTCCACAGAGATAATACCCCTACTCCTGCATATATGTATATCTATGGAATATTCGATACATGGTTGCTCCTGGAGCTGTATGCGAGAGGAGAGCCATGAGGCTTCTTGCCTCATGTGTGTGTGTGAGCATGTGAGAGTGGGAGTGGAGGTCTTCATATGTGGTGGGCATGAGGCCTTTATATAGGCATGAGTGGGTAGCTTGGGATGTAAGCTACAGAGTGTAGCTCACATCCCAAGCAGCTTGAGGTGTAAGCTACCATGGGTAGCTTACATGTCAAGCCATATGTAGCTTGTGGACTAAGCTATGTCTGTCCCCTGGTGCTCTTTATAAGTCAGTGCCCGGGGGACAAGTTACACTGTAGATAGTACTGCGTGACACCCGTGCAGTGCGCTACTACTCGCCACAAGTGCACTGCCACGGGATACGTCTGTCTGGTCCAAGCGTGTCTGATGGGACGTCGTAGTTGGCTCCGGGCTACCGGCTGGCGGGCGCAACCGGCTGGCCAGAGCAGCCGGCCACGGGCGTGAGTTGGAGCAGCCGGCCCAGGCGTGCGGGCACCCCGTCTGACTCGCCGTCTTTGGGGTACCCGGGGGTCATCCCCCCGACAGTAGCCTCCAAGCCTCCGGGCGACTCGCAGAGTTGGGCGGAGGGTTTTCGTAGTCGTTGTCGTTGTCGTTGTTGTTGCCATTGTTGTTGCAGAAGTTGTCGATGACGGTCGATTGCGGGTTGGGGACGACGCGGCTTGCTTCCAGCGGGAGCGCGCCAGCGCACTCGCTGGGTGTAGCCTCTGAGCCTCCGGGCGACTCGAAGAGTCGGGCGGAGGGTCTTTGTTGTTGCTGAAGTCGATGATGGCGTCGGGGATGTTGGGTGTGGATGCGGAGTCCACCGGCTGAAGGGCACGAGGCGATGCCGAGGGCAAGCGCGGAGTTCATCGGCTGGCGGTTTCCAGCGGGGGCGCGCCAGCGCACCCGCTGGGTGTAGCCTACGAGCCTCCGGGCGACTCGAGGAGTCGGGCGGAGGGTCCTTGCTGTTGCCGAAGTAGACGGTGGCGTCGAAGGTGCCAGGCATGGACGCGGGGTCCGCTGGCGGATGAGCACGAGACGCTGCTGGGGGCGGACGGAGGGTCCACAGACTGGTGAGCGCGAGATGCTGCCGGGCATGGACGGAGGGTCCACCGGCTAATGGGCGTGGAGCCCTACCGAAGGCGGACGCGGGGCCTGCCGGCTGTCAACCACGAGGCGCTGCTGGGCATGGACGTAGGGTTCGCCGGCTAGTGGGCGTGGAGCCCTACCTAAGGCGAGCGCAGGGTCCGCCGGCTGTCGAGCACGGGGTGCTGTCGGGCACGGACGAAGAGTCTGCCTGCTGATAGGTGCGGAGCCCTGCCAAAGGCGGACGCGGGGTCCGGCGTCTGTCGAGCGCGAGGCGCTGCCGGGCTCGGACGGAGAGTCCGCCGGCTGATGGGCACGGAGCCCTACCGAAGGCGGACACGGGGTCCGCTGGCTGTCGAGCGCGAGGCGCTGCCGGGAGCGGACGGAGTTTCCGTCGTCTGATGGGCGCGGAGCCCTGCCGAAGCCGGACGCGGGGTCCGCCGGCTGTCGAGCACGAGGCGCTGCCGGGAACGGACGAAGAGTCCACCGGCTGATGGGCGCAAAGCCCTGCCGAAGGCGGACGCGGGGTCCGCCGGCTGTCGAGCGTGAGGCGCTGCCGGGCATGGACGGAGAGTCCGCCGGCTGATGGGCGCGAGGCGCTGCCGGGCGCGAACGCTGGGTCCGCTAGCTGTCGAGCACGAGGCGCGGACAAAGAGTCCGTCGGCTGATGGGTGCGGAGCCCTGCGGAAGGCGGACACGGGGTCTGTCGGCTGTCGAGCATGAGGCGCTGTCGAGTGCAGTTAGAGAGTCCGCCGGCTGATGGGCGCGAGGCGATGCCGGGAGCGAATGCGAGGTCCGCCAGCTGTCAAGCGCGAGGCGCTGCCAGGCACAGACGGAGAGTCTGCCGGCTCATGGGCGTGGAGCCCTGCCGAAGGCGGACGTGGGGTCCGCCGGCTTTCGAGCGCGAGGCGCTGCCTGGCACGGACGGAGGGTCCGTCGGCTGGTGGGAGCGGAACCCTGCCCAAGGTGGACGCGGGGTCCGTCGGCTGTCGAGCGCGAGGCGCTGCGTGGCACAGACGGAGGGTTCGCCGGCTGGTGGGCGTGGAGCCTTGCTGAGGAGTAGCCTCCGAGCCTCTGGGTGAGGAGGCTCCTCATGGACAGAACCATGCAGAAGACAGGGTTAAGTCGGCGCAGATATATCAAATATTTGATTTTGGTAGTGCATGAGCTTTATGCAAAGGGTGCCGACTCAGTTTCGTCCGAGCCCCCTTAAGTCTTTTCATGTTCTCTCCGCTCTTTGGCTTTTGCTCTTGCTAGCCAGACAGCCAGGAGCCGGTCTGTAGCTGAGACGAAGAGTGGGCTGTGGAATGGAGCGTACAGTACTTGGACTCTGGGAGCAGACTCGACCGAGTAGATACTCATAAATGAAATGACCGGGTTGCCCTCCAGCTTTTGCCCTCGCTAGACGGACAGCCGCGGTGCGGTCTGTAGCTGAGAGAAAGAGGGGGCCTTCGGTCCCGTGCACGCTACTAAGCCGTCTCGTGGGAACAAACGTATCGAGCCAAGCAGCCAGCCCTGGGCCAGGGCGACCAGTAAAGTTGCAGAATAAATGCGGAGATGGCCCCCGAGGATCGCTCGGGGTTGTGCGGGTGGAGACCTCACATTGCTTTTGGGTGCCGGCAAGGCGGTTTTGTCGATCTCGGCCAACGAGATTTGTAGCCGACGCGGTCCTGCTGACGCGCGCGAGGCGCTGCCGGGCGCGGACGAAGAGTCCGCCGGCTGATGGGCGCGGAGCCCTGCTGAAGGCGGACGCAGGGTCCGCCAGCTATCAAGCGTGAGGCGCTACCAGGCATGGACGGAGAGTCCGCCGATTGATGGGCGCGAGGCCCTGCCGAAGGCGGACGCAGGGTCCGCCGACTGTCGAGCGCGAGATGCTGCCGGGCGCGGACGGAGAGTCCGCCGGCCTATGGTCGCGAGGTGCTACCAGAAAAGGCTTCCGAGCATTGATTTTTGCGTAGGTGAGGCATTGTTGTCGATGACAATCGGCGGTCGGCTTGTTGACGGCATGGTCTTTTACCAGCGGAGTGCGCTGGCCGCACCCGCTGGGTGTAGCCTCCGGGATGGTTGATGGAGGTGCCGGTCGGTTGGGCCTGACCGGATAGCATCGAAGTAGATGAGCAGCGGAGCCGATGCCCCAGCCTGCCTGGTGTCGAAGTAGGCAGGCAGGCCAGCCGATCAGTTGGCCGAACGGTGACGCGGGCAGGCACGCCAGCCGGTCGAGCAGCGACATGTACCAGCCGACCGTGGACATGGACGATCTGACCTGTTGGCGCGGGCAGAAGGGCGCATAATGCTTTTCTTCTTCTCTTTTTTTTGGAGCCGGACCTGCCTCATTTTTTTACTAACTGGCCTCCCACTATTTTTCAGTCCTCAAGCAGGCACGGGAGCACAAGCAAGCCGGCAGCCGGCTGTCCAGCAGGCGGGTAGGACGTGGGGGCAGCTTGTTGCAAATATGCCCTAGAGGCAATAATAAATTAGTTATTATCATATTTCCTTGTTCATGATAATCGTTTATTATCCATGCTATAATTGTATTGATTGGAAACACATTACACGTGTGGGTAAATAGACAACACTTTGTACCTAGTATGCCTCTAGTGAACTAGCTCGTTGATCAAAGATGGTTAAGGTTTCCTAGCCATGGACATGAGATGTCATTTGATAACGGGATCACATCATTAGGAGAATGGTGTGATGGGAAACACCCAAACTACAAACGTAGCATATGATCGTGTCAGTTTAATGCTACTGTTTTCTGCATGTCAAGCATCTGTTCCTATGACCATGACATCATTCAACTCACTAACACCGGAGGACTGCCTTGTGTGTATTAAACGTCGCAACGTAACTGGGTGACTATAAAGGTACTCTACAGGTATCTCCGAGGGTGTCTGTTGGGTTGGCATGGATCAAGACTGGGATTTGTTACTCCGTGTGACGGAGAGGTATCTCAAGGCCTACTCGGTAATACAACATCACAACAAGCCTTGCAAGCAATGTGAATAAGTGTTAGTCACGGGATCTTGTATTACTGAATGAGTAAAGAGACTTGCCGGTAACAAGGTTCAACTAGGTATGAAGATACCGACGATCGAATCTCGGGCAAGTAACATACCGAAGAACAAAGGGAACATCATACGGGATTAACTGAATCCTTGACATAGAGGTTCGACCAATAAAGATCTTCGTAGAATATGTAGGAACCAATATGGGCATCCAGGTCCCGCTATTGGTTATTGACCGTAGAGGTGTCTCGGTCATGTCTACATAGTTCTCGAACCTGTAGGGTCTGCACACTTAAGGTTTGGTGACGTTTCGGTAGTACAGAGTTATGCATGGTGGTGATCGAAGGTTGTTCGGAGTCCCGGATGATATCCCGGAAGTCACGAGGAGCTCCGGAATGGCCCGGAGGTAAAGATTGATATATAGGAAGTCCTATTTTGGTCGCCGGAAAAGTTTCGGGCTCATCGATAGTGTACCGGGAGTGCCGGTAGTGTACCAGGAGACCATCGAGAAGGGTATTTCGACCCAAGAGTCTACATGGGCTGTGGGAGAGTGAATACCAGCCCTTAGTGGGCTGGTGGAAGTCCCACACAAGGCCCATGCGGCTAGGGGAGAAACCCCAAAGAGAAAAGGTGGAAAAAAGGCAAAATAGGGAGGAATCCTAGTCCTACTAGGATTGGAGGAGGAGTCCTCCTCTCCTCCTTGATTCGGACGAACCAAGGGCTGGCCCCTTGAGGTCCAAGCCTCCTCCTCTCTTCCTCCTATATATACTGGAGGTTTTAGGGTTTTTGGTACTAGATTTTCAGCCACGTGCTACCCGTTCCTCTAGTGCATAGTTTCTCCTCTAGATCGGTTTTCTGTAGTGCTTAGGTGAAGCCCTACCGGAATTGCTCCACCACCATCACCGCGGAACCGTCACGCTGCCAGAGAACTCGTCTACCTCTCCGCTCCCTCTTGCTGGATCAAGAAGGCAGAGATCGTCATCAAGTTGTACGTGTGCTGAACGCGGAGGTGTCGTCCGTTCGGCGCTAGATCGGAAGGACCGTGATCAAGATCGCGAGACGGATCGTGATGATATCGCGGGACGGATCATGATGAGTTCGCAGGACGGATCGTGATTGGATCGCGGGACGGATCGTGATGAGATCGCGGGACGCTCGGCGATTTGGATCGCGAAGACGTTCGACTACACCAACTGCGTTTCTTAACGCTTCCCGCTTAGCGATCTACAAGGGTATGTAGATCCACTCTCCCTCTCGTAGATGCTCATCACCACGGATAGGTCTTGCGTGAACGTAGGAAATTTTTTGTTTCCCATGCGACGTTCCCCAACACAGCCGACGCGGGCGCGGGAGGCCGGCAGGCGGAGCCGGTGTGTGCGGCAGCGGCGAGCCGACGCGGGCTGCCAGCTAGGAGGCGGAGGAGGCGGCAGGCGGACGGGCAAGCCGATGCTTGGGACCCAAAGGGTCGGCTAGCGAGCCCAGTCACGGACGGGGCTGGACCCGGCTAGCAGGCACGCTGGAGGCCGACTGGTCGAGGTAGCCAGCGGACGGGGCCAAACCTGACGTCGAGCTGTGCGGAGCAGACGCGGGAGGCCGGCGTCATGAGAGGCCGACGTGAGCGGAGCCGTATGGGCGGGCGTCCGGGCGTGCCGAAGCCGAGCATGGCCGAGGGGCGGTCATCGGCGCAGCCGAGCGGGCGAGCGGAGCAGCCGGCATGGCGAGCGCGTGGAGCCGGCCGGGCAGCGGTGACGCGACGTAGAGGAGGCGGGATCTGGTGAGGTAGGCGGGAGCCAGCAAGCGCGGAGGCGGCCACGGGAGCGCAGGCGGATGCGCATGGGGTGCATGCCTGGGCATAGGAGTCGGATGCAGCACAAGGTAGAGGAGCGGAGCCGGCGTGGGCGCACGGCAGTAGGCGGGCAAGCCCGAGCCAGCCGGGGCCGGCCGGGGACGGGTCCGTCCCGTAGGCGAGCTAGAGACCGGGTCGGCGCAGGGTGAGGTCGAGATAGCCACAGCTTGGGAGCAGCGGTTGCAGGGGAGTCGTCCAGGGTGGAGCCGGGCAGAGCGATGGTCGATGGGCGGCCGGGGCGGAGCCGTCCGCGACGGCGGCTGGGGCGGAGCCGGGCAGGCGACGGCCGATAGGTGAGCATGCGTTGGAGAGGTGGGGCAGCGCCGCATGGATGCGGGGGCGGCTGTTATGTGGAGCGCGGGAGGAGCACGCGCGAGGGACAGCGAGTCGGCACAGCGGCCCACGACGGGTGAGGTGGAGCCGACGTGCGGTCTAGTTGGCGTAGATGTGTCCAAGCGGGGTGGCCGTGGCCAGCGCATACGGAGATGCATATGGTCATTATCTGACCACTATCTGGGAAGTGTATGGGGTATATATGGCTAGTGTCTGTCTTGCGGTCGGACAATGCGCGCACGCGCGCATTCAGCCAAGGCTCATGCTCTGTAGGTGCAAGCACGGCTGAGCTATGGAGGAGTCAAGCAGCAACCGCCGTCGCGGTCAGGAAGAGGCCGGTGCCAGCGCGAGTGCGACGGCCGAGAGCAGTGCCAACACGAGGAAGACACGGCGGCGGCCCGCCATGGCCCTGAGCCATTGGCGGAGGCGCGCATGGGGTAGGGGAAGCAGTCGACAAAGCGAGCGCGCCAAGGCCGGGCTCGGGTGAAGGAAACGCGTGAGCGATGACGGGGACCGGCACCGCGGCAGTGGTGAAGAGGGTCCCGTCCGGACCGCGGCAGGCGATCTCGATGATGATGACGGTGGCGAGCGCACCGGCCGTCCCGGCTCGACTCACCGCTCGACGAAGACGGAGTCGACGGTGGAGACGGGCGATGACGAGGTCTACGGCGAGGACGCGGCCGGCGACGGTGCGGGTACCCAGGGGTTGTTGACGTCGGACCCCTGAGCCCCGTCGAAGAGATGACAGCAACATCACGGTGATGATGACGAAGAGGATCCTGCCTGGACCGCGGTTCCAGCAGCAGCTTGCCCCACGATGAGCGCCAACTGTCGTTTTCTCACGGGGGGTCGCGCGAGACGGCAGATGCCATGGGGTGGCTTATCGAGGTGAGAGCAAGGCGGTCGTGGATGATCCGGGACGAGTATGAGAATAGCACGCAGTGGTTTACCCAGGTTCGGGGCTCTCCACAGAGATAATACCCCTACTCCTGCATATCTGTATATCTGTGGAATATCCGGTACATGGTTGCTCCTGGAGCTGTATGCGAGAGGAGAGCCATGAGGCTTCTTGCCTCATGTGTGTGTGTGAGCATGTGAGAGTGGGAGTGGAGGTCTTTGTATGTGGTGGGCATGAGGCCTTTATATAGGCATGAGTGGGTAGCTTGGGATGTAAGCTATAGAGGGTAGCTTACATCCCAAGCAGCTTGAGGTGTAAGCTACCATGGGTAGCTTACATGTCAAGCCATATGTAGCTTGTGGACTAAGTTATGTCTGTCCCCTGGTGTTCTTTATAAGTCAGTGCCCGAGGGGACAGGTTACACTGTAGATAGTACTGCGCGACACCCGTGCAGTGTGCTACTGCTCGCCACTAGTGCACTGCCATGGGATACGTCTGTTTGGTCCGCACGTGTCCGATGGGACATCGTAGTCGGCTCCGGGCTACCGGCTGGCGGGCGTAGCCGGCTGGCTAGAGCAGCCGGCCACGGGTGTGAGTTGGAGTAGCCGGCCTAGGCGTGTGGGCACACCGTCCGACTCGCCGTCTTTGGGGTACCCGGGGGTCATCCCCCCAACAACGTATGAAACTTTTGGTATTGGTAAGAATGATACATCGGTCTATTCATCTCACGAAATTTGCTAGATGTTCGTGCACTTCTAGCTAGACTTGAAGCTATAGATAAGACTAAAGAAGAGACCAAAGGGCAAGCAATGTCTACTTCTTTAGAATTGAAGAAGAAAGACATTTTTATAGTCAAGAATCCACATATCAACAACGATGAAAGCACAACTTATCCCTAGGTGGTTTTGGTAATTAGTAACAATATATAATTCATTGGACTAATCTTTCCACTAAGTATATTTCAGGAAAAAGTTCAATGTTATGATTGGCAAAGGATTGTGAGGAGACCCCAAGATGCAAGCATAGTATTGTCCAAGCTACAAGCATGAAGACTCTATATTTTACTTTCTGAGAAATAACTTTGAGTCCATAGGAAAGCCAATACTATCAAAAGGGGGTGAGGTATTAATGGTGAATGAAATGCTCAAAATGATCAAGTGTTAGTCACCAAAAACACCCACAAGCTCTCCCACAAAGATTCTGTAATAGAACCTACCACTTAAAATCGGTGCCACCAACATTTCCATATCGGCTACACCAAGTCAAAACCCTAGACAGAAACCCTAGCCAAAACCCACTTCTCGATAGTACCAACTTCCACTTCGGTACAACTGAGTTTCAGTGACCAACTTCCTGTTGCCTGTTCCACAAGAATTGAAATTTCCGACAATTGTGAATCGATCTCACCGAGTTATGTAACTGCCTTGTACGTCTCCAATGTATCTATAATTTATGAAGTATTCATGCCATGTTTACAATAATTATATATGATTTTGGTATGATTTTATTAGAACTAACCCGGACTAACGCTGTTTTCAGCAGAACTACCATGGTGTCGTTTTTGTGAAGAAATAAAAGTTCTCGAAATGGGCTCAAAAATTACGAAGAATATTTTTGGAAAATATAAAAAATACTGGAGAAAAAATATACCAGAGAGGAGTCCAAAGGCAGCCACAAGCCACCAGGGCGTGCCCCCTGGCTTGTGGGTCCCTCGGGAGTCCCCCTGACTTGATTCCAATGCCAAGTACTCCTATAAATCCCATAACCCCCAGAAAAAAAAACTAGGTCAGGAGTTCCGCCGCCGCAAGCCTTTGTAGCCACGAAAAACCAATCAGGAGCCTGTTCCGACACCCTGCAGGAGGGGAAGCCATCACTGGAGGCCATCTTCATCATCCCGACGGTCTCCATGACGAGGAGGGAGTAGTTCACCCTCGGGGCTGAGGGTATGTACCAGTAGCTATGTGTTTGATCTCTCTCTCTCTCTCATGTTCTTGAGGTGACACGATCTTGATGTACCGCGAGCTTTATTAATATAGATGAATCATATGGAGTTTTCCCCTCTCTATCTTCTTGTGATGAATTGAGTTTTCCCTTTGAAGTTTTCTTATCAGATTGAGTTTTTAAGGATTTGAGAACACTTGATGTATGTCTTGCGATGGGATATCCATGGTGACAATGGGGTGTTCTATTGATCCACTTGATGTATGTTTTGGTGATCAACTTGCGGGTTTCGTGACCTTGGGAATCTATGCATAGGGGTTGGCACACGTTTTCGTCTTGACTCTCCAGTAGAAACTTTGGGGCACTCTTTGAAGTTCTTTGTGTTAGATTGTGTGATGCATATCGTATAATCAAGCCCATGGGTACTCGTGGTGACATTGGAGTATCCAGGTGACATTAGGGTTTTGGCTGATGTGTACCTTAAGGTGTTATTTTAGTACGAACTCTAGGGCTGTTCGTGACACTTATAGGGATAGCTCATACGATTGATCGGAAAAGATAATTTTGAGGTGGTTTCGTACCCTACAATAATTTCTTTGTTTGTTCTCCGCTATTTATGACTTTGGAGTGAACTCTTTGTCGCACGTGAGGGATCTACATATGATTCAACTATGTCAGTATTGTTGAGAGATCTTGCACTACTGAAAGTATGAACCCTAGGCCTTGTTTTCTAGCATTGCAATACCGTTTTTGCTCACTTTTGTTACTTGCTACCTTGCTGTTTTTATATTTTTCAGATTACAAAAACGTATATCTACCATCCATATTGCACTTGTATCACCATCTCTTCGCCAAACTAGTGCACCTACACAATTTGCCATTGTGTTGGGTGTGTTGGGGTCACAAGAGACTATTTGTTATTTGTTTGCAGGGTTGTTCGAGAGAGACCATCTTCATCCTACGCCTCCCATAGATTTATAAACCTTAGTTCGTCCACTTGAGGGAAATTTTCTACTATCCTACAAAACTCTGCGCTTGGAGGCCCAACACGAGTCTACAAGAAGAAGGTTGCATAGTAGACATCAAGCTCTTTTCTGGCGCCGTTGTTGGGGAGGTGAGTGCTTGAAGGTATATATTTGGATCTTACAATTGAATATTTTAGTTTATTTTTTGTTCACTAGTTTGGTTTTATAAAAGAAAACTAGTAAACTACAAAAAATGGAATTGAGGTTGCCTCATATACTTCATCTTTATAATGTCTTTCGTGAAAATGATGGTTTGGAAAATTATGCTCAATTGGTAGAGGAAGAATTTATGAAAATACTTAATGAGAATTCCTTGAATGATGAGAATGATTTCAATATTGCTAGCATTAATTCTCTGAATATCCATGATGCTAATGATATCCAAATCCAAAATCTTGGGGATGCTATGTTTGATGAAGATGATATTTTTAGTCCCCCAAGTTTTGATGAGCAAATTTGTTATGATAATGACATGCCTACTATCTATGATGATTATGATGATGACATGTATGCTGTAAATAGTGATAGTAACCATGAAACTTGTCATCGTGATTTTAATATTCAATGTGGTTATGTCAATCAAGTATCTCATGATAGTTATTTTGTTGAGTTTGCTCCCACTATTATGAATGAAAAGAATATTGCTTATGTGGAGAGTGACAAAATTTCTATGCTTGTGGATCATGAAGATAATGCTTTATGTGATAGTTATATTGTGGAATTCCTTCATGATGCTACTGAAAATTATTATGAGGGAGGAACATATGCTTGTAGGAATTGCAATAATATCAAGTTTCCTCTCTATGTGTTCAAAGTTTTAAAGTTATGCTTGTTTTGCCTTTGTATGCTAGATGATTCTTGTTCCCATAAGGTGTTTGCTCACAAAATCCCTATGCATAGGAAGTGGGTTATACTTAAATATGCTTGTCATGAGATTCATGATGCTCTCTTACATGTTTCAAATGCTATTCTTATACGAGCATCATTGAAATCATCATGCCTAGCTAAAAGGCATTAAAGAAAAGAGCTTGTTAGAAGACAACCCAACACTTTTACTTTCTGTTTTTGTGTGTTCACATGATTAAGCTACGGTAGTAATCATGTTTTGTGTCTTTTATTTCAATAAAGTGCCAACTAAAGCCTGTGGGATAGTGTGGATACTTGCTTGTTTGATTCTGTGCAAAAACAGAAAGTTTTGCGTCCAGTATATGAATTATCTGATTTTACTAGAGAGTTAAAAAAATCTGAAATTTTGACACAGTCTTGATATACAAATTCTTTAGGTTTTGACAATTTTTCAGAATTTTTAGACCGGGAAGTATGGTTACACTACTGATCTTCACAGACTGTTCTGTTTTTGACAGATTCTGTTTTGCATGCATTGTTTGCTTGTTTGAGTGTTCCCATAGCTTATATTCAGTGGTATAAATTATGGGAATAGTATAATACAGTAGGTATTATGTGGGGACAATTATGAATCTTGTCTTGACAGTACCTAAGTGAATGATCTATCTTTATTACACTATCCCTTCTCACAGAGTTCTCTTAAGTTTTGTGTGATTGAAGTTTTCAAGTTTTGGGTGAGACACCGATATGAGGAGAATAAGGAGTGACAAGAACCTGAGATTGGGGATTACCAAGTCACCCCAAGGTAATATCCAAGTAATACTCAAGCGCCTAAGCTTGGGGATGCCCCGGAAGGCATCCCCTCTTTCGTCTTCAACACTATCGGTATATCTTACTTGGAGCTATATTTTTATTCGTCACATAATATGAGCTATATTTTGTTTTTATATGTTAGGTGTTATTTATAATCTTGTTTTCCAATAAAAAGTTCCAAGAATTGCCTTTAGGATGCTTGAATTTCATGTTTGATATGTGTCGTGTGAAAACAGAAAGTTTTGTTGTAGTATTTGAATTTTCATGTTTTACTGGAACATGTAAAGTTTATGAATTTTTTAAAAATTATTGTCATATAAAGTTTTTATTATTTCCTAAATTTTCATATATTTTTTAATTTATATAAGTACACTGGTTTAATAAATTGCTATAGACTGCTGTGTTTGGACAGATTGTTGTCATAGTTTTGTTATCTACTTATCCTATAGTTGCCATAGCCTATATTGGTAGATATAAATGGTGGAAATGATAGTAAACAGTAGATAATGTTTGAAAATTCTTGTGCGACTTGTCTTGGAAGTACATTAAGTGATGATTAATTTTATGTGTACTAACCTATCTCACGAGTTCTTTTCGAGTTTTGTGTGGATGAAGTTTTCGAGAATAGGTGAAACCATGATATGAGAGGATTGAAAAAGATATAAAATATCAAGATTGGGGATGCCCAAGTCACCACAAGTAAATATTTCAAGTAGTATCAAGCATCTAAGCTTGGGGATGCCCCGGTTGGCATCACACCTTTCTTCTTCAACAATTATCGGTTAGCCTATGTTGAGCCTAAATTTTAATTCGTTCACATGATGCGTGCTATTCTTGGAGTGCTATTTTTCTTTTTCTTGATGTTGAGTAAAATACTCAGATATGAAAATATTTATTGAGAGGGAGCCCTCACGTAGCTACTTGATTGTTTACCTACTCATTAATCTTCACTTATATATTTTGGAGTAGTTTGCCAATTTGCTCGAGTACTTCACTTATATATTTTTAGAGCACATCGGTGGTTTTATTTTATAGAAATTGTTGAACTCTCATGCTTCACTTATATTATTTTGAGAGTCTCTAAACAGCATGGTAATTTTCTTAGGTTATGAATTTAGTCCTAGTATGATGGGCATCCAAGAGGGATATAATAAAAACTTTCATATAAAGTGCATTGAATACTATGAGAAGTTTGATTCCTTATGATTGTTTTGAGATATAATGATGGTGATATTAGAGACATGATAGTGAGTAATTGTGGATTGGTAGAAATACTTGCGTTAAAGTTTGTGATTCCCGTAGCATGCACGTATGGTGAACCGTTGTGTGACGAAGTCGAAGCATGATTTATTTATTGATTGCCCTCCTTTGCATGGATGTCGGGATTGCGCGATTGTTAACTCCTTCAAACCCTTCCCCTAGGAGCATGCGTGTAGTACTTTGTTTTGATGACTAATAGAGTTTTGCAATAAGTATGTGAGTTCTTTATGACTAATGTTGAGTCCATGGACTATACGCACTCTCACCCTTCCACCCTTGCTAGCCTCTCTAGTACCGCGCAACTTTTGCCGATGCATTAAACCACCATATACCTTTCTCAAAACAGCCATCATACCTACCTATTATGGTATTTCCATATCCATTCCGAGATATATTTTCATGCGACTTCCACCGTTCCGTTTATGACACGCATCATCATTATCATATTGCTTTGCATGATCATGTAGTTGACATCGTATTTGTGGCAAAACCACCATTCATATTCTTTATACATGTCACTCTTGACTCATTGCACATCTCGGTACATCGCCGAAGGCATTCATATAGAGTCATATTTTGTTCTAAGTATCGAGTTGTAATTCTTGAGTTGTAAGTAAATAAAAGTGTGATGATCATCATTATTAGAGCATTGTCCCATGTGAGGAAAGGATGATGGAAGCTATGATTCCCACACAAGTTGGGATGAGTCTTCGGACTTTACAAAAAATAAAAGAGGATAGAGAAGCCCAAATAAAAAAAGAGGTCAAAGATGCCCACCAAAAAAGAAAAAAATAAGAAAAAAGAAATAAAAACGAGAGAAAAGAGATAAGGGGCAATGCTACTATCATTTACAACACTTGTGCTTCAGAGTAGCACCATGTTTTTTCATATAGAGAGTCTCCTATATTGTCACTTTCATATACTAGTGGGAATTTTTCATTATAGAACTTGGCTTGTATATTCCAATGATGGGCTTCCTCAAATTTCCATAGGTCTTCGTGAGCAAGCGAGTTGGATGCACACCCACTTAGTTTCTTTTTGAGCTTTCATACACATATAGCTCTAGTGCATACGTTGCATGGCAATCCCTACTCACTCACATTGATATGTATTGATGGGCATCTACATAGCCCGTTGATACACCTAGTTGGTGTGAGACTATCTCCTTCTTTTTGTCTTCTCCACAACCACCATATTCTATTCCACCTATAGTGCTATGTCCATGGCTCACGCTCATGTATTGCGTGAAAGTTGAAAAAGTTTGAGAACACTAAATTATGAAACTGTTGCTTGGCTAAAACCAGGGTTGTGCATGATTTAATACTTTGTGTGATGAAGATGGAGCATAGCCAGACTATATGATTTTGCCATGTTATTTCGAGAAGAGATGATTGCTTTATTAGTATGCTTGAAGTGTTATTGTTTTTTATGTCAATATTAAACTCTTGTTTTGAATCTTATGGATCTGAACATTCTTGCCACAATAAAGAATATTGCATTGATAAATATGTTAGGTAGCATTCACACTTCATGAATTATTTCTTTTATCATTTACCTACTCGAGAACGAGCAGGAATTAAGCTTGGGGATGTTGATACGTATCCAACGTATCTATAATTTATGAAGTATTCATTCCATGTTTACAATAATTCTATATGATTTTGGTATGATTTTATTAGAACTAACCCGGACTGACGTTGTTTTCAGCAGAACTACCATGGTGTCGTTTTTGTGAAGAAATAAAAGTTCTTGGAATGGGCTGAAAAATTATGAAGAATATTTTTGGAAAATATAAAAAATATTGGAGCAAAAAGATACTAGAGAGGAGTCCAAAGGCAGCCACAAGCCACCAGGGCGCGCCCCTTGGCTTGTGGGTCCCTCGGGAGTCCCCCTGACTTGATTCCAACGCCAAGTACTCCTATCAATCCCATAACCCCCAGAAAAAACTAGGTCAGGAGTTCCGCTGCCGCAAGCCTCTGTAGCCACGAAAAACCAATCGGGAGCCTGTTCCAGCACCCTGCAGGAGGGGAAGCCATCACTGGAGGCCATCTTCATCATCTCGACGGTCTCCATGACGAGGAGGGAGTAGTTCACCCTCGGGGCTAAGGGTATGTACCAGTAGCTATGTGTTTGATCTCTCTCTCTCTCGTGTTCTTGAGGTGACACGATCTTGATGTACCGCGAGCTTTATTAATATAGATGAATCATATGGAGTTTTACCCTCTCTATTTTCTTGTGATGAACTGAGTTTTCCCTTTGAAGTTTTCTTATCGAATTGAGTTTTTAAGGATTTGAGAACACTTGATGTATGTCTTGCGATGGGATATCCGTGGTGACAATGGGATGTTCTATTGATCCACTTGATGTATGTTTTGGTGATCAACTTGTGGGTTACGTGACCTTGGGAATCTATGCATAGGGGTTGGCACACGTTTTTGTCTTGACTCCCCGGTATAAACTTTGAGGCACTCTTTGAAGTTCTTTGTGTTGGATTGAACCCGATGAATCTGAAATTGTGTGATGCATATCGTATAATCAAGCCCATGGGTATTTGTGGTGACATTGGAGTATCTTGGTGACATTAGAGTTTTGGTTGATGTGTATCTTAAGGTGTTATTTGAGTATGAACTCTAGGGCTGTTTGTGACACTTATAGGGATAGCTCATACGATTGATCGGAAAAGATAACTTTGAGGTGGTTTCGCACCCTACAATAATTTCTTCGTTTGTTCTCCGCTATTTGTGACTTTGGAGTGAACTCTTTGTCACATGTGAGGGATTTACATATGATTCAACTATGTCAGTATTGTTGCGAGAACTTGCACTAGTGAAAGTATGAATCCTAGGCCTTGTTTTCAAGAATTGCAATACCATTTTTGCTCACTTTTGTTACTTGCTACCTTGCTGTTTTTATATTTTCAGATTACAAAAACTTATATCTACCATCCATATTGCACTTGTATCACCATCTCTTTGCCGAACTAGTGCACCTATACAATTTGCCATTATGTTGGGTGTGTTTGGGAGAGAAGAGACTCTTTGTTATTTGATTGTAGGGTTGTTTGAGACAGACCATCTTCATCGTACGCCTCCCACGGATTAATAAACCTTAGGTAATCCACCTGAGGGAAATTTCCTACTGTCCTATAAAACTCTGTGCTTGGAGGCCCAACACGAGTCTCCAAGAAGAAGGTTGCGTAGTAGACATCACCACCCTTGGCCACTCATATCGATACCGCCAAAAATTCTATATCGGTCTCATCGAAACGCCAAAGTTGCCACATTTTACACTAGCTGATGCAACTGTGTTTTCACTTTGGTTTCACCGAGTTAGGCAATAATGTTGTAATGGTTGGTTTTTTGGAGATGCCTATCTATACCCCTCCACCACATCCCACTCGCAAGAGAAGCACTCAGAATAGACCCACGCTTCACATATCCAAATTTCTGAGAGAGAACCACCTATCCTTGTGTTGAGGTAAAGATCATCCACTCCAACCATATGGATCTTGATTTTTAGCCTTCCCAAGTTGATTTCCACCCAATCAATCTCTTCTACCCAAGCCAAATCTGTGGGAGAGTGATTGCGTGTTGAGGAGATTATCGTTTGAAACACAAGAGCAAGGAGTTCATCGTAACTATAGAAACTATTACCTTTTGTAGGATGGTGCCTCCTAGATTGGTTAGGTGTTGCTTGGGATCCTCCTACTTCAAGTTGTGAAGTTAAACCAAGAAGTTTGTAAGGGCAAGGAGATCGCCTACTTCGTGAAGATCTACCCCGAGTTAGGCTAGTCCTCCATGGATGTAGGCCATCATGGTATATACAAGGTTGCTTCTTCGTGGAACCCTTAGTGGGTAGAGCCCTTTGTGGACTCTCGCGATTGTTACCCTTCGTGGGTTGAAGTCTCCATAAACGTGGATGTACAATACCGCCACCTATCGGAACCACGAGAAAAATCTTCATGTCTACAATTGCGTTTGATCTTAATACCCTCATCCTCTTACATATGCTTGTCTTTACTTTCCGCTGCAATACTCGTAGACATGCATGTGTAGGGTGTACTTGATATGCTAGAATTGATAAAATCTTCCAACCAATTAACTTGGGAAAAGGCTGGGTTTTTATTTGGTCAAGTAGTCTAATCACCCCCCATCTATACCTACTTCCGATCCCTACAAGTGGTATCAGAGCATTGGTCTCCATTGCATTGGTCTCACAACCAAGGAGAGCATGGCGTCTAGTGAGAGAAACTATCACCATAGAGGTCCATATTTTGATGGTACTAATTTTGCTAGTTGGAAGCATAAGATGAAAATGCATATTCTTGGTCATAACCCCGCTGTATGGGTTGTTGTTCATGTTGGCTTGCAAGGTGAATTCTTTGGTGATGGAAAGGAACCGGTTCGTAAAGCGACCGTGGAAGAATTGAAGATGTTGCAATACAATGCTCAAGCATGTGATATTCTATTCAAATGCCTATGCCCCGAATAATTCAACAAAATCAGCCGTCTTCAGAATGCAAAGGAAATTTGGGATACTTTGGTTGATATGCATGAAGGTACCGACTCCGTCAGGGAATCTAAGTTGGATGTGCTTCAAAGTTAACTTGACAAGTTCAAGATGAAGGATAATGAAGGAGTCGTCGAATCTAGGCTTGCTCTCATCAGAAATGAGATTGTCGGCTTAGGAAGCAAAGAAATGACCAACAAATTCATCATTAAGAAGATACTTAGAGCCTTGGATGGAAAGTATGACACCGTGTGCATATTGATCCAAATGATGCCAAACTAAAAAGATCTCAAGCCTATGGAAGTGATTGGAAGGATTGTTGCTCATGAGATGTCACTCAAGGACAAGGAAGAACTTCACAACAAGTCAAGCAGTGCTTACAAAACCTCAAGTGACACTCCCGCTACATCAAGCGAGAACCTTGTTACCAATGAAGAGATAAGCCTCATGGTTAATAAATTCAACAAGTTATACAATAGTAGAGGCAAAGAGAGAAACTCCAACTCAAGATATGAAGAGAAGCGTTCATCTAGCCGTGACCGAAATTGTTACAATTATGGAAGGCCCAGGCACCACTCCAATGAGGGCATGCCCCCCCCCCACACACACAAAAGAAGGGGAGAGTCACATAGAAGAAAGAGCTCAACAGATGAGTCACCTTGAAGAGAGAGAAGGAGTAGAGATGATCGTTATGAACGAAGACCCTCTCGAAGAAGCAAAGACTCAGAGAATAAGGACAAGTACATTGAGAGCTACACAAGAATAATACATCAAGCTCATGTTGGTGAATGGGTTTCTGGCTCCGAATCTGACAACCACTCCGAGAGAAGCTATCACTCAGACTCCGACTATAGTCAAGATGAAGGTGTTGCCGGACTTGCACTTGTTTCCTCCAACTCCTACGACATATTTGATTCACCAAATGAAGGGAGTGGAAGTTGCTTCATGTCTAAAGTCCCAAAGGTATCACACCCCGAATACCTTTACTTTAATAGTGATGAGGATAACCTACTTGGAGATGATGACTTGCTATTTGACAAATCTAGTGATATTAGTCAAAATGAACTTGTTAGTAATCACTTTAGTCAAGATAAGTCATGTGATGATGATAAGTTGGAAATAGAGCATCTAACTAAAGAACTAAACACTCTTAAGTTAGCCCACGAGTCTACTTTAGAAGATCATAGAAGCTTGTAAGGACTCATGAGAAGCTCAATTTGGAGCAAGAGCATGAATTCCTTAAAGCTATCAATGATGATCTTTGAAACAAGACTTCCTCTTATCTAGCCAAACGACTACTCTTGTCCACATTCATTCCACAAGTTAAGGCTAAGAAAACTAGTAACAAAGGCAAGAAAGGTTCTTCAACTACTAGCAATAAAAATGATAAATCCAATGATGTTGCTTCTAGTAGTTCTATTGATTCCACTAACGATTCTCTTAGTGAAGTTACACTTGAGCAAGAAAATGATCTATTGAAAGGAATTATAGAAAAGGGTATCTACAAAAGTCTTGCTGGATGTAAGCAATTTTAGGGGTATGCAAGCATGGAGGATACCAAAAGAACCATGGCATTGGCTACTTCAACGCCAATGGAGTTGAATGGGAAGAAGATCAATACCCCAAGACCAAGTTTGTTCCCCAAAAGGAGAAGTATGAACATACTCTTCCCAAGGGAACAAAATCTCAAGATGACCTTCCACCACAATACCACAAGCTCAAGCACAAGGACAAGCTTCAAGAGGAGATTGACTCATATGAAGATGAATCCCAAACCATGGTCAAGTGGGTTCCCAATGCTACTACAAGCTCAACTTCTTCAAGTGCTACTTCAACTCCAAGGATTCTCATCAAGTTGATGTGGATCGCAAAGAAGAAGAACTAGAGAAGTTCTTGAGGGGTGAGTCCGCCAACAAAATTCACTCACATTAATTTTTGGCAAGTACTATTTGCAATCAGCTCCAACTTTATGCAATAGTTCAAGGAGTCACACAATCCCTCAAAGGTAAGCAAGGGACAAGGTAATTAATGAATCCATGTACA
The DNA here is from genome assembly GCA_022496015.1 of Hordeum marinum. NCBI lineage: Eukaryota > Viridiplantae > Streptophyta > Magnoliopsida > Poales > Poaceae > Hordeum > Hordeum marinum. The sequence continues at coordinate 178,572,059 of CM039678.1, read as the reverse complement.
TCATCATGTATGCTTTGCACTCCATGTCCATAGATATCCTTGTATTTGTCTCTTGTGTGGGACTAACCCATGTAGGTGAGAAAAGTTAGAAACAACGAGGATTTCTCCCAACTCAAGATGATCTTCATCAACTATGAGAATCCACCACTACATCACCCACATGAAGTCTTCTACGACAAAACCCATGGTTAGTTTATCCCTTTTAGGGGGATTTCACATCAAGGTAGAGCTTTACTCTAAGACTTGAGTTAAAGCATCTTTTAAATATGTGAACACATTAAATGCTTTATGTAAAAGTGGTAACCCCACTTGTGCTTAAACGATGTTTATGACCTATGATCAAGTATTCTTACTTGGATCCTAAGTCAATATACTCATATACAGATGACTCTGTCATCGCCAAAGTGCTTGGTATACACCAGAGTGGTTTTGCATGTTTGCCATATTTGATTCGACATCTTATTGTGTGAGCATGTTGGTATGCATATCTTTTCTCATTTGAGGATATCTTGTTGTTATTTGGCTTTCAATTTTATTTAGTCAATTGGATATACAAGAATGCCTAGGACCCCTCTCTAGCTATCTATGCTTTCTCGTCTCAAATTCTATTCATGCTAGATCACAAAATTTGAGCAAGCACTCCACGAACCCTTCGTGTGAGGAGCACTCGATGTTCCGTTTCATCAAGAGCCGACCACCAAAACCTCCCAAGTGCAACTCGGTGGAACCAACACAAAAATATCGGTCTCACTGATGCCTAGGGTTGATCTAGTTTTCCCATCTTGGTAACACTGATTACATATTCTCGGTTTCATCGAGTTTCCCTGTCAACTGACAGTTGAGGAACTCGGTGGCACCGATAATTTTGAACCGGTGTCATCGACGGCGAGGGATATATATTGTGACGGACTCGACTTTTGAAATCAAACCTTCAAATGTATGATTCCTCCAAACCCTAGCTGTCGCCCATGGACCCCTGGTCGTCGCCCTTGCCTCCTCATGCGCCCTCGCCACTGGGATCCTTGTCGTCGACGGAATCTTCACCGCCGTCATCACCGTAGTGGACTCCCCACCGAGTTAAGGGTTAGATTCTGATCCCCTCTTGCGCTCCTCAATCTAATTCTTGCGCATTAGGGTTGTTTTATCGATATGCCACCGTTTGAGATTGACCCATCCTCGAAAAACCTCCATTAGAGTAGAAGAACGAATTTTTTTAGGGTTGAGTTTCCACCAAGTGTGTATTGGTGACACCGAATTGGAATTATCGGTCTTACCGATATGTGGATTAGGGCAACCGAGAACACTCTCGGTGGAACCGGTATCTCCTTTTAGTCTCACCGAAAAGGGCTGCCAAGTTCTTGTAAGAGGAAAGTGTGTGTCTCGGTGGCTCAGATTCTTCTAACTCGGTGGCACCAAAACACACTTAGCTGAAATTCAAAACTAAGAATTTGAGTTCAAATTTGAGAAAATCTTCTGTATTTTGTGATGCTCAACCTCTCTGCTCTACTATGCTCTATTCACAGGGACAACATGTCAGGATCAGATGACAGTCAGAACAACTTCAGAGAGAGGAATGTGGACATGAGTTTAGGCACTAGCCCTAAGTCTAGTTCATCTTCTTATGATGATAACCCTAGCTCACCTGACTTGCCCAATGCTGCCACCAGGGAAGGAAAGAAGCTGAATTCTGATGAGGACGATTCTGATTTTTTTGCCAGAGGAAGAAGTTGCCAAGAGGCAGAAAGAAAATTCTGCCAAGAGCACATCTACAGATGCTACTTCTTCCAAGAGACATGTCAATAAGGTATATGTCGGTATTGATGCTATGAGGGCACCTTAGTGTGCGAGGGCCAACACCTCAGTCTCTGTTGAGCCAGCCAAGAGCTCCATGCCTAAGAAGGCGCGAGAGAATAAAAGAGCAAGGAAGATGATTATCAAGATCATTGCCAGACCTACATCCATGTATGAGGATCCAGCTGAAGCTGGAGAGGTGGAAGTGGAGGAAGAGTCGGCTGCCCAGGTTCCTCCTGCCAAGAAGAAGAAGCTCCTTGCTGATGTTATGCCTAAGCAAGCTTCTTCAAGCAAGAAATCTGCATCCAAGAAGTCAACTATTCCAAAGTCCAAGAAGACCACTGGAGACATCCCTCTAGCTGCCAAGAACAAGACATCAACTTCTAGAGATGCTGAGGAACACTTGCCTGTGTGTTGAGTAAGCTCAGGCCCCATCCGCCAGAGCATAATGATGCTCATCCTTTAGCTGAGGACATGAAGAAGAGGAAGGACTCAGGGATGTGATTGTGGAGAGCAAATGACCCCTATGCCTTCAAAAGAAGGACTGCTGTGGATGCCAGATTCCACACCAAGGAACAACGGGACTTCTATGAGACTGTCCTTTTGGACAAGAGCCCAGGAGTCAGTGATATGAGATATGTTGACTGGGCATCAAGTAGAATGAATATTATTTTCCAAGTGTGCAAGACAACTTCCAGTGCATTGACATTGCAAAATTGTTGGAAGGGAGTTCACTACCTGGAACGATGAGATGATCATGCAGTTCTACTCCACTGCTCACTTCTATCCAGATGGCAGGATAGTGTGGATGACTGAGGGTACAAAGTACCAATCTACTGTTGATGAGTGGTCTACCATCTTAGGAGCTCCACCAGTTGAGGAAGGTGACTTGTATGTATATGCATAAGCCAAGATGAGCCACAACTCCATGGCAAATACGTACAAGATGATTCCTGTAGATTGTGTGCATTCACATAAGTTTGGCTCGGTTTACTATCTGCAAGCAAGGTTGCCTACAACCAACACCATTTTGAGATATACATTGATGCCTAAGTCAGGAGATGACAATATGATCTGGGGATACTCAATCAACATGTTGCACCACATTGACACACACACCAGGTTCAGGGTGATGGATCTTATGTTGAGACAGTGAAGAGGACAACTGCAGACCAGAAGAGGTCTTATGGATATGCATCGTACATTCAGATGCTCATTAACTCTAAGTTAGAGAAGAATGTATATGCACTTGATCGCCCACATTTGCCGCTCCAGCCAGAGTTTGAGGATAATGTCATGGTGATGGATCCAAGTCATCCCACTTCATCTACTGCACAAGCAGAGGCTGAGGCAACCAGAGCCACTAGTGCTCAGGTGCCTAGGACAAATGAGTGAGCAGATGGATCTTCTGCTTAGCACAGTACAAGGGATGCAAAATGACATCAAGATCATCCCGCGTAATCAGGGGAGTCTTGTGAGGATCATGGAGGGAAAGTTTTCAACGTTGAACAACGAAGTGGATGGGCTGACCAAAACTGTAGATGAGCTCAAGAAGGAAGTGGATGCAGTTCCTATCCCCCACACTTCAGACTCAGATGATGATGATGATGATGATGATGATGATAGGAGTCCACCCCTCAGGACCAACACTCAATTCACAACTCAAGCCAGAACCCCTACAGTGCTTTATCTAGAGTTGAGGCCTTCTTCTTGAGCACCAGCAGTAGCTCCATCATCTCTAGTGTCTACTCCACCACCCTAGAGGACTTCAGTTGAAGCCTTCGCGGATGCTGTTCTCTCGACTCCATCGACTTCCACATGAGGAGATCGTGCCCAAAGCGACTAGTAGCTCTATAACTTTGAACTTTTTGGTAACTTGTTTCCAAAGGGGAGAAGTTATAGATCATAGGGGAGAGAGAGAGTTGCATTTTGATCCCTCTCTGCTTTTCAAAACATTTGGTTTATCGTTTGGTGTTGCAAACTTTTGTTGGTGTTTGATCATATACTCTAGTGTGATGATACTATTTATTTATCTTTGAGATGTTCATATGATGATCATTCACTTAATGTTTGGTGTGATGTGCTTATGTAATTCACTCATATTAATTTCTGCGCACCACCAAGTTGTATGTGACATGGAAGAGTGACCCATGATCCCAATCAATTGTGCATTTGCATTCAAACGCAAATTTAAAATAATGCACAAATTTATGGGGAACTCTTGCTTATCACATATCTCTCAAAGCGACAATGCTATTCATTGATCATATCTTTGTCGAAGCTTTGATCTGTATGTTGTCATCAATTACCAAAAAGAGGGAGATTGAAAGCACAACTTCTCACTAGGTGGTTTTGGTAATTAATAACAACATGTATTTCATTGGACTAATGTTTCCACTAAATATGTTTCAGGAAAAAGTTCAATGTTATGATTGGCAAAGGACTGTGAGGAGACCCCAAGATGCAAGCATAGGATTGGCCAAGCTACAAGCATGAAGACTCTACATTTTACTTTGTGAGAAATCACTTTGAGTCCATAGGAAAGCCAATACTATCAAAAGGGGGTAAGGTATCAATGGTGAATGAAATGCTCAAAATGATCAAGTGTTAGTCACCAAAAACACCCACAAGCTTTCCCACAAAGATTCTGTCATAGAACCTACCACTCAAAATCGGAACCACCAACATTTCCATATCGGCTACACCGAGTCAAAACCCTATATAGTAACCCTAGCCAAAACCCACTTCTCGGTACTACCAACTTCCACTTCGGTGCAACCGAGTTTCAGTGACCAACTTCCTGTTGCCTGTTTCACAAGAATCGGAATTTTCGAGAATTGTGAATCGGTCTCACCGAATTGTGTAACTGCCCTCGGCTACTCATATCGGTACCACCAAAAATTCTATATCGGTCTCACCGAAACGCCAAAGTTGCCACATTTTGCACTAGTCGGTGCAACAGAGTTTTCACTTTGGTTTCACCGAGTTGGGAAATAATGTTGTAAGAGTTGGATTTTTCGAGATGCATATATATACCCATCCACCACATCTCACTCGCAAGAGAAGCACTCACAACAGACCCACACTTCCCATATCCAAATTTCTGAGAGAGAACCACGTACCCTTGTGTTGAGGTCAAGATCATCCACTCCAATCATATGGATCTTGATTTCTAGCCTCCCCAAGTTTCTTTTCACCCAATCAATCTCTTCTACCCAAGACAAATCTGTGAGAGTGATTGAGTGTTGAGGAGACTATCATTTGAAACATAAGAGCAAGGAGTTCATCGTTACTATCGAACATATTACCTTTTGGAAGGTGGTGCCTCCTAGATTGGTTAGGTGTCGCTTGGGAGTTTCCTACTTCGTGTTGTGGAGTTGAACCAAGAAGTTTGTAAGGGCAAGGAGATCGCCTACTTCATGAAGGTCTACCCCGAGTTAGGCTAGTCCTTCGTGAACGTAGGTCATCATGATATAGACAATGTTCTTCTCCGTGGAACCCTTCGTGGGTAGAGCCCTCCATGGACTCTCGCGACCGTTACCCTCTGTGGGTTGAAGTCTCCATAAATGTGGATGTACGATAGCGCCACCTATCGAAACCACGGGAAAAATCTTCGTGTCTATAATTGCATTTGATCTTCTTACCCTCATCCTCTTACATATGCTTGTCTTTATTTTCCACTGCAATACTCGTAGACATGCATGTATAGGGTGTACTTGATATGTCAGAATTGCTAAAATCTGCCAACCAATTAACTTGGGAAAATGCTAGGTTTTTATTTGGTCAAGTAGTCTAATCACCCCTCTCTAGACCTACTTTCAATCCCTACAAACGAAGACATAGAGAAAATCTTATCCCAACTAGTAGGAGCAGTTATGAAAGTTAAATATCTTTTAAAATGTCTAATTGTGATTCTTATTTTCTTTGATCTTGTACTCGTAGCAAAAAATTGATAAAAAATATGTATTGAAATACATTTGATAAAATAAAGATAATGTTCAAATCCCAAATAAAAAATGTGTGACTAAAACTAAATGCCGACCGGGCGCAAAGATAAGATTTGAGTCCTCCCGTTAAATGTACCGATCCATTTACAAAAGGAGGCGAACTGATCTAAGCGGACAAAAGTCGGTCCGTTTGGGTCGGCCGGCCGATTGTAGTTGCTTTAAGAGCAACTCCAACAGGGAGACCCAAACGGACGCGCGTTTTGTCCGCTTTTCGTTCATTTGGGTCGGCCGCCCGGGCGTCCGTGCCTGCTTTTTTAAATGGATCAGTTGGGGGCACCCAACGGGAAGTATGTGGACGGAAGGGTTGTGGCAATAGAATAATAGAAGAGAGGTGAGTGGGGGTGGACCAACGAATTAAATAAGAAGGGAGATGTGGGTGGGTGAGGGACAAGTGGGTCTACGAGGACATAAATGGACGACGCAGACGCAGGAAACGTCCGCTTTGTGTCCGCCTGCGACCCAAATTTAAGCCAGAAATGGGTCCGCACGGACACAAAATAAAAATGGATCTCTACGTTGGGCCATCATTTTTGTCCGTGTGAAGCCAAATGGACATGGACGGACGGAATGGATCCTCCTCTAAGTTGAAAAAAAAGAGTCAAAACAGTGATTTCGGCCGCCGTGTGTGGAGATGCCCATGGATGACGTGACCCTAAAAAAACACAGACGATCCCAAAAATCGGGATGGACGGATATAAAGGAAAGTTGGTTGGATTTTTTATGACCGGCGGGCGGCTTCGACGAAACTTCTCGCGCTTTACTGCCGCACTCATGGTGCGGTCTTGTTTTCTACTACCATGCCGCTTCACACTTTTACTCCCCGTCCCTTCAATCATTCATTCATCAACGTTCCACCCCCGTCCACCCCCCCCCCCCCCCCCCCCGGGACACACAGGCCACAACACGTTTTCTCCCGCTAACCCCTCCCAACAAAACCCTCTCCTCCGCCTTCCCAAGCAAGCCACCTCCGACGAATTCCTCCCGCCGCTGCTCTTCTTCCTCCCCTGCGCTCCCCTCCCCTCGCCTCAGCGGGCCCGGGGACGACGACCCGGACCTGCATTGATTTGTTTCGGGGGTGAGGAACCCTAGCTTTTTTCCGACTGCTTTCTCTGCGCGCCGCGAGCAATCGGCCCACGCTTTTCCCTGTGCGATTGACGATACATCGGAACCCCATCCAGCCCCGCCGCCTCTCTCTCGGATTCCTTCTGCTCTTGCTGTTGTGTGGCGGAGCATTTCTGCAAGTGTTTTTTCTTCTTTCCATTTCTGGAAGGTTAGGCAAGCTGTTTTTCCCCAAACTCGAGGGTTTCATGGAGTTCCGCTTCTGTTTTTGCTGGTGGATGTTTTTTACCGAACTCTACTGCTCTGTTCTCGCTGATTTCCTCTGTTCCTGTGTGAGGGGTTGAAATGGATTTTTCTGTCCCCACCATCTTATTCGTCATAAGCGCGACGGGTTATTACGCGCTGATCGCGTTTAGCTAACTTTGCCCTGATTGACTGACACTTATACAGATCGATCTCCATTTTTATTACGCGCTGATCGGCCACATGGATTTCCATAACTTTCGTACTCGCAGCAGCTTCAAAAATTAAAGCCCCCAAAGACCGTATGAAATCCATCATACACAAAATTAATATCAGTGCCTAAGGTCTATTTGTCACACGGGCATGATTATCCCCAAATCTGTAAATTCTGTGGAAAATTGATAATTGTATAGCCGATTCACATGTACTCACATTTCACACATCAATCCACGTAACAGAGTTGCCTTTGGAAATGTGGCGTGCGCTTTGCTTTCATGACCATTTATTACATTTAATTGTTTGATGAACTGGATTGTGTGTTTGTCCTTCGGTTGGCATGTTTGTTACTCACTCAATTTAGTTGTTTCAGGTTAAGCAATGGCATTGTTGGACTGGATCGAGTTGTCTGATGACGAGGAGGTGACAGTCAAAGAAAAACTTCCTCCAGAAAAAGTTAAAGAAGAATTTCCTCCAACAGAAGTCAAAGAAGAATTTCCTCCAACAAAAGTCAAAGAAGAATTTCCTCCAACAACAGTCAAAGAAGAACAGGATGCTCATGTACATTGTCATGCAGCTCAGTTGGAAGTAGAACTTGTCGATTTAACCACAGAAGAAGATGATGTTGAAGAGGATAGGAATGCTGATGGGAAAGGGGATGCTTCTCAGTGGGCAAAAATATCACATAGCGAACAGTTTGTTGCACCTCATGGACAAGGCGAGGCAGCTTGGACAGTAGTGCAAAGACAAGAGTTTCTTGCAGCTGCTAATGCTGTGGAAGAGTTCCTTGTAACAGGTGATGTTGAGCAAGAGCCTATGCAGTCTGGAAATCAGTATTTTGCTGCAGCAGTTGATTGCGCAGAAGAGGCCACACATCCTGAAAATGCAGCTGAAGCTGGTCCATCATCGTTTACAGAACAAGGTGTTGTAGCAGGCGATTGCGGTGAAGAGGCTATGCAGCCTGGAAAACAGGATTTTGCTCCAGCAGTTGATTGCGCAGAAGAGGCCATCCAGTCTGAAAATGCAGCTGAAGCTGGCCCATCATCGTTTACAGAACAAGGTGCTGCGGCAGGCGATTGCAGTGAAGAAGCTATGCCGCCTGGAAATCAGGATTTTGCTTCAGCAGTTGATTGCGCAGAAGAGGCCATGCTGTCTGAGAATGCAGCTGAAGCTGGCCCATCATCGTTTACAGAACAAGGTGTTGTGGCAGGCTATTGCAGTGAAGAAGCTATGCAGTGTGGAAATCAGGATTTTGTTCCAGCAGTTGATTGTGCAGAAGAGGCCATGCAGTCTGAGAATGCAGCTGAAGCTGGCCCATTATCGTTTACTGGACAGGGTGTTGCGGCAGGTGTTTGCGGTGAAGAGGCTATGCAGCCTGGAAAGCAGGATTTTGTCGCAGCAGTTGACTGCGCAGAAGAGGCTATGCAGTCTGAAAATGCAGTCGAAGCTAGCCCATCATCGTTTACAGAACATGGTGTCGTGGCAGGCGATTGCGGTGAAGAGGCTATGCAGTGTGCAAATCAGGATTTTGTTGCAGCGGTTGATTGCGCAGAAGAGGCCATGCAGTCCGAGGATGCAGCTGAAGCTGACCCATTATCGTTTACTGGACAGGGTGTTGCGGCAGGCGATTGCAGTGAAGAGGCTATGCAGTCTGGAAAGCAGGATTTTGTCGCAGCAGTTGATTGCGCAGAAGAGGCTATGCAGTCTGAAAATGCAATCGAAGCTGCCCCATCATCGTTTACAGAAGGTGTAGGGGCAGGTGATTTTTCTGAAGAGGGTATGCGGTATAACCATGAAGACAAAGCTGCTGAATGCTTGCCAATGACAGGACAATCTGCTGCATCATCCTTGTCAATGACAGAACAAGGTGCTACTACATCCTTACTAAGGACAGCGCGACAGAGTCACAAGAGAGATGCATTGCTAGGTTCCCCTCCCATCTCAATTGCGGCGCCTTTTCCCCGGCAATTCTGGAAGGCTGGGGAGTACAAGGTTGCTGCTCAAGCTTCCATCAACAGTATGTTCTTATTCTCTCCCAAGCCCAGGACTGTATTTAACAGTCCCATCCCACCAATAAACATTGCCTGTCCCGTTTAGAGTGTCCATCATGGCAGGTTGGGTGGATTCCCCTGCTTGTCCACTCCGCTCTCCCCATTGGTTGACTGAAACTTGCTCACACGCAGTTCCCTGTTACATGGAACTGATAATTGTATTAATGTTAAGTTAAAAAGTTCAGTTAATTATAATCCCTCTATTACATGTCTTGAGTATCGACTAGTTAGATTTTTTTTACATGTTCAGTATATATGGGAGAGCTGCATCCAACCTGCACTGCCACCGATGAGTCCTTCATGGTTTACCTTGGCTACCAAGTTGTTTACTTCAATCTTTAGTTGTTTTATTTCATTGTTATAGTTGAGTTTATTTTCGTCGGATATATTCCACAAAATAGAGAGATGTTTCCATCTACTCCCTCCGATAAAAAAAAGTGTCTCAGCTTTGAACTAAGGTTGAACTAACCTTAGTTCAAAGATGAGACACCTTTTTCCGATCAGAGGGAGTATTAGGTAGTCTGTTACATAAGGTGACAAAGCATCCCTATATTTGGGAGGCTGTGTCCATTGTTTATTATGCACAAATGAATTAAGGGTCTTCTTTTCAAAATGTTTTCCCCAGCCTCTTTCTCGGTTGTATTAACATAAAAAAAATAGAGGAAAACATGCACTGACAGGTTCAATATGGCCCCATCAGCCCATCTGCATGCACATTATTTCCATTTTCTGTTTGTTCTTGCTTACCATTTGATTTTGCAATTTGATTAGATGGTCAGAACTGCTTAAGGATTAATCCCAAGTTTCTTCACTCGAATGCTACGTCACACAAGTGGGTGTTTGGTGGTACGTCGTCGTGATATCTGTAAAGCTGGCACTTCACTTCTGATTTTGTATGTCTATGCTCCTATTTAGGGAAATCTGGACTCTATATTGATGTATGCTTAACTCCTTTTCTACAGCTATTGCAGAACTGCTCGACAACGCTGTTGATGAGGTTTCTGTTTCAAATATATGAACACTAAATAGTATCGCCATTATCTATGATTCTCATGCTTTGTTTTGTTTCTTGATTCTTCTGTTTTGCATCGGACTGTGGAGTAGGTGCAGAACGGGGCAACCTATGTGAAAATAGATAAAATGAAATATTCTCCTGTTGGAGAGTATTCCTTAATGATACAAGGTAGCATACAGATAGATATGTACTATCAAATTGCACTGGTTATATTATGTTTATATAGTATTTTCTGTAGCTTATTTCTTGAATAATATTTTCAAGATGATGGAGGCGGTATGAGTCCTGAGTATATTCGACATTGTTTGAGCTTCGGATTCTCAAATAAATGCACGAATTCATCAGTTGGACAATGTAATGGTTTTTGTGAACTCACTGTGTTGCTTAGTTCATTGCTAAATAGTCACTGACTTGTGGTTACATTTACAGATGGAAATGGCTTCAAAACCAGCACAATGAGGCTTGGGGCAGATGCTATCATATTCAGCTGCAACAAAGCAGCTAATAGGTTTGTCCTACTTCAGCAATGCAGCATCTTTCCTATTCACTTTCTGCCATTAGCAAATATGGGAACTTTGATTCGACACTCTAAATTATCATGATAAAATGCAATATGGAACAAATTGATTATACTTTTTTTCCTGTTAAACCTCCCATCCTGAATGTGCTAGCAAGCTATACATGCATTGCACGTGAGAGCTCAGATAATCAAATTACAATCAAAGATCGGCATACATTATAGTGGGCAAATGAATTTTTTTAGGCATATGCATAAATTATAAGATGCAAAACTCGGGTAAAATATATCGAGCGCTTATTGTCTAGGTATCTTTTTGGGTATCTCATATTGCATTTTTCCATAGAAAATAACAACAATAGCGACTCCTCTATCTGCAAAGATAAATATGATTTATGAAGGTACATCCATAGCCTTCAACACAAAGAAAGTCTAGAACAAAGTAGAAGTGTGTTTTATGTTTTGTGAAAAATGCCCATAGGGCTTAACCCAACCATACAATCTTCTAGATAGTACATGTGGCAGAATCTGGTGTAATAAAGAGAAGATACAACAGTCAGCAACACTCGGTTTTGCCACCTCTCTACTGTCAGATCGGCTTCATCCAACGGTTGTTATTCAAAGTTATCCATACACTATATGGTGGTATATAAATATATAGATAATTAGGTACAGATGGTATAGATAACAGACATAGAGGAGCATGATTGGATGGTTGCCAAAAATTGGCTGGCCAACATTTTGGCTACCAATTGGTTAGGTACCTTGCCCAGCCAAAAAATTGGCGGCCAATCGGCTAGCTACCAACTTACTTCCCCAATCTCTCAAATTGGCAAGTCTTGGAGGTGCCAATTTTTGGTTACCAACCAAACATGCTCTACAGGGGGGTGGGGGGGGGGGGGCTTTCAACATATAACTAACGATGTCATTCATTGTGACCGTCTTTGCTGATGTCCTGGTAACTCGCTATCCAAACTTGTCTACAATATTTTTCTCCATCTTGACATATTGTGGTAACCTTTTAGTTTAATCATTGGTATGGCAGCAGATTGACACGAAGTGTTGGGCTGCTCTCTTACACATTCCTCAAAGGAACCGGCTGCGATGACATATTAGTGCCAGTGGTCAGTTTATTAAACTTGCTAACTTATGGCATTATTAACGTACTCCCTCTGTTCCTAAATATATGACGTTTTGGTAGTTCAATTTGAACTACCAAAATGTCATATATTTAGGAATGGAGGGAGTAGTATCTACAGCCACATCACCATGTTTTTGTTTAGTATTTGGACAAGAGTAAACAGAAATTTGTTTCATAATAGCTTCTAGTTGGTAATAATGTCTTCTGAAGATTAATTAGCATGTGGATATAGGGATTTTAACTGACACAGACCCTTGATGCTGTGCTATTTCTTACTCTGTCCGTTCACTATTATAATATGTTTTGGACATTTCAATATGGACTACATACGGACTGAGATGAGTGGACAAACAAACTAAAACGTGTCTATATACATGTGATTCAGAAAAAAGTTAGAACATCTTATATTTGTGACGGAGGGAGTACTAAACAACTGATGCTATTTTTCTTATAAGGTTGACTATGAATCTGATCCTTCATCTTGCAATTTCAAGAGGATAATGGACCGTGGTGAAAAACATTTTTCTTCCAATTTGTCCACTCTTCTGAGGTGGTCTCCATTTTCTACAGAAGATTATTTATTGAATCAAGTAAGTTACTACTCCCTCTACTTATCCAGTTAATCATTTTTTTGAATTCTGCCTTGACTTCCGCTTGAAAATATTTATCCAAAACCAATTGATTGGATGTCGGTGTGCTCAGATAGTAACTGGTTACTTCTATGTTATACCCCAAAAGCAATATTTTCATGGTGAATACTAAAGTTCGTTTTGAAATGCAATAGCTATACAGGTTTTTTCTTGTGTATCTGGAATGTTTTGTTTGTAGAAGATTGCTACCTACTTACTCTGGTCCACATGCTGACAGTTTGAGGACATGGGATGCCATGGCACAAAAATTGTTGTATTCAACTTGTGGCTCAATGATGCAAATGAAATGGAGCTTGACTTTACAACTGATGGTGAGGTGAGATTTGTTTCTCTCAGCTACTCTACTCCATAGGTTTCACATTTCAGTATTCCTTGTTTTTATGATGTACTTCAAAATTAAGGATAAACATTACTTGGTTCATGCAACACTTCAAAAATAGTTAACGCAGAATTTATATTTTAATCTTATAGACATCGAAGCTCTAGTATTTTCTTTAAGAATATAATTCTTTTACCTTTTTACTGTTAGAAGATGTATACAATATTTACTTTTTTTTACTTGTATCACCTGATTGCCTCTGCCGGGCTAACAATCGTCGAAGAAATTTGCTCAGTACATGTTGAACCACTGCTGTTGATCACTGAACCCCTTGTGATTACAATCACCACTAGTAGTCCTATATACTGTTCTCATGCAGTATATTAATGAACTATAGTTGTAATTCGTTCACACTTTCACAGTGCTGCTTGCTTTACCTTTCTTTGAGTCATTTGTACAAATTTTCACTAAAGGACAACATTGTCACATGGTGGTGCAGGATATTATGATGTCAGGAGCACCTAAGATGCCAGAAAAACGTGCAAAAGTGAGAAGGTTGAATCATATGCATATTGCCAATCGCTTTCGATATTCACTTCGTGTAAGTTCCAAACACAAAATATATACCCGAGACTTACATGTTTTTCTTGAATGACTGACTAGCTTAAACATGACCAGGTTTATGCATCTATACTATATCTTCGTCTACCAGAACACTTTGAAGTCATCTTGTGTGGACGAGCTGTTGAACCTCATCATATTGTAAAGGACCTCATATACCCTGAATGTATCAAATATCGACCACAAGTTGGAGTAAGCATACAGGTTGGTTTGTTCTAGAAAACTTAGTTCAGAACTGATCTCAGCTGTACATCTACTATCATCATGCACATCTTTTCTAATAAAATGGTAGTTTTGCAGAGCAACTTGACTACCAGCTGTACTATTTTGTACTTGTATTGGGCATTGATATGATCTCCAGTATGCAATTTTGACCATGACTTATTCTATTACATTGTTAGTAAAACCTATCAAATATGATGTGACGAAAAATATTTCATGACAAGTCTGGTAACAACACTCGCACTTCACAAGTTCTTTCAAAAACATTTGCATACGAAAATCCAAATATTTTGGTTACACTGGTGGCCAAAGTTGTAAATGGTTGACTGCATGCATTCTAAAACGACATTTAAGCACACGAGTAACTGCAACATCATTCTTTCTAAGCAGTGAGCATTTCATTGGTCATTCTAGGTTATTGCACAATGCTCATGGAACTTTGTTTGAAATATAGATTGCACCCATCAAAGTACAATTTATTTTGGACGATTGAAAAGTATGTAGTGCACCTAATGCGTCTGTTTTGAATCAGGTTGATGTCATTACTTCAATTGGCTTCTTAAAAGGTGCTCCACACCTGGATATCTATGGATTTAATATCTACCATAGGAACCGTCTTATTCTGGTAAAATAAGTTCATCCACATGCACTACTCCTTTTAAATTTGTCATATGTTGCACAGTATTTGTTCTTGTAAGTTCTTTCAGGAAACAAGAAATTTGTGTAATAATAATGCAACTGCTAAGCAGAAGCATTACAAAGTACAGGCTCCAGATTAATTACTATATGGACGATATTAATGTCCAATACAGATTAGTTGAGAACTTACTAGAGGGTCTGATTACAATGAGGGTGCACCTTAAAGTATCCTCATTGCGGGACTTTCCTTTCAGTCAGGTTTTATAGATGTTCGTTTAAACCATATAGGGTGTTTAGATGATCCCTCTTTTATCTAAGGTGATTCGTCATCTTTGTTATAATGTGTTTCTTCGTTACCAAATTTTCTTCCAGATGGATATTCTGAATTTCTGATATTACAAATTCAAAAATGTTATTCACCATGTTAGTTCAGCCACCATTCTAACTTATGCTTTGCTGCATGCTAAATACTAGTATATTATATTATTTTAATCTATTAGTTTCTTTGTTCAGCCTTTTTGGGCTGCAGGCTCTGAGAGAGGACGAGGCAGAGGCATTGCTGGTATGGATTCCTATTGCAGTTTTTAATTTCTTGCTGGTTTTCGCTATAATTTCATTACCAGAGTATTTTTGGTGTTGAATAAAAATATAATTTCCTAGGGGTTTTGGAGGCGAACTTTATACGACCTACACATGATAAGCAAGATTTTGAGAAGACGGAACTTTTCCAGAGACTTGAGACGAGATTAAAAGACATGACAATGGAGTACTGGTAAAAGTTCAATGTGTCATATATGGGACTGAAAGTGGTTACAGCTGTATTCCCAGCCTTTGGTCATTTACAGATATATTTTCATTACATTCACCTTCCAGCCAGATGCACACTTCCCTGTTCTTTTACTGCATGCATGCTCTGATATCTTCCTATCATTCTTATATATGTACCGTTATTTCTTGGTAAAAAGATGACTAGCATAACCGCCGTCTATTTGTGGCAGGAAGCACCATGCTCATTTGATTGGCTACGGGCAAATCACAAAATCTCTTCCTCCATCATATGATGCATCTATTGCTGCTACCAATGATAATAGCTCAGTAGCCCAAGCTGCGGCAACAATTTATGCCAGGAACTCAAGAGCCAAAGCATCTGGAGTGTTGGACTCCCGTTTCAGTGGAGGTAACTCATTAAATCCTTTGCATGTTGGTGCCTTGAGGGATCAAGTGGACTATGATCTATGCTCTTTAGCAAGGAGAAATATGAGGACTTCATTATATATGCCAAGCACACCCCAGCAAACTGGTTGGTTTCAGATATCCTCCGTCCCCTTCGATGAATCTCCTTGATATTTTTCTGATTAGTATACTGAAAGCAGAATCATGCAAAATAAGAAACTCTGGCTTGATGATTGAGACGAGGGCTCAAAAAAGGCACAACACGAATGGCAATGCTGACCACCTTGGATGTGTCAATGTTGTTGAGGTTAGAAATTTGTTAGGAGTACTTTTAGGTAATCAATAGTTTTAACTTTTTGATTCATTTTTGTAGGTTGGAGATGAAAGGAGCAGAGTCTTAATTTGTCAGAAGATGGTGCTAAAGGCAGAGTGAGTAATGTAATCTTTCTTAGCATGTGAGATTAATTTAATTTTACACCTATTTTATATATAAACATGGTAAGCAAACAGTTTGGTATCGTTAGCAGGTTTATCATACAAATTAATCTATAACTCTCTAAGCATGAGATGTGAACCAAATTTTATCATGGAGTAACATAATCACAATAATAAGCATGACTTGGAAAGGTAACATAACAGACACTTGCTATTTGTCATTGGGAAACAACGTGGGGCGCTTGGGAATGAAAAATTGACTGGATTTAGTCATCCCTGATTTGAATGGACTACTTGTGAGATTCCTTAAGGCATGGATAAATTCGATAGGGCAAGCCAAACTTTCTAGACAAACCAAATAACAGCATAAATAGGCGTAGCATAGTTTCAGTTTGGTAAAGTAGGGTATAATCAAACATGCATTGCTTCTTGGTTGATCCTTGTGTTCGATGGCTGTTTAGAGCATTGAATGACCACACACAGAAGTGATTAGTCTGGTCAATTGACACAAAAGGTTGATATTTGATGCAAAAGGATTTGATCATTTGTTGATTATTGCTTTGTCGTGTTGGATATTAGTGCTCTACAATAGTATGTTATCTCTATGTAGGTAACTTATGGTCGCGGCATCTCATTATTCATCCATATAATAACAGTGACAAATTGATAGCTAACTTTGAATAATAACAGTGACAAGTTGATAGCTAACTTTGAATATACGTCTAAACTGTACGACTTGGATGTAGATAACTAAACCGAGCTTGGTAGCAGATTATAGGGACCAAAAGTACAGTTCATTGTTATACACTGGGTGAGTCAAAGCTTGTAAATCTGGATTCGTTTTTGTTGATACATGTGACCTATGCTTTTCTTTCTAGGATGATGTATGTTCACATACTTCTGTGGCAGTAGCCAGTAGTTTGTTCTATTTAGTTTCAGCAATGGTCCGCACGATAAAGTGTAATTAAGGGCTGATTGTTTGATTGACTGGACGTGGATTGTGGACTGTAGAGGCACCTTTTTTAGTACGTACTCCCCCCGTAAAGAAATACAAGAGCGTTTAGATCACTGCTTATATTTCTTTACGGATGGGAGTAGTTTGTATCACAGAGATAGCAAAAATTAAAACAGACATGTCATCCCTGCAATTTGCATTTTTGCTGGGTCCATGCACTTTCTTTAGATTCACAAGGTAAAATAGCTTGTTATTAATTCTTGTCATTGTTTGTAAACCATGTGTAATGATTGTTACCAAAAAATTGTCCTGAAGGTGCTCCGAGCTCGAGGCGGCAGCGCAGAACCTCCAAAGCAAGGTAAGTTGCTGGTAAAGTGCAGTTTTTCATACTTTTTGCAGGGAGGTAAAATGTATTTCTAGAAGTAAAAAAGAAAAAGAAAAAAATACCTAGTAAATGGCTCTGGTGTTTTGAATGTCGAGAATGGAGGCACCTGATCTCTTAGATTTCAAGAGGCTGACGTGCTCAATCGCCACTGAACAGGCGGACAGGCTGAGGGGTGAACTCCGCGAGTGGCAACGGAGGCAGAGGAGCCTGACGGACGAGCTGGAGTTCTACCACGGCCTCAGCGCGATACAGCGCAGGATCCCCGTCGCCAGCACCTCCTCCCTGGGAGTGGGATGGATCTGACTGAACGGCATGACTGACACACACCACACCGGCAGCGGAAGTCCATAACTACGTACAGTTACGTACTAATAGTAGTACTAACTTATGCGGCGGTTTAAGCGGGGGTTTGACGTCCCGGGATGGCAGAACCAAGGCACCCGCAGTAAGTAGACCTATGGTTTGGCACTGGGTGTGCATGGTGGTAACATCAGACGTTTGATGTAGGAACGAAGACTAGCGGTGGCGGGCCAATACGTAACCTAAAAATAACCCTCCCTATAAATATGATGCTGCTGCTATAAACATGAATCGGCTAGTTATAAACTGTTTGGGAGGAACGAAAGCAGGAAAAATTGATTGGGAGCCTGTTTTGCTTCGATGGAGTTTTTGGCGGTTGTGCGCAAGAAACGTGAGAGACTGGAAGGCGCTTCAGTTCACGTTCTGCAGCCTTAGAATTCTCTTTTTCACGAGTAGAAAAATCTTCGCCAACGCGGGCGGACGGGCTCACGGGTCCGTGTGGTGTGGTGTGGTGTGGATGTGGTGCGTTATCTAGTGGACTGTGCGTCTGTGCCGACCGCGGACCGCTATGAGCCGTCAAATTATCAATCTTTCTTTCCTCTCGTCATCAGTGGAAAATAGCAGCCGTCCGTGCAAACGGCATACTCAAACAAATTATTGGGCGTGTGAAGGGACGCGACGGGAAGCAAGGCAGCTGTCAAGAAAATGGCACGTGCATTTGAGGGAAAATTGAGCTGAAAAACTCGAGTTCGCTCTCCCGTGACGGTTTCTTCATCTTCTTCCTTTTTACCCAAAGGCAGAAAAGGTATCCTTGTCACGGTTTACGTGAGAAAGCTTTCGCCCGCCCCTTTCTTTGTTCGCATGCTCGCCATTGGTTATTAGTTATGCTAACGCTACGCTCTCCTAGTGAGCGATCCATCGGTTTCAGTAATCTCTTCTTGTTTTATGAGTCAGTTCCTTTTTCCCATCGTCCAAGCTTCTTTGCAATTCAATACTGTTAGGACTAACTTAATCCACGGTTAATGTATGCTTAAGGAACCGTCGGTTGCTAACTTGGCAACTGCCACCGGTTTCTCACGCCCCTTGCCGAACAGGCACCTGTTCCTTGCATGTCTTGTAACACTATAATTTTTTGAGCATTGTAAACGTTCATATATATACGCATATACTTACCTTTATGAATGCATACACGCATACCCTATTCCTATGAGCATCTCCGAGAGACTAAGCTGACATATCATCGCATCTCTTGTAACACTATAATTTTTTGAGCATAGTACAGACGTAAGCGTTCATATATATGCGCATATACTCACCCCTATGAATGCATACACGCATACCCTATCCCTATGAGCATCTCCGAGAGACTAAGCTGACATATCATCTTTAGATTTATGAAGTCACCACTTGTGCCTCGTCATCGATGGGAACGTCTCCTCCCACTGAATGGGCATCTCGGAAATCCTGAAATAAATTCAGAAATAATGCAAGCATCAGAATTTGAACCCTAGTGAGCTGGGGATACCATTGTCCCTCTAACTATCCAACCACAGATTGGTTTGCAACACTATAAATATATGAACTACCAATAAAGATGGCACAGAGTTTACTTTTATATGGTTGTGCTTTTCTCTTGTTGAGTTTCAACGCGTTATCAGCACGCTCTACATCTGAGCGATGTCGAGATTGAGAAGAACAGGAGGGGAAGAACAGACAAAAGGTGAGAAGGGAAAAAATGCCCGGATTTTTGTCCTTGTTCCTTCAATTGCTTCGAGATGGTGGCCGTCAGGGGAGGCTCCTCCAATGACGTTGATGCCGTAACACTGCGCCCCCCGTTGCGGACGCTCGAGCAAGCCCATGGTTTTGACGGATCGCTGCAAGACACACTCCATGAAGAGACAGGGGAGGCCCCTGGCGGAGTTGTAGAACACAGGTAGGCCTCAACCCCGCCCCTCCTCCTACCGGCGACGCGTTCGTGGCCTCCAACACGAGGCGCGACATCGCTCCCTCCGGCCGATAGCGTGGCATGGGAAGCACGGCCCCGGCGTGGCAGAGCCCATGATAGCGGTTGCGCGATCGCGTCGACCCGCCCCTCAACATTTCCAGGCATTAGGGGGAGATTTCAAGTACCATAAATAATGCCAGGAAATTAGTGAAATGTTCAACATATTTCTGCCTCAAATCCACGTACTCAAAGAGCTGAACCATGCATTCAGAAGATTTGCATTACATTGCAAATACCCTGCCAGATTCATTAGTGACTATAAAGGTGTCACCCAATCCTACAATCCTTCAAAAGTACACCTGAAAGAGTGGAGGTACCAACAAAAACCACTCCACTCCCTGTATAAAGCAACAAGGGGAGATGTATGGTGGAAGTACATCAGGATTCAGCTTCTCGCAAGCAAGGATATCAAGGCCTATGAATCAGTAAATGCAAGTCAACTTCACGTTGACAAACACCTAATGGGTACTATATACCCAGTGGATGGGATACCTCCACCAACCCAGGTCATAGTGCACACAATGACCGGGACATCGGAATACCCGACTCAGCCGCATTGGGAAATTGCGAGCAGTCACCATGGGTAACAATATTTCCATCAAGTCTATATTGATATATAGATTCTGGAGAATCATATAACCGGAAGTCTACAATTGTCGACATACATTTCTCAACTAGATTGTAAAACCTTTCACGTGATTCAGGTCCAAAGACCATGGTCATGGCAAAGTGTGAACAACACGCGGACTGTACTCAAGCAAAGGGTATAATCTAGGTAGAAATGATCTTGCTCAATAATGAGAAGGTATTCATAAGCAATACCTACACCAGTTTTCTTCTGGAAACAGAATTGAGAACGACAAGGTGGTGAAACAAAGAGCAAGTATTGTAGCACAAGGGTTCACGCAGATACACAACCATTCTTCAAAGGTGGGATCTTTTTCGGATAACTTATATCATTAGCAGTACAAAATCATCTATCTCTGCAGTGATAGATGTAGTGATTACATATCCATGTGGATCACTAGATTCAGACACAAATGATTGATTCCCGATGGAATCTCACTTCTGAATTGATATGCAAAATGCAACATACATTGTGTAAAATCAGTAAGTCACCATAAGACTTATTGTTGTCGGTACATATGGTACAACCGACGTAGTGACATCCTTATATACAAAGATTACTCCTACAATGATGATTATTGTTGGAAATATGCCCTAGAGGCAATAAATAAAGTGTTTATTATTATATTTCCTTGTTCATGATAATCGTTTATTATCCATGCTATAATTGTATTGATTGGAAACACATTACATGTGTGGGTAAATAAACAACACTTTGTCCCTAGTATGCCTTTAGTGAACTAGCTCGTTGATCAAAGATGGTCAAGGTTTTCTAGCCATTGACATGTGATGTCATTTGATAACGGGATCACATCATCAGGAGAATGATGTGATGGACAAGATCCAAACTACAAACGTAGCATATGATCGTGTCAGTTTATTGCTACTGTTTTCTGCATGTCAAGTATATGTTCCTATGACCATGAGATCATGCAACTCACGGACATCGGAGGAGTGCCTTATGTGTGTCAAACGTCGCAACGTAACTGGGTGACTATAAAGGTGCTCTACAGGTATCTCCGAGGGTATCTGTTGAGTTGGCATGGATCAAGACTGGGATTTGTTACTCCGTGTGACGGAGAGGTATCTCAGGGCCTACTCGGTAATACAACATCACAATAAGCCTTGCAAGCAATGTGACTAAGTGTTAGTCACGGGATCTTGTATTACGGAACGAGTAAAGAGACTTGCCGGTAACGAGGTTGAACTAGGTATGGAGATACCGACGATCGAATCTCGAGCAAATAACATACCGAAGAACAAAGGGAACATCATACGGGATTAACTGAATCCTTGACATAGAGGTTCGACCGATAAAGATCTTCATAGAATATGTAGGAACCAATATGGGCATCTAGGTCCCACTATTGGTTATTGACCGTAGAGGTGTATCGGCCATGTCTACATAGTTCTCGAACCCGTAGGGTCTGCACACTTAAGGTTCGGTGACGTTTCGGTAGTATGGAGTTATGTATGGTGGTGACCGAAGGTTGTTCAGAGTACCGGATGAGATCCCGGATGTCACGAGGAGCTCCGGAATGGTCCGGAGGTAAAGATTGATATATAGGAAGTCCTGTTTTGGTCACCGGAAAAGTTTCGGGCTAATCGGTAATGTACCGGGAGTGCCGGTAGTGTACCGGGAAACCACCGGGAGGGGTATTTCGACCCAAGAGGCTTCATGGGCTGTGGGAGAATAATTACCAGCCTTTTGTGGGCTGGTGGAAGTCCCACACAAGGTCCATGCGGTTAGGGAAGAAAAGCCCAAAGAGAAAAGGTGGAAAAAGGCAAAAAGGCAAAAAAAAGGAAGAGTCCTAATCCTACTAGCATTGGAGGAGGAGGAGGACTCTCCTCCCTAGCTTCAGCCGAAGCCTCCTAGTAGGATTTGCCCTTGTGCCAACCCTCTTCTCTTCCTCTTATCTATACTAGAGGTTTTAGGGTTTTGGCATAGAATTTTAGCCACGTGCTGCCAGTTCCTCCAGTGCATAGTTTCTCCTCTAGATCGGATTTCTGTAGTGCTTAGGCGAAGCCCTGCCGGAATAGCTCCACCACCATCGCCGGAGCGCCGTCATGCTGCCGGAGAACTCTTCTTCCTCTTCGCTCCCTCTTGCTGGATCAAGACGGCGGAGATCGTCATCAAGCCATACGTGTGCTGAACGCGGAGGTGCCGTCCGTTCGGCGCTAGATCGGAAGGACCGTGATCAAGTTCGCGGGACGGATCGTGATCAAGTTCGCGGGACGGATCGTGATTGGATCGCGGGACGGATCGTGATTGGATCGCGGGACGCTCGGCGATTTGGATCACGAAGACGTTTGACTACACCAACCGCGTTTCTTAACGCTTCCTGCTTAGCGATCTACAAGGGTACGTAGATCCACTCTCCCTCTCGTAGATGCTCATCGCCATGGATAGATCTGCGTGTGCGTAGGAATTTTTTTGTTTCCCATGCAACGTTCGCCAACAGTGGTATCAGAGCTAGGTCTATGTATAGATGAGATCTCGAGTAGAACACAAAAAGTCTGTGGGCGTTGATGCTTAGATTGCTTCCTCCCTTGGTCGTGTTTAGCTTCAACGGTATTGTAAGATGAAGCGGCCCGGACCAACATTACTCGTAGCTTACGAGATACCGTGTGACGCCCCCAATTTCGACCGTACGCTAAACATACACGCAAAGCGTACGACCAAGATTAGGGACTCACTAATCAATTTCACAACACAACTCTAGCCACAATTTAAAGTCATACAACTTCATATTACAAGCCAGGGGCCTCGAGGGCTCGAATACAAAGTTCGACAAGCACGAGTCAGCGGAAGCAAATAATATCTGAGTACAGACATAAGTTAGACAAGTCTTGCCTTAAGAAGGCTAGTACAAACATAACAACGGATCGAACGAGGCGAGGCCTCCTGCCCGGGAACCTCCTATCCTATTGCTGGTCGGGGGCCGCCTCCACGTAGTAGTAGGCTCCTGCGGTGTTGTAGTAGTCGTCTCCGGCATACTCCATCTCCTGGGCTCCATCGTCTGAACGCAGAATCGCAACGAGGGAGAAAGAGAAAGCAAAGCAGCGGTGAGTACTCATCCAAAGTACTCGCAAGACTGACATCAGAACTATGCTAGCTATGCATCATTATCAAGGGGTGGGGTTATATCTGGACTGACTGCAGAAAGCAAGAATAGGGGGGAAGGCCTAGTCCTATCGAAGACTAGCATCTTCAACATCTTGCAGCATGAGAAGAGAGTAGACTGGTATCTCATATATAGCCATATTACTATAGCAATTTTATCAAGTAACCACGTCCAGAGATTCTTTCTCGACTCCCTGCGAGGAAGAAATCCCGAGGCCACGAAACATTTAAAGTAAAGCACAATTTTAGTTGTATAAGGTCAAGGTACAACTCCAAGTCGTCCTATTACCGTGGACACGGCTATTCGAATAGATGGTTCTTCCCTGCACGGGTGCACCGCATTTCCAACACGCTTGAACACCTCCGGCCAGGCATACTTTCCGGGGTAATGCCCGGCCTCGGGATCCAAAACGTCGTCGCCTCACCTAGACTCAACGAAGAGGCCAGCCCGCCAGTCTACTCCTAAGCGCGCAGGTTCATGGGCCCACTTGCCCTTGCACTCCTGCACGATGCGAATGCGGCCGAAAGCAGACCTAGTACACTCAGTATGGGAGTTGTACGTTCCATCCCAATCCGGCGCGCGCCGCTCCATTGCTGACGTCCGAAGAGCTTCGGCCGATACAACGACGCTGAGCACCCATAACTTCTCCCACGTGAAGGTGTAGTGTGTAAAAAGGTCAACGACCAACTCGGATCAAATACCCAACCCATTATCATTTTAATCAGTGCGGGGCAAGCTCGAACCATATTGCAGGCCGTCGCCCCGTCAATAACACTCGGGTGCCTTACCGGCGCACCCCACCAAGTCTTCGGATGCCTTGCGGCGCATCCACCAAATCTTACTCACACAGGTACCCTTGGGGCCGACCCGTCTCAGGGCTGTCGGGAACTCAGGTCCACCTCAACAGGGTGGTACCGCCCGTCCCTTCAGTCCCGCCATGTTAGCCCAAGGCCAAGTCAATAGTAACCGTGTGGGTATAATGTCAAGACGGGAACTGAGGAATCACCCTCAAGGGGTCCCCGCTCGATATAACCGCCAAGGTGGACTATAAAGGAATCACCCTCGAAAGTCCCACACTTGAGGGATTGCATGACAGAAGCATTGTCGGGAATGGGGAAGGAGGAATCACCCTCGATAACCACGACCGACAAGGTACGCTACAGGACTAGCATCAGGAGTACTTCACGAGGTGTCACCCTCGGTACTCGATAGTAGTACTGCAGAGTCATACAATTTAGGGGAGTGCGGTGAGGTGAGTGGCCTAGCTTGTTAGTCAGTTGACCGAGTCTTCGAGTCGTCGAGTCGTCGAGGAAGAAGCAGGGACAACTGGGGCTAAGGGGGTCACTGGGGATTCACTAACCATCCTATACTAAGCAGTTGGTATTATTGTAGGAATATTAGCAGTTCATCAAAAACAGGCTATGCATCAGAATAGGAGCTAACTAACAATAGCAAAATCTAATGCAATAATAAGAGAGAGAAGAATGGGTGATATCGGAATGCTCAAGGGGGTTTGCTTGCCATGCTGCTTTGTGGCAAAGGCCTGATCGTTAGGACCGTAGTCGTACTCGGCAGCAGCGTCAGTCTCAGGGTCTACCGGAGAGAAGAGGGGGAAGAAACAATAAATATAAAGCAAACATATGCATCACGATGCATGACATGGTAATATGCAGAGCTAGGTATGCACTAACGCGGCACTACACGTTGCAGACGTAGCGGGAGAATACCTGACGATAATTCCCGGGTCTTTGCATTTTTCGGACAGTTGATCCGGAGGGGAAAGTTCCATGTTCAACATGCTAGGAGCATGCGACATATGAATGAATGGCATATTTGAATTCGTGGGATTTTTCTGATCAACTTTCATACATAGATTATTTTCATCTGAGTTACGGTTTAAAAGATATGATTTTCTAAAGTTTTAACAGTTTTCTGAAATTATTTCAATTAATTAAATTCAACATTATCCAGAATAGTGCAATGCTGATGTCATCATGACATCAGGATGACATCAGCAGCCGACAGTGGCTGTTACTATTTGAACCTGACAGCGGGGTCCATATGTCATAGGCACAAGGAGATTCCAGGGTTAATTTTAAATCTAAACAGAGTTAATTAGTGAGGGCCCCACATGTCAGTGAGACATTAGTCTAATTAATTAATTTTCAAATAAACAACTCAGTTTATTAGCCAGCTGACAGGGGGACCCACCTGTCATTGACACAGGGGTGTGGGGTCCCACCAGTCAGTGGCCCTGGCCGCCAAGTCAGCACGTTGACTGGGCCAACCCAGTCAACTGGGGCCAGGGGCCCCACTGGCAGTGACCCAGGGGTGGACCCCAGGTATGCCACGTCGGAGGTGGCCGGCGTTCGTCGCCGGAGAAGCTCCGGCGAGCACCCGAAACCACGACGGGGGTCGGGTTTCGCGCACAGGGGGCCAAATCGGCCGCCGAAGGGTGCGTTCGAACCGGGGAAGAGAACCGCGTCGATCTGCGGCGGCGGCGCGGCCGGGGGTGGCCCGTAATGATGGCCACGAGCTCGCCGGCGGGCGGTGGCGTTCGGCCGTTTTGCGCGCGTGCGTTCTAGGGGCTAAACATCACGGGGATAACGCGGGATGGGATCTACGGGCCGCGCAGAGCCGAATGGCACCGGCGGTCGGACCAAAAGGTCAC
This sequence comes from Hordeum marinum, assembly GCA_022496015.1. Lineage (NCBI taxonomy): Eukaryota > Viridiplantae > Streptophyta > Magnoliopsida > Poales > Poaceae > Hordeum > Hordeum marinum. The sequence continues at coordinate 178,545,892 of CM039678.1, read as the reverse complement.
CGGAACCACGCCGACGAAGAGCTCAAGCGGCGGCGGGTTCGGTTGCTCGTCGGGGAGGGCCCTAGTGGCAGCTAACGGTGGCGAGAGCGAGGGGGGAAGGAAGTGGAGGCTCACTGGGGGTTGTCGCCGTTCGAAATAGGCCCGGGGAAGGCTCGACGGCGCCGGAAATCGAAGAAGGCGAGCGGCGGTGACCCGAGGCGGAAGAAGTGTCGTGACGGCGATGCAGGGCCTCCCGAGCTCGAGCTCGTGGTCGAGGAGGTCAAGGGGAGCGAGGCGGAGCTTGTGGGTGGCTTAGCTGGGCGCGGGAGGGACCGTGGCCGTGGTTAGCCGGCGGCCATGGCGACGACGCGCTCGGGCGCAAAGGGGAAGAGAGCGTGGGGGGGGGGCAGGTGAGATCTGCAGGGGAGGGGCGCTAGGGTTTGCGGGGAGGGAGCAGGTGAGGCCGTGGGGCCGTTCTTATCCCCACGGCCGTCGTCGGCGACCTGGTCGGGCGGGGACGCGCGCGCGCGGTCGCCCCGGTCGGGTGAGCAGTGGGAAGAAGACGACCGGGGGGGGGGAAGAGGTAGGCTGGGCCAGCCGGTTCGGTGGGCTGCGGCCCAGAGGGGGAGGTTTTTTTTTCTGTTTTATTTTCTTTTCCTTTTTTTCCTTTTTTTTCTTTTGTTTCTGTTTTTTCTTTTTCGTTTATTTTTGTCATCACTTGCACTAGTAAAAATGTGGGACATGGTTTATAAAACAATATGCACTATTTTGAAAAGCCATGTCAAGTTTGAACATTTTAGGAATTGTTTAATTTTTATAATTGATTTTAAATGATTTTGAAGGCATTTTCAGCTCCTGTTTTCAATGGTGGGGGCCACACCACACATCAGATGATGTTGTTCTTCTTAGCATTATTTAATTTGGAACATTCCTCAACTTTGGGACATTTTTGTTTTGCTGTTTGAAGATATAATTTTGTCACTTGAATCTATAGAGCATTAGAAGAGAATTTGAATTGGAAATTTGAAATTCCACCTTGATCATATTCCACTTAGCAAAATAATCAGTGGCATTACTGTGGCTTAATTACAATGATCACTGTAGTAGAATTCAGGGTGTCACAATTCTCCCCTACTAACAAGAATTCTCGTCCCGAGAATTAAGTAGTAGAAGGAAAGAGCCCGGGGTATTCTGCACGAAGATGATCTTCGCATTCCCAAGTGGCCTCATCTTCAGAATGATTAGCCCACTGCACTTTGAAGAACTTGGTAACCTTCTGGCGAGTCCAACGTTCGGTTTCATCAAGAATGCGGACTGGTTGTTCTTCATAGGAAAGGTCTTGTTGCAGTTCAAGCATATCATGGTCCGCTGCTCGGATAGGATCCTTGAAGAAGCGGCGAAGCTGTGACACATGGAACACATCATGAACCTGAGAAAGGTTTGGCGGTAATTCCAGTTGATATGCCACTTTTCCACGCCTTTCGAGAATCTTGAAAGGACCAATATATCGAGGGGCCAGCTTGCCCTTGATCCCGAAATGGTGTGTACCTCTCATTGGCGTGACTCGAAGATAAGCCTTTTCGCCAGGTTGATAGACCATATCTTTGTGATGACGGTCATACTGACTTTTCTGACGAGACTGAGCAGCCTTCAGATTTGCGTGAATAATGCGAACTTGATCTTCGGCATGTTGGACAATATCCAGACCGATAAGTGTACGCTCCCCAGCTTCTGATCAATTCAGAGGGGTCCGACACCTACGTCCATATAATACCTCAAAAGGAGCCATCTTCAGACTAGCTTGATAGCTATTTTTGTAGGAGAACTCAGCATATGGGAGAGATTCCTCCCATTTCTTGCCAAAGGAAATGACACAAGCCCGAAGCATGTCTTCGAGAATCTGATTGACTCTTTCAACTTGCCCCTGGGATTGAGGGTGAAATGCGGTGCTGAAGGACAGATGAGTCCCCATAGCTTCCTGGAAACTTGCCCAGAATCTTGAAGTGAATAAACTTCCACGGTCTGAACTAATCACCAATGGGATACCGTGGAGCGAAACAACCCTGGACATGTAAAGATCTGCCAGCTAACTAGCAGTAATAGTTTCCTTGATAGCCAGAAAATGTGCAACTTTGGTCAGTCGGTCAATGACGACAAGAATAGCATCATTACCCTTCCGTGACCTGGGAAAACCAGTGAAGAAGTCCATTTCAACATGATCCCATTTCCATTCAGGAATAGAAATCGGTTGTAGAGTTCCAGCAGACTTCTGATGTTCTGCTTTGATACGACGGCAAATGTCGCACTCGGAAACATAACGAGCAATGTCTTGTTTCATATTCGACCACCAGAACCTTTGACGGATGTCTCGGTACATCTTGGTGCTACCCGGATGAATAGACATCGGAGTATCATGAGCTTCTTTCAATATCCTATCAATCATATTCAAGTTTTCCCTTTTTGTTGGAACGAACAAGCGTCCCTTGAAATACACGGCACCATCATCAGCAACGGTGAAACATGAGGGTTTACCTTTCGACAGATAGAATTTAATCCTTTCAACTTCACTGTCATAGCCATGCATCCTTTTGATACTACCCATAATATCTGGTTCAACGACCAGGTTACTCAAAGATCCCTGGTTAACAACCCGAAGGTTCATCTTGCGGTTCTCCGGTGGAGGGGGAACGAGATAACCCTGAGGAACAATATGGAGGTTCAGCTTGCGGAATTCTTCTTGAAGAAATGGATGAACCTTGTGAACCTGAAGGTGATTGCAGTAAGACTTGCGGCTCAACGCATCAGCCATTACATTAGCCTTGCCAGGTGTATAAGAAATTCCCACGTTGTAATCTGCTATGCGCTCCATCCATCTCTGCTGACGGAGATTCAAATCTGGCTGAGTAAACAAGTACTTCAGACTTTGGTGATCGGTGTAGATCTCGCATCGATTACCAACAAGGTATTGCCGCCACTCTTTTAGTGCGTGTATTACTGCAGCAAGTTCAAGGTCATGAACTGGGTAGTTCTCTTCATGAGGACGCAATTGACGAGAGGCATAAGCAACCACCTTGCGCTCTTGCATTAGGACACAGCCTATTCCCTGACGCGAAGCGTCACAATAAATTACAAAGTCCTTACGAGTATCCGGAGGAGCAAGCACTGGAGCAGACATCAGTTTGTCTTTAAGTGCCTGAAAGCTCTCCTGACATTTTTCTGTCCACTCAAACTTAACACCTTTGTGAAGCAGATTGGTTAAAGGCCTTGCAATCTTGGAGAAGTTCTCGACGAATCGACGGCAATAGTTGGCGAGTCCGAGGAAACTTCTAACTTGCTTGATATTCTTCGGGGGAGTCCAGTCAAGAATAGCCTGAACTCATTCAGGGTTGACCGCAATACCATCCTTGGAGATCACATGACCAAGGTAGGTTACTTCGTCCATCCAGAACTCACACTTGGAATACTTGGCATATAGCCGATGTTCCCGAAGTCTTTCCAATACAAGGCGAAGGTGTTCAGCATGTTCTTCTTTATTTTTGGAAAATACCAGAATATCATCCAGATAAACCACGACGAATTTGTCGAGGTAGTCCATGAAGATATAATTCATTAAACGAGAGAAGGTTGTTGGAGCATTGGTTAGACCGAAGGACATGACTGTATACTCGTATGAACCATAGCGAGTAACGAATGCGGTCTTCGGAATATCCTCTTCACGAACACGAATCTGATGGTAACCCAACCTCAAGTCGAGTTTAGAGAAGATTGAGGCACCCGCAAGTTGATCATACAAATCATTGATCTGAGGTAGCGGATATTTGTTTTGAATTGTAGCTTGGTTAATTGGCCGATAATCCTGGACCAAACGATTTGTCCCATCCTTCTTCTTAACAAAGAGAGAAGGTGCTCCCCAAGCAGAGGAACTTGGACGAATAAAACCTAACTGTAGCGAATTGTCAATTTCTTGCTTAAGTTCAAGCAGTTCATGGGGTGGCATCTTATACGGACGCTTGGCTATAGGAGTGGTACCAGGTACCAAGTCGATGACAAACTCGACAGCTCTAGCAGGGGGAATCCCTGGGAGTTCTTCCGGAAAAACATCTTGGAAATCCTGGACAACTGGAACGTTTTCAATCCCCTCAAGGGGTGACTCATTTAATGCATTCATGGCATATAGCCGGGCTTCAGCATCCCAAACAAGATGAGCATGGTAGCTGACTATCTCATTTGAAGGATGCAAGAGGTGGACAGTTTTTGTGGCACAAACGACAGAAGCAGTATGTGCTTTCAGCCAATCCATCCCCAAAATAAGGTCGATCTTGGAGGACTTCAATATAATGGGGGAAGCATGGAATTCTAGCCCTTCAACTTCGATGGGAACGTCGTGACTAACCATAGAGGTTTGACACTGGCCAGCGGGGGTGTTTACCACTATTGGGGTGTTCATGTCTTCGTATTTAATGCCATGCAAGTATGCGAATTCTTTAGACATAAAAGAATGCGATGCTCCTGTATCAAACAATACAGAAGCTGGTACTGAGTTGACGAGAAGGGTACCCATCACAGTAGAAGGCTGGTCTTGAGCTTCATTCAGATCAGCATTGTTAACCTGAACACGTCCCTGAGCAGACCTGACATTGCTGTTGCGAGGCTGGTTGGAAGGCAGTGCAAGTTGATTCTGATTCTGCCTGCATTCTCTAGCGCGGTGCCCTGGACGACCACACTTGAAGCATAACCCATCCTCAAGACGAGAAGGGGGAACAGGAGCTCGTGGTGGCGGAGCAGGGAGCCTTGGCTGCCTCGGTGGTGGAGGCGGGCGAGGTGCAACATAGGATGGCCTTGGAGCAGGAGCAGGTGCATGATACATGTTGTGGGGAATCCAGATCTTGCGCTTCTGATTTGCTGAGCCCGAAGATGAGCCCATGTCACGATTGCGCTTGCTGCTGTCCTTGTAGTTCTGTAGACCTGTTTCCACCATTATGGACTTGTTCACCAAGGTGGCGAAGTTGTTGAAGTCTTGAACAAGGAGTGCCAGTTTGATATCAGGGTGGAGGCCTTCGCGGAACTTCTCCTGCCTGCGAGCATCCGTTGCAACATCTTCTTCAGCATAGCGAGATAAGTCCAGAAATTCCCGCTGATAAGCATCCACAGTCTTGTTGCCCTGGACGAGATTGCGAAACTCACGCTTTTTATTGTCCATCATTCCCTGAGGAATATGGCGAGCGCGGAACGCAGCTTGGAATTCCGGCCAGGTGATGATTGTCCCAACAGGCTGCGAGCGTCGGTGGCTGTCCCACCATTGAGCAGCGGGGCCCTTTAGAAAGTACGAGGCAAAGGTGACATAGTTAGCCACTGGAGCGCCTAAGGATTCCAGCTCATAAGTGATGTCACGGAGCCAGTCATCTGCGTCAAGCGGCTGAGTTGAGCTGCGGTAGATCGCAGGGTTGAGGCGAATGAAGTCTTGCAGGGTTATTGGGGCTGGCGGTTGATTCATGTTCGGCCTTGGGAACTGGTCCATAAGCCCTTGCATAAATTGGCGATTCAGTTCAAACTGCTGCATCATACCAGCCATGTATTCAGGTGGCGGTGGGTGGTCATCCGCACCACGACCACGACCAGCTGGCCTAACCATTCTGTTGAAACTATTAACAGTGGTATTTTAGCATTGGGCATTGCAAATACAATGAGTTAACTAAGAAGCAAATTTCTCAATTGAAGGAAGTGCAACAGATACGACATGACAGTTCGAATTTAACATGCAGATCCAAACATAGGTCTATTACAAACCATAATTCTGTTACAACATAGACGATAGGTCCGACATGTAATTAACCTAAACAACTAGGCGGCACGCAGGCACGCGGTAGAGGGATACAACAACGGCCATAGCAAAAAGCTATGTCAACGTCGGGGACAACGATAGAAGCCGGGAACTGTTGATGACCCTGAATGCTGAACCTGGTGGCAGGGTTCTGCATCCCGTGCAGACTCTGATGTATTCGCTGCATACTGAGCAGGAGTGCAGGTCCACATTCCGAATAACGACCTCGAACCTTGGGCCACTCAAGACCTGGAGGAAAAGCAGTCCGAGGCGGGTACAAGATGTTCTCCGGATGTATCCCTGCGGTGACTGCTGGCAATAGGTGCGTTAATGCCCGATAAAGGTGATCACGGGTGGCCCATAACTCGAAGTTAAGAGCCCTGACAGTGCGATCCAATGGCTCAGTGTACTGAACCAGAACCTGTGGGTCGTAACGACGACTCACGTAGGGGGTGCAGATAGCAGTGTAGGATCGGTCGTTGCGCTGCCCGGCGAAAGGGGCCAAGACCTCAGCGTCGGCGGCCGTATCAACTCCAGCAGGGACATACGGAATGTATCTGTATGCCGTCTCCTCCAAACAAGAGTTTGCTGCACGGAGTCGAACAATAGCAGCATAAGCAGCATCCTGTACGGCCATCTCGACAATCACTCCAATGCCACGGAAGGTGTGCAGCTCAGTGATGGAGAGGTCCTGTCGATCCCAGATAACCATCACTGCCTCATACTGTTCCTGGTTGAACTCGCGGTAGTCCTCGTAAATAGTGTACTCGGGGTACCAACGATATCCCAGCTTCTTCAAGAGGCCGACCAAAATGGCCGGGAACCCAGGCGTATCCCATGCGAAGGTCAGAAGAACGATCTGCCTACCGGGACGCATCTGTAACAGGAAGATTTTAAAGGTGTCAAATGACAGTGTGTGCGATATGATCTCAAAGGCAAACAATGGTCGGCGAAAACTAATCTCCAGTGGATGTGATCACGTGAACCTAATTTTAGAGTTACGAAAAATATTAACTCGAAGGAGAAGAGAGATCAGAACCCAGAGTATAGACGAGGAGTAAAAGAACCTAATACCACCCAATTGAGATGTGGGCCCGTAAGCCACAACATCAGTGTTAGTAAAAGTCTTTTTAGCACTAGACCCAACTTCGGCCAAGGAGTTGGAAAGGGGGATACCTACAGGCAGTCGGCTCTGATACCAACTTGTGACGCCCCCAATTTCGACCATACGCTAAACATACACGCAAAGCGTACGACCAAGATTAGGGACTCACTAATCAATTTCACAACACAACTCTAGCCACAATTTAAAGTCATACAACTTCATATTACAAGCCAGGGGCCTCGAGGGCTCGAATACAAAGCTCGACAAGCACGAGTCAGCGGAAGCAAATAATATCTGAGTACAAACATAAGTTAGACAAGTCTTGCCTTAAGAAGGCTAGTACAAACATAACAACGGATCGAACGAGGCGAGGCCTCCTGCCTGGGAACCTCCTATCCTACTGCTGGTCGGGGGCCGCCTCCACGTAGTAGTAGGCTCCTGCGGTGTTGTAGTAGTCGTCTCCGGCATACTCCATCTCCTGGGCTCCATCGTCTGAACGCAGAATCGCAACGAGGGAGAAAGAGAAAGCAAAGCAGCGGTGAGTACTCATCCAAAGTACTCGCAAGACTGACATCAGAACTATGCTAGCTATGCATCATTATCAAGGGGTGGGGTTATATCTGGACTGACTGCAGAAAGCAAGAATAGGGGGGAAGGCCTAGTCCTATCGAAGACTAGCATCTTCAACATCTTGCAGCATGAGAAGAGAGTAGACTGGTATCTCATATATAGCCATATTACTGTAGCAATTTTATCAAGTAACCACGTCCAGAGATTCTTTCTCGACTCCCTGCGAGGAAGAAATCCCGAGGCCACGAAACATTTAAAGTAAAGCACAATTTTAGTTGTATAAGGTCAAGGTACAACTCCAAGTCGTCCTATTACCGTGGACACGGCTATTCAAATAGATGGTTCTTCCCTATAGGGGTGCACCGCATTTCCAACACGCTTGAACACCTCCGGCCAGGCACACTTTCCGGGGTAATGCCCGGCCTCGGGATCCAAAACGTCGTCGCCCCACCTAGACTCAACGAAGAGGCCAGCCTGTCGGTCTACTCCTAAGCATGCAGGTTCGTGGGCCCACTTGCCCTTGCACTCCTGCACGATGCGAATGCGGCCGAAAGCAGACCTAGTACACTCAGTATGGGAGTTGTACGTTCCAGCCCAATCCGGCGCGCGCCGCTCCATTGCTGACGTCCGAAGAGCTTCGGCCGATACAACGACGCTGAGCACCCATAACTTCTCCCACATGAAGGTTTAGTGCGTAAAAAGGTCAACGACCAACTCGGATCAAATACCCAACCCATTATCATTTTAATCAGTGCGGGGCAAGCTCGATCCATATTGCAGGCTGTCGCCCTGCCAATAACACTCGGGTGCCTTACCGGCGCACCCCACCAAGTCTTCGGATGCCATGCGGCGCATCCACCAAATCTTACTCACACAGGTACCCTTGGGGCCGACCCGTCTCAGGGCTGTCGGGAACTCAGGTCCACCTCAATAGGGTGGTACCGCCCGTCCCTTCAGTCCCGCCATGTTAGCCCAGGGCCAAGTCAATAGTGACTGTGTGGGTATAATGTCTAGACGGGAACTGAGGAATCACCCTCAAGGGGTCCCCGCTCGATATAACCGCCAAGGTGGACTGTAAAGGAATGACCCTCGAAAGTCCCACACTTGAGGGATTGCATGACAGAAGCATTGTCGGGAATGGGGAAGGAGGAATCACCCTCGATAACCACGACCGACAAGCTACGCTACAGGACTAGCATCAGGAGTACTTCACGAGGTGTCACCCTCGGTACTCGATAGTAGTACTGCAGAGTCATACAATTTAGGGGAGTGCGGTGAGGTGAGTGGCCTAGCTTGTCAGTCAGTTGACCGAGTCTTCGAGTCGTCGAGTCGTCGGGTCGTCGAGGAAGAAGCAGGGACAACTGGGGCTAAGGGGGTCACTGGGGATTCACTAACCATCCTATACTAAGCAGTTGGTATTATTGTAGGAATATTAGCAGTTCATCAAAAACAGGCTATGCATCAGAATAGGAGCTAACTAACAATAGCAAAATCTAATGCAAGAATAAGAGAGAGAAGAATGGGTGATATCGGAATGCTCAAGGGGGTTTGCTTGCCTTGCTGCTTTGTGGCAAAGGCCTGATCGTTAGGACCGTAGTCGTACTCGGCAGCAGCGTCAGTCTCAGGGTCTACCGGAGAGAAGAGGGGGAAGAAACAATAAATATAAAGCAAACATATGCATCACGATGCATGACATGGTAATATGCAGAGCTAGGTATGCACTAACGTGGCACTACACGTTGCAGACGTAGCGGGAGAATACCTGACGATAATTCCCGGGTCTTTGCATTTTTCGGACAGTTGATCCGGAGGGGAAAGTTCCATGTTCAACATGCTAGGACCATGCGACATATGAATGAATGGCATATTTGAATTCGTGGGATTTTTCTGATCAACTTTCATACATAGATTATTTTCATCTGAGTTACGGTTTAAAAGATATGATTTTCTAAAGTTTTAATAGTTTTCTGAAATTATTTCAATTAATTAAATTCAACATTATCCAGAACAGTGCAATGCTGATGTCATCATGACATCAGGATGACATCAGCAGCCGACAGTGGCTGTTACTATTTGAACCTGACAGCAGGGTCCACATGTCATAGGCACAAGGAGATTCCAGGGTTAATTTTAAATCTAAATAGAGTTAATTAGTGAGGGCCCCACATGTCAGTGAGACATTAGTCTAATTAATTAATTTTCAAATAAACAACTCAGTTTATTAGCCAGCTGACAGGGGGACCCACCTGTCATTGACACAGGGGTGTGGGGTCCCACCAGTCAGTGGCCCTGGCCGCCCAGTCAGCACGTTGACTGGGTCAACCCAGTCAACTGGGGCCAGGGGCCCCACTGGCAGTGACCCAGGGGTGGACCCCAGGTATGCCACGTCGGAGGTGGCCGGCGTTCGTCGCCGGAGAAGCTCCGGCGAGCACCCGAAACCACGACGGGGGTCGGGTTTCGCGCACAGGGGGCCAAATCGGCCGCCGAAGGGCGCGTTCGAACCGGGGAAGAGAACCGCGTCGATCTGCGGCGGCGGCGCGGCCGGGGGTGGCCCGTAACGACGGCCACGAGCTCGCCGGCGGGCGGTGGCGTTCGGCCGTTTTGCGCGCGTGCGTTCTAGGGGCTAAACACGACGGGGATAATGCGGGATGGGATCTACGGGCCGCGCAGAGCCGAATGGCACCGGCGGCCGGACCAAAAGGTCACCGGAACCACGCCGGCGACGAGCTCAAGCGGCGGCGGGTTCGGTTGCTCGTCGGGGAGGGCCCTAGTGGCAGCTAATGGCGGCGAGAGCGAGGGGGGGAAGGAAGTGGAGGCTCACCGGGGGTTGTCGCCGTTCGAAATAGGCCCGGGGAAGGCTCAACGGCGCCGGAAATCGAAGACGGCGAGCGGCAGTGACCCAAGGGGGAAGAAGTGCCGTGACGGTGATGCAAGGCCTCCCGAGCTCGAGCTCGTGGTCGAGGAGGTCGAGGGGAGCGAGGCGGAGCTTGTGGGTGGCTTAGCTGGGCGTGGGAGGGACCGTGGCCGCGGTTAGCCGACGGCCATGGCGACGGCGCGCTCGGGCGCAGAGGGGGAGAGAGCGTGGGGGGGGGGCAGGTGAGATCTGCAGGGGGGCACTAGGGTTTGCGGGGAGGGAGTAGGTGAGGCCGTGGGTCCGTTCTTATCCCCACGGCCGTCGCCGGCGACCTTGTCGGGTGGGGACGCGCGCGCGCGGTCGCCCCGGTCGGGTGAGCAGTGGGAAGAAGACGATCGGGGGGGGGGGGGGGAAGAGGTAGGCTGGGCCAGCCGGTTCGGTGGGCTGTGGCCAAGAGGGGGACGCAAGGTTTTCTATTTTATTTTCTTTTCCTTTTTTCTTTCTTTTTTTCCTTTTGTTTCTGTTTTTTCTTATTCGTTTATTTTTGTCATCACTTGCACTAGTAAAAATGTGGGACATGGTTTATAAAACAATATGCACTATTTTGAAAAGCCATGTCAAGTTTGAACATTTTAGGAATTGTTTAATTTTTATAATTGATTTTAAATGATTTTGAAGGCATTTTCAGATCCTGTTTTCAATGGTGGGGTCCACATCACACATCCGATGATGTTGTTCTTCTTAGCATTATTTAATTTGGAACATTCCTCAACTTTGGGACATTTTTGTTTTGCTGTTTGAAGATATAATTTTGTCACTTGAATCTATAGAGCGTTAGAAGAGAATTTGAATTGGAAATTTGAAATGCCACCTTGATCATATTCCACTTAGCAAAATAATCAGTGGCAGACCATGCCATTACTGTGGCTTAATTACAATGATCACTGTAGTAGAATTCGAGGGTGTCACATACCGGTTCCCTCAACTGCAACTTGTTGCATAGATGGCTTGCGGGTGCTAGTATCTCTCACTTTAGTTGGATCGGATTCGACAAAGGCGGTCCTTGAGAAGGTTGAAAAGCAACTAGTGTATCACCGTTGTGGTTTTTGCGTAGATGAGAATTGTTCTTGCTAGATACCCGTAGTAGCCACGTAAAACATGTAACAACAATCAGAGGACGTCTAACTTGTTTTTGCAGGGTATGTTGTGATGTGATATGGCCAATTACATGATGTGATATATGTGATGTATGAGATGATCATGTGATGTATAGATTATCACGACTTGCATGTCGTTGAGTACGGCAACCGGCAGGAGCCATAGGGTTGTCTTTAATTATTGTATGACCTGCGTGTCAATCATTAAGCGCTATGTAATGCTTTACTTTATCACTAAACGGTAGCAATAGTAGTAGAAGCATGTTGGACGCGACAACCCCGATGGCGACACGTTGATGGAGATCATGGTGTCTTGCCGGTGACGATGGAGATCATGCCGGTGCTTTCTAGATGGAGATCAAGAGCACAGGTTCATGGCCATATCATGTCACTTATGATTTGCATGTGATGTTAATCCTTTTTATGCACCTTGTTTTGCTTAGGATGATGGTAGCATTATAAGGTGATACCTCACTTAATGTCAAGATAAATTGTGTTCTCCCCAAGTGTGCATCGTTGCGAAAGTTCGTCGTGTTGAGACACCACGTGATGATCGGGTGTGATAGACTCTACGTTCACATACAACGGGTGCAAGCCAGTGTTGCACGTGTAGAACACTCGAGTTAAACTTGACGAGCCTAGCATGTACACACATGGCCTCGGAACACAAAAGACCGAAAGGTCGAACATGAGTCATATAGTAGATATGATCAACATAATGATGTTCACCATTGAAGCCATCTCAACTCACGTGATGATGAGACTTGAGTTGGTGAATTTGGATCATGTGACACTCAGATGACCCAAGGGATGTCAATTTGAGTGGGAACTTTAGTAATTTGATTAACTAAACTATCTTGAACAATAGTCTAAGTAAACTTTGCATATTTATGTTGTAGATCAATGGCTCGCGCAGTAGCACCCCTAAATTTTAATGCGTTCCTAGAGAAAGCTAAGTTGAAAGATGATGGAAGTAACTTTGTTGACTGGGCCCGTAATTTGAGGATTATGCTCATGGCTTCCCAGAAATCATATGTCCTTGATGAACCGCTTGGTGACCAACCAGAATACATGACCTCCGAAGACGTTAAGAACGCTTGGGAGGCACGTACTGGAGATTACTCAATAGTTTAGTGTGATATTGTATGGCTTGGAACCGGGACTTTAAAAACGTTTTGAACGTCATGGAGCATATGAGATGTTCCAGGAGTTGAAGTTTATCTTCAAAAGAATGCCCGGATCGAGAGGTATGAGACCTCCGATAAGTTCTATGCGTGCAAGATGGAGGAGAACGGGTCTATCAGTGAACATATACTCAGAATGTCTGGGTATTCGACTCGTCTAGCGGAGTTGGGAATTGCCCTTCCACCAAAGGCGATCACTGACAGAGTTCTTCAATCACTGCCACCTAGTTACAAGAGCTTTGTGATGAACTATAACATGCACGGGATGAACAAGTCAATCGCCGAGCTATTTGCGATGCTAAAAGTCGCTGAGTCTGAAATCCAGAAAGAACATCAAGTGTTGATGGTCAATAAAACCACTAGTTTCAAGAAAAATGGCAAGGTCAAGGTCAAGGGCAAGAAGGGTAAAACCAAGAAGGATGGCAAAGCAGTTGCTACTCCTGTAAAGAAGCCCAAGCATGGACCCAAGCCAGAAACTGAGTGCTTTCATTGCAAGGGAACTGGTCACTGGAAGCGGAACTGCCCTAAGTACCTGGCTGACAAGAAGGCGGCCAACGACAGACAAGGTATATATGATATACATGTTATTGATGTGTACCTTACTAGCTCTCGTAGTAGTGCCTGGGTATTTGATACCGGTTCGGTTGCTCACATTTGCAACACAAAACAGGAACTACGGAATAGACGAAGGCTGGCAAAGGATGAAGTGACGATGCGCGTGGGAAATGGTTCCAAAGTTGATGTGATCGCCGTCGGCACGCTCTCTCTTCGATTACCATCGGGATTAGTGATGAACCTGAATAATTGTTATTTAGTGTCTGCGTTAAGCATGAACATTATATCTGGATCTTGTTTATTGCGAGACGGTTACTCATTTAAATCAGAGAATAAAGGTTGTTCTATTTATATGAGTAATATATTTTATGGTCATGCACCCAATGTGAGGGGTTTATTCATATTGAATCTTGATAGTGATGACACACATGTTCATAACATTGATGCCAAAAGATGTAGAGTTGATAATGATACTACCACTTTCTTGTGGCACTGCCGTTTAGGTCATATTGGTGTAAAATGCATGAGGAAGCTCCATGCTGATGGACTTTTAGAGTCACTTGATTTTGAATCACTTGACACATGTGAATCATGCCTCATGGGCAAGATGACTAAAATGTCGTTCTTTGGAACAATGGAACGGGCGAGTGACTTATTGGAAATCATACATACTGATGTGTGCGGTCCAATGAATGTTACAGCGCGTGGTGGATATCATTATTTTCTTACCTTCACTGATGACTTAAGTAGATATGAGTATGTTTACTTAATGAAACACAAGTCTAAAACATTTGAAAAGTTCAAGCAATTTCAGAGTGAAGTTGAGAATCATCGTAACAAGAAGATTAAATTCCTGTGATCTGATCGAGGAGGTGAATATCTGAGTTATGAGTTTGGGAGTCACTTAAGACGGTGTGGAATTGTTTCACAGTTGACACTGCCCGGAACACCACAGCGTAATGGTGTGTCTGAACGTCGTAATCGAACCTTATTAGATATGGTACGTTTTGTCTCTTGATGATTTGCCACTATCGTTTTGGGGTTATGCATTAGAGACAGATGCATTCACTTTAAATAGGGCACCATCGAAATCCGTTGAGACGACGCCATATGAATTGTGGTTTGGCAAGAGGCCAAAGTTGTCGTTTCTTAAAGTTTGGGGGTGTGATGCTTATGTCAAAAAGCTTCAGCCTAAAAAGCTGGAACCCAAAGCAGAGAAATGCGTCTTCATAGGATATCCGAAAGAGACAGTCGGGTATACCTTCTATCTCAGATCCGAAGGCAAAGTGTTTGTTGCTAAGAACAGAACATTTCTTGAGAAAGAGTTTCTCTCGAAAGAATTGAGTGGGAGGAAAATAGAGCTTGATGAGGTTATTGAACCTTTACTTCAACCAGAAAGTAGCACAGCGCAGAAAGATGTTTCTATGGAACCTACGACGGTAGAAGAGGAAGTTAATGATGATGATCATGAAGCTTCGGATCAAGCTACTATTGAACCTCATAGGTCGACAAGGTGGCGTACTACTCCTGAGTGGTACGACAACCCTGTCTTGGAGGTCATGTTGTTGGACAACAATGAACCTACGAGCTATGGAGGAGCAGTGATGGGACCGGATTCCGAGAAATGGTTAGAGGCCATGAAATCCGAGATGGGATCCATGTATGAAAACAAAGTATGGACTTTGGAAGTATTACCTGAAGGGCGAAAGGACATTCAGAACAAATGGATCTTTAAGAAGAAGACATACGCGGACGGTAATGTCACCGTCTATAAATCTCGACTTGTGGCAAAGGGTTTTTCACAAGTTCAAGGAGTTGACTACGATGAGACGTTCTCATCTGTAGTGATGCTTAAGTCTGTCAGAATCATGTTGGCAATAGCTGCTTATTTCGACTATGAATTTTGGCAGATGGATGTCAAAACAGCGTTCCTCAACGGTTTCCTTGAGGAAGAGTTGTATATGATGCAACCAGAAGGTTTTGTCGATCCAGAGAATGCTGACAAAGTTTGCAAACTCCAGCGATCCATTTATGGGCTGGTGCAAGCATCTCGGAGTTGGAATAAGTGTTTTGATGAGGTGATCAAAGCGTTTGAGTTTATACAAATTTATGGAGAAGCTTGTATTTACAAGAAAGTGAGTGGGAGCTCTATGGCGTTTCTGATACTATATGTGGATGACATATTGCTAATTGGAAACAATATAGAAATGCTGGAAAGCGTGAAGGAATATTTGAACAAGAGTTTTTTAATGAAGGACCTAAGAGAAGCTGCTTTCATATTAGGCATTAAGATCTATAGAGATAGATCGAGACGCTTAATAGCACTTTCACAGAGCACATACCTTGATAAAGTTTTGAAGAAGTTCAAAATGGATCAGTCCAAGAAGAGGTTCTTGCCTGTGTTACAAAGTGTGAAGTTGAGTAAGACTCAATGCCTAGTGACTGTAGAAGATAGAGAAAAGATGAGTGTCATCCCCTATGCTTCATAGGCTCTATCATGTATGCAATGTTGTGCACAAGACCCGATGTCAGCCTTGCCATAAGTATGGCCGGAAGGTTTCAAAGTGATCATGGAATGGAACACTGGGCAGCGGTCAAGAATATCCTTAAGTACCTGAAAAGGACTAAAGAAATGTTTCTCGTTTATGGAGGTGATGAAGAGCTCTTCGTAAAGGGTTACGTCGATGCAAGCTTTGACACTGATCCGGATGACTCTAAGTCGCAAACCGGATACGTATTTATTCTCAACGGGGAAGCGGTAAGCTGGTGCAGTTCCAAGCAAAGCATGGTAGCCGATTCTATGTGCGAAGCGGAGTACATCACAGCCTCGGGGGAAGCGAAGGAAGGTGTCTGGATGAAGCAGTTCATGACAGATCTTGGAGTAGTGCCCAGTGCACTGAATCCAATGAACCTGTTCTGTGACAACACTGGTGCCATTGCTCTGGCCAAGGAACCAAGGTTTCACAAGAGGACCAGACACATAAAGCGACGCTTCAACTCCATCCGTGATTACATCGAGGAAAAGGACATAAATATTTGCAAAGTGCACACGTATCTGAATGTTGCAGACCCGTTGACTAAACCTCTTCCAAGGGCTAAACATGATCAACACCAGAACTGCATGGGTGTTCGATTCATTGCAATGTAAATCACATAGTGATGAGAGCTAGATTATTGACTCTAGTGCAAGTGGGAGACTGTTGGAAATATGCCCTAGAGGCAATAAATAAAGTGTTTATTATTATATTTCCTTGTTCATGATAATCGTTTATTATCCATGCTATAATTGTATTGATTGGAAACACATTACATGTGTGGGTAAATAGACAACACTTTGTCCCTAGTATGCCTCTAGTGAACTAGCTCGTTGATCAAAGATGGTCAAGGTTTCCTAGCCATTGACATGTGATGTCATTTGATAACGGGATCACATCATTAGGAGAATGATGTGATGGACAAGACCCAAACTACAAACGTAGCATATGATCGTGTCAGTTTATTGCTACTATTTTCTGCATGTCAAGTATATGTTCCTGTGACCATGAGATCACGCAACTCACGGACATCGGAGGAGTGCCTTGTGTGTATCAAACGTCGCAACGTAACTGGGTGACTATAAAGGTGCTCTACAGGTATCTCCGAGGGTATCTGTTGAGTTGGCATGGATCAAGACTGGGATTTGTTACTCCGTGTGACGGAGAGGTATCTCAGGGCCCACTCGGTAATAAAACATCACAATAAGCCTTGCAAGCATTGTGACTAAGTGTCAGTCACAGGATCTTGTTTTACGGAAGGAGTAAAGAGACTTGCCGGTAACGAGGTTGAACTAGGTATGGAGATTCCGACGATCGAATCTCGGGCAAGTAACATACCGAAGAACAAAGGGATCATCATACAGGATTAACTGAATCCTTGACACAGAGGTTCGACCGATAAAGATCTTCGTAGAATATGTAGGAACCAATATGGGCATCCAGGTCCCACTATTGGTTATTGACCGTAGAGGTGTATCGGTCATGTCTACATAGTTCTCGAACCCGCAGGGTCTACACACTTAAGGTTCGGTGACGTTTTGGTAGTATAGAGTTATGTATGGTGGTGACCGAAGGTTGTTCGGAGTCCTAGATGATATCCCGGACATCACGAGGAGCTCCGAAATGGTCCGGAGGTAAAGATTGATATATAGGAAGTCCTGTTTTGGTCACCGGAAAAGCTTCGGGCTAATCGGTAATGCACCGGGAGTGTCGGTACTGTACCGGGAGACCATCGGGAGGGGTATTTCGACCCAAGAGGCTTCATGGGCTGTGGGAGAATAATTACCAGCCTTTTATGGGCTGGTGGAAGTCCCACACAAGGCCCGTGCGGTTAGGAAAGAAAAGCCCAAAGAGAAAAGGTGGAAAAAAGGCAAAAAAAAGGAAGAGTCCTAATCCTACTAGGATTGGAGGAGGAGGAGGACTCTCCTCCCTAGCTTCGGCCAAAGCCTCCTAGTAGGATTTGCCCTTGCGCCAAGCCTCCTCTCTTCCTCTTATATATACTAGAGGTAATAGGGTTTTGGCACAGAATTTTAGCCACGTGCTACCCGTTCCTCCAGTGCATAGTTTCTCCTCTAGATCGGATTTCTGCAGTGCTTAGGCGAAGCCCTGCCGGAATAGCTCCACCACCATCGCTGGAGCGCCGTCACGCTGCCGGAGAACTCTTCTTCCTCTCTTCTCCCTCTTGTTGGATCAAGACGACAGAGATCGTCATCAAGCCGTACGTGTGCTGAACGCGGAGGTGTCGTCCGTTCGGCGCTAGATCGGAAGGACCGTGATCAAGTTCGCGGGACGGATCGTGATCAAGTTTGCGGGACGGATCGTGATTGGATCGCGGGACGAATCGTGATTGGATCGCGGGACGCTCGGTGATTTGGATCGCGAAGACGGTCTACTACAGCAACCGCGTTTCTTAACGCTTCCCGCTTAGCGATCTACAAGGGTACGTAGATCCACTCTCCCTCTCGTAGATGCTCATCACCATGGATAGATCTACGTGTGCGTAGGAATTTTTTTGTTTCCCATGCAACGTTCCCCAACAATTATCCATGTTTGTGTGTCTGCAATGAAGACACATGTAATCATCTAAATGACGGATTTTAAAATGAAGGATTTGGGTAAACCAAAATACCGCTCGTTACTAGAACTTGAGCACCTTCATTCATACATTATGGTGTACTATGTTGTCTATATCCATATATATTGAAGAAATTCATTGTGGACAAACCTTATCCATCCATAATTCTCATGGTAGTTCATTCTCTAGATGTGGAGAATGATCTATTTAGACCAAGAGATGATGGAAATGAGATATTGGGACTCAACGTTCCATAATGCCATTGGATCCACCAAATACTATCGGTTGGTACTTAAGAATATCTTTCGATATCTCCAAGGCATCAAACATCTTGTCCTGGTTTTTTAGTTTCACAGAAATGTGAACACAGATACCATTTAGATACATCGATTAGATCCCCACTATGTCAGATCGTAGACAAGCTTAGTGTTCCTACTAGGTGTGGTAGCCCTCTCATGAAGAGTCTTCGAAAAAGACATCATGGCTACATCCACCAACCATTATCTCAATGATAATGTCTCTTATGTTGCCCGGACGCAAACATGTTACATAGTAAGCAGTATCGCTATATTGCATATCTTGCAAGTCAAATCATATGACTGATTTGTTCATGAAGTCTCTGCCAACTTTTACATTTCAGGAACATGTTCATGGAATTGGTATGTGACGGCTTCGGAATTTGCAAGAATCAGGGGGAGTATCTTCCTAAATTGTTATTATACTCTTTTTCCCTTTATGAGTTTACTATACAAGTTTTCATAAAGGTTTTTAATGAGGTAATATCAACATGAGAACATATGTCATACTTTCTGTTTTTCCCATGGTTTTTTTGGAAAGTATATATGACATATTTATTGTCCTCTGAACTCTATGAGTTTTCTCGTATTGAGTTAAAAGAGACAATAACCATTATATGTTACATCATTTTTTCCTTATTTTCCTACTAGGTTTACGGGAGTTTTAGCAACATATCAAACACGCATCTCCTCACATTTTCCCCACAGGGTTTTTGGAGGAAGTTTTACCAAGATGATGTTGCTCGCAAGGATAAGCATTGATTAGGTGGAGTGTTAGTATTAACTTAATCCAAGGTTAATCCATGCTTAAGGAATCGTCGGTTGCTAACTTGGCAACTGCCACTGGTTTCTCACGCCCCTTGCCGAACAGGCACATGTTCCTTGCATCTCTTGTAACACTATAAATACTAGATGAATACCCCGCACGTTGTGGCGGAAATTATAGCAAGGAAAAATGGATATGTTAATGAAATATAAATAATTAAACATTCTTGTTGAGCATGTCATCTCTTAAGCTAAATAAATCCATTTCATTGGATTGAACAATGAACCACTGTCTAGAAAAATGCAAAGATTTTCCTTAATAAAATATGAACATTAGCTAGTGCTTCACTTGCCATCCTATAAATACAATGACCCCGCCATTCATTTGTACATCCAAAACATTTGACGCACAAATCCAAATAAATATACCACCATTCAAATAGGCATTGGAAATTTGCTTGGGGTGGTAATGATTCTTCTCGGTTACGTGCATCCTATCTCACTCTTTATCTTCATCTGGTGAGGATATATAACAAACAACCACCCGCATTAACAGGGGACACAGTGCTGGCTGTGGAAAAGCGGAAAAAAGATAGTGTAAGAAGACTCGCATGATAGCAATAACAGAACCACACCATTTCAGATAGTGAAATAATTAATGCAAAAATATTGAACCCTATTACATTTATGCAATGTTATAGAAGAATGTTTAAACTTACCACGGCGATGAAACTTTGGTTCAATAATTTATGCAATATTATAGAAAATTAGATAAAAAGTAAGTTTCAGAATGGAATAAAGTAGTGAGACAGTTTAACTTACTAAGGCAAGAAGATTTAAGAGAGAAGACATTTAAACTTACCACGGTGATGAAACTTTGGTTCAATAATTAAAGACGGCATTCCATAAGCATATTATAATTCTGTCCATTCTATTCCAGGTTTGGTAAGTTGAGATAATCTGTTTGAAAACATCGACATGTAAGTTAAGTCCAACAATTATGACAATAAAGAGGGGCTGGTAAATAAATCTTAATAATTGCACAAAGCCGTACTGAAGGTGTAGAACTGAAGCAATTCAATAGCAATCAAAGAATAACAATATGTAATTATAAGACAACATGTTCTTACTTCTATAGATATGGAAAAGAGCATTTGAGAGCACGACCACCAAAGTTGTCATCGACTCATCGTAGATAACAAATACAAAATCATATGAAAAAATATTGAATATAGAGAAAAAACTAAGGGGTGGTCACCACTGATGCTTATCCATTGGAGTTTCCACAACTTTCGAACAGTTTGTGTCTTATTTCACACTACAGCTTTTAGGTCCATACACGACTAATGAGAATGGACGGAAAAAAATATGTTGACATTCCTTTAAATGTTTTTTTTCATTTTTCTTGAACTGTCCAGACTTATACTGTCAATATTCTCTGTTCCGCATATATGGAAGAGAACTGCAAACTTTAGTAAAAAGTAACCTGCAAACATCAAGAAATTTTGACGAGTCATCGAATGTGTGTGTGAACGCACCATTGTTCCAAATGTGGGCCGCTTAATCGGCATCTCGGTCAGCTAATTGCTACTTGATGAGTCATTCGAATAGCTGATTAATTGATTTATCGGTCAAATAGCTGCTTTATTAGACGATTAATTGGAAATTCATGTATTATTCCCTCAACACCCGACCAATACGGTACGAGTTACTAATATCCTAAACATTGGTGCGCACACAATAAATCATGTGTTCCACGGGTTCCTAACAAATCTATCTAATTAGCAGATGCAGCTTGAAGCTCTATACCCGCTTCACCATTTTGCCATAATTTTTAACAGCTTTTATTGTTTCCTGGCTAAAATTCAGATTTGCCATGTTAGACATCTCCAACGTGATCCGCAATTTGCTCCCACATCCGCTCGTGGACATGGGTGGACATGGGTGCGAGAGCCTGCCATCCAACACTATTTGTATACAATTCAAACACTGGTTTAAACATATCAGATGTAATTCATGTAAACCGGCTTATTTTCATATAAATCAGAGAGGCCGGACCTAAACCTATCCTACGATGCTGTCCGGCTTTCACTTCCTTTCTATTTCCCATCAGTGACCACATCCTCTAACCGTCGTCTCCATAAGCGTCGATGGGGTTCAAAACCCGTGAAGTGAAGGTGCAGTCTCGGAGTAGGACATGGGAGACGGACCGCCCCACATGGGACACAAGGTCCCGCCTCCTCCCATGCCCTACTCATTCTCTGTCTGAAGTCGGTGCCGGTGGATGTGAGGTTGATGGTGGACATGGACGGTCGCTGTCTACCTGCCACATGCACCCTCAAAAATTGGACGACGACGTGTAGGACGTGCAGCTGGTGGTGTCCGCGTCCTCGATCGCCTGCACCGCCAACGCGTGTGCTTCCGCGTCCGCGTCCGGCTGTGCCGCCTCTTTGCTACCATCGACATTGAGCATGTGCTGCATCATAGAGTGTCTGCTGCTCTGCAACGAAGTTCGACCATGGCGGTCACAACCTCCTCGCTCTTGCGCCCACCCTAGATTTGGCCCTCTGCCATCTGGTGGTGCTCGAGGAGGAACATGTTGTACCATTGCTCCTCCTGTGCCTTTCGAAACACCGACATAGGATCCAGGGTAGGCTCCTCCTCCTCCGCCATGGCGGTGTCCAAGTGCGCCTGCGCCTGCTGCATGGTCAAGCTGAAAGGCACATTCGCAGGGTCTGACGTGGTGTCGTCGTTTGACCCATCTCCGTCGTGGGACTATCGTCGTAGACGTCAGGCGAGCTAGCGGGCATACCATGCTCGATTTGCCAGGCCCGGCGGGACTGCCAAGACGCAAAAAAAGTGGCCATCTCGTGCTTCTGCTCTGATGACAGGCTCTCTCACAAAGCACTAGAGCCATGGCAGATGTGGTGCAAGGGTGAAGGATGTGGTGTGGAGTTAGTCAGGTGTGGTCGCCTTTAAATATAGGATTTCGGTGAAGCAAAGTGTGTTGTTGCATCGATATGTGGTGCCGGAGTTGGTTCCTCGCCCGGGCCGAGAAGTATGCTTAATAACAACATATGGCCGAGAAGTATGCTTAATAACAACATATGGCCGAGAAGTATGCTTAATAACAACATATGGACGGACGGGCTATGAATGGACGTGGTAGATATCCGTTCCGCCCTTCTCTTTGACATTGAACATGTGCGGACACCAGGGACACACTGCGGGTAGAGCTCTTGGTCGGAGTGTTGGATCAATGACGTCCCTAGTAAGAGTTCGCATCTGCTTTGGGTCGACGTCAGTGCAGAGCGATCGCTCTACAGCGGCACGGATGTGGGCAGATGACAACGGACGAGAACACGCACAAGCATGGGTGTTTTTCTATGGGTGGGGCGTGTTAGTCACGAGCAGATGTGGCAGTGGTCCGGACGCCCGCAACCGCCTTCCTCGTTTGCTTTGCTTCCAGCTTGTGGGAAAAACATGTCTAAACCGGCTTGCGGACCGATGCAGTTCCGCGTTGGATAGCAAAACACGTCCGGACCGCTGCAAGTGGTTTGAGGATCGGTGTTAGATATGCCCTTAAAGCATCTATAACCTGAACTTGTAAATTTGGCCCCTCAAACATCCGCAAACGCGCCAGCAGGTAGTGACGAGACAAGCCTTAGACTTTTCCATTTGCAACAACATACACTATTTCCAAAATATTAGATACATGTAAAGACATGTACGTTGATCATCACATTCATGTTGGGTCGGCGGGACACCGAGTAAACATTCTCTATTTAGTTTTCACATCGGTATTGGCCCGACGGCTTTCGATGCTTTTAGTCCCACCTCGCCGCCTTAAGAGCTAATCGATCAGCATAAATAGCGGATGTCATCTTGAAGCGATAAGCTTCGGTCATCATTGTAGCCTTTATGAAGCATATGTAGTGTGACTATGAATTTTCTCTGCTTATCATAGAAAAGATTTGTAGACACAGTCTATCTTCTTCATAAATGAAACATTGATGTTTGCACGGCTTTTTTTAATCACAAAATATGTTTGCACAAAATGAAAATCTCTTTCATTGTAGTAGGCCATCAATGTACATAAACAAGATGAAGTTGACACTCGATGAACAATCATCAGTTGATGAAATGCAATATAGTATGAGGCTACCTCATTCACACAGCGAGGATTGATCAACCTATGCAAATAACAGAGAAGCTTATCGCTATCCGACGGCACGACAATTTAAGTCGGTTGCCGTCCTGTTGGCGCGGCGAGGTGGGACTAAAATTTGGGTCAGCGAACTCGTCGAAACAGAAGGGCGGAAGAACAACTTTTTGGATGGCTGCACGTGGAACCACTATGATATGGAGCGAGGTGCCCGGTCACGTCCGAATGACCTCACATCGTCCCTACATTTGGTTCCGATTTAAGGGATGCCGGTCAGTCTTGAAATATAGGGACCAAATAAGGGGTCTAATTGGGTCGACATTATTTAACCGAACACTGACCGAGTGGACATTTTGGATGTTTAGAGAAAGAGTAAGGTGTCTTGTTTTTAGGTGTCCAGAAATACACGTCGAAGAAATGAACGAAAATAACGGCAAGATATATCCATGTCACCAACATTTTTTTTGGATGGGTTACCACCTGTGTATTTTCTTGTATCATTGTTACCAAGAAAGAAAGCACCGGCTGTTTTGTCCCAAAACTACACGTGAGGTACAGAGACTCAATCTCTCCTGAAGAAAAAGAGAAAAGAAAAGAAAAATATCTGAAAGAAACGAATCACGACCGCAGCGACATGTTTGTCTCTTTGTTCTTCCACTGTACTCCACTTATGGTGATCGCGAACGCTCCATTTTTTTAAATATTAAAACAAAACGCTCTATCAGGCCTCAGCCTCTGTAGAAAGGAGCAAAAGAAGTCGCACGTGATCCTGCGAGCTCACTGCATATCTTCTCCTTCGCCAGAGATTTTCTACTCGCAGCCCGCAGCGAGAAGCCCGCACGCGTCCCACATGCATGCCACGCGAGCAGATCGTGCGTCCGGTCCGCATGTCAGGCACTTGCTGGCGGCACACGTGGTAGTCTCGGGTTTGCGCTCGGGATCCCAGCTGCCCCGGCTCTGCCGGCGGTTGGATCTCGTGACGCTTTTGCTTTTCTTTTCCGATGCTTCTCGTTAGAGCGGAATACAGCACGAAGGGAAAACACGGAGTACTACTCCCCAAAAAACACTCCAACTTGGGATGGTTTTGGTAGCTTACCACCTTCCGGTCCCGGAATTTTTCTATCCTCAACTGCATCCTCTCGTCGTTGATAGTCTTTTGTAGCAACTCCAACCGTTCGATTCATTTTATCCGTCCGCATCCGTTTGAATCGTCGCGGACAGAAAAAATTGGCCAACGCGTCGATCCAAACGGCGTGCGTCCGTTTTTTATCCGTCCGTGACTCATTTGCGGCTTAAATTTGGGCCGCTTTTGCTTCGGCGCGGACACGAAACGGACGCGTGCGTCGCCCGTCCTTGTCCTCCATCTGGCCCGCATGTCGGCAGCACAACGTTCATTTCTTTTGTCCTCTTTTCAGCCCCCTCCACTAGGCTGCCTCCGCCTCCTGCCACCGCCGCCCATTTTGCGCCTACGCCGCCGGCCATCCGTGCGTAGATAGGTCATACCGATGGCCGCCCCTCCTTCCCACGCCGCCGCCCCGTTCGGCTGACCCCGACAGCCTCCCTCGACGTCGCCACCGTCCGCTTCGCCGGCTCCTTCCATGACACCCGCAAGCTGTTCGATTGTTTGCCCCAAGGTACAAATGGACTCACGACGAGTTCTTTTCTACAATGTTCTTATGGACTCGGATGATTCTTCATCCGACGACGAGGAGATCGTGGCAGCTGCCTTGGTCATCCATGACCACCTCGGTAGGCAGCGGCCTATGTTCAGGGGCTCTATACCGGGGCATACGCCGGTGTTGAATCGCAACCAGGAGAGTGGCCATGTCCTACTCTGGAATGACTACTTCGAGACCCCGCGCCCCCTCTACAAACATCACATGTTTCGGCATCGTTTCCGTATGGCTAGGCATGTGTTCAATCGTATTCGGGAGGGGGTGGTGGAGTATGACAAGTATTTCGAGTGCAAGACAGATGCACTTGGAAATCTTGGTTTCTCCTCTTACCAAAAATGCACTGCCACCATTCGGATGCTTGCATACGTAGTTCTCGGTGATCTCGTTGATGAGTATGTTCGGATGAGTGAGTCCACCTGTCTTGAGTCCATGTACCATTTTTGCAAGGCTGTCATAGCTGTGTTTGGCCAGGAGTACTTGAGAGAGCAAAATGCTGCTGATACAGAACGATTGTTGGCGATGAATGCCAACATGGGATTTCCTGGGATGCTTGGTAGTATAGATTGTATGCACTGGCAGTGGAAGAACTGCCCTTCTGCTTGGCAGGGGCAGTACAAAGGTCAGGTCCGAAAATGCACTGTGATACTTGAGGTTGTTGCTTCGCAAGATCTCTGGATTTGGCACTCTTTTTTCAGCATGGCTGGATCTCACAATGATATCAATGTGCTCCAGCGGTCTCCAGTGTTTGCTAGGATGGCTGAAGGCAATGCCCTGCAGGTCGATATTGAGATCAATGCCCACCACTACGGCAAGGGATATTATCTAGCTGGCGGTATCTATCTAGAGTGGACAACTCTTGTCAAGACAATCTCCAACCCCCAAGGAGAGAAGAAAAAGAGATTTGCCCAAGAGTAAGAGAGTGCTAGGAAGGATGTTGAGCATGACTTCGGTGTTCTGCAATCTCGATGGGGCATTGTCCGACACCCTTCAATAACTTGGAGCACACATAAGCTTTGGGAGGTGATGACTGCTTGTGTGATCATGCACAACATGATCGTAGAGGATGAGCGCCCAGAGCGCCTCTGTGAGTAGGGGTTTCAGTTTCAGGGTATCAATGTTGAGCCTCAGCATGCCGACCCAGCAACATTTGCACAGTTCATGGAGTTTCATCAACAGATGCGTGATTGGCGGACTCACAGGCAGCTGCAAAATGATTTGGTGGAGCACATGTGGGTTCATGTTGGCAACCAATAGAAGTATCGGTATTCTATTCTTTGAAATGTATTTTGAAACAATTTAATGTTCATTTGGTTTGTAATAACTATGTCATATTTATGTGTTTTTACAACTATTTGGCATGGACGCTGGCATGATCGATGGCCGTGCGCCCTTTTTAATTTGAAAACTAAAAATTGCGGATGCAAAATGGGTCCGCGCGTTGGGCGACCGGTCGGTCCATCTAGAAAGGGGCCGACAGGCCGACCCAAACGGACAAAAGGCGGACAAATCGCGCATCCATTTGGGTCACCCGGTTGGAGTTGCGTTCGTTAGAATTCTGCTTGCCTTGCTGAGAAGAAAGGAAGAACGATGGAAGGGCCTGTTGCACCGTCCACATGGGCCACGTTATTTGGGCCCAACCCTTTAACTCATGTACACATACACGGTTAAACAACGAAATATTTCAAGGAACTCACACGCCGCGAGTCACGACCGCACGAACCCTATAGCATGAGCCAATGGGTAGGGCAGGGGCCACGATGGCGGGTGAAGTGTGACGACTGTAAAAACTGCATGGGATCCACTGATTTACGCGAGCCTTCTAGATGTTGAGGATAAAATTACAACGTCAGTGGTGCGGCTGCATGTCGGCGCTGTCTCTCAAGGGGAATTTCTGCGTTTATGTATCTTCTATAACACTAAACTTCCTAGTTTTTAAGGTCTTACAATCTCATATATCCGATGCATATGGCCAAGGTACATATGCCTTGTCATGTCTTCTCTACTGTGTGTGTGCTTTTGCGTTCCAAGAGCAATCATTCCTTAAAGGGATTGCACACATATAGGGGGAGCTTGCCTTAGTCATATGTTTTTCAAAGCTATCATATATTACTGCTTATTTAAATTTGAAGCTTTGATTATATGTTGTCATCAATTACCAAAAAGGGGGAGATTGAAAGTACATATGCTCCCTTGGAGGTTTTGATAATCCATGACAACATACATTATCTCTTGGACTAACAGTTCTACCTAGTTTGTTTCAAATTAAGTCCAAAGATTGCAGAGGCTAGGAATTGTGAGGAGGATCTTCAAGAAGGAAAGGAACATGATTGGCAAAAGCTTTAAGCTTCAAGACTTTACATTTTGATTTAAGTGAGAAATCGCATTTGAGTCCATATGAAAGTCAATACTATTAAAAGGGGATGAGGTATCTATGATGATCTGGTCACTCAAAGTGCTTAGAGATTTGTCACCAAAAACCTCAACAATTCTCCCACAAAACATTATGTCCAAAACCCAAATGATCAATTCGGTGCCACCAATATTTCACATTTCAGCCTTACCGAGTTTTCCTTAGACAAAACCCAAGCCAAACCCTATCAAATCAGTACAATCGAGTTTCGCTTCGGTACAGCTGAAAAGCAGTGACCAACATTCTGGTATCTAATTGTCAAAAATCAGAATTTTTGAGTTTTACATTTTGGTGCCACCAAAGTGAGGAACTGCTCAAGGCCAACCGAATCGGTCTCACTGAGATTCTTCATACCGGTCTCACCAAGAACCCAAAAGATAGAGCATTTTGCACTAGTCGGTGCAATCGAGTTTTTACTCCGGTTCCATAGAGTTGGGAAATAATTTTATAATGGTTGGATTTTTGGAGATGGCTATATATTCCCCTACACTTCCCTCTCATTTGCAAAGAGAGCACACGGAACAAGCAAGCACTTATACCATTCATTTTCTGAGAAAGAACCACCTACTCATGTGTTGAGATCAAGATCTTCCACTCCAACCATATGAATCTTGCTTTCTAGCCTCCCCAAGTTGCTTTCCACCCAATAAATCTCTTCTACCAAGCCAAATTCTGTGAGAAAGTGATCGAGTGTTGACGAGACTGCCTTTTAGTACTAGAGCAAGGAATTCATCATCCATACCACATCTATTACCTTTTGCATTGTGGCGTCTCCTAGATTGGTTAGGTGTCGTTTGGGAGCCTCCAAATCATGTGGAGTTGAACCAAAAAGTTTGTAAGGGCAAGGAGATCGCTTACTTCATGAAGATCTACCCGGAGTGAGGCTAGTCCTTCGTTGACGTAAGCCATGGTGGAATAGACAAGGTTGCTTCTCCGTGGATCCCTTGTGGGTGGAGCCCTCCCTAGACTCGCGCAGCCGTTACCCTCTGTGGGTTGAAGTCTCCATCAACGTGGACATACGATAGCACCACATATAGAAACCACGCCAAAAATATCTGTGTCTTCATTGCGTTTTATGTTCCTAACTCTACTCCTTACTTACACTTTCATGTGATCCCTTTCCGCTGCTATACTCATATATTTGCATGTGTAGGGTGTGCTAGACTTGGTAAAATTGCTAAAACTTGCCAACCGATAAAATTGGGGAAATGCCAAGTTTTTATTTGGTCGGTTAGTCTATTCACCCCCCTCTAGACGCCTCTTCTCAATCCCACAAAACACTCAGGGCAAATCATGCTATTTCAATCTCTCCTCTTTTTGTGGTTGATGACAAACACAGATTTGCACAAAGGGTCTACAAAGTCGAGATGGTCTCCCCTAGATGTAATCACCATTCAAAATTTGCTTTGGACTGCAAGGTGCTCACAACTAGGATCAATACTCCCCTAGACTTACAGACCGATCACAAGTTGCATAAGGAATAGAGTGAACAATGATCATGTAGTGGCAACAACAATATTAGCTCAACAACTATACGAGACAAGGATAAAAGATAATAGATAAAGTGGGATAGCAAATGTCACACCATGCTTAATAAGGTCTCCACATAAACCAAGTGCTTAAACCAACTCAAACCAAGTTCAATGAAAGCAAAGCAAATAAACACACCCATGCAAATCCCGACCTAATAGATAATAGAACTCTCTCCCCTTTAGCATCAAGACACCAAAAAGGAAAAGAGCGATTCTAATGCCCCATGGATCATCCACTCCTCAGACTCCTCAGTTGCCTCCTCATCGTTGCACGGTGAGGTTATCCGATGAAGTAAGTGGTTTGCCAGGCCTAGAAACCGTCCACACAGAGTTCAACAAACACATCACAAACGGAGCATGGATGGGCACCTTCCGGTGTATGATCAAGGAGTACATATCCTCCCACGACCATTTTGACACATCAAACATAGCGCCATAGAGTTCTATTATCTACCAGGTCGGGATTTGCATGGGTGTGTTCACTTGTTTTGCTTGCGTTTAACTATTTGCTTTGAGTTAGTTTAAGGACTTGGTTTATGTGGAGACCTTATTATGCATGTTGTGAGACGTTCTATCCCACTTTATCTATTATCTTTTTCATCGTTGGAGGTGTACTCTTCGAGCGCCACCAACCCCTTTTATGGCACCTTCTTTGTGAAGTTGTTCTTGTTGGGGAAGGACTTGGCCTTTTCTTTGTGGATTAGCTTGCCACCATTGTCTTCCCTCTTCTTATTTGGACAATCCACAACGAAGTGACTCACGTTTCCACAATTGTGGCAAGTTCTAACATGTTGCTTGCCCTTGGCGCAACTTGAGTTGTTCTTGGAGAAGTTGGTCTTGAATTTTCTTTTGTTGCCCCAAAATTGCCTTGATGCAAGAGCCATGTACTCGTGGTAAACATATTTGGTGTCTTTGGGGCAATTCCTCTTCCAGAATAGCCTTGGCCTTCAAAGCTAGGTTGGGCTTCTTTGACCATTGAACATGTGCTAGAGCGTTGTCGGCGGTCTTGTTCAAGATGTTCATTGCCACGAAACTCATCCAACACTTCACTTGAGGTCAAGGTATGGAAGTTAGGTATTTGACAGATCACGGAGGACATGCCTATGTTGAATGGCATGATGGACTCGAGGAACTTCCGCTTTACCTAATTGTCATATGTGTCCTTGGTCCCATGATCTCGGAGTGAGATGGCAAGAGCGATCAATCTCCGGTAAAGCTCACGGGGATCTTCATCTTCATTCATCACAAACTTATCGGCTTCATCAAGCACCACCACAAAGTTGGAGCCTTAAATGCTCGATCTTCCTTTGTACAGAGAGTTGATGTGCTCCCAATCATGTTTGGCAATTGTGAAGGGGCATAAGTTAGGAAGCTTTTCGGGAGGTATGCGTCTTGAAGAATGAATAATGCAGATGTATTAAGTTGGTTGTCCACTTCTTTTCTTGGCGTCATGTTGGTTGGATCATTAGGGTAGAAGCCTTACTCAATTACCCTCCAAAGTTGTGTTGAGATGTGATCCAAATGAGACTTGATACAAAAAAACCCAATTAAGAAAATTATACAAATCAAGTTTGGGTGGACTCCCATGATAGTTAATACGGGGAGAAGGAACCGGTCCACCATAGTTTTTGGGAGGGGCAACCGCGACATGGCTGCCCGTCCCATTCTTTCCTTGAGGCGATTTATGATTCAAAGAACTAGCCAATTCCTTTGTGGAGTTGGCATCCGGTTTCGAGGAAATTGTGTTAACCATTTCCCTAGGATCGATAGGAGGTTTAAAGCTCTAAAGGAATTTGTTTAACGTGTCCTTGACCTCGTCCATCACAGATGATTTGAGTGAGGCCATGACCTCATTCAAATCACCGCGGGTGACTACGGTGTCGGACGCGCCCGTGAAGTTCTCTCCCTCATTAATCCCATCGAAGGCCATACTCTTTAGGTGGTTAAGCCCTTAAAATAGACATAGCTAGGATACCAATTGAAAGGATTGATATGATCGACTAGAGGGGGGGGGGGTGAATAGGCGACTACCATTTTTAGCTTATTTTTTTAACAAATTAGGATCAACAGTAGAATAGGTTGTCTTGATATGCAACTAGGTGGATAACCTATATGATGAGCACAATAACAACAACACTAGCGAGCACAAGATACAAACACAACAAATCTTGTGCAAAGTAAAGGTAAGAAGTAACCACAAGTGGAGTCGATGGCTACGCGGATATGTTACTGAAGTTCCCTCCCTTTGAGGGGAGGTAGTTCTCCGTTGGAGTGATGTGGAGGTACAATGATCCCCAAGAAGCCACTAGGGCTACCATATTCTCCTCATGCCCCCGCACAATGCAAGATGCCCATGATTACACTAGTGGTGTCCTTGAAGGCGGGGAACGAACCATTACAAACAAGGTTGGGGCAATCTCCACATCTTAATTGGAGGCTCCCAACACCACCACGAAGCTTCACAGCAATGGAATGTGGCTTCGAAGTGACCTCTTCTGTCTAGGGCGCCCAAACACCCAAGAGTAACAAAATACACACAAGAAAGAATGGGGAATAAAATTTCCTTTGGCGGAAGTGTAGATCTAGGTATCCTCCTTCAATCCCTTGCAAATCAACAAGTTTGAGTAGCTAGAGGGAGACATCGGGAAAGAAAGCTTGAAGGTCAACAATGAAGGAGAGAGAGGCAAGAGCTAAGTGCGAGGTGGAAGAACCACCTACTTATATTGGTAGACACCAATCCAACTGTTGTTGTAGTTTTTACATTGTAGTAGTACAACCGCTTGAAGCACCGGTAGAACCGAGATTCATGGGGTACCCTATAGAAAAGCACTAAGCACTACAACCGCGTGGTGTACCAGTAGTACGGTTATACTGGAACTATCGGTCCACTACCGCCCAACCATCGTACCACCAACAGAGCCGGGGCACCCGACTCCGGTGATGGAGTGATGCAAGGGCCGGTGGAACCGGGTGACACAACTAGTGGTGGCAGCTAAGTCTTGAGCGGTACTACCACTTCGGATACCGGTAGTACCAGTTTATCGGAACTACCGGACCACCACCACCCAACA
Organism: Hordeum marinum; assembly: GCA_022496015.1. Classification (NCBI taxonomy): domain Eukaryota; kingdom Viridiplantae; phylum Streptophyta; class Magnoliopsida; order Poales; family Poaceae; genus Hordeum; species Hordeum marinum. Next base: position 178,513,643 of record CM039678.1, on the reverse strand, counting down.
ACCGCCAGTAAACCAGAGACGGGGACACCCCATTCATGTGGTAGAGCGGTAGTTAGGCCGGTACAACCGCCCTGCATAGCCTCTAGCGAAACGGTCAAGGACCAAGCGGTACAACCGTTGTTATCCCCGTTGTACAACCGCTTGAGACCTTACTAAAGGGTGCAAACCCTAGGGCATCACCCCCAGGGCGGTGGTTGTGCCGAAAGCACTGGCCACGTTGGTACAAACGCTTAGACAGGTGGTACAACCAATGTCTAGTAAAAACACAACCCCAAAAGAGATAAGAGGCATTCTCTCCTCGAACGGAAGGTTATGGTGGGTGCAATATGAATGCGTACGTGCATTGATTCACACAATACCTTCCGATGTGTATTCCCTCTTAATAGTACGGATTTTCTATGACCAAAGAAATAATGAGTCGGAGACACTGTCATTGATGTTTTCCGTCCAGAGGGAAGGCCTAACCATCTTGTGCCATAAGATGATAACCTGAGAGTTTAGGCACACGATTAGTCCATAAATTGCATTGTCATGAACACCAAAACACTTAGGGCAAAACATGCCCTTTCAGTTGTGGTTATTTTTTTGGTGATATATCTTGTGGAATAGTTGCAGTGTTTTAGATGTAGATTTTTTTTGTATACAATTGTGTGTTATAATGTAAGCTGATTTTAAAGTTGAGAACTTCATATGGAAAAGATCATTTACGTTGATCGTCATGAGTTGAGAACTATTTTAAGATTGTCTTAGGGCTAGTTCTTTTGCTGGCTTTTAGAATAAGCCGGGTAGGGGGCAGCTTATTCTGGAAGCCCAGAAAAGCTACCAAAAGAGATGGCCCTTGAAAGGCTCATGCACATGTCATATATTCCAACAACATTTTGGGATTACGGAAAAGCTCATTTCGTCGAGATATTTGCCAACTTGTATGGTTTGAAAAATCTAACAGGGCGCTTCGACATGCTTGAACCCCCCGTCCAAAATTGAAGAAAAACAAATACTAGTATTCGTATATTTTTTGAACCTATGACAATAGAATTGAATGTTTTTGATTTTTTCTACACACCGATAACTTTGAGCCCCTCTTCATTTTCTTTCGTGATTCACCTCTATTTTGAAGAATGCATCGTGTTAACCTATCTATCACCTTGTCTCCTTGCCATGAACACAAGTTCACGATCAACAAGCCGTGACCTCTTTTCTTTAGCACAAAAAAATGATTAGATAGGGTTCACATGTCGGCAGACCCGCGATGTTCCCCATTCGGAAATGTCGAAAAGGGCAAGGGGCGGATGCAAATTGTACAATTTTTATTATAACAATTCGGCGAAATGAGAGGCAATTTCGGGTGATCGTGGATCTCGCCGGCACTTTGACCCCGGTGTTTGGTTGACAATGTTGTTTGAACCAAGGGTGGAGGACTCCGTAGGGCGAGGCCGGGCGGTCGCCAAACCTTGATTTTTGACACACATGGTTATATGTATCGTGTAGAGTATATGATGTGTATCAATCGCCATTGACTGTGTTCATTAGAATTCTGCTTGCCTCACTAAGAAGAAAGGAAGAACGATGGAAGGGCCTGTTGCACCGTCCACATGGGCCACGTTATTTGGGCCCAACACTTTAACTCATGTACACACACATGGTTAAACGGCGAAATATTTCAAGGAACTCACACCCCGTGAGTCACGACCGCACGAACCCTGTAGCGTGAGCCAATGGGCAGGGCAGGGGCCACGATGGTTGTAGGATCAAAAGTAGGTATAGAGGGGGGTGATTAGACTAATTGAACAAATAAAAATCTATCTTTCCCCAATTTTAAGTGTTGGCAGATTTTAGCATTCATAGCAAGTCAAGGACACCCTACACATGCATGTCTACGAGTATAGCAGCAGAAAGTAAAGACAAGCATGAGTAGTAAAAGGAAGGGTAGGAAGATCAAACGCAATTTGGAGACATGATGATTTTTCCCGTGGTTCTGATAGATGGTGCTATCGTACGCCCATGTTTATGGAGTCTTCAACCCACGGAGCGTAACGGTCGCGAGAGTCCATAGAGGGCTCTACCCACGGAGGGTTCCACGAAGAAGCAACCTCGACCATACCATGCTGGCCTACGTCCACGGAGGACTAGCCTAACTCGGGTAGATCTTCACGAAGTAGGCGATATCCTTGCCCTTACAAACTTCTTGGTTCACTCCACAACACGAAGTAGGAGGCTCCCAAATGACACCTAACCAATCTAGGAGGCACCACCATCCAAAAGGTAATAGGCTCGATAGTGTCGATGAACTCCTTGCTCTTGTGCTTCAAGATGATAAACTCCTCAACACACAATCACTCTCTCACATATTTGGCTTTGGTGGAAGAGATGGGTGGAAAGCAACTTGGGGAGGCTAGAGATCAAGATTCATATGGTTGGAATGGAATGGCATGATCTGAACACATGAGTAGGTGGCTCTCTCTCAGAAAATCAGTTGGTATGAGTGGGGAACTGTTCTAAGTGCTTCTCATGAGAGTGAGTGGTGGTGGAGGGGTATATATAGGCATCTCCAAAAATCCAACCGTTACACCTTAAGTGACCAACTCGGTGACACCGATATGTGAATCTCAATGGTACCGAGTTGCTCCAAATGTAGCAACTTCTGAATCTCGGTGAGACCGATACATAAATATCGGCTGCACCAATTAGGTGACCAACGGTCAGATTGCACAACTCGGTGACGCCGATACAACAAAGTCTGTGGGACCGATTTTGTGGATTTGGGCAACAGGAAGTTGGCAACCCAAACTCAATGGCACCGAATCAGAATCGGCTGCACCGAAATGATAGGGTTTGACTTGAGTCTGTTTGAGTGTGGGAATTGGTGGCACCGAGTGGGAGTTGTTGGTTGCACCGATTTTGAGTATTTGGCTTTGGACGGACTTTTGTGGAAGAGCTTGTGGATGTTTTTGGTGACTATCATTTGTGCATGTATGAGCATTTTGTTCACTAACAATACCTTACCCCCTTTTAATAGTATTGACTTTCCTATGGACTCAAAGTGATTTCTCACAAAGTAAAATGTAGAGTCTTCTTGATTAAAGCTTTGCCAATCTATTTCCTTGCATCTTGGGGTATTCCACAATCCTTTAGCCATCCCTATCCTTGAACTTTTCCTGAAATATGCTTAGTGGAAACATTAGTTTGGTGGGGACCCCGACTCATAAGTCGTGGACACCGAATGCATGTGCATAGTGATACCAGAGATCAATGCTCACTAAACACACATAAACCGGAATACAAGAGTCTTACATCCTTACATACCGTCTTACAAAAATAAAGGCTGTCTAGGCCAAGTCTTACATAGATAGGGCCGCAAGGGCCAAACTCTTAAACATGACAAACAATGGAAATCTTGGTCGAAAGCGTGAACCCATGCCATCTGCCTTAAACCTACAGACATTCTGACTGGGAAGCATCATAGATCGCATGTTTGTCACCATCGAACTCTTCACCATATTACCGCTCTTCCATGCCTTGCCAATTAAATAACCAGTGGCAAGCCAATGAGTACTCTTAATGTACTCGCAAGCAACCCATGTTCGGAACAAGGCAAAAACAATGCATGACATAGCACTAAGTAGGTAAATTTGCATAAAGCTAATTTTGTGTGCAATGACATGATCAATTAACTTGTGCAATCATGCATCAACAGTTGGCAGATATCTATATGAACAAGTTACAAATATCATCATAAGCACGGGGTTGAACATCTCATGTTCAGTCATGTCATCAAGTCATCTGACTTAGATCAAGTACCATCTCTGTCACATACTCGCACCAAGTTTTGAGGAAACATCTGGACAAAGTTTAAGAAGGACCTCCAACTGTCCATGACCATGGATACGACTATTCGAATAGTTTTACACTCTGCAGAGGTTGCACACCTTACCCACAAGACTCGGGAAACTTCCGTGTCAAGCCACGACTCGCGGTATTGTCCATACCCGAGGTAAGTACCCGAACATTGTCTTTCCCCTGGCAATACTAAACAAAGAGTCCACTCGATTGGTACCCAGCCGACATGATGTACATCACAAGTAGCATCCATGTAGGGACAAACGGTGTGCCCGGTGCCTGTGAAGACAGCGCATGATCGTCCTTACCGTCACAACCCGTATCGAGAGTGACCATGCCACTCCCGCCACTAGTAATGCAGGCTCCATGCTAGTACCCACCAAGGTAATCAACAAAGCCCCGTCCCATAAGGGGTATCATGGTTGTGCATGTAAAGTTGGGACAGTCAGCATACCTTAAATCTAACCCGTTTTCGAAAACACACACACTCACTTGCTCCGGTGCACCACTTCTTTCTCAAGTGGTTACCCAACTCATCATCATCTCCCTCTGGCATTAGTGGCACCCGAAGGGTTTTTTGAAAAGTCTTTGAAATCATTTCTTTGTTTAAATCACCATGCATATTCCCGATCCCACTTGCGTAGCATCTACTAGCATCCTATCTACTCCCACCCACACAACCGTCATAAGGATGACAGGGTCATGCGCAATTCAAGTATCAATGGCAAAGTATTGAAGGCATCCCATCGAACGGGAATACCACATCAACATGATCAAAACATCAAAACAAGATGTGCTATATGACATGCATGAAAGTTTCTTAACATGGTCAAAGGGCTGCTTGCCTATCTCAACAAAGTCTTCGGGGTCTTCAAAGTCTTCTGGTCCAACTCCCTTGTCAATAGTGCAATCTATCGTCGCGATGAATAACGATAATATTAAGCATCACAACAAAAACAGAGCACAAAGTCTACTTTATAAATGTTACACTGTTGTGATAAATCCTAAAAGCAATACTAAAAATATTCCCCTAAGATTTTTTAGTGAAAAAGGTTTTCAAAAATAGTTTTAAAAGTGGCTAAAAATTCCAAAAGGGGGTTTTAAAAATAAAACAATACTTAAAAAGATTTTCAAAAATTTATACAACTAGCACTGTAATATACTACAAATTATTAAAGCAATTATGGTGGAAAAATATTTGGATTAGGATTTTTATTTGGAGCTGTGGGGTTTTCGGAAAATCACACAGAAAAAGAAAAGGAAAAGAAAAGGCCTGAGTGCCTGGGCCAGTGGCAGCCAGCAGCTGGGCGGCCCAGCTGGCCAACCAGCTAGCCGCGCACGGCCAGGTTCAAACCTGACACGTGAGGCCCGGCTGTCGGCGACAGCGAGGGGAGATAGGGAGGTGAGGCAGAGGCCGACAGGTGGGGGCCACCTATCGGGTCCTTCTTCCTCCTCAGGATCGAAGGGGGGAGCTCACCGATGGTGAAAGGGGGCCCGATAGGGCTCGGCGAGGGGGAAATGGAACCAGGACGTCACCGCGTGTCGATCAACGGAGGAGGCGAACAGGGAGGAGCAGCAGGTCACCGGCGACGAGGTCCCGCGTCGGAGAGGCCTCTGGTGGTGTTCGCCGTTAATGTTTCTGACCGCAAAACGATCGGGGGGAAGGGGAAACAAGGCAAGGGCTCTTTGTGGTCTCAATGGAGAAGGAAACAAGGCCGGAGCAGGGCGGTATCCCGAGATGGACGAAGCCCCGACGCGGCGGCGCCTCGATCGATCCTAAGCACTCGTGCTCCGGGGGGTAATTTGGGTGGTTCAGGGGGTCTATTGAGAGGGAAGGGGGTTCGAGAGGGTAAGGGGGTTTGAGAGGGGAGGATAGAGCTCAGGGGAGGCCTTAAATAGGTGGGGGCGAGTCCACCGAGCGCTCCTGCGTCGATGAGGTCGAATCCGTCGCTGGGGCCACGGGAGGGAGAGTGGGGGTGTCTGGGGGTTGTTCCTAGGGTGCGTCTTGTCCAAGGGGAGCGAGCGAGAGAGAGAGAGATAAATAGAGAGAGAGAAGCACGTGTGAGAGAGAGGATTGGTCGACAGGTTGGCGATGGTGTGCGTGTGGGAGGCCGTTGGAGGAGAAGAGAGGAGGGGGCCGACAAGGTGCCATGGTGTGGACGTAGAGGGGGGCCAAGTGGCGAGAGGGGGAGGCCCGAGGCTATCGGGGCCATGGAGTGGGCGGCGGCTACATTGCGGTCGGTCGATGTAGCACGCTCCAGAGTGCGCGTATGGCATGCATGGCATGCCAACGGCATCCTGGGCATGGCCAACCCTGTCCAGTGGGTCCAGGGAGGAGTATACTATGTCAAAAAGGCATAGGATGCTCTGGGCACTACTGGAATCCAGGGATTTTCCATCTGTTGCAAATATGCCCTAGAGGCAATAAATAAAGTGTTCATTATTATATTTCCTTGTTCATGATAATCGTTTATTATCCATGCTATAATTGTATTGATTGGAAACACATTACATATGTGGGTAAATAGACAACACTTTGTCCCTAGTATGCCTCTAGTGAACTAGCTCGTTGATCAAAGATGGTCAAGGTTTCCTAGCCATTGACATGTGATGTCATTTGATAATGGGATCACATCATTAGGAGAATGATGTGATGGACAAGACCCAAACTACAAACGTAGCATATGATCGTGTCAGTTTATTGCTACTGTTTTCTGCATGTCAAGTATATGTTCCTATGACCATGAGATCATGCAACTCACGGACATCGGGGGAGTGCCTTGTGTTTATCAAACGTCGCAATGTAACTGGGTGACTATAAAGGTGCTCTATAGGTATCTCCGAGGGTGTCTGTTGAGTTGGCATGGATCAAGACTGGGATTTGTTACTCCGTGTGACGGAGAGGTATCTCAGGGCCCACTCGGTAATACAACATCACAATGAGCCTTGAAAGCAATGTGAATAAGTGTTAGTCATGGGATCTTGTATTACGGAATGAGTAAAGAGACTTGCCGGTAACGAGGTTGAACTAGGTATGAAGATACCGACGATTGAATCTCGGGCAAGTAACATACCGAAGAACAAAGGGAACATCATATGGGATTAACTGAATCCTTGACATAGAGGTTCAACCGATAAAGATCTTCATAGAATATGTAGGAACCAATATGGGCATCCAGGTCTCGCTATTGGTTATTGACCGTAGAGGTGTCTCGGTCGTATCTACATAGTTCTCGAACCCGTAGGGTCTGTACACTTAAGGTTAAGTGACGTTTCGGTAGTATAGTGTTATGTATGGTGGTGACCGAAGGTTTTTAGGAGTCCCGGATGAGATCCCGGACGTCACGATGGGCTCCGGAATGGTCTGGAGGTAAAGATTGATATATAATAAGTCATATTTTGGTCGCTGGAAAAGTTTCGGGCTCATCGGTAGTGTACCGGGAGTGCCGGTTGTGTACCGGGAGACCATCAGGAGGGGTATTTCGACCGAAGAGGCTTCATGGGCTGTGGGAAAGTGAATACCAGCCCTTAGTGGGCTGGTGGGAGTTCACCACAGGGCCCATGCGGCTAGGGAAGGAAAACCCAGTAGGAAAAGTGGGAAAAAAGGCAAAAGGGGGAGGAATCCTAGTCCTACTAGGATTGGAGGAGGAATCCTCCTCCCCTCCCCCTTCGGCCGAAGCAAGAGGGCCTTGGCCTTGCGCCAAGGCCTCTCCTCCCTCCCTCTTATATATGCTAGAGGATTTAGGGTTTTGGCAGAGAATTTTCAGCCACGTGCCACCCATTCCTCAAGTGCATAGTTTCTCCTCTAGATCGGATTTCTGCAATGCTTAGGCGAAGCCCTGCCGGAATTGCTCCACCACCATCACCGGAGCACCGTCAGGCTGCCGGAGAAATCTTCTACCTCTCCGCTCCCTCTTGCTGGATCAAGATGGCGGAGATCGTCATCAAGCCGTATGTGTGCTGAACGCGGAGGTGCCGTCCGTTCGGCGCTAGATCGGAAGGATCGTGATCAAGTTCGTGGGACGGATCGTTATCAAGTTCGTGGGACGGATCGTGATCAAGTTCACAGGACGGATCGTGATTGGATCGTGGGACAGATCGTGATTGGATCGCGGGACGCACGACAATTTGGATCGCGAAGACGTTCGACTACACCAACCGTGTATCTTAACGCTTCCCGCTTAGCGATCTACAAGGGTACGTAGATCCACTCTCCCTCTCGTAGATGCTCATCACCATGGATAGATTTGCCTATGCGTAGGAAATTTTTTGTTTCCCATGCAACGTTCCCCAACACCATCTGCCAGATCTTTGCCGTCTGCTGGCTGATGGCAAAGAGAGTCTTTGCCGTATGCTGCAACAAACCAGACGGCAAAGATCGGATAGATGGCAAAGGCATAATTTACCATTAGTAAGATCTTTTCCGTCCACCATCTGACGAAAAAGAGCCCGAAGGCAGATGACAAAGAGCACAGGGTGGGCCCCACTACATCGTTGGCTGGTGGACCATTGGCTGGTAGACTTTTTGCCTCTTTGTCGTCGGCTGACGGACGGTAAAGAGGAGGCCGCCCTAACTGCCGTCAACCCCCACCCCAACCCCCCTCTCCCTCATCTCTCTCTCCCTCCTCCAGGCGCCCCTCCTTCCGGTCGCGACCACCTCCTCCACCATCGCGCCGCTGCCCACCGTGCATGTTGCCCCGCCGCCCCGCGCACCTCTACCGGCAACCCCCTAACCCCCTCCTCCCCGCGGCGTGCGCCCCCATCCCACGCCCCCTCCATCACCGAGCCCGTCGCCCCACCCATCGCCCCGCCGCCCTGTCGTTCTCGCCGCCCCGATGCCCATGCCGCCTCGTGCTCCGCTCCCCACGACCCCCTCCTCCCTGCACCGTGCACCCGCTCTCCACACCACCTCCACCACCAAGCCCGTCGTCCTCACCGCCCTCGACGCCCCACCGCCCCAGCGCCCCGCTGCCCCCGCCGCCTCTCCGCCCGCCGCCCACGCCGGTGAGAAGCCAACCCCCCGCCTCATTTTTTCTTTTAAATTAGTTAGGTTAATTAGGTTAGTAAGTTTCGTTAGTTAGTTAGGTTAGTCAGGTTAGTTTAATAAAAAAGGTAGAAGAAGAAAAATTAGTTACGAAAAAAAGAAGGAAAAAATGAAAAAGGTAAAAGGAAAAGAAGAAAAGAAGAGAAAGAAGGAAATGAAGAAGGAAAAGAAATAAGGAAAAGAAGAAGGAAAAGAAGAAGGAGAAGAAGAAGAGGGGGAGGAGGAGAAGAAGAAAGAAGAAGAAGAAGAAAAAGAGGAGAGGAGGAGAAGAAGAAGAGGAAAAAGGAAAAAGAAGAAGAAGAAGAAGAACAAAGAAGAAGAAGAAGAACAAAGAAGAAGAAGAAGAAGGAGAGAAGAGCCCTTGACCCCCGATGCCACTAACCCCAACCTTCGATGCCGCCGAACCTCGACCCCCGACGCCATCGACCCCCGACCCCCGACGCCACCGACCCTCGACCCCCGACACCCCCGACCCCCGACCCCCGACCGCCGACGCCACTGACCCCCAACGCAACTGACTCCCGATGCCATTGACCCCCAAACCCCTACACCTATTCTGCCTCCTGTTGACCGAAAAGGTGCTTTTCGGCCTTCCAGAGGCTGAGGAGGTCATAGTTTTGTAAATTATGAGTTAGGTAACATATTTTCCTATTTTGTTATAAAAGACATCATATTTGTGTTGATCGTGTGAATTTCAATGTGTAGTTGTTCGACGACCTCACCGCGCATTGGACGAGCTCCCCCTGCTGCGTTCGTGGGTGAGAACAAATGACATCCCCCCTAATTTGCTCTGTCTCGGTCTTCGTGCCGATGAAACTGGCTAGCTATAGGTGTCTTCAATTCAACAGTATGTGTGACCGGTATGCATCTCCCGTTCGAAAGGGCGGCATCTATAAATATGCATGTCTTTGCATATTTATAACCGCCATCCTTTCGAATTGTCCAACGTTATCCATGGACAGCCCGAGTATGTGTAGATTGGGTTTGTCGTCCCATATGCTCTGCTCCGGATCCGATGCAGAATTTCGTCAGTGCCTCCCTGTTGTTCTCTGGGTACACATCCTCTCTGCTTATTGCCGAGACGTGTATCAGGAGAACAGCGGGGAGGTGCTGCCAAAATTCTGCGTCGGATCCGGAGCAGAGCATGGGAAAACGAACCCAATCTACACATACTCGGGTGGGATTAGGACCTATCTTTACCTATTAGCATGTAGGTTGCATGGACATAATAAAACTGACAAACTTGATCAACGGATGAATATAGATGATGAATTATATATATATATTTCTTGTGTGTTTAGTAGGTAGGAAAGATGAGTGATCGTGCTTGGATGTACACCGGTCACCCTAGTCAAAAAGAAATGGCCATTGAATGGTTAACAAAAACCAAGGGCTTTCTGAGCGCCGCATTTGCAAATGGCTAGGAAATAACCTGGTGCCCTTTTGTCCGGTGTGACAACCATAAAAAGTGGACACGGGATGAAATGGGTAAACACTTGCAGAAGTGGGGGTTTACGCCTAATTATACGATGTGGAGATTTCATGGTGAGTCTGCCTAACATGCCAGAGCTAAGGTGGTTCGTCGTCGCACCAACGAGCATGGTACCGGGATCAAAGACATGGTGTAAGACTTTGATGATGCTTGGGATTCGGACGATGAGATGGAGGAATCTGCAAAGCCCTTCTATGAAATGTTGGAGTCTTCAAAACGTCCTCTCCACAAGCACACTGAGCTTTGTCAGCTGGATGCCATCGTGCAAGTAATGGCTCTGAAGACTCAGTTCAACCTAGGGACAGAATGCTACGACGCGATGATGACGATATTTGGACGCTTTCTACCCAAAGGCCATGTATTGCCTGCAAACCTGTACCAGTCGGACAAAATCCTACGTGCTCTTAAGATGCCCCATGAGAAGATAGATGCCTGTGAGAATGGATGTGCCTTATTTAGGCTTGAGGATGCGGGCTTGAACTATTGTCCCATTTTCAAGTCTTCCAGGTATGTTGTGGTAGACAACGGTATGGGTGAGAAGAGTTATACCAAAATCCCAGTTAATGTTCTTCGGTATATGCCAATCATACCAAGACTTCAATGTATTTTCATGATCGAAGGGCCAGACGGATGAAGTGGCATAAATTGGGCAAAAGAACCAAACTAGATGCAGATGGGAATCCGATGTTGGGACACACTTCAGATGCTTTTGCGTGGAAGCACTTGTTGGAGATATGCCCTAGAGGCAATCATGTATGATGATATTTCCTATGTGTTTATGAAAAGATAGTCCTTGGACATTATCATTGATGTGTATTAACAAGTACGTGACTTGTTTGTGAGACTATGCATTGTATAATAACTGTCCTAAATGGTCCCTAGTCCAAAGGGTTGTGTGGACGCCCAACTAATCAGACTAGCATATGACACGGTGGAGGTTTCGGTCTCACTGACCATGTAGCATGGGATGCTAGCCGGATGATATGGACTCAGAAAGGTCTGATCGGATTCGACATAGTCGGATCCGAGTTGAGATAAGGTCTGAGTTGGACAAACCCAACTATGAGACGCAGCGATATGTCATCCGTGAGTCTCTAGTACAACATACGTTCTATGTTCGAAGACATGAGCTGGCGCATGTACTCGGGATGGTGATAGACTTGCTTTGGGCCGACCAAACGCTACTCCGTGACTGGGTAGTTACAAAGGTAGGTTTCAGGCTTGTCCAGGCCCATGCTGCAAGACATGGTCGAGCAAGATGGGATTTTCCCCTCCTACCAGGAGAGATATACTCTGGGCCCCTCGGGTGATCCGACCTGGATAAGTATGGCCATGTGATGAGGATTATGAGATAATCCGAATGTTGGTTGGATTCACTGGAACAAGAAAGAGGTCGTGCTGCAACAAGGGTGACCATATCACCTTGTGCACGACAACATATATCGTGTAGCAAAGGGAACAAAAGTGTGAAGTACAGATTCGCCTAACCAGCTTCATCAGACACTTGGAGTCGGCATGTTTTTCTAGAGGCCACTACCGACTGGTCGAGTTGGATGTGATCTGACTCACGACCAAGTGAACGAGAACCTAAGGGGTCATGAGCTTAAGGGAAGGAACACGTGGGCTTTAGGATTCGTGTGAGGCCCAAGAGTTGAGCCCGCGCCGGATGCCTGTATATAGTGGAGGTGCGACACACCCATCCGGTTGATCGCTTCGGCACCGTCATTAGGGCTTTGCATGAGTAGCAACTAGCCACCTCCACTCGCCGCCGCCGACCGTGTGATCGGAGCTAGCAGTCCGCCGCACGGGTGTTCTCCTGCACGAGCGGATACCGTTAGAGGCGGTGCACTTGCGCCGCTCTGGCGAACCTGGACGTGGGATCCGGCGACCGGCTGTTCGAGGGAGATTGGAACGACTGTTCGAGGGAGCTCGGACGAGGAGGAGACGGACCACATGAATGCGTTGCCCCAACTCTACTTTTGCTGCACGGCACTGCGCGTCTAGTGGTAACAATCTATGATCTATCTCCGTAGCATGTTCTTGGATGTTTTGTGCGTAGGAAATTTTAATTGGCATGCGATGCACCTACGGTATAACCCAACATCACTTTGATGCATTACATAAGGATAAAGCGGCAGATTCAAGGCATCCTCGAGTCACCATCAGTACGGATGGGTTCAATGTGTTTGGTATGACGGCAACCAAATACCGTTGCTGGCCTGTATTTGTCATTCCACTAAATCTCCCCCCGGAGAGATTATGAAAGGAAAGAACATTTTCTTGACATTGACAATTCCAGGGCCCAACTATCCAGGGAAGAATATGAATGCGTACATGCAGCTGCTTAAGGATGAATTGAAAGAAACTTGGGATAATGGGATCAAGACATATGACGCCGCTACAAAACATAACTTCAAAATGCATGTGTGGTACATGTACTCGATGTATGACTTGCCGGCGTATGCACTATTCATTGGCTGGTGTGTGCATGGAAGGTTCCCGTGCCCCACATGCAAGGCAACTCTTGAGTTCCATTGGTTGCAGGCGGGTCACAAGTATTTTTGCTTCGACTTGCATAGGCAGATCCTGGATCCTCACCATAAGTTCAGAAAAGACAAGAAGAATTTCATGAAAGGTAGAGTTGTCAAAAACTCTACACCACCTACATTGGCAGGCCAATAGACGCTGGATCAGTTAAACGCTCTCGAGCCTGATCCAGCACGTCCAGGGTATTTCAAAGGGTATAATTCGGAACACGCCTGGACTCACAAGATATGCTTGTGGGATCTGCCTTACTTTAAAGACCTCCTTTGCCCACACAACATCGACATGATGCACACTGAAAAGAATATCGTCGAGGCCCTTTTTGGTACATTGTTCAGCATAGAGGGAAAGTCAAAGGATAATCCTAAGGCTATAGTTGATCAGGAGGCTCTATGTGATAGACCGTTACAAAACATGTGACAACCGAAAGGAAATAAGAACTGGAGGAAGCCAAAGGCATGGTTCAATCTTGGAAGGCCAACTATGAGGGAAATGATCTTGTGGGTGAAAATGTAGTTGATGTTCCCCGATGGGTATGCAGCTAATCTAAAGAGGGAAGCGAGTCTTGACAAATTGAAAATATTTGGTCTCAAGAGTCATGATTGGAACATATGGCTTGAGCTGGTAATGCCGGTGATGTTGCGTGGCTTTATCCATGAGGATGAATGGCTAGTACTGGCAGAGCTGAGCCATTTCTTCCGTGCTCTTTGTGCGAAAGAACTATCGCCTAACGTGCTAGATGAACTGTAAGAGTTGGCGTCAGAGTTGATCTGCAAGTTAGAAAAGATCTTTCCACCAAGCTTCTTTAATCCAATGCAACATTTGATTTTGCATCTCTCGACTGAGGCAAGGTTGGGGGCCCATGCAAAATCGTTGGTGCCTTGCTCCTAAGAGGATACAGAAGACGCTTTGAGCAAAATGTAAAAATAAACATAGAGGGGGCACCGTCTACCAGCGCCGGTGTTCACGGCTCCCGCCCGTGCCGGCGACCCGAGCAGAATTGGCCGATTAAGCCCAAGTCGCTAAAGTAAGTGCATTTACTCTTTTTAAACCTTTTTCCTTCATGTTTCTTCACATATCTAATGCGTTGGCTTTGTCATACTGCAGGGGTTGGATTCACGCCAAGGATGTCTGCAGGCCCAACTCCATCCTTGGTGTGATTTTGCGACATAACTTCCCGGGGTTTGTCACGTTGCTCGGCGAGGGTCAGCAAGAAGAGGTAGGATTGAAATGGGAGCACTACTTGGCTGCCCCGGACCCGCTGGAGGAGATGATCAACGGTGTGTTGTGCCAGACGAGGGCCGACATGGTGATCTGGAAGTTCTGGGTAATTTCTCCTTTACACAATTCAAAATCAATGATAGTTAGTTATTGTACTAATCAGTGTTGTCTCGTTTGATTACAGACCTTCTACAGGTGTGAGGAGGGATATGAGGAGGCCGCAACAAAGCTTATTGATTATGAGTCTAGGCTCCTACTACAGAACTTCCGACACGCGGCTCAGGTACAGGCTGTTTGAGACTACTACACCTCGCAGCATATTAAGAAGGACAAGTCGTCGTCCCGCCGAAAGTTTCTCGATAAGGAGCAGTACATGAAGGCAATTACCTATTCTTAAGGGCTTGTACTTAGTTTCCTTGCTTTGAGTCATAGGCGTAGCTCTCAAATTTCTCTTTACTAACTTAGGTGCCCTAGAGATGGTGTGCGGATAAGATGAATTGTTGGGAGGCATTGGTGAATGAATGGTGCTCTGACCAATGGCGAGTCGTCCATGATGATGCCAAGGAACGGCGTGCCCAAATGGAAGGTGTGCCACACCATCAAGGCAGCTCTAACTTATTTCAGTTCGGGCGGAACTGGGTATGTGGTTTGCTTCATGATTCCTGCAATTCATTCTTGATGCTAGCCTTGACCCCTTTATTAATACTTTGTTCCTCTCTTGTAGGCTCATTACAATAAGATGGAGGTGCCAGAGGTGTACGACCTCTATGCCATGGCCCATACAGCGTCATACAAGAAGGCAAAGGCATTCTCTGAGTCTGACCTCGATAATCCCAAGAACTTCACCAATATCTCCTCCCACAACAAGCTTGTGAGGTACAGAGATGTGGGGAGGGCGGTGAATGGGGAGGACTTCAACCCGAGCCAGCATCCTATTGATCCAGACCTGGTGATGATAGCTGGCAACGGGAGGCCCCATGGCTCGATAACCATTGGAGATGGACTTATACGGTCTTCACGCACTCTCCGGCAGTTCAAGGCGCGCCAAACGAGCTCCTGTCCTGAGATGCCGCCTCGTCCACGGCCAGTGTAGCTCGCCATCAGGGTTAGTCATATGAACTCAGATAGCTTTCCTCCATTACATTGTGTGTACGAACAAAGATGATTACAACGCTAATGAGGAGTTGTGTTGCAGGCTGCTCTGAAGAAAGAGAGAGAGAGAGAGACAACCCAGGCGCTTCTGGCGGAACAGGCCCGACAGGTAGCGAAGGAGAAGAAGGATTTGGAGGAGAGGACGGCTAGGTTTTTTGAGGAGGAGAAGGCACAGAACGATGCGTCTACCCGGGCCATGTATGAGCTCATCGTGGTAAGTTTCTTCTTCATATTAGCCAAATCATGCACTACATGTTCTTTTCATTAATAACCAATATGATTGACTTGTCAAAACCAGATGTGCAGACTTTGTGCGAAAAGACCGTCCAGACCCCTCCGCCGATGCCAGTCATTACCACGGCTGGAACGGTGAGTTTCATTTCAATGTTCATTAGTTACTACTCTTAACATTTCAGCGTCATCATGCTAACGCAAATGATCTTTAGTACAATATAAGTCCAGAGCCGCATCGCACGACCCTTCTCCCGACCCCGGTGCTTCACCTCCGTGATGACGAGGACGGTAAGCCCTAATATGCCACTTACTTGGCTCATTTTTTTTAAACGAAGACAAGCATAGGACTTGGACAAACTTAACAATGATAAACTTAGCACTTAGACAAATGTCATAATTTACCTAAGTTAGCTTTGTTTCCTCTAAAATGACATAGTAAGCTTACTTACCTCCCAAATGACATACTGTACCTAAGTTAACTCTAAAATGACATATACTTAGAATTGTTTCCTCCACACTGACATAATAAGCTTAGTTAACTCAAAAGTAGCATAATAGACTTGGTAACCTCATAGATGCCATAGACTTAGCTTATTTTCATGCAAAATGACACAATAAGCTTAGTTAGGTAAAAAAATGATAATTACCTCGGTTAGCTCTAAAATGACACAAATAAGCAATAAGAAGAAGGAAAACAAGAGGAGACAGAGAGAGAGAAGAAAAACGCTTCTTCATCTTCTTCTACTTCTAGATCTTCTACTTCTTCTGGTATTATTTTTCTAACTTTCTTATTTCCAATTTTGCAGATTTGACTGAGTTCATGGTAGCTTGCTTTGATGTAGTGCTAGTGTTGACTTTCTGTTTTCATTTGTATCGATGAACTTACATGAAACTTTCTATCTATATGTATGTATGGATGAACCTATTGTAATATGGTGAACAATGTGGCATTTGATACTTTTAATTTGGTATAATTGTTGGTTGATCATATATGGCTGTTGACATTGTTTATGTGAAATATTTATGTACATATCATATATTGTTTCTTTGAAAATTGTTGAATATAACAAAAACAAAAAAGAGGCAGTACAACCTCTTTGCCGTCTGCCCGGGACGGCAAAGACCACTTTGCCGACTGCCCGGATGGCAAAGAGGGCACGTGGCAGCCACCTGTTAACCCTGGGAGCACTAGGCTTGGGGCCATTTGGCCTCTTTGCCGTCCGGGGCAAACGACAAAGGGCGGACGGGGGCGGCCACAGGAGAAGGCAAAGGGGACGCTTGGGGGGGGCATGACAAACGGCAAAGGGAGGCGCTGGGGCGGCCACGACAGACGGCAAAGGGGGTGGGCTATGCCGTTGGGGTAGACGGCAAAGGGGAGCGGGAGGCTGACGGCAAAGGGATGGGGGGGGCGTTAGCCACCTAATGGTGGCACCGTTAGTAGTATGCTGTCCACATTCTTTGCTGTCCGTAGGTTGACGGCAAACTACCTTTACCTTTGCCAGGGTTTACTCGGCCCAAATTTTTGTCGTTTGCCAGCGGACGGCATAGGCCTTCGTCATTCGTGGTTGTGCCCTTTGCCGTCTGCCATGGCAGACGGCAAAGAGCCTGATTCCTGTAGTGCGGGAGTAACTTAGAATAAGAGGGAACGGGAGAGAGAAGGAGATTCCTGCTGTTCAGGGGGTAAAAATGGGATTTTACCCCACTTAACCATGGAGCTGAAGCTTGAAATTTTTACTAGGGGTAGAATGTGATAATGTGGGACTATGGTAAAACTTTTGGGGCAAGGAGAATAGTGGAAGGGGGTCAAACTTGGCTTTTACCAATCAGCCAGAAGGTGTTTGATGGAGTCTTAGGCAGGTAAATGGAGTTTGTTGACATGAGATTTAATAGTATGGAAATGTAGATAAAAGTAGGGAGGATCACCAAGTTTGAGGAGATTTGGAGAAAGTTGATAGTACAAAGTTGGAAAACCCTAGAATTCAACAGAATCAAATTTCTGTAGATCCATGCATGCAATCCTGTGTTCCCAAATCCATAACTTGGTATGGTATCATTATTTGGGGTTTAGAAGATTCCCACAAAGTTTGGGGGTCAATAGGAGAAACTTCACAATGTAAAGTTGTTCAAATTTAATCTAGACAGAGAGGGTTTTGGAATACTTTGATGAAGCAAATCAATTGGGATAGTGATGAAACCTTGCAAGACCATAACATATAGCATGTTTGACCTGTTGGAATTTTCTTGGAATTTATTGAGAATTTTTCTTATAGAAATATTTCAAAAGCTTGATTTAAGCAGAAAGGGGTTTGAGGGGTTTTGCCCATGATTTTGAACATGACCATGTGTTTAAACTCATATATATGGAAAATATATGTCCACTGAGTTTCCCTAAAGTTTCTCAAATATTTTTAAATCATTTAAATAATTTTCTCCTATAAAATACCATTTCTGGCCTTAAGAAAAAGCCTTTAAATAAAATAGGAAAATAATCTTTAAAAATAATATTTTGTGGTTTTGGCAAGTCATATATATATAGTATGTTTCAAATAAAGCCTTTGGGGAAAAATGGTCCACCCAATTTGAGGACTTGCAGTGCAAACCTCAACTCAGGGTTTTTAAAAAACCTAATTTGAATAAATTCTTTTTGGTCAAAATAAATTTTGATAAAATTAGTTTTAGGTACTATACACCTATACACATGGTATGGTCATTGGGAAAAATGTTTGGATCAAGGAAGATGAGTATGGAGAGGAGTAGAACCTAGGAGTACCAAACACAATCAACCAAACAAGCAATCATGCACTCAAAAGTTTTAATTGGTTCCAACATTTTGTAAAAACAGGCATAGCAAAGTGTACAAACACAAGGTGTGAAAGACCTACCCCCCTTAGAATCTCGTCACCGAGATTCCTTGGCTAAGCGCTAAAAAGATAAGGGAACTCGGATCTAAGATAGTCTTCATGCTCCAGGTTGCTTCTGCTTTTGTGTGGTTGCTCCATTGGACCTTGAAGTACTTGATGGTGCGGCTTCGGGTGCAATGCTATACCTCATCCAAAATATGAACTGGCCTCTCACGATACGTGAGGTCTGGCTGAAGGTCGATGGCTTGATGGTCGATGTCCTTGTAGAGGTCGGGGTGGTTGGGAACTTGAAGACACTTCCGAAGTTGTGACACGTGGAATACATTGTGCACGTCTGATAACTCGGAGGGTAGCTCTAGCTGGTAGGCAACTTCTCCTCATCTAGTGGTGAACTTGAAGGGGCCGATATATCTTGGCGTAAGCTCTCCCTGGACGTGGAAATGCTTGGTCCCTTTAAGAGGCATGACTCGGAGGTAGACATATTCCCCGATATTGAGGTTCACTTCTTGGCGGTGAGAGTCAGTGCAACTCTTCTGTCTTGACTTGGCGGTCTCGAGGCGCTCTCGGACGAGTTGAACTTGCTCTTCTGCTTCGCGGAGGATGTCTAGCCCAAAGACTAGTCCTTCTTCGGTCTCTGACCAGTTGAGGGGAGTACGTCACTTGCGTCCATACAACACCTCAAAGGGTGCCATCTGAAGAGTCCACTGATAGCTGTTGTTTGAGGAGAACTTAGCAAACGACAGACAATCTTCCCACTTGTCCCCATATGCTAAAACACAAGCACAAAGCATATCTTCGATTATATGATTTACTCGTTCTGCTTGTCCACCTGTCTGGGGCTGAAAAGCAGTGCTGAAGGAAAGCTTGGTTCCCATTGCCTCTTGAAACATCTTCCAGAACCTTTAGGTGAACTAGGTGCCTCGGTCTGACACGATCTCCCTAGGAACTCCATGAAGACTCATGATACGCTCGATGTAAAGGTTGGCTAGCTCGTTACCATCATAGGTGGTCTTGACGGGAATGCAATGGGCAACCTTGGTCAGGTGATCGACAATGACCCTAATAGAATCATGCCCTTTGCTTGACCTTGGTAATCTGGTGATGAAATCCATCCTGACTTTGTCCCACTTCCATTTAGGCATTTTGAGAGGTTGCAACAATCCAGTGGGTTGCTGATGCTCAGCTTTGTCTCTCTGGCATATGTCACACTTAGCAACAAATGTGCCTATTTCCCGTTTCATGTCGTGCCACCAGAATCTTGCCTTGAGGTCTTGGTACATCTTGCTTCCTCCAGGGTGGATGGAATATGGATCCTCATGAGCTTCTTGCAATATCAATTTCTTGACCTCTTCTTTGTTGGGTATGCAGATGCGATTCCCAAACCATACAACTCCGTGTTCATCCAGTGAGAATCCTGGGGCCTTGCCTGCCTTTATCTTCCTCTTGATGCCTTCAATGCTTTTGTGTCCTCTCTGAGCTTCCTAAATATCATCCATCAAGGTAGGCTTTGCTTCGACGTTGGTGAGGAATCTAGGTGCAACTAGTTCCAAGCCAAAGCTTTCAAGCTCTTCATACAGGGCGGGTAACCTTTCCTTAAACATAGCATTTATGGAACAAGCCTTTCTGCTTAAGGCGTCTGCTACCACGTTAGCCTTTCGAGGGTGGTATTGAACACTGAGGTCATAATCTTTGATGAGCTCCAACCATCTTCGCTGACTCATGTTCAATTCCCTTTGGGTGAAAATATACTTCAAACTCTTGTGGTCTGTGTATATCTCACATCGCTTTCCGA
Source organism: Hordeum marinum (assembly GCA_022496015.1). NCBI lineage: Eukaryota > Viridiplantae > Streptophyta > Magnoliopsida > Poales > Poaceae > Hordeum > Hordeum marinum. Next base: position 178,493,466 of record CM039678.1, on the reverse strand, counting down.
GAAGGTAATGTCGCCCTGTTTTCAAGGCATGAACCACGACTGCCAACTCAAGATCATGATTAGTGTAGTTCTCTTCGTGAGGACGTAGCTGTCTGGATAGATATGCTACAACTCTGCCTTCTTGCATCATAACACCTCCAAGCCCGATTCTCGATGCATGAAAATATATCACAAACTCCTTGTGAATATCAGGGGTGTCCAAAACTGGAGCTGTGGTTAATCTCTTCTTGAGCTCCTGGAAGCTTTCTTCGCACTTCGGCGTCCATTCGAACTTCTTGTCCCTCTTCAAAAGTTGGTTCATTGGTCGGGCAATGCTTGATAATCCTTTGACGAACTTGTGGTAATATCCCACGAGTCCAAGGAAGCTCCTCACTTCCTTCACATTGGTTGGGGATTGCCACTCAGTCACGGCTTCAATCTTGATAGGATCCGCTGACAATCCTTCTATAGTCAACACATGACCCAAGAATCCAACTTCATGTAGCCAGAATTCACACTTGGTGAACTTGGCATAAAGCCGGTGCTCTCGAAGATTGTTTAGGACCAATCTCAAGTGTTGCTCATTCTCTTCTTCGGACTTGGAAAAGATGAGTATGTCATCAATGAAGACGACAAAACCGTGTCCAAGTACTCCAGATGAGTATAACAGAATCACGATTCTGACAACCTTGGTTCCGCCAGTTGCTTCTTCAACTCAACTAACTCTTCAGATCCCATTCTATAGGGCTTCTTATAGATGGGCCCTGATCCGGGCATTAGCTAAATGATGAACTCAATGTTGTGGTCAGGAGGCATTCTAGGCAGCTCATTGGGAAATACATCTGGGTATTCACATCCCACTGCACTTGGTCCAACTCAATTCCTGACAGACAATTAACCTAAGGGGCTTGAGTGGAGGCACGGTCGGGGACATACTTGAATTCCACTCCTTAGCTATTGGTTATGGTAACTATCCTCCTCGCACAGTCCAAGTAGCCTTGGTTCTTTGTTAACCAGTCCATGCCTAGGATCACATCCAAGCCTTCTGACATTAGGATGATAAGGTCTGCTGGGAAGTCTACCCCGTTGATGATAATCTCAACTCCTTTACAACCTATCCCGGACTTCATAACTGTTCCCGGGGTTTGTATCAACATACGACTACCCAGGGGTGTAGGTTTCATGCCAATCTCTAGTGCAAACTTTTGGGTGACAAAAGAATGCAAAGTTCCACAATCAAATAGTACAGTTGCTGGGGTTGAGTTGACGAGGAACATACCTAGTATGACGTTCGGGTCCTCCTGGGCTTCCTTTGTAGTGACGTGATTCACACGACCCTTGCCATTGTTGGGCTGGTTGTGGGGAGTTGGGTTCCTTGGTGGCACTCCATGGCCTCGGCCTTGGTTCGGTGCATTGGGGCATCGTGCATCTGACTTCTTGTTGGGACACAACCTAGGGATGTGTCCTGACTGACCACATCCAAAGCAAGTGACTTGTCCAGGGTTGTTGTTGTAGTTCCCGCTGCCATTGTTGTTATTGGGGTTGTTGTAAGCTAGCCTGGGATTGGCGTATTGCTGAGGCTGGTAGCTCGGATGAGGTGTAGGAGGTCTAGCCTATTGTGGCTAATAGGTCGGCTTGGCTGGAGGGGGCTGCCAGGGGTGAGGCTTTTGGTTGCTGGAACTACCCTTGCTAATCATCTTGCGCTTGCGAGTGTCGTCTATGGAACGACATTGTCTTCCAGCATGAGGGCTTGTTCACCAGGTCGAAGAAGGTTCGACAGTCGCAGACGATGAGCTGATACTGCAGGGTCTGCTGAAGTCCTTCCATGAAGCATGTCATCTTAGCATCCTCCATGTTGAACTCTTCGGGTGCATACCTTGACAGCAGGTTGAACTTATGCATGTACTCCTTGACATAGCCACTTCCTTGCTTCAGTGCTCGGAATTCTCTCTGCTTGATAGCCATGATCCCAGAAGGAATGTGGGTGGTGCGGAATCCTTCCTTTAAGTTATCCCAGGTAATCACACGATCGCCTTGCATGACCTTGAATCCATCCCACCAAGCTTTGGCGATACCTCCGAGGCAGTGAGAGACAGAAAGCACCTTCTCACGATCCTCATTGTAATTGACCAGTGCAAGGAGGTCCCCGATGGTGCAGATCTAGTCGTCAGCATCCAGGGGTTCACCACTCTCGGTGAAGGTTGGGGGTGAATTCCTCATGAACTCAGACATAGTGGAGCGAACATTGTCGTTCCTGCCTTGCTACTGGTTGTTCATGAGGGCTTGAGCCATCTGCTGGATAGTAGTGGTGTTGGCTTGGTGTTCCTCCCGGAGAACTTGGAGAAACTAAGCTATGGTCATGTTCTCCGGTGGAGGAGGTAGCGAGGGATTGACGCCGTGTGGCTGCTCCTGGTGTCATCCAGCCTGAGCAGTCCCACCAGTTCCATGTTGCTGGCTGGAGTTGTCGGCTTCAGGGTTGGCGAAGGAGCTATTGCGGGTTGCAGTCACCATCCTATTTGGAGAAGCCAAATCAAACAACCGGGATAGACTAGAAAAGGCAATAACGGAGAAAACGCGCCTAAGGGGGTTGGTATAGTGCAAGTGTGGTAAAACAGATGTCGAAAGATCAACACATATATTAAGATAGGATAGATGATGGAGTCGCTTACATGTTGCCTAAGGCAAAAGTGCGACTAGCATCGGAATACAAACATAAAAAACAAACAACAAGCACACATGGTTTCATATGAACCTTTACATGGACTCGGCTACGCATGAGAGGTACATGACTGATCCTACCCTAGGGGTTCTCGGACTCAGTTGGTGGAGTGGTCTGCTTCCTGTCCAAGAGGAAGGAAGACTTGGTTGCTTCCTGGGACTCCTTCTAGCATGATGACCATGCTTGCCATACCCGAAACATGTGACGAGAATACAGAGGTTTCTACTCAGCCTTGGGTCAAGATGTGAGTGGTTTGAACGAATAGCTCTCGAATGTGGTGAAGTTCCTGGCAAAGCTTCACGGACTTCTTAATCAGGTTGTGAACCAGACTATCTGCGGAGAGGCTAAAGTAGGTTTGGAATCTAAGGGGCATGCCATCCTCTTTGGATGGAACGAGTGTCTGACTTTTGCCGATGTCGTCCTTTCTGATGGGTAGCTAGCGAGTAGCAAGCTCGTCGGCCATCTCTGGAATGATGCCTCGAAGGTGGAAAAGTGCCTTGCGTGTTGGTTTCTCAACTGCGACTGCCAGAGTCTCCATCTGTGGTCCTTCAAAGAACCAACTGGTTGGGGATTCATTTGCCTTCACAAACACTTCAACGTCATACTCCTTCATGATGGCATCGACCCAGTGCTCGTGATAGAGGAAAACAGGTGGTTGGTGGAACTGGCATTTCTCCAGGCTATCCCCAAGGAGTAGGGGAAAGCCGGATGCTAGGAGGGCTTCGGGTACGAGGGCCATCTACAAGGTTTTGAATGGTGGCGAGTTAACAAGAGTGTTGTGTGAAGAATAGAAGAGGCAATAAGTGCATAAACTCCTAAGTATAGGTGCTAGGTGTAGTTTTGAAAATGACTATATCCTAACTAACGTCCATGCTAACTAAGGGCTTCCTACAGTTAGGATGGATCTGATACCCGCTATGTGGGGACCCCGACTCATAAGTCATGGTCACCGAATGCACGTGCATAGTGATACCAGAGATCAATGATCACTAAACACACATAAATTGGAATACAAGAGTCTTACATCCTTACATAACGTCTTACACAAATAAAGGCCGTCTAGGCCAAGTCTTACATAGATAGGTCCGCAAGGGCCAAACTCTTAAACATAACAGACAACGAAAATCTTGGTCGAAAGCGTGAACCCATGCCATGTGCCTTCAACCTACATGCATTATGACTGGGAAGCGTCCTAGATCGCATGTTCGTGACCATCGAACTCTTCGCCATATTCCTGCTCTTCCATGACTAGCCAATTAAATAACCAGTGGAAAGCCAATGAGTACTTTGAATGTACTCACAAGCAACCCATGTTCGGAACAAGGCAAAAACAATGCATGACATAGCACTAAGTAGGTAAATTTGCATAAAGCTAATTTTGTGTGCAATGACATGATCAATTAACTTGTGCAAGCATGCTTCAACAGTTGGCAGATATCTATATGAACAAGTTACACATATCACCATAAGCACAGGGTTGAACATCTCATGTTTAGTCATGTCATCAAGTCATCTGACTTCACTCAAGTACCATCGTTGTCACATACTCACACAAGTTTTGAGGAAACATCTGGACGTAGTTTAAGAAGGACCTCAACTGTCCATGACCGTGGACACGACTATTCGAATAGTTTTATAGTCTGCAGAGGTAGCACACTTTATCCACAAGACTCGGGAAACTTCCGTGTCAAGCCACGACTCGCGGTATTGTCCATACCCGAGGTAAGTACCCGAATATTGTCTTTCCCTTCGCGATACTAAACAAATAGTCCACTCGATTGGTACCCATCCCACATGATGTATATCACAAGTAGCATCCATGCAGTGACCAACGGTGTTCCCAGTGCTTGTGAAGATAGCGCATGATCGTCCTTATTGGCATGACCCCGTATCGAGAGTGACCACGCCACTCCCGCCACTAGTAATGCGGGCTCTATGCTAGTACCCACCAAGGTAATCAACACAGCTCTGTCCCATTAGGGGTATCGTGGTTGTGCATGTAAGGTTGAGACGGTCATCAAACCGTAAATCTAATCTATTTTTGAAAACACACACACTCACTTGCTCCGGTACACCACTTCTTTCTCAAGCGGTTACCCAACTCATCATCATCTCCCTCAGAAAAGTCTTTGAAATCATTTCTTTGTTTCCATCACCATGCATATTCCCGATCCCACTTGTGTAGCATCTACTAGCATCCTATCTACTCCCACCCACACAACCCTCATAAGGATGATAGGGTCATGCACGATGCAAGTATCAATGAAAAAGTATCGGAGGCATCCCATCGAAGGGGAATACCACATCAACATGATCAACACATCAAAACAAGAAGTGCTATATGACATGCATGAAAGTTTCTTAACATGGTCAAAGGGTTGCTTGCCTGTCTCAGCAAAGTCTTCGGGGTCTTCAAAGTCTTCTGGTCCAACTCCCACGTCAATAGCGCAATCTATAGTCGTGATGAATAATGATAATATTAAGCATCACAACACAAACAGAGCATAATGTCTAGTTTAAAAATGTTACAGTGTTTTGATAAATCCTAAAAGCAATATTAAAAATATTCTCCTAAGATTTTGTAGTGAAAAGGGTTTTCAAAAACATTTTAATTCTGGCTAAAAATGCCAAAAAGGGGTTTTAAAAATAAAACAGTACTTAAAAGATTTTAAAAAATTTATATAACTGGCACTGTAAAATACTACAGATTATTAAAGGAATTATGGTGGAAAAAATATTTGGATTAGGATTTTTATTCAGAACTATGGGATTTTTGGAAAACCCCATAGAAAAAGGCCTCACTACCTCGGCCAGAGGTAGCCAGCAGCTGGGCCGGCCCAGCTGGCCAGCCAGCCAGCCGTGCGTGGCTAGGTTCAAACCTGACGCGCGGGGCCCGTCTGTCGGCCATAGCGAGGGAGAGAGGGAGGCGAGGAAGAGGCTGAAAAGGTGGGGGCGACCTGTCGGGTCCTTCTTCCTCCTCGAGACCGAAGTGGGGGAGCTCACCGACAACGAGAGGGGGCACGACAGGGCTTGGCGAGGGGGGGAATGGAACCAGGACGTTGCCGCCTGTCGATCGATGGAGGAGGAGGACAGGGAGGAGCAACAGGTCACCGGCGACGAGGTCCCGCGGTAGAGAGGCCTCGGGTGGTGGTCGCCGTTGACATTTCCGACCGCAAAACAATCGAGGAGGAAGGGGAAACGAGGCAGGGGCTCTCTATGGTCTCAATGGAGAAGGAAAGAAGGCCGAAGCGGGCCGATATCCTGAGATCGATGAAGCCCGGACGCAGCAGGTCAATGGAGAAGGAAAGAAGGACGCAGCTTGCTTTGATATAGTGCTAGTGTTTACTTTCTGTTTTCATTTGTATCGATGAACTTACGTGAAACTTTCTACCTATATGTACGAGACTATATGTATGTATGGATGAACCTATTGTAATATGGTGAACAATGTGGCATTTGATACTTTTAATTTGGTATAATTGTTGGTTGATCATATATGGTTGTTGACATTGTTTCTGTAAAATATTTATATACATATCATATATTGTTTCTTTGTAAATTGTTGAATATAACAAAAAAGGCAGTACAACCTCTTTGCCGTCTGTCCCGGATGACAAAGACCCCTTTGCCAACTGCCCGGACAGCAAAGAGGACATGTGGCAGCCACCTGTTAACCCTGGGAGCACCAGGCCTGGGGCCATTTGGCCTCTCTGCCGTCCAGGGGAGACGCCAAAGGGGGGAGACAGGGTGTGGCCATGGCAGACAACAAAGGGGGCGCGAGGGGCGGCCACGACAGACAGCAAAGGGGGCGCAGGGAGCGGCCATGGTAGATGGCAAAGGGGGGTGCGAGGGGCGGCCACGACAGACGACAAAGGGGGGGTGTTGTGCCGTCGGGGGCAGACGACAAAGGGGGGCGAGAGGTAGATGGCAAAGGGATGGGGGGCATTAGCCACCTAACAGTGGTACCATTAGTAGTACGTCGTCCACATTCTTTGCCGTCTGCAGGCCAATGACAAACCAGCTTTGCCGTCCGCTTAGCCCAGGCTCACGGCAAAGAACCCCTTTGTCGGGGTTTACTTGGCCCAAAATTTTGCCGTCTGCCAGGGGACGGCAAAGGTCTTTGTCGTCCGTGGTTGTGCCCTTTGCCGTCTACCATGGCAGACGGCAAAGAGCCCGATTCCTATACTGGGGGTGTTGGTGCACTAGAGTTTTGGGGTTCTCCAGTGCCCCTTACTCGTACACGGGTAGTAGTAGCCACTCTGTCGGCAAGGCCCGGAAGGGAGCTGCTAAATGCAAATACATGAGAATCAAGCAATCAATCCAACGATCAAGACCAGAAGGCAAGGGCCGAGCCCCTGGCAAGATCTTGGCGGGATGGCCTACGGGGCCCCGGAAAAATGGAGCCTCGGCAAGACGAAGCCTCGGCAAGACCCTGCCAGCACAGAGGCCAGGTGTCGCCCCACCTGGGCACGTGTCGCGACGCCGGCGATGGAGGGGCTAAGTAGTCCCGTAGACAGTCAGAGATGCCTGACGGTGCATTAAATGCGCTTGTCTGACACCATCAGTGTTAGGTATGATAGCACTGTAGCACTATACACCTCGTGTATGCACTATATGCCACTGTTGGGATCCCCTTAGTCATATAAAAGGAGGCCCAGGGCGTTACAGAGGGGGACTTTTTGATCTTTTGGATCTTCGACCTTCTGGCCCATTCTGCATGAGTAGCAGCTATGTACTATAGCGCTCCCGGAACCTGAGCTAGAACTCATCCTATACAACCAAGCAGGAGTATGGTTTTACGCATATTTGCGGCTCGAACCTGGGTAAAATCCTGCGTGCTAGCCACCAGATCTGCTCTCTGTGCGAGCCTTCTCCCCCGCTGTACCAAAAAAGGATCATCCGGATCCCATAGGTGTCGATCCCCCGACATCTTTGGCGCACCAGGTAGGGGGAAAAAGGTTGCGTGGACCTGATCTGGTGATCAGCGTGCCAGTTCCTTCATCATCGTCATCGCCATGGCCCCCAAGAGGAAGGGTTTGATGGTGGTTGGTCCATCCACGTCCGCTGTCCCTGTAGCTAGACAGACAGGCGACGGTGTAGACATGGGTGGAGAAGGCGGAGGTTTAGAGCTTCCGCGACCTTCCGATGATCAAGGCCAAGGAAGCGGCGACGCCCGCCATGAAGACGCTCACGGCGGCGGCGGGAACCCCCGCGCCGCTGGGTCTCGGGACGGAGTTGTACCGTCTCCGGGCGGTACGGTGAACTCCGGGGATGGAAGGGTACCTTCCAAGACACCCACGCCGGTGCATATGTCGCGACCTTCCCAGGACGCGCAGAAAGAGCAGCGCCACGGTGTTGGTGGTTCTTGACGTCCCCATGGAAAAGTTCTTGCGCATCGCTCCCAAGATGCATGGGACCAGCATGCATAGCAGCATGCTAGTGGGAGTGGCATGCAATCGCGGGAACGCGACGGAGCTCCTTCTAACACGGTTAGGAGTCAGAGCACCTCACGTTCTTTGCGCCATTCACTGCCAACCACGTCGGTAGAAGCAATGGTGCGGGCACAACTACTCCTGAACTTCCCTCCCGCTGCGGAGAAGCTCGACGAGTGGAGAGACACCATTCAGAGCCTCCTCAGCCTCGCCGACAAGTTTCGATCCACCGAGCCGGCTCACGCCAGTGGCAAGAAGTCCAGAGGCGGTGCAACCACGGTGCACTCTCCTCCACGGCAACAACACCAGTCACTGACTCGAAGGACCGACGCTTACCATGGTTACTCGACGGCATCTTTTGATCCACGGACGCGCCGCGATCAGCGTCAAGTTCTTCAGGAATGAAGCAAAGAAGACGCTCGGACTACAATCGAGCGGTGGCGGGAAGTGCGCCATCAATCTAATAAGTGCACGGGGCCCACTGTAGACAAATTCGCGCCAGGGTATCCTATCAGCTTACCTTATGAGGTGGGCTGTCCAGCATTTACCCGTGAGCTGCGGCAAGTCCAGTGGCCCAGTTCCCTCATGTTCAAGACAAGACTCACCCTTCGGAGTTCTTGAGCATCGACACCATTGTGGTGCAGGCTGCCGGGGCTCGTGACGACAAGATACTCGCCAACTACTTCCTGTTGGTGCTTAAGCCGAACATAAAGTCATGGTTGATGCACTTGCCGAAAGGATCCATTTCTTCCTGGGCAGATCTGTGCCATGAGTTTGTTGGCGCCTTTACCGGAGGTCATCAAGCTCCTGGCCAAGAAAGTGATTTGCATCTCATTCCCCGGAAGGAGGGCGAGACTTTGCGCAAGTACATCCAAAGGTTCAATCGCATACACCACAACATACCAGACGTTCATCCTGCCGCTATTGTTAGCGTGTTCCATCAGAATTTGTGCATTCGCAAGATGCGGGAAGAACTGGTGATGAACAAGGTCAGGGATGTTGCTGAGATCTATGCTCTGGCACATAAACGTGCTCGAGATGAAGAAGGGAGGACGCTCCCCAACGAAGACGCTGGCATAGGGGTCGACTCTGAGGAAGAGGACACCGCCGCCCCGGCAAAGAAGGGCCGACAACGTAACAAGAAGTGCAAGGGCAAGGCCGTGCTTGCCGTCGAGGGATCCAGCAACCCCAGCACCGCCAAGAAGGCCAAGGGTGATGACCCCGGCAAGGATGTTGCCGGGTGCACCTCCTATCAGGCTTTGGCGGCTGCCGACAAGTCGGAAGGCTCCGTCAAGCAGTATTGCAAGATCCATCCCAGCAAAGGCCACAGTCTCCAGGACTACCAACAAGTTGAGCAGCTTGCCGAGAAGTAAGAAGCCAAGTATGAGAGGCAAGACAAGGAGAAGGGCCGGGATGGTGCGGAGGGGTCCGGCAAGAAGCACGGTGGCCGAGGAGGTCGTCGCGGCAAGCCCAAGCAACAGGACCAGCCCGCTCGAGGCCACGACAAGTAAGAGGGGGATGACGATTGCAACGAAGAGGACAACGAGTCCAGGGAGCATGAGTTCCAGAGGGCTACATAGATGATGTGCATCGAGGGACGTGCCTCGTCACTTTCCTCTCACCGCCAACTTAAACAGTGGTCGCACGAGGATAACGCGGCGGAGCCGTCTATCAGTGCCTAGAGACCTCTGAAGTGGTCCAACACTCCTATCATTTTCGACGTCGAGGATCACCCTAATCACACAACTATGGTCGGGTGCCTGCCATTGTTGGTTTTTCCAACAATTCGCAACCTCAAGGTGACAAAAATGCTAGTCGACAGTGGGGCCAGCCTGAACCTAATCTCACCTGATGTCATCCAGAGGCTACAAATTCCTGATGAAGACATCGAGCCAACAGGCACTTTCCAAGGGATCAATTTAGGGAGGACTCAGTCGAAGGGCAAGATCACACTGCCGGTGACGTTTGGTAGTGACATGAATTTCAGTACAGAGAAGATCGTTTTTGACGTTGCCAAGAGCACATTGCCATACAATGGTATCCTTGGTCGCCCAGCTCTGGCCAAGTTCATGGCGGCCACCCACTCGCTTACAATGTGCTGAAGATGCCTGGGCCAATGAGCATCATCATGATCAACTCTGACAAGAAAGGCGTACTTATCTGCGCCGACCAACTCTACCGGGAGGCAGTTGCAACACCTACCACCAAGGCACTTGCTCCTGCTACTGAAGCTCCTGGGGGAAGAAGACCGGCAAGGCCTCTGGCGCACATTCCGGCAAGCGCGCCTCCTCAGGGTGCTACGCTCCCGTTGACGATGTGCCAGAGAGATCCACCAGGAAGAACAAGAAGTCCAAGCCAACTCCACCAGAGACTAAGAAGGTGCCTGCCAAGGAGGACGGTATGGGAGGAACTTTCACCATAAGTTCCACCCTTGACGACAAATAGGAAAGCACGCTCGTCACCTTCCTGCGGGCGAATGTCGATGTGTTTGCATGGCAGCCATCTGATATCCCCGGTGTTCCCAGGAAGGTGATTCAGCGTCACCTTGCTGTCTATCCACACGCGCGACCCGTCAAGCAGAAGGTCGGGAAGCAGGCTTTGGAGCGGCAACAGTTTATTGCCGAAGAAATCATGAAATTAGAAGCATCTGGCTTGATTAGAGGAGTACTTCATCCAACATGGTTGGCCAATCCAGTTGTAGTGCGCAAGGCGAATGGGAAATGGAGGCTATGTATTGACTACACAGATATCAATAATGCATGCCCCAAAGATCATTTTCACTTGCTGCGCATCGACCAGATTGTGGACTCCACCGCCGGCTGCGACTTGTTGTCTTTCCTTGACGCCTATTCAGGTTATCATCAGATTTTCATGGCCAAGGAAGACGAAGAGAAGAACGCATTTATCACCCCATGTGGTAGGTATTGCTTTTTGCGTATGCCTTTCGGGTTCAAAAGTGTTGGTTCTACATTTGCAAGAGCGGTCCGGATTGGTTTTGAGCCCCAGCTACATAGAAATATGGAAGCTTATATGTATGACATAGTGGTCAAAACCAAGGACAAGGCGACACTCATATCATAATTAGAAGAAACATTTGCAAATTTGCGCAAGAACAACATGAAGCTCAACCCTAAGAAGTGTGTGTTTGGTGTCCCATCCGGCAAGCTTCTTGGGTTCTTTGTATATTAACATGGAATTGAAGCAAATCCCGACAAGATCAAAGCAATTGAGCAAATTGAAGCACCAAAATGTGTCAAGGACATGCGTCGTCTTGCTGGCTGTGTTGCTGCTCTTAGTAGGTTCATCTCAAAATCTGCTGGCGCGCCCTGCCCTTTTTTAAAATCTTGAAGAAGGAAGGTCCGATGCAATGGACTCTGGAAGTGGTGGCAGCACTGCAGCATGTGAAGGAGTACCTCTCCTCTCCGCTAGTCCTAGTCGCGCCAAAACCACAAGAGCCTTTGCTGCTATATCTAGCGGCAACAAATCAAGTGGTGAGTGATGCATTAGTGGCTGAAAGAGAAGTTGATGAAGAAGCAGCAACAACGGCAGGACCACCAAGCGATAAGCCAGGATCTTCTCCGACAAGGTCTAGTGCAGACAAAGCAGGATCTGCGCAGTCGAATGTAACAATTCGGAAGAAGAAGATGGTGCAGAGCCCAGTCTATTTTGTCAGCTCTCTTTTGCAGGGAGCTAGGTCAAGATATTCTGGCATGCAGAAGTTGCTCTTTGGCCTCCTTATGGCCTCGAGGAAGCTACGCCATTACTTCCAGGCACATGAGATCACCGTTGTCACTCGCTTCCCGTTGCAGCGGATTTTGCACACCCGAGATGCTACTGGCAGGATTGTGGAGTGGGCTTTGGAACTATCAAGCTTTGGTCTCAAGTTTGAAAGTACTTCAACTATCCAGAGCAGAGCCTTGGCGGAGTTCATTGCAGAATGGACCCCGACGCTAGATGAAGAAGTTCAAGAGTCAACTCTCCCCGACAAGCAAACAAATCAAGAGTGGATCATGTATTTTGATGGGGCTTTCTCACTACAAGGCATCGGTGCTGGAGTGCTGATTGTCGCACCCACCGGAGAGCACCTCAAATATGTGATTCAGATGCACTTTCCCCGGGAGAGGTCAACAAACAATATTGTTGAATACGAAGTGCTGCTTGCCGATCTCAGGATCGCGGCAGATCTTGGGATTAAAAATCTTATTATCAGGGGTGCTTCTCAGCTTGTCGTCAGGCAGGTGAATAAGGATTATCAGAGTCCATTGGTGGAAGCTTATGTACATGAAGTGAGAAAGTTGGAAGAACATTTTGACAGTCTGCAAATGGAGCACGTTCCCCGTGGAGAGAACAGTGTTGCTGATGGCCTGTCAAAGTGTGTTGCCCTTAAGTTGCCTGTGGAACCAGGATTTTATGCTCTGACTACCTCAACCATCCGTGACACCATCAAATGGACAAGAGAAAAGGAGAAAGTTGAGTTCTGACAAGTATTTCCCGGCAGAGCTCCCAGGAGCCGTTGGCGAGGAAGTTGCCGGGAACGACGCCAGGCTTGCCGGTAAGCGTCATGCTCCAGCAGGGCCTCAGGCTCTTGCCGTGGAAGCACACGCACCCGCCAAGCTTGCCGGGGGACAATAGGCTCCGGCAAGGCCTCGAGCCCTCACCGTTGAGAGAAACGCTTTCCCGGCAGAGGATATGCCTTTAGTCCTTGTTGTCGAGCCCCAGGCTCCAGCATGGGCACATCATATCGTCCATTTGTTCAAACAGGAGAACTTCCTGAGCAACAAGAGGAAGCAGAAAAGTAGCCCACCAGTCTAGTATGTACCAGTTCGTGGACAACATCTTGTACAAAAAGAGGCCGAATGGTGTGAAACTCAAGTGCGTTTCTCGGGAAGATGGACTGGAGCTATTGGTGGAGATACATGGAGACATATGTGGCTCCCATATAGGATCAAGAGCGATTGCCGGTAAGGCATTCCGACATGGTTTCTTTTGGCCCACTGCCATCCAGAATGCAACTGTGCTAGTAACCAAGTGTGAAGCATGCCAGTTTCATTCGAAGAAATTGCATCAACCAGCTCAAGCTCTTCAGACAATCCCTCTCTCTTGGCCATTTTTGGTCTGGGGGCTCGATAACTTGGGCCCCTTCCCCCGTGCTACCGGGGACTTTGAGTACTTGTACGTCGCAATCGACAAGTTCACAAAGTGGCCAGAAGTGGAAGAAGTGAGAAAGGTGACAACACAGTCAGCCGTCAAGTTCTTCAAAGGACTAGTCTGCCGCTTTGGTGTTTCCAAAAGGATCATCACTGACAATGGCACACAGTTCACGAGCCGCACCTTCATGCAGTATGTCCAAGACCTTGGTGGCAAGATTTGTTTTGCTTCTGTTGCCCACCCAAGGAGCAATGGCCAAGCGGAAAGGGCTAATGTTGAAGTGTTGCGAGGCCTCAAGACAAGAACTTTCGACAAGCTGCACAAGTGCGGAAGGTGCTGGATTGATGAGTTGCTGGTGGTTCTTTGGTCAATCAGGTCGACCCCAAATCGAGCTATAGGCCAAACACCCTTCTCCCTAGTATATGGGGCGGAAGCAATTCTCCCCACGGAACTCATATACGGGTCACCTCAAGTGCTTGCTTATGATGAGCTTGAGCAAGAGCAGTAGCGGCAAGAAGACACTATGCTCCTTGAGGAAGATCGTCTTAAGGCTGCTGTGAGAGCTGCACGCTACCAGCAAGCTTTGCGCCGCTACCATAGCCGCAAGGTTCATGCCCGAAGTCTTGAGGAAGGCGATCTTGCTCTTTGGCGCGTTCAGCGTGCCAAGAATTCCAACAAGTTGACGCCAAAGTGGGAAGGCCCTTATCGGGTAGTACGAGTCACCAGGCCTGGCACAGTCCGCCTGGAGACCGAGGATGGCATCCCAATGAGTAACTCCTGGAATATCAAACATCTTCGTAAGTTCTACCCATGAGGCGCGGTTGCCGGGTCTCCCGGCAACCACCTTTTGTACAAGTCTTGCCGCCGAAGCATGTAATCCTTGGTACAAAGCTAGGCGATGACCCTGTGCATAGTTGAATAAAGCTAAGTGTGCTACAAATCCTGTTGATTCTCATGTTTACTTATGTACATGTTTGTCTGAGATATTGTATTGCGCTTACTCTTGAAAAGAGCTAACGAATCGCCAAGGTTCCATGCCCCTATTTTCTCTTCTTTCTTTTTCTCAAAGGACAGAAGGTTACCTCGCGTGCAGCTTTACCGGGGGGGGTGTGATATGGATACCAACAAGCGACGTTCAAGGAAAACACCTTGCCGAAAGGAGTACGCCAACGAAAAGCTAAGTTGCAGAAATAAAACTTATTTTTGTTTTGTTATTCTCCTTGAATGGTTTCAACTTTCGTATGGAAAACATGCATGCAAAGGAACCTTGTTGTGATTGGTTGCGCCCTTACTCTGTTTCGAGTCTGCTCAACAGCTTAAGTGGCTGCACTGAAAGCGTCAAGGTAACCTTGTCATGATTAGTCACGCCCTTACTCTGTTTCGAGTCCGCTCAACAGCTTAAGTGGCTACACTGAAAATGTCAAGGTATCTTGCCGGTAGTGGCCCCACCAGTAGGCTACTAAAGTCCCGCACCTAGCGCTCGTGGCAAGGTTGTGCACGCTGGCAAGTCTCCAATCAAGCATAGGGTGAACGCATGCAGAAAGAAATTAAGCAAGGGGAATAGCATAACATTTGTTCAGAGCATAGCAAGTTATATTACATCAATCTTGTTGGAATTCTAACATAAGATAAACTATTCTTGGCATGGTGAGCAGCGAGAAGTAAGGCGGCTAATCCCGGCGATCACCTTCAACCCGCTTGACTTCGTTTACCCTGTCAACGATGGGCGCGACGAGTTCCTCAAGCGCCTTGATGTCTACATCCCTTGGCAAGCGGTCGACGACGTTGGAGAGGTTGAGGCCGGGGTTCTTGTGCGCCACCTTGATGAGCACCTTGCGGAGACCGTCCTCGTAGAGCTTGCGTGATTCGCTGGCCAGATAGGATGTTCAGTCAGAGTGAAACTGCTCCAGGGCTTCAAGCATGCGGTCAAAGAACATGGTCAGCTCGGCGCTCGTGGACACCCTATCATCAGAAGAGTACCTAAAACCTTCCAGGCCCTTGGTGGACAGTTGTGTGGCAAGCTTCTCCATGATGTCGACAAACTTCTCAGTCCAGACTTGTATTCCCCGCACATAGTCGTTGTGGGAGGCAGTGACACTCTTGGCCAGCTCCTCCTTACCTTGGAGATCCTTGACCAGAGCCTTCTCATGGGTCCTGGCGGTCTCGAGGGTCTTGGTCAACGTAGCCAGCTTCATTTTCAGTTCATCAGTGGATTCACTGGCTGAAGAGAGCTGTTTAGTCTTGTTAGATATGGTGACCTGCATCTCCATCAGGCTGTGGAGGGCTTTGTCTCTTTCAGTCTTGAGTGACGAGATCTTCTTGCCGTGATCCTCAAGGTCTGCCTCCAGCTTCTTCACCCTCTCCTCCAGCAAGTTTTTGGCGGCCTCTGCAGCTTCGGCAACATCGACGGCCTCCTTCAACTTGCCGGCGTGATCTGCAGTTAGAGCTTCGAGCGTCTCCTTGTGTTTCTACTCCATCTCCTGGGTTCGCCATGCGAAAAGCCCTTCGATCTGTGTTTCCTTGTCATGAAGCTTGTAGGCAAGCGCCTTCTCGTGAGCAACAAGGTCATCCTTATGGGCATCAAGCTCGATACGGTGCTACATCAAGCGAGAATCTTCTATAGCAGCTCGTTGCCTAGCCTCCTCTTGCGCCTGCTCGGTGTCGGACTGCTTCAAGAAAAGTTCGCTCTAGCCTTAGCTCAGTCGCACCTGGCCAGACTTCAACTCTTGGAAAGCTTGGGTGAACCAGGCCTGCGTTTCTTCGACGCGATTCTGAAAGTCTGCCTTAGTTGCTCCCATAACTGCTGCCCTAGAGCCGAGTTTCTCCTCTCGAGCGCGGTAAAGTGCCTGATGCTTTCGTAAGTTGTCGCCCATGGTTTGGAGGAGTTTCTCTTCTTGAGGTTTTCTACTGCTGGCACTTGGTTCATAAAAAATCTCGAGCCCGGCAGCAGTAATGATCTCCTCGACAAAAACTTCCCCTTCGAATGGCATCCCGGTGCTTGCCATGCCGGGGATGCTGACAAACAAGTTATCGCTAACCCTGAGGTACCTAGTCATGCCCAAGATGCGACCCTATCCTTATTTTGGCTCGAAGGCCTCGACAGGGATAGGAGCGCATCTTGTCGTGTTGCAAGAATGGATATCATGACAAGTACATGTACAGAAGAGGTGAGTATATGGAATTGGCTTACACTCGCCACAAGCTACATCAATATCACATCCATACAACAACATACTCAGACATCATACATAAGAGCAGGGTCCGACTACGGACGAAATCAAAAAATAAAATGACACCCATCGTTGCTATCCCAGGCTGCCGCCTGGAAACCATTCTAGATTGATGAAGAAGAAGAAAAATAACTCCAAATCAAACAATCATTGCTCTCACGTCAAAGCATCGCATTACCTGTACCTGCAAATGTTGTTGTAGTAATATGTGAGCCACAGGGACTCAGCAATCTCATTTCCAAGGGTATCAACTATTAAAGCTTAATGGGTGAGGTATGGATAAGTGGTGAGGCTGCAGCAGGCAACTAAGCATTTATTTGAGTGTCTACCTTACGAATACAGAAAGTAAAGTATGGTGGTCTACGCATAACGGACATGGACTAGTAATGATCACTAAGTGATCCTGATCACCTACTTATGTCGAACATAACCCCACCGTGTTCTCTCTCAGAGAAGGATTCACGAGAAGAGACAATCAAGGTTATGCACACAGTTGGTGTATTTTATTATAGTTTACTTCAAGTTTGTTATGACCGGGTGTTAAACAAAGTTTCCAGGTTGCCACATAACCACGGGCATGGCTTTCCGAAAGATTTAACCCTGCAGGGGTGCTCCAACTCATCCATCACAAATTAACCACACGTTGTGAGAATAACCTTGACCACGGATCTCGTGATCTTCATAGACAATTCCATAGGAAGACCACACCTCGAGATAGCCCATAGTAAAACAGAATTCCTCGCGCAAGACATTCGAGAAAGGTAAAACAAATCCAGCAAGGCCGCCCGGCATGTCAACGATCCTGATAGGAGTCGTTTATCTCGTTCTCAAGACATGGAGGATGAGCGATGGTTACCACGCCAATCACCAAGTTGCCCCGGGTAGCATTAATAAGCTGCTCTAGGTTGGACCAACACTCGTGAGGAGCACTGGCCCGGGTTGTTGATTAAAGATCCTCAGGTTAATTACTCCCTATGCAGGTTTATTAGATATTAGGCAAATGTAGTACCAATGTTGGGCCTTGCCGGACAAGCTTTATCCTAAAACGAAAATCAAGGGGGTCCCCATAATAACCCCGAGCATGTTAGGAGCACTCAGTTATGGAACATAACACCGGTTCACAAGTAACTAGGGCAGGAAGAGTGGAACAAAACAACGAGCAAAAGGCGAAGCCTTCCACCTTTTACCAAGTGTATAAGTGCATTAAATTAAATAGCAATAATATGGTGATACCAAAAGAATGTCCATGTTGTCACATGGAAGCAATTGCACCTGTAGCTAGAAACGCTATAAGAAGGGCTGGGCAAGCGGTAACATAGCCAAACAATGGTTTGCTGGGAGGTGGAGGGTTAGAGGCTTATTATGGCAATGTTGGCAGGCTTGACAAACAAGTGGTAGGTAGCGAGACATAATGATAAAAGCGGACAAACTAGCATAGCAATGATAGTAGTGGTATCCAGAGAAATGTGTCATCTTACCTGAGATCCCGCTTGGAAGAAGAACGAATCCATGAAGAAGACGAGCCAACGTAGTCGAATGAATCCTCACACTCTGTCGGGGATATACCCCACGGTATGACCCGGCCGGAAGTATGACCCGGCCTGGCGACTCAGAGGAGACCCGGTAAAGACATGGCGTTTATTGATGAACGGGTAGGCGAGTCGCAGGACGACTAGGCCCAAGACCCGGCGTGTACGCCGGTGCCAGGCGGCTCACAAGAGAAGGCCCAAAGGAGAGAGGATTCCCTTACAAGAGAAACAAGACCCGGAGTAGGATTCGTGAAAGATTAGTCCTAGGCCTACTGGGAGTAGGACTCTATTTGTAAACCTACCCTCTCCACTTATATAAGGTGGGGTAGAGCGCCCTACAGAGACAAGTTCCCAAGTCCACAAGTTTATACATACACAAGAGATTAGAGATAGACAGATTAGAGGTTCTCGTGATTAGAGGTAGCCAAACAGCACCCTTGTAACCAAGAGATCTTCCTCATGATCAATACCAGACAAGTAGGATGTAAGCCTTTACCTCCATCGGAGGGGCCAAACCTGGGTAAAACTCGCGTCTCTCGATTCCGACCAACCCCTTCAAGCTTCCACATAGTTGTGCTTCCGCCCCGAACCTAAGTCCGTTCACCCGGACATCTGTCGTGACAAATCCACGACACACTCTGAACGCTTTCGGAACTCTATCAAGAAGGAACAATCTGGACAAACAATCAACACACGATACACCACAACATATGCATGACATGATGCAGAAACCAATATGATGCATGTCCATTTAATTATGCAAGGCATGGCAAATCACATCAAACAACTATTACACATTAAAGTGAAGCTCAATATGCAACGAGTTGCATATTGACGAAACTCCACGATTGATTATTTAGTTTTCTCTTGTTTAGGTACTCATTAATATTAAATGTTGTTAAACATGGCAAGAGGTGAAGCATGAGCAAGTATATCATCTAGGCATTTTAAATGGGGTTGGAAGCAACATATAGCATATCCGAAACGTCCCCATATGCAAATTATGAATTTGGTACAGATCTGTCCTAACACAATTTTATATTTATTAAACATGGAAATAAAGTGTGGCGTGAGATTCTACATGTCATTCTAGTCGATTTACATATATTGAGCATCTCAAACGGAGCTACGGTCTAAAAGTTATGACACACACAAAATGAACATGACATGAATGCAAAATGCATGAAAAATGACAACCACAACACTTAAAAACATGGATGCAACATGATATTATGATACTACATAAAATTCGAAGCAAGTTTCATATATGGCATCCCAAAACGGAGCTACGGTTCAACCACAACAACCAACACAAGTTTATATGAAATCTTTCTACAACAGCAAGATGGCATATTGCAACCCACAATTTAACAAGCTACATCTATCTACAATACATAACAAGGACATGGTGGTGAAGCCTACATGATGCTCAACAATTCATCTATTATCAACAAGTTGTTTAGAAGCATGGATCAATAGGAAACGAGCTCACAAGAAGACATATTGAACTAAGCAGTTTTTAGACTTAGTGGAAATTAGAGTGGACATGTGCAGCAAGTTTTTTTAACAGATTGTCACATTGAACAACAGAATTAACTATGGCACTAAACCTACTCATGCAAACATGATAGGCACAACATGATAGGCAACAACATGCTTAACAAAAGACTCCTTGGTGGCAACCACTAAAGACTCCTAGATCAATAGCCAATCACATGGCAACACAAGAACAAAATATTACAGATTCTAGACTTAGCAATATTTAGACATCTCAAGATAGCAACATTGGTTAAGCATGTTCTCATGATGAAATCTACAGCTAAACACAATACCCATGGCATGGCAAACCTATCAACAATAAGTAGACGCGGCATACTACTATCACTCCAAAGACTCAACCATAAGAAGGCATGGATTGCTTAATACGAGCACCGCAAAATGGAACTTAACGTTAACAGTTTCAGTTTTAACGCGATAGCAACTTGAGAGCAAGATGTGCACATGATAGTGAACTTATACCTAGCAACCAGAGGCATGGCATCAAAGTAGACAGCACATAGGGCAATTATCATGAAGACACCACATGTAAAAGACCTACCGATGAGATGCAATCATCCATGCAAGTTTGATTAAGATAACAGATTTCAGATTACGATGATATGCACTTTTGCAACAGGGATACGAGCATGCAAATGAACCCTATTATGCATGCAAATGCCACCATGATGAAGAGCACAATGAGTAGGGCAATTTTCATTATAACACTTCAATATCCGATGCATATTTTTCGGGATACAAGCCAAACAAAATGCCAACATGATGATTTGCACACAGTTTTGGGACTTAGTCGTTTTCTTACCCCCTCTGTAAAAGTGGACGGGGCGGAGCAGGATGGAGCTGTGCGGTTGGCCAAGGCATTTGGTTGGTGGAACAGCGGTGTCCAAGCGAAGATGTTCGGGGCCATCCCGATCTGGGTCAATCGTGGCGGGCGGCGAAGGTGGTTACCGGCACCGGGGACAGCCGAAAATGCCAGGGGAGGCCGGATCCGGGGGGTGTGCCCTTGATCTGTAGGCAGCACAATCGAAGGCGACCGGCGGCGAGGCTTGGCAGGCGGCGGAGCATGGCGGCGGGCGGCGGCGCTACGGTGTGGCGACGGGTTGGGGACGCGCGCAGGAGGCACGCTGTGCTCCGGTGAGGTTCGGCGGAGGCAAGGCTCGACGTGGCGGCGCGGCGACCGGTCAGCGAGGCCCTCCGGCGAGGAGGCACGACGGGGTTTGGTGCTCCAATGAGGGGGCTACCGACGACGAGGAGGAGGCGGCTCCCTAGCGGCGTAGGCTAGGGCAACGAGGAGGTGGCCTTGACCCAAATCAGGCCCGGGGCGGGCCACGTTCGGGCCCCACGGGCCGGCGCGATGGGAGGCGGTTGCGGGGTAGACTGCGGGACACGTGGCAACGCTTGGGTAGTGGAGGGCGGCGGCTGGGTGGCGGCGGCAGGCCGTCTGGAGCTACCAAGTGGCAGCAGCTGGTCGGGCCGGCACGAAAAACGAGGTTGTGGAGTTGGCTGCGAGGTGGGAGGAGACTAGGGTTGGCTTAGGGCTAGGTTTAGCCAATTTTTGCAGGGGAGGGGGGTTTATATAGGGAAGGAGTGCGAGGTTTGGGGGATTTAGCCCATTTTCGGACCCTCCGATCGCGATCGGACGGCTCCGGTCGCGGGGGTTAGGCTAGGATGGGCTAGTGGGATATGTAGAGGGGTGTGGGATGAGGAGAGAGGGAAGGTGGCAGCCCGTGACAAGAGTTTGAAACA
This sequence comes from Hordeum marinum, assembly GCA_022496015.1. Taxonomy (NCBI): domain Eukaryota; kingdom Viridiplantae; phylum Streptophyta; class Magnoliopsida; order Poales; family Poaceae; genus Hordeum; species Hordeum marinum. Next base: position 178,472,126 of record CM039678.1, on the reverse strand, counting down.
CCGAAAACATACGACGAATAACCGGTGACCACACACCTATGGTTGACCGTTTGGGTATCAAACGACCTCCGATTGCGGCGAAATTTGACAGGCGCTCTACCTATAATATAACAAGACCACACGCCAAGTTTTGACACAATCCGAGAATATTTTCCGCGTGCTTTAAAAACGGTTATTTTTAAACGATGTCGCGGGCGCGGGCGTGTGTGGTTGGTCTCGGAACGGTCAGTGACACGAACGAAAAGAACCGACAGCTACTCACGGATGCAAGTTTTCGAAAACGAGTGACGATGCCATGCAAATGATGCGAATGATGAAATGATGAATGCGACAATCAAACGAATCACACAACGGGAATGGAATAAAAAGGGAATCTTCTGGAGCGTCGGTCCCGAGCTGTTACATACCTGCTTGATGAAAGGGCTTCGGATGTAGACGGCCGGTCCTCAACGGCTGCCTCCCTGGCAGCTGGGGGCTCCGTGGCCGGCGTAGCGCCTGGCACTCCTGCAACAGGAATGTCATCAGTACGGTCACTGGCCTCCTTGCCAGCCTTCTCGGCAGACTTCTCGGCGGTCTCTTCCTATGCAGCCTTGGCGGCCTTGGTGTTGGCGGCCTCGGCTGCAGCATTGTTGGCGGCACTCTTGGCGGCTTCCTCAGCAGTGATCATGTCAGGCTCGGCGGCAGCATCCCTAGTGGTCTCCTCGATGACGATGTCAACATCCATGCGCTCTGTCGGGGGGATGTCTGAAAGCCAAGAAAACAAACCAAACGAGATTGAGGTGGAAGTTCAACAAGACAAAAAAAGAAGGACATAATAACAAGTACCTGCGCAAGCATCGGTTGCCGGCATAGACCTGCCGGTGCCCGTGCATGCCGGTTCTTCCTCGTCATGATAAAGCGCAGAGGAGGAAGTAATTGCTGGAGATCCATCTCTGGGCGGCGTAGATGATGGAAGCGGCATATCAGGGACGGCCTCTGATGGTTCTACTTGCGCTGCTCTCCTCCTGCATGTCTGTAGATGTCAGCAGCAAAGATGCACACCCCAGCACTTGCCAGCGGGAAGTGAGTAATGGGCTCATGTTGGAGGCTGCACCGGGGGCTGAGTCGAGGGCTACATCGCGGGCTAGCTTCTGGGTTAACAGTGGTCGTCCCTGGCGCACCTGAGGTGCTTGCCGGTGGCTCCTTACCCATCGAGGTCTTCGCTCTCTTTGCTACCCTTTGCGCCAATGTTTTCGCATCCCTATGGACACAAGCCAAAGCAGGGGAAACGAGTTAAGTAGAACCGAGAATTTTAAAGGAAAAAATGCTACAAGATCCTTACTCCTCACCTTCTTCTCCCGAGGTAAGGGCAGAGAAGTCGAAGGCGACTTCCGCAATCATGCCTGTGGGGGGAGGTCGAGGGGTTCTCCTGGGTCGCTTGGCCGCGGCAGGCGCAGGTTTCTTGCTGCTGTGTGGCCTTGCCGGTCGCCCGCTTGTCGAGGGTTGCACTACTCGAAGAAGCTTGGCAGACCGGAATCCTAGAGGCGGCGCTCCGAAGGACGCGTCTCTTCCTTGGCACCAGGGTCGGGACCTCCTTGAGCAGTTCCTCCTCGGCTGAGTCTTTGACAGGACGACCCCCGGCAGATGTGTCGCCTTGCTCCTCAGCGGTCCCGTCCTGCCTGCCAAGATTTTCGTCTGGTAGTGTTTCCCCGCCACTGGTTTCCTCTTCCAAGAAGCCGGTGCTGCCGGCCTCCGTGGCTAGACTTGCTTCCTCCATCCTGCTAGCAATGTATGCCGTTTCTTCCTCAGTGGTGGCATGGATGAGGCTCTCTTCTTCGCGGATGGCCCTCTCCGTCAGGTTATCAAAGAATTGTTGCGCCTGCTCGCCATATGGTTCAATCCAATTCGCGTCAAGGCTGTGAGCGTCCAACGCCAGCATCATGGCGTTGATTGAACCTAGAGCAGAGTTGTTGCACAAGGGGATTGTGCTTGCTGGCAGCTTACATACCACATCACCCCTGAACAGTTTCTGGCAGAGAGCTGCGTGTTGCATAAATGTCAGATTGTTGTTCAGCCCGGAGCGCAGTCTCATGATGTCTGCCGCGTTCCGGAATTCCCAAGCTAGCCTCCCCTTGTTCTGTAGAGAGGTGATGCGTCGGGAAGGAAATCGACACCTATCATCTCTACTGTGAGACCGACAGTTCTGATGTGGTGAATCCTGGTAGTCACGACTGTGTGCTTCCCATCCTAAGGGCCGAGTGCGCTCTAGTACTCACCACGCACCATCTTGGTTTGTCGTGGCAAGGAGAAAGGCTGAAAGTCCTTCTCCTAAATCCAGCACCATTTGCCTCGCCACTCATCCCACCTCTCGCGGCAGGCCCCGTCTGGTAAACCTCCTTGGTTCCTGTCCATGGAATCCAAGCGATGGAGCCAGAAAGGGCTCTGCCTTGTTGCATGCGGGGAATGAAGTAATGGCGAAAAAGGGCGGTGCTAGTAACTACTCCGGCAAAGTTTTCGCAAAGATGAGCAAAAACTGACATGCATGTCACGGCATTCGGCGTAAAATCTAAGAGTTGGAAGCCATAGGTGAGCATGATGTCGTTGAAGAAATCCGAGAAATGGGGGCAGAGCCCGCAATAAAAATAGTCGGACAAGAAGTGATATTTATCTGGGCCGCTACTGGAAGAACCTGGACTTACGCAGGTGGCATGATGCGATGTTGTCTCCGTCGCCCACATACGCCGGTATCGCTCCCTCAGAGCACCCGCGTCAAGCCCCGGCGGAAAGACGGCATGCTCCTTCCGAATCCTCACCAGCTTGTTCTCTGAGATGGTTTCCACATCCTTGCCCTTGCTGGCCTTGGGCGGCATGGTGGCTATGGAGGCAGAGGCTGAGGGCGGGGAGGGCGTGGAGGCGTGGATGAATTGGAGGAGCTCTGTTTTGGGCTTGAGTAGGAAGACGTCGGTGTTTCTCAGATTGGGAAAGACGAGAGGTAAATGAGCAACGCCTATGCGATTTCCTTTTTTGGGGAAGGCGTGGGGCAGCCTCTTTACTAGATTAATATAGAAACGTTTCACGGGCACGCTGCTGTAACGGCCGCATCGCGCACGTCCCTCACGTCCTGCATTTAATGGGTGTCCTGGGTAGGCGCACTAAGCACAATGATTACAATAGTTAATCCCTGCCACACGTGCTCGTGCACTGTTTGGGCCTAGCCCAACAACGCATCGCGTCGTTGTGGCCTAGGCCCGGGGGCTCCTGTCAGCGCACTAGAGTTTTGGGTTCTCCGGTGCCCCTTACTCGTGCACGGACAGTAGTAGCCACTCCGGCAGCAAGGCCCAGAAGGGAACTGCTAAATATAGATACAGGAGAATCAAGCAATAAATCCAACGATTAAGACCAAAAGGCAAGGGCCGAGCCCCCGGCAAGATCTTGCCGAGATGGCTTATGGGCCCCCGGCAAGATGAAGCCCCGACAAGACCCCGCCAGCGCAGAGGCCAGGTGTCGCCCCACCTGGGCATGTGTTGCGGTGCCAGCGATGGAGGGGCTAAGCGGTGCCGATGGGACGGGCTCCTGTCCCGTCCGATAGACAGACAAAGATGCTTGACGGTGCATTAAATCCGCCTGTCTTACACCGTTAGTGTTAGGTATGGTAACACTGTAGCACTATACACCTAGTGTATGCACTGTACGCCACTATTGGGATCCCCTTAGGCATATAAAATAAGGCCTAGGGCGTTACGGAGGGGGGCTTTTTTATCTTTTGGATCTTTGAAATTCCGGTCGATTCTGCATGAGTAGCAGCTATGTACTATAGCGCTCCCATAACCTGAGCTAGAACTCATCCAATACAAACAAGGAGGAGTAGGGTTTTATGCATCTTTGCGGCCCAAACCCGGGTAAAATCCCGCGTGCTAGCCACCAGATCTGCTCTCTGTGCGAGCCTTCTCCCCCGCCGAACCGAAAAGGGATCCTCTGGATCCCATAGGTGTCGATCCCCCGACAGGGGGCGTAACTTAGAATAAGAGCGAAGGGGAGAGAGAAGGAGATTCCTGCTGTCCAGTGGTAAAAATGGGGTTTTACCTCACTTGACCATGGAGCTGAAGCTTGAAAGTTTTAGTGGGGGTAGAATGTGATAATGTGGGACTGTGGTAAAACTTTTGGGGCAAGAAGAATAGTGGAAGGGGGTCAAACTTGGCTTTTACCAATCAGCCAGAAGGTGTTTGATGGAGTTTTAGGCAGGTAAATGGAGTTTGTTGACATGAGATTTAACAATATGGAAATGTAGATAAAATAGGGAGGATCACCAAGTTTGAGTAGATTTGGATAAAGTTGATAGTACAAACTTGGAAAGCCCTAGAATTCAACAAAATCAGATTTCTGTAGATCCAAGCAGGCAATCCTGTGCTCCCAAATCCACAACTTGGTGTGGTATCATTATTTGGGGTTTAGAACATGCCTACAAAGTTTGGGGTCAATAGGACAAACTTCACAATGTAAAGATGTTCAAATTTGAATCTGGAGAAAGAGGGGTTTGGAATATTTTGATGAAGTAAATCAATTGGAATTGATATGAAACCTTGCCAGACCGTAACATATAGCATGTCTGACCTGCTGGAATTTTCTTGGAATTTATTGAGAATATTTTTTATAGAAATATTTCAAAAGCTTGATTTAAGAAGAAAGGGTTTTGAGAGGTTTTGCCCATGATTTTGAACATTACCATGTTTTTAAACTCATTTATGTGTAAAATATATGTCCACTAAGTTTCCCTAAATTTTCGCAAATATTTTTAAATCATTTAGATAATTTTCCCCAATAAAATGCCATTTCTGGCCCTAAGAAAAATTCTTTGAATAAAATAGGAAAATAATCTTTAAAAATGATATTTTGTGGTTTTGTCAAGTCATATATATATATATATATATTATGTTCCAAATAAAGCCTTTGGGGAAAAAAGGTCCACCCAATTTGAGGACTTGTAGTGCAAACCTCAACTCGGGGTTTTTTGAAAACCTAATTTGAATAAACTCTTTTTGGTCAAAATAAATTTTGATAAAATTAGTTTTAGGTACTATACACATGGTATGGTCATTGGGCAAAATGTTTAGATCAAGGAAGATGAGTATGGAGAGGAGTAGAACCTAGGAGTGCCAAACACAATCAACCAAACAAGCAAACAAGCAATCATGCACTCAAAAGTTTTAATTGGTTCCAAATTTTGTAAAACCAGGCATAACAAAGTGATACAAACATAGGCTAGATGTCGATACTGTAAGTGCATATCTGAATGCCTGCCTTGGAGGGATTGCAGCTAATTTCAGTGTCATATTCTTGCGCGATCAAACTTTTTGCTTCTCGATCTTCTCAATGAGAGTTTTATTTTAGATTGTAGCTTTAAAAAGTAATGAATGTGCTAATTTCAAAGTTAATTTCAAGCTTTGGAACCATGGTGGACTGGATTTTATTGGTGAGTTTTGTGATTGGGAAGTAGAGGAGGAACGATCTTGGTCAGTTGTTAGCAATATGAAATCCTCTACTTCGGCGGCTCCCCGTAAGTTAACAGGTGCAAACAAGATAGAGCTAGGGCCTCGGGTTTCTAAACCCTCTTTTGTTGCATCCATTGCTCGAAGTTCACACACTCAATACAACCCAACTTTTCTGCATAAGCTCTCGGAATCTGAGTCAAAAGATCTACCTCGTCTGCTTTCGGAAGTGTGCAACTTTCATGATATTCAGGTTTTCTTCAGACTCCATTATAGACAATCCACCTTTGATAAGTCGGGACAGGAAGAGGTTAAGGAGCTTCAATCTATGATCAACAATGCTCTTTCATCGGACAAGTTGGATAAATTATTTCAGAAACATGGCGATAGGTCAGAGTTCAAGGCTGATAATCATCCTTCGGTGACAGAGAGCTCGCGCGGCGACCAAATATCAGTTTTCGAACGCCTCCAAGAGCCCAGGCAATCTGCTTTTGACCGTTTGCAATGGCCCATGCCATATCCTAAGTTGGCCAAGTCCATGGGCCGTTATCCATGTTCCCGGTGTCTCCTATTTGGCCACTCTCGCCGTTATTGCTACAACAAAATCAGGTGCTGGTGCGGGATCACTAGAAGGGTATGTCTAGAGAGGGGTGAATAGACTACTAGAGGAATTTAAAATCTACACAAGGTGGAAAGTTGTGTGTTGGTAGATTTGAGCAAATATACTAAGTCTAGTAAACCCTACACATGCAAGTCATCAAGTATAGTAGTGGAAAGTAAAGACATTGCATATGGAAGTGAGGAGTGGAGATAGGGAGATCAAACGCATGAAGGACACAAAGTTTTTCCAATGGTTCCAATAGGTGGTGCCATCGTATGTCCACGTTTATGGATTCTTCAACCCACAGAGGGTAACGGTCGCAAGAGTCCACGGAGGGCTCCACCCATAAGGGTCCACGAAGTAGCAACCTTGACTATTCCATAACGGCTTCTGTCCACGAAGGACTAGCCTCACTCGGGGTAGATCTTCACGAAGTAGGCAATCTCCTTGCCCTTAAAAACTTCTTGGTTCACGCCACACCACGAAGTAGGAGGATCCCAAGCGATACCTAACCAATCTAGGAGGCACCACCCTCCAAAGGTAATATGCTCGATAATGTCGATGAAATCCTTGCGCTTGTGCTTCAGTATGATAGACTCCTCCACACACAATCACTCTCTCACATATTTGGCTTTGGTGGAAGAGATTGATTGGGTGGAAAGCAACTTGGGGAGGCTAGAGATCAAGATTCATATGGTTGGAATGGAATGGCATGATCTCAACACATGAGTAGGTGGCTCTCTCTCAGAAAATCAGTTGGTATGAGTGGGGCTCTGTTCTAGGTGCTTCTCTTGCGAGTGACTGGTGGTGGAGGGGTACATATAGGCATCTCCAAAAATCCAACCGTTACACCTAATAAGTCAGACTCGGTGATACTGATGTGTTAATCTTGGTGGTACCGATTTGCCTCAAAGGTTGCAAGTTTTGAATCTCGGTGAGACCGATACATAAAACTCGGTTGCATCGATAAGGTGACCAACGATCAGATTGCCAGACTCGGTGACACCGATTCAACAAACTCGGTGGTACCGATTTTGTGAACTTGCGTAACAGAAAGTTGGCAACCCAAATTCGGTGGCACCGAAGCAGAATCGGCTGCACCGAAGGGTTAGGGTTTGGCTGAGTCTGTCTAAGACTGAGAATCAGTGGCACCGAGTGGAAAGTATTGGTTGCACCAATTTAGAATATTTGGCTTTGGACAGACTTTTGTGGAAGAGCTTGTGGGTGTATGTGGTGACTATCACTTGTGCATGTATGAACATTTTGTTCACCAATAGTACCTTACCCCCTTTTAATAGTATTGGCTTTCCTATGGACTCAAAGTGATTTCTAACAAAGCAATATGTAGAATCCTCCTACCAATCTATTCCTTCTACTTCTTCTTAATGGGGATACTCTCCACACTCCATTTTGCCAACCCATCTCTCTCTATGGACTTTACCTGAAATATACTAGATGAAAATATTAGTCCAAGAGACAATGTATGTTGTCATGAATTATCAAAACCACCAAGGGAGCACATTGTGCTTTCAATCTCCCCCTTTTTGGTAATTTATGACAACATACAATCAAAGCTTCAAATAAAATATGCATGTATATAATGAAGACTTTGAGAGACACATGACTTATACTTGCTCCCCCTACATGTGTGCAATCCCTTTAAAGGATAGTTGCTTTGAATGCATGAACACACACATAGTAGGAATCACGTGATAAGTCATGTGTATCTCGGCAATATGCATCAAATGTATATGAATGAGGTGTATCCTTGATCAAGACTTCACTCTTGCAAACAATATGTGTAAGAAGCAGAAGATCATCTTGATCAAAGATATGATGGATATACTTACCTTGAGTTCTTGAGCATTCTAGTAGTAGAGATACACTTGAGAAAACAATGTTAGGAAACACAAGAGTATTCTACTAATAAAAAGCGATAGAACTCAAAAGTACCAAGATATGGAGAACATATAGAAGATAGTATTCCTTAGAATTGATATGTCTCCAAGGTCATTTAGAACTTTCTTCCCTTTAGATATGAAAATGATGGATCATCCTCTCCCCCTGAATCTTAGCATGTAGATATTGGTATTGGATAGGGTGAGAAAATTCTAACATGAAAAATCAAATGCAATAAACACACAATGATCACATGCTTCCCCAAAACAGTTTTCTCCCACTACTTTGGTGTTCTCCCCTTGTCTATATAAGTATAAACTTAGATATTCTCCTCTCCCCCTAAATTATATCTGCCCCTTTGCATAAGCATGTATCTCCCTCTTTAGCTTTTAAGCTTTGGTATTTCTCCCCCTTTGGCATTAATTGCCAAAAAGGTCAAATATAGGGTCACACATGGATCATTGATTAAGAAAGGATCCTTGAGAGCAAGGGTCATAGAATGTAGGATTCATAGAATATGGAAATCATGAGAAAATGAGGGAATCATTGAAAATAATTTCTCTCCCTTTGGCTAAAATGAAAATTTGCAGAACTTCTCCTCCTTTGAGTTAGGGATCCTTGAATGTATTTCTGCCCCCTTTGCATTTTTTAAATAAAAGGGATCATCAAAGAAATGAAAACATCACAGAGGGATTACAAAGATTTACAGATACAGCCACAGACTGAAATAATATAGTAAGTCGGTGGCTCCAAGATGAATTTGTCGGTGATACCGATATGATTTTATGCAGCCCATCTGCTGAATCGATATAACCGAGTCCTTTGTATAGGAGGCTTCGAGGCATAAAACAGAAACTTAAAGACCCCAAATGAACCAAACTTTGCCAATTTATTGAACAAATGTAAAGAAGTGTCAAAATTTTGTACAGAGGGACGTCAACTAGAGAAGATTTGAATGGTTCCAAGAAATTTGCAATAGAGAAATGAACCAACCAAGATTCTTAACTAGATGATGAGCGGTGACTAGGTCATCGATATTAGAGTAGATTGACTTAGGAGCCAAGCAAGAAAACTTGATCATAGGTCATACTCATCGTTAAGCTCAATATGGGGTTACCATTTTTTGATTAAGCATTTTAATGTCTTCATATCTCTTGAGTTGCTTTATCTCATGACTTGGAGTAAAGCTATATCAAGGATATGAATACATACCTTTGAGTGATGTTGATGACGTAGATTGTAGGTGAACTTGATGAGGATGCTCTAAGTTGATGAAGTTCATCTTGAGTTGGGAGCAATTCTTGTTGTTTTCATTCACTTTTCACCTACATAGGTTAGTCACACAAGAAAGAACATGATATATCCATATGACATGATACCAATTGTGTGTTGCTACCAATTTAGAAATTTATGTCAAGGATATGTTTTGTTGTCTTCTTGCTTTCATCATCAAAGCGAAGTTGTGGATACTTGGTCATGACAAGATTGATTAGAATATGAGTTGTTGGCAATCTTGTGGAGTGTAGTTCTTACAAGTACCTACAAAAGGGTTAGATGCAAGACAAGGGAACATAGAATTCCAAGATATAATATTCAAGATAATATTAGCATGGAATAAACAATGAAGCTCATCCCTTTGCACGCATCCGAGTGAGCTTAGCTCAAGTTTGAAGCATCAATAATGTTCAAATCACTTCTCAAATGACAAAACACTTTTTCATCAAGTGGCTTAGTAAAGATGTTGGCCAATTGCTTGTTGGTACGAACATGCTTAAGATTACTATCTTGTTTGGCAAAATGATCACGAATGAAATGATGTCGAACTTGAATATGCTTGGTTCGAGAATGTAGCACTGGATTATGACCAATCTTAATAGCACTGTCATTGTCACAAAGTAATGGCATATTTTCCACATAGATTCCATAATATTTAAGCATTTGTGTCATCCATAATAATTGCGCACAACATGATCCAACGGCAATGTATTCCACTTCAGCAGTAGATAGAGATACCGAGTTTTGTTTCTTTGAGGACGAAGACACAAGAGATCTACCAAGAAATTGACATGTACCCGAGGTGGATTTTCTATCAACCTTGTCACTGGCATAATCCGAGTCAGTGTAGCCAACAAGATTAAAAGAAGATCCCTTGGGATACCAAATGCCAAAGTTTGGTGTATGTATCAAGTATCTCACAATGCGTTTCACAGCCTTAAGATGACATTCTTTAGGTGTAGCTTGCTATCTAGCACACATGCAAACACTAAGCATAATATCAGGACGGGAGGCACATAGATAAAGCACTAAACTAATCATTGACGATAAACCTTTTGATCAACCAATTCACCCTCCTTAGTAAGATCATCGTGTCCGCTAGTGGGCATGGGAGTTTTCATACATTTGGACTCCTGCATGTTGAAGTTCTTGATCAAGTCCTTGGTGTACTTTGTTTGAGAGATGAATGTACCTTCTCTCGCTTGCTTGATTTGCAGACCAAGGAAGAATTTCAGCTCACGCATCATAGACATCTCATACTTATCTAACATTAACCTTCCAACTCACTATATTATGGGTTAGTAGATCCAAAGATAATATCATCCACATAAATTTGGCACACAAATAATTCACCATTAACTCTCTTTGTGAATAAGGTTGCGTCAATTTTACCAATTTCAAATCCTTTTTCAATGAGAAACTTCGTTAGGCATTTATACCAAGCATGAGGAGCTTGCTTAAGACCATATAAAGCTTTGCGAAGTTTGTAAACATGGTCAGGTTTCTTACGATTTACGAAACTAGGTGGTTGCATAACATAGACCTCTTCTTCAATCTCGCCATTTAAGAATGCACTTTTAATATTGATTTGGTGAAGAGTGATGTCATGGTTATTGGCATAATCAAGAAGAAATCGAATGGCTTCTAGTCTAGCAACAGGGGCGTAGGTCTCACCATAGTACATACCTTTGACTTGCGTATATCCTTGCGCTACGAGACGAGCCTTGTTGCGAACGACTTGACCATATTCATCTTGCTTGTTCTGAAATAATCATTTCGTGTCGATGATGTTTTGCTCATCCTTGGCCTTCTTCATGAGTGTCCACACTTCATTCATTTTGAAGTTTTGAAGCTCTTCATGCATAGCGTTCACCCAATCCGCGTCTTCAAGAGCTTGTACAACCTTCAAGGGTTCAATGTTAGAGATGAAATAATAATGCTCACAAAAGTTAGCCAAGCGAGTATTAGAGCGAGTGATCCTCCTTGATTGTATATCACCAAAGATTTGGTTTAGGGGATGGTTCTTGGTCACTTGTGCTTGAACTCGAGGTAGCTTTGGCTTGTTAATTGGAGGATCTTCTTCTTCTTCATCATCATCATCATCATCTCCTTCATCTTCGTTATTGTCGAAGTGGTCTTCTCCTTGAGGTGGTGGTGAAGGAGGTTGTGGTGGATCTTCATGATGTACTTCCTCCTCCTCTTCATCTTGTCGTGTACCACTTGTGGTTGCTTCCATGTCGTTTTGTCGATAGCCTTGATCCGAAGTAGGAGCTTCCACTTGGGTTGATGAAGTACTTTCCTTCACCTCCATGGGACGAATCTTGCCAATGGGCAAATCTTGGAAAGCTTCTGAAGAATCTTTATCACCTACATCATTTGGCAATTGTTCGACTTGGGAACCATTAGACTCATCAAACTTCACTTCTATCGTCTCTTCAACTTTTTGAGTGAAGTTGTTGTAGACATAGTAGGTGTGAGATTTCAATCCGTAACCAAGTAGGAAACCTTCATTAGACTTGGGAGGAAATTTAGTATGACGGTGCCTATCAAGAATGTAACACTTAGAGCCGAATACCCAAAACTATCCAACTTGGGGTTTGTTACCGGTGAAAAGCTCATATGTCGTTTTACCGAGAAGCTTGTGCAAGTAGAGTCGGTTAGTGGCATGACATGTTGTTTCCACGGCTTCTGCCCAAAAGTGTGTTGGCGCTTGTATTCATCAAGCATTGTTCTTGCCATCTCAGTGAGGGTTCGGTTCTTTCTCTCAACAACTCCATTTTGTTTAGGTGTGTACGTAGCCGAGAACTCATGTGAAATACCCTCTTCGTCAATAAAGGTATCCACATGGGTGTTCTTGAACTCCGATCCATTATTGCTTCGAACCTTCTTGATCTTCACTTCAAATTGATTTTTGCTTTGCATGCAAACTTCTTGAAGATCTTTTGTACCTGTGACTTATCATCAAGAAAGAATACCCATGTAAATCTTGAAAAATCATCAACTATAAGTAGACCATAAGAGTTTCCACCGGGAGACTCCTGTGATTCATGCATCCACTGTCGATAATCCACTCTTTTCCACGGGACTTGTAATCCTTGAAGTTTGCCATTAGACTTAGGTTCTTCATGATCTTTTCAATGTCGATGTCAAAAAACTCATCTTCGTCATAGTAGCCATGTTCTTAATTGTCATCATTTGGTGGAATCTCCTCGTCATAGAAACCAAGAGACTCGTTAGAATCGTGACCATGACAATGTTCGAGGTTATGAATGTGAATGGCTTCAATAATAATGTTGTTGATAGTGGTGACATCTCCTTTAGCACGCATAAGATCACGAAGCTCAAATAGGCATTTATCAAAGTTTGGATCACTAGGCTTCATTTTGTGAAAAGCAACTGTTTTATGAAGAATTTCATCAAGATAACTTAATGAAAGATTTGGATATCGTTTCTCCCAATCAATCCACAAAGTATAAGCACATGCAAAGTTCTTTAACTGAGAAAGCACAAATCTTGGTAAGCCTCTAACAATAAGATTGACAGTTCTAAGGTTACCAAGCATGTCAATTTCATCTTCGTGTGTGGGATGTAATTAATCAATGGGGAGCACATAGGGATTTTCAAAATGTTTTCTCAATTGGAATTTGTCAAATAGATCAATCCTGGCATTCTTCCATCTACTATAATACTCTCCATCAATGTCGGGACCCCAATCCTAAGCCATAAGAATCCAACCTGTAACACATCACATCACTTTGCGGTCTCACGCACGGTTATATCCACGGCTGCCACCTTACCTGGGCCGGGACCGTTTGCGCCTTTTGACTCATGTATGTGAATGTGTCGCTAGCATTCAAATGTCAAAGAACCTGGGCCGACATGACTAGTCGTAGAACCCAAGTGGCACATCCGTACAGGGACAGGCATACGTAACCCAGCAATGCAGGTGTCAATCTCTAGCATGTGTAGACGAGTCATAGAAAGCTACAAGGACTCCATTACACTGCGAGACATTTCCCAGAAGGGACACACACAGCAGCAAAGAAGGCTACATGCCGGTCAATCAATGTGTCCGGAGGAGTAGCAAGCTACCAAGGCTTGGTGGAAGCACAAAGAGGCAGTTCCTTGTAAAGAGTACTACTAAAGGCACACAACTAGGTGTCGAATCCCATACATACCATTGCACATCACACGTATGCACGAGATGCCCGATATGCATAGATACAACTATGGCATCACAACATAGCCATACAACATTACAACATTTATTTAGAAGCCCCAGAAGAGCCAATACAATAAGATGTTACAAACAGGGGTCACAAGACCCAACATTCAGAGCATTCAAACAAGCCAATGGAAGTTAAACATGTCTGGGTACAAACATCTACAAAAGTGGCTGGAGGAGCCTGAAAAGCTTCGACAACCCTACCAAAGGAACCAGACCTCTGTCTGGGATTCCCAAGCTAATCCGGTCAACATCGAACTTCACGTTGTAACGATCACTAATAAGACTGACGTCTCCTCTGCAAAACATAAATTAAGCAAAGGTGAGTACAAAGGTACTCAGCAAGACTTACATCAGAACTATCTACATATGCATTAGTATCAATGAAGGGGGTTGTGGAGTTTATTGCAGCAAGCCAGCTTTGACTCTTGGCTAACCTATACTACGACTACAAGTAGTATCTTTGAGGTGGGATAGCACACACGAGTCCATATATTCTCCAATCAATACACAACTATGGATCCACTTCCGTCTCTCTACGAGAAGGCCATCGATAGCACTCACACTTATCTTGCGTATTTTTAGAGTATCCACTTTACTTGTCTATGAACCACATAAGTTCTCCGAGTAGTCCATATCCGAGGACGCGGCTATTTGAACAGATTATTTCACCCTGCCGGGGTATACTTCTTCACACACGCTCTCGCCACTTATCACCATATGCACGTCATTCATCTCGGCAACCTTCAAGCGGAAGCACTGGCGTGGGCGTCGGCCACGACCGTCAAGCACACAAGACCCTAGTCCAGGTTTATCGCCTATTTGAGACTGAACCTGCACAGAAGTATGGCCGAAGTTTCCGCTAAGGCCTCGAACGATGTGCGCAGGGTTCCCAAGCCCGCCTCGATGGATGGAACTACGCTTGGTACACCGTGCCATGGTGCATCTACCGCGCCATAGCCTACCCCTCCGGTCAGTGCTATGCACAGCCGCCAGCACATCCTACAAACACCAGAAACTAGTTGCAACTCCTGGACAGAGATCAAGGTGATTAATAAGCCGAGAGGGTCAATTAAGGATCCCAATGCGCGGTAGTATCTTGTCTTGGATAACGTACATATAACCCAGTTCCTAAAGATGGTCCCAATGAGACAACCCACCATGTATTCCTACATGGCCTCTCATCGCTACCTTTACCAAAGCGTGTTCACACACTTAGCTCTCACACAGTAGGACATGTTCACCACCATTCCAATTCATCACCCAGATGGATCAAATCCGACACAACTCTAAGCATAGCAGGCATAGTAATCAAGCATGGATGAGTAAGCACAACAGGGCTCAAGCAGTTGCTACTCATGCTAAGTGGTTTTAACTATTTAGTGTGGCAAAGACAGGTCATGCAAAGGAATGGGTTCAACTACCGGGAACATGTAACAATTGAATCATTGTTGTCCTAATGCAATAAAAGAGAGCAGGAGCGAGAGAGTGGGTTCATATCAGTATGCTCAAGGGGGTTTGCTTGCCTGATAGTCCTGAAGATATTACTTCTCTTCATTAATATCAACGTTCACATCATTAGTACCATCGTCTACCGAGAGGGAACACCACCGATAAAACAAGAAAGGAACACTTCAATGCAATGCAACAAACATGATTCATGACATGACAATTTAAGGTACTGAATGTTGGAAATATGCCCTAGAGGCAATAATAAAATGGTTATTATTGTATTTCCTAGTTCATGATAATTGTCTATTGTTCATGCTATAATTGTGTTAACCGGAAACCGTAATACATGTGTGAATACATAGACCACAACGTGTCCCTAGTGAGCCTCTAGTTGGCTAGCTCGTTGATCAATAGATGGTCTCGGTTTCATGACCATGGACATTGGATGTCGTTGATAACGGGATCACATCATTAGGAGAATGATGTGATGGACAAGACCCAATCCTAAGCATAGCACAAAGATCGTGTAGTTCGTTTGCTAAAGCTTTTCAATGTCAAGTGTCATTTCCTTAGACCATGAGATTGTGTAACTCCCGGATACCGTAGGAATACTTTGGGTGTGCCAAACGTCACAACGTAACTGGGTGGCTATAAAGGTACGCTACGGGTATCTCCGAAAGTGTCTGTTGGGTTGACACGAATCGAGACTGGGATTTGTCACTCCGTGTGACGGAGAGGTATCTCTGGGCCCACTCGGTAAGACATCATCATTATGAGCTCAATGTGACTAAGCAGTTAGTCACGGGATGATGTATTACGGAACGAGTAAAGAGACTTGCCGGTAACGAGATTGAACAAGGTATGGGGATACCGACGATCGAATCTCGGGCAAGTACCATACCGATAGACAAAGGGAATTGTATACGGGATTGATTGAATCCCTGACATCGTGGTTCATCCGATGAGATCATCGTGGAGTACATGGGAGCCAACATGGGTATCCAGATCCCGCTGTTGGTTATTGGTCGGAGAGGTGTCTCGGTCATGTCTACGTGTCTCCCGAACCCGTAGGGTCTACACACTTAAGGTTCGATGACGTTAGGGTTATAGGGAAATAGTGTACGTGGTTACCGAAGGTTGTTCGGAGTCCCGGATGAGATCCCGGACGTCACGAGGAGTCCCGGAATGGTCCGGAGACGAAGATTGATATATAGGAAGTGAGGATTTGGTTACCGGAAGTGTTCCGGGTGTCACCTGTAGTGTACCGGGACCACCGGAAGGGTTCCGGGGGTCCACCAAGTGGGCCCACCTGCCCCGGAAGGTTCCGTGGGCTAAGAGTGGGAGGGAGCCAGCCCCTAGGTGGGCTGGTGCGCCTCCCACCCCAGCCCAAGGCGTGGCAAAGGTGGAGGGGGGCAAACCCTAGGCTTAGATGGGCCTTAAGGCCCACCCTAGGGCGCCCCACCTCTCCCTTGCCCTAGCCGCCGGCCAGATGGCATCTGGTGGCTGCCGCCACCCCTAGGGTGGAACCCTAGGGCGCAGCCACCCCTCCTCCCTCTCTCCTATATATAGTGGAGGTATTTGGGGCTGCACAACACACGGTTCTCCCTCTCTCTCTGGTGCAGCCCTACCTCCTCCTCCCCTCGTTCTCCGTAGCGCTTAGCGAAGCTCTGTCGGAGTACCACGTAGCTCCACCGCCACCACGCCGTCGTGCTGCCGGAGCTCTCCCTCAACCTCTCCTCCCTCCTTGCTGGATCAAGGCGTAGGAGACGTCACCGGGCTGCACGTGTGTTGAACGCGGAGGTGCCGTCCGTTCGGCACTTGATCGGATCCTTCGCGATCTGAATCGCTGCGAGTACGACTGCATCAACCGCGTTCTTGTAACGCTTCTGCTTAGAGATCTTCAAAGGTATGAAGATCCACTCTCCCCTTGCTCGTTGCTGGTTTCTCCATAGATGGATCTTGGTGAACGCGTAGGAAATTTTTTGATTTACTACTACGTTCCCCAACAGTGGCATCATGAGCTAGGTCTATGCGTAGAATCTATGCACGAGTAGAACACAAAACAGTTGTGGGCGTCGATTTTGTTAATATGCTTGCCGTTACTAGTCTTATCTTGATTCGACGGTATTGTGGGATGAAGCGGCCCGGACCAACCTTACACGTACGCTTACGTGAGACTGGTTCCACCGCCTGACATGCACCAGTTGCATAAGGTGGCTAGCGGGTGTCTGTCTCTCCCACCTTAGTCGGATTGGATTCGATGAAAAGGGTCCTTATGAAGGGTAAATAGCAATTGGCATATCACGTTGTGGTTTTGGCGTAGGTAAGAAACGTTCTTGCTAGAAACCTATAGCAACCACGTAAAAACTTGCAACTACAAATTAGAGTACGTCTAACTTGTTTTTGCAGCATATGCCTTGTGATGTGATATGGCCAGAAGGATGTGATGTGATGCATTGTGATGTATGAGATTGATCATGTTCTTGCAATAGGGTTCACGACTTGCATGTCGATGACTATGACAACCGGCAGGAGCCATAGGAGTTGTCTTACATTATTGTATGACCTGCGTGTCAATCATAAACGCCATGTAATTACTTTACTTTATTGCTAAGCGTTAGCCATAGTAGTAGAAGTAATTGTTGGCGAGACAACTTCATGAAGACACAATGATGGAGATCATGATGATGGAGATCATGGTGTCGTGCCGGTGACAATGATGATCATCGTGCCCCGAAGATGGAGATCATAGGAGCAAGATGATATTGGCCATATCATGTCACTATATTGATTGCATGTGATGTTTATCATGTTTACATCTTATTTGCTTAGAACGACGGTAGTAAATAAGATGATCTCTCAATAAAATTTCAAGAGAAGTGTTCACCCTAACTGTGCACCGTTGCTAAGGATCGTTGTTCCGAAGCACCACGTGATGATCGGGTGTGATAGGTTCTAACGTTCGCATACAACGGGTGTAAGCCAGATTTACACACGCGAAACACTTAGGTTGACTTGACGAGCCTAGCATGTACAGACATGGCCTCGGAACACGGAAGACCGAAAGGTCGAACATGAGTCGTATAGAAGATACGATCAACATGAAGATGTTCACCATGGATGACTAGTCCGTCTCACGTGATGATCGGACACGGGCTAGTTGACATGGATCATGTATCACTTGGATGACTAGAGAGATGTCTATCTAAGTGGGAGTTCATTGAATAATATGATTATGTGAACTCAATTATCATGAACTTAGTCTAAAATTGCCTTTAATTCTATATTGTAGATCCAATGGCCAACGCAAATGTCAACCTCAATTTCAACGCGTTCCTAGAGAAAACCAAGCTGAAAGATGATGGAAGCAACTATGCGGACTGGGTCCGTGGCTTGAGGATCATCCTCATAGCTTCCAAGAAACTATATGTCCTTGATGCACCGCTAGGTGACCCACCCCTTCTCCCAGCAGAACAAGACGTTGCGAACGCTTGGCATTCTCGCTGCGATGATTACTCCCTTGTTCAGTGCGGCATGCTTTACAGTTTAGAACCGGGGTTCCAAAAGCGTTTTGAGCAACACGGAGCATATGAGATGTTCCAAGAGCTGAAACTGGTTTTCCAAGCTCATGCCCGGGTCGAGAGATATGACATCTCCGATAAGTTCTTTAGCTGTAAGATGGAGGAGAATAGTTCTGTCAGTGAGCACATCCTCAAGATGTCGGGTCTTCACAACCGCTTGACTCATCTAGGAGTTAATCTCCCGGATGACTCGGTCATTGACAGAATCCTCCAGTCGCTTCCACCTAGCTTCAAGAGCTTTGTGATGAACTACAACATGCAAGGGATGGAGAAGTCCATTCCTGAGTTGTACTCGATGCTGAAATCAGCGGAGGTCAAGATCAAAAAGGAGCATCAAGTGTTGATGGTAAATAAGACCACTAGTTTCAAGAAAGGCAAGGGTAAGAAGAACTTCAAGAAAGACGGCAAAGCTGTTGCCGCGCCCGGTAAGCAAGTTGCCGGGAAGAAGAAGAACAAGAATGGACCCAAGCCTGAGACTGAGTGCTTTTATTGCAAGGGTACCGGTCACTGGAAGCGGAACTGCCCCAAGTATTTAGCGGATAAGAAGGACGGCAACGTTAAAGGTATATGTGATATACTTGTTATTGATGTGTACTTGACCAGCGCTCGTAGTAGCTCCTGGGTATTTGATACCGGTGCAGTTGCTCACATTTGTAACTCCAAGCAGGAGCTGCGGAATAAGCGGAGGCTGGCCAAGGATGAGGTGACGATGCGCGTCGGGAATGGTTCCAAGGTCGATGTGATCGCCGTCGGCATGCTACCTCTACATCTACCTTCGGGATTAGTTTTAAACCTTAATAATTGTTATTTAGTACCAGCTTTGAGAATGAACATTGTATCTGGATCTCGCTTGATGCGAGATGGCTAGTCATTTAAATCCGAGAATAATGGTTGTTCTGTTTATATGAGAGAAATGTTTTATGCTCATGCCCCGCTGGTCAATGGTTTATTTTTGATGAATCTCGAACGTGATGTTACACATATCCATAGTGTGAGTACCAAAAGGGGTAAAGTTGATAACGATAGTCCCACTTACATGTGGCATTGCCGTCTTGGCCATATTGGTGTCAAACGCATGAAGAAGCTCCATGCTGATGGACTTTTGGAGTCACTTGATTTCGAATCATTTGACACATGCGAACCATGCCTCTTGGGCAAGATGACCAAGACTCCATTCTCCGGAACAATGGAGCGAGAAACTGACTTGTTGGAGATAATACATACCGATGTATGCGGTCCAATGAGTGTCGAGGCTCGCGGTGGCTACCGTTATGTTCTCACCCTCACTGATGACTTGAGCAGATATGGGTATGTCTACTTAATGAAACACAAGTCTGAAACCTTTGAAAGGTTCAAGGAATTTCAGAGTGAGGTCGAGAATCAACGTGACAGGAAAATAAAATGCCTACGATCTGATCGTGGCGGAGAATATTTAAGTCACGAGTTTGGCACGCACCTTAGGAAATATGGAATTGTTTCACAACTCACGTCGCCCGGCACACCTCAGCGAAATGGTGTGTCTGAACGTCGTAATCGCACTCTATTGGATATGGTGCGATCTATGATGGCTCTTACCGACTTACCGCTATCATTTTGGGGATATGCATTAGAGACTGCCGCATTCACTTTAAATAGGGCACCGTCTAAATCCGTAGAGACGACACCGTATGAATTATGGTTTGGAAAGAAACCTAAGCTGTCGTTTCTAAAAGTTTGGGGATGCAATGCTTATGTGAAGAAACTTCAACCTGAGAAGCTCGAACCCAAAGCGGAAAAGTGCGTCTTCATAGGATATCCCAAGGAGACTATTGGGTATACCTTCTACCTACGATCCGAAGGCAAAGTCTTTGTTGCCAAGAATGGATCCTTTCTCGAGAAAGAGTTTCTCTCGAAAGAAGTAAGTGGGAGGAAAATAGAGCTTGATGAGGTAATTGTACCTCCACTCGAACCGGAGAGTAGCGCAGCACAGGAAGTTGTTTCTGTGGAGCCTACACCGGCTAGAGAGGAAGTTAATGATGATGATCATGAAACTTCAGATCAAGTTGCTATTCGAAGGTCCACTAGGACACGTTCCGCACCAGAGTGGTACGGTAATCCTGTCCTAGAGATCATGTTGTTGGACAACGGTGAACCTTCGAACTATGAAGAAGCGATGGCGGGCCCGTATTCCAACAAATGGCTTGATGCCATGAAATCCGAGATAGGATCCATGTATGAGAACAAAGTATGGACTTTGGTGGACTTGCCTAATGATAAGCGAGCCATTGAAAACAAATGGATCTTTAAGAAGAAGACTGACGCAGACGGTAATGTCACCGCCTATAAAGCTCGGCTTGTCGCTAAGGGTTATCGACAAGTTCAAGGAGTTGACTACGATGAGACTTTCTCACCCGTAGCGATGCTAAAGTCTGTCCGAATCATGTTAGCAGTTGCCTCATTTTATGATTATGAGATCTGGCAAATGGACGTCAAAACGGCATTCCTTAATGGCTTCCTCAAGGAAGAACTGTATATGATGCAGCCGGAAGGTTTTGTCGATCCTAAAGATGCTAACAAGGTATGCAAGCTCCAGCGCTCCATCTATGGGCTGGTGCAAGCATCTCGGAGTTGGAACATTCGCTTTAATGAGGTGATTAAAGCGTTTGGGTTTGTACAGGTTTATAGAGAACCCTGTATTTACAAGAAAGTGAGTGGGAGCTCTATAGCGTTCCTTATACTGTATGTGGATGACATGCTGATAATGGGAAATAATATAGAACTCTTGGAAAGTATAAAGGCCTACTTGACTAAGTGTTTTTCAATGAAGGACCTTGGAGAAGCTTCTTACATATTAGGTATTAAGATCTATAGAGATAGATCGAAACGCCTCATTGGTCTTTCACAAAGCACATACCTTGAAAAGATATTGAAGAAGTTCAATATGGATCAGTCCAAGAAGGGGTTCTTGCTTGTGTTGCAAGGTGTGAGATTGAGTACGACTCAATGCCCGACCACGGCAAAGGATAGAGAAGAGATGAGTGTCATCCCCTATGCTTCAGCCATAGGCTCTATCATGTATGCCATGCTGTGTACCAGGCCTGATGTGAACCTTGCCATAAGTTTGGTAGGGAGGTACCAAAGTGATCCCGGAGCGGAACACTGGACAGCGGTCAAGAATATCCTGAAGTACCTGAAAAGGACAAAGGACATGTTTCTCGTTTATGGAGGTGCCGAAGAGCTCGTCGTAAAGGGTTACGTCGATGCTAGCTTCGACACAGATCCGGACGACTCCAAGTCGCAAACCGGATACGTGTATATTTTGAATGGAGGGGCAGTGAGCTGGAGCAGCAGCAAGCAAAGCGTCGTGGCAGCATCTACATGTGAAGCGGAGTACATAGCTGCTTCGGAAGCAGCAAAGGAGGGAGTCTGGATGAAGGAGTTCATCACCGACCTAGGAGTGATTCCGAATGCGTCGGGCCCGATGACTCTACTCTGTGACAACACTGGAGCTATTGCCCTTGCGAAGGAGCCCAGGTTTCACAAGAAGACAAGACACATCAAGCGCCGCTTCAACTCCATCCGAGATTACATTCAGGAGGGAGACATAGATATTTGTAAAGTGCATACTGATCTGAATGTCGCAGATCCGTTGACTAAACCTCTCTCACGAGCAAAACATGATCAGCACCAGAATGCTATGGGTGTTCGATTCATCACAATGTAACTAGATTATTGACTCTAGTGCAAGTGGGAGACTGTTGGAAATATGCCCTAGAGGCAATAATAAAATGGTTATTATTGTATTTCCTAGTTCATGATAATTGTCTATTGTTCATGCTATAATTGTGTTAACCGGAAACCGTAATACATGTGTGAATACATAGACCACAACGTGTCCCTAGTGAGCCTCTAGTTGGCTAGCTCGTTGATCAATAGATGGTCTCGGTTTCATGACCATGGACATTGGATGTCGTTGATAACGGGATCACATCATTAGGAGAATGATGTGATGGACAAGACCCAATCCTAAGCATAGCACAAAGATCGTGTAGTTCGTTTGCTAAAGCTTTTCAATGTCAAGTGTCATTTCCTTAGACCATGAGATTGTGTAACTCCCGGATACCGTAGGAATACTTTGGGTGTGCCAAACGTCACAACGTAACTGGGTGGCTATAAAGGTACGCTACGGGTATCTCCGAAAGTGTCTGTTGGGTTGACACGAATCGAGATTGGGATTTGTCACTCCGTGTGACGGAGAGGTATCTCTGGGCCCACTCGGTAAGACATCATCATTATGAGCTCAATGTGACTAAGGAGTTAGTCACGGGATGATGTATTACGGAACGAGTAAAGAGACTTGCCGGTAACGAGATTGAACAAGGTATGGGGATACCGACGATCGAATCTCGGGCAAGTACCATACCGATAGACAAAGGGAATTGTATACGGGATTGATTGAATCCCTGACATCGTGGTTCATCCGATGAGATCATCGTGGAGTACGTGGGAGCCAACATGGGTATCCAGATCCCGCTGTTGGTTATTGGCCGGAGAGGTGTCTCGGTCATGTCTACGTGTCTCCCGAACCCGTAGGGTCTACACACTTAAGGTTCGATGACGCTAGGGTTATAGGGAAATAGTGTACGTGGTTACCGAAGGTTGTTCGGAGTCCCGGATGAGATCCCGGACGTCACGAGGAGTCCCGGAATGGTCCGGAGACGAATATTGATATATAGGAAGTGAGGATTTGGTTACCGGAAGTGTTCCGGGTGTCACCGGTAGTGTACCGGGACCACCGGAAGGGTTCCGGGGGTCCACCAAGTGGGCCCACCTGCCCCGAAAGGTTCCGTGGGCTAAGAGTGGGAGGTATCCAGCCCCTAGGTGGGCTGGTGCGCCTCCCACCCCAGCCCAAGGCGTGGCAAAGGTGGAGGGGGCAAACCCTAGGCTTAGATGGGCCTTAAGGCCCACCCTAGGGCGCCCCACCTCTCCCTTGCCCTAGCCGCCGGCCAGATGGCATCTGGTGGCTGCCGCCACCCCTAGGGTGGAACCCTAGGGCGCAGCCACCCCTCCTCCCTCTCTCCTATATATAGTGGAGGTATTTGGGGCTGCACAACACACGGTTCTCCCTCTCTCTCTGGTGCAGCCCTACCTCCTCCTCCCCTCGTTCTCCGTAGCGCTTAGCGAAGCTCTGTCGGAGTACCACGTAGCTCCACCGCCACCACGCCGTCGTGCTGCCGGAGCTCTCCCTCAACCTCTCCTGCCTCCTTGCTGGATCAAGGCGTAGGAGACGTCACCGGGCTGCACGTGTGTTGAACGCGGAGGTGCCGTCCGTTCGGCACTTGATCGGATCCACCGCGATCTGAATCGCTGCGAGTATGACTCCATCAACCGCGTTCTTGTAACGCTTCCGCTTAGAGATCTTCAAAGGTATGAAGATCCACTCACCCCTTGCTCGTTGCTGGTTTCTCCATAGATGGATCTTGGTGAACGCGTAGGAAATTTTTTGATTTACTACTACGTTCCCCAACACTGAATTGACCTAGAGGAATAATTAGCCAGGTTAGTTGAAGTGGAATTCAAACAAGTTTGAATTCCAACTTCAAATGATAAATCATATATTGCCCTGATCACAAAATGTCCTACTTGGTGGTGTTAACTTGTTCAAACATGCATGATCATGGCATAAACAGATTCATTGGATTATAGTGATAATTTTTCATATATAAATTATTTTCATCTGACTTATAGATTGTTTTCTATGATTTTTAGAAGTTTTAAACATTTTCTGAAATAAATATATAATTTATTTTAACTCCGGAAAGTCATTACTGCGTCAGCATGAGGTCAGAATGATGTCAGCAGGTCAACTGACTACCCAGGGTCAAATCTGACCAGTGGGGCCCATTGGTCATTGACCCATTGTGTAAATAGGGGTTATTTTCTCTAACTAAAACATTTTTGGTTAAGTAATTATGCAGGGCCCACTAGTCAGCGACTAACAGGTGGCCTAATTAGTGGTTAACACACTAATGATGAAGCCACGTCGGCAGGCGCCGGAGCTCCACCGACGGTGACCAATCCGACGACGGAAGTTCACCGGAGGACCGCTACGGGGTTTAGCTCATCTCGCCGAGGGCATCAGGGGAAAGCTCTTGCTCACGCGCATCTGATGGACCTACCGGTAGGTCGCGGTGTGGCCGGAGGTGACGCCGGCGATGAGCTATGGTGGCGGCAGCGGCTTGGGTTGCACAAGCGCGACACTGTGGGACAAAATCCACGGGGTGGTTAGGGGGAGAAGATCCGGGAGCTCGCATGGAGGCAGATGAGTTGGTCAGCAGGCTCGTTGAGGCATTGGAGACGATGAATTCGTCGATGGCGATCCACGACACCGAGGAAGAAGACGACCTCGAAGGCGGCTCTCCAGCGTCCTCGGTTGCTTGATTCGAGGAGGTCGATGAAGACGGCGACTACGGACCCTATAGGCATTGAGGCGAGGCACGAGAGCCACGAGAGCTATGGGCGGCGATGGGGCACGACCATGGCGGCTCGGCCATGGGGAGCGGGCGGCAGAGAAGAGCAAGGGGAGGGAGCAGAGAGAGGGGAATCGACAGAGGGGGCGATGGGGCGTCTCTTGGGCGTGGAGATAGGCTCGAGGGGGTGGGGGCGAGGAAGCAGGCAGAGAGGAGCTGGCCTCCTCGGGCACGGGCGTGCGAGGACGCAGCTGCTCCTACTCGCAGAAGGTAGGAGAAGGCGCCTGATGGGCTGGGCTTCTCGTGTGCTGGGCCGACTACAGGTAAGGTTCTTTCCTATTAGCTTTATTCTTTTTTTAACTTTTCCACTATTTAATTTCAAAACCAAATTCAAACCAGTGCCAAAAACCCACTGAATATTTTTATGTGACTCAAATGATTAATTCAAATGAACATAAAATGTTTCAGGGTATTTGGAAATATATTCAATACACGTTATAAATATAAATTAAAATTCAATATAGAGTTGACTTAAATTACAGGTCCAAAATGTTCCTTAAAAATGTTCCTAAATTTTGGTTTGAAATATTGATCTTGCCAAAATTCTTAGAAGCATTTTGAAAGGATCTTGGATTCAGTGAAATAAATTTCAAGGGTTCTTTGCCCTTCTTTTATTTGAAGTTTTGAGGCTTTCACTTCCCTCAATTCAACTTCCATAAAATTTAAATATGATGCATGATGCCCTCAAATGCAACTAACAAAATTATTTGCAAACAAATTCTAGGGTTGTGACAACTCACCCCCACTAAACAAGAATCTCGTCCCGAGATTCAAGAGTAGGGTAAAAGAACAGAGGGGGACACTAACTACCACAACTTTCTTGGTCCACGTGCCCTCCTCGCAGCTGTTGATTCTTTGCATTATGCCGATGTTGACATCTTTGCCTTCGGGATCTTCATCCAACATAAAGACAACAGGGATAGAAAGCTCTACAAGAATCGATCTTTACAAAGATCGAGCGACTCATGACCAACTAATGGAATGAGATGTAATAACATCTCTCGAGCTGGGACACAAAACACACGTCGAGAACAATGAATGAGGTAGATGACGGAGGTTCAATTGGTAGGAAATAATTCCACGCTAAAGCAGATGGTGAAGGGGTTTCAAAGTAGCGAGGAATTAATTGCCCTTCATACCATAGCGGGCACCTTAGAGAAGGTGACTCGTAGGATTATCCCTTAAGTGGCAAAAAGAATTACTTTTGATCCAAAGATCACTGAAACTCTTTATGACAACCTAAGGCAATTCACAAACGATTGTTGGAAGGAATTCAATGAATGGCATACTTAGATCAAAGGGAAACTAGAGTTATAAAACAACTCGGCAACAGAAGGCACATTCCAGTTAAAACCGAGAGTATAACCCAGTGTCTGAGTGTGCACTCAAGAACTTGAGCATTTCCATATTCATTAGCGTTTTTACCAACATCCGTGCCAAGGATCCTGGCAACACCTCATACTACCATGATGAATAATGGTGGAGGATGCAGATGCAAAGGAAGACAACACTTTCTCATATTTCATCTTAACTATGCCAAGGGAGCGAAATCTGGATGATCGACCGAGAGACATTTAGACTCCGCCTCTAATGTTCTCCTTGATGGAATAGCGTAATCCAATTATAGGTAACGTTTGGTATCTAGAACATCAAGTAAAAAGTTCGGACTTCTGGATCTCAAAGGGTCCATGAGAAACAACTTCTAGGGCAAGTCATACAAGACCTCATGGGGAAGTGGCCAAGTTGCTGAAACAAAATATTATAATAGTAGGCCTTCCGGATAGGTATGTTAGCCACAACATCCCTTTGTCGGGTTATAGAGAGACCAATATTATAATTCTTGGGGAAAACGTCCCAACCATCATATCTGCCCGAGATTCAGATCTGGTTGGTGTCAGGATAGTCCAGACTCGGCATGTCTGAAAGTGAAAGGTTGCAACACAAATCAAAGATATGACGTTGCAAGATTCTTGGGGGATGAACTATGGAAGCCAACTCCAAAACATGAGTTGGATTGCTAGACACATGTGAACACATTGTCCAAGACAATTGTGACTACATAGAAATCTTACAACAAAACACTATCGAGTTCTGGATGAAACCATCATTGAAAGATAGTGAAATCCTTGCATAATTCATGATCTTAGGAAGAACTTCTTTTCCTTGAACAAGTCAATCAGTGGCTTAGGTTCTAGCGAATGCATATG
Source organism: Hordeum marinum (assembly GCA_022496015.1). Taxonomy (NCBI): domain Eukaryota; kingdom Viridiplantae; phylum Streptophyta; class Magnoliopsida; order Poales; family Poaceae; genus Hordeum; species Hordeum marinum. The sequence continues at coordinate 178,444,912 of CM039678.1, read as the reverse complement.
GGTTGTAGGTTGCAAGGCTATCAAACCATAGCATATTTCGCACATGCATGATTGACTTGAGATGATTCTGGAGGAAGCAAGATAACTTTTCCCCAGGTCACGGTGGCAACTTGCACTAAATGCGCGTGAATCTGGAGTAAGTCACTTATTACACCAAACATATACTTCGTGTACGGAACACGATGATATTGCCTACAAAAGTTTCCAACACTAGCTTCATGTTCATCATGAGTCATGGAAAATATGAAGATATTGTCAATGGGCTCAACAACAATTCATCAAGATACCCATATAGATGGAATTCCACAACTTATGTGAACAAGGTGATAGCATTGGTTAGACCGAAAGATGTAACGGTGTATGCTCGAGGATACATCCACGAGTAAAACAACATTAGAAAAATCTTTGGTTCTGATTTTGATTTTATGATAGCCCATACTCAAATCAATGGTTGTACAAGATGATAGGTGCATCAATTGGTCACAAGGATCAATCAATGAAGATATCATCTTTCTCCTACACATACAATCACAAAAACACAAGATATCCCTTAAACATGAACTAAGTTAGATCAAGCTTCTATCTTCCAACTCTCCAAGTTGTTGTTTAGCTTAACCAACTAGTTCAGGGGTATCCAACACAGATTCTTGGAGAAGGGATGGTTTACAGAAAAACCATCTTGATCACGAACTCAACATAACGGTCAAGGAACACCTTCGTAATACTTCCGAGAAGATATTCGGAAAATCACGATCCACCGATATGTTGCCAAGCTCAAGAACAATCTTGCTTTTCAAAGCAAGACGGTATGATTAACAGAGCGAAGGATTGACACAATCCTAACTCATTGACCGAAAAGTGCACCATGGAAAATGGACTAGGTAGCCCGATCATTCTTAGTATGACGCTTCAATGACCATCACACCAAGAGCGAGATTATTGTCCATTAACTACCAAGCAACAAAGTTGCTAGGAGTATTGATTTCACACATCACGATTCTCTTGTCGGTATACTGGTTGCAGACAACATAGAGACCGGGGAATGAATGATGATGGTGAGAAGTATCACTACATCAAGATTTCATAAGAGGGAGTGTAGTTCTCATGATGATCTTGACATGAAAAGGGTAATACCTCAGGGTAGAACGGAACAAAAGCTGGATTGGCATTTTGAGCTGCGGAATACAACTACTTTGACCCAATCCTAGAAATGGACAAGGTACGGGAGTTTGCTTCTCCTAGACATTCTGAAAGAGAATGGCTTGACAGACCACAAGAATAGTCGACATCGATAAGACAATGCATGACATACCCTTGACTATCCATTGATAGATAAAGATCATAATACAATTGAAGAAGGACAACTCAAGAGCACATGATTTTTCCTGATTTGTAGATACATAGGTTGGCATGTCGAACGATTTCAACATGGATCTTCTGGATAACCCATGCGGAAAAGAAAGAATTGGCAGGCTCACAACTATGAAATGGAGAAGTCACCACAAGCACTCTTGTTGTGATATTTTGATCACAGGGAACTTCTGCCATAATGGATCATGGTATTGGAAGAATGATATACCACGAACCTTGAAAACTATAACAAGGTTACTAATATCCTAAAGGAACGATCAAATACTATCAACGGGAATGAGCAGAATGATTCTTGGGTTCAGGGACCCAGAAATAGAATACCTATTGACTAAGTAGCATCACAACATGCTTTTGATAACGATGGCCAGAATTATCACACTAGGAACAAAAGACACAGCTAAACTGTTGGGTGGTTCACTAAAACAACTTGGTTTCCTAAACACCTTTATCAAACACGTCGAGGTAATGGAGTACCTCAACTCAACAATTAGTGTGCTTTGTCTGGCCTGAAACACATTGACTCAAGATGAAAGAGTTTTGCAATTGCATCAGATAATTTAGAAATCTTGGATAACTCGGACGGCATAACAGCTGTACGGGCATGAAATATGAGGCAACCTGCACAAGAAAACTGACAACAAGATATGAAGTCTTATAGAGACATCAATCCAGAAAGGCAACATCTTTCCTATAGGTCTCCAGCATAGTAAATCGTCATCCTGATAGATAGATAAGGAGCCTAGTTCTTAATCCCGTAGAATAAAGAAGAGGGTGACTCAGAATTAGAATGACACAAGGAAAGGAGTAAAAGAGTCGTGCGTCCCTTCCACAATAAATTCACTTATATAAGCAAAGCAGTTCTAGACTCAACATCGATCAGTTTGGCTTGGTAATCCTACAGGCAGTCAAGCTCTGATACCAAAGCTCTCGGGAACCCAATCCTAAGCCATAATAATCCAGCCTGTAACACATCACATCACTTTGCGTTCTCATGCACGGTTATCTCCACGGCTGCCACCTTACCTGGGTCGGGACCGTTTGCGTCTTTTGACTCACGTATGTGAATGTGTTGCTAGCATTCAAATGTCAAAGAACCCGGGCCGACATGACTAGTCATAGAACCCAAGTGGCACATCCGTACAGGGACAGACATACGTAACCCAGCAATGTAGGTGTCAATCTCTAGCGTGTGTAGACGAGTCATAACAAGCTACAGGGACTCCATTACACTGCTTGATATTTCCCAGAAGGGACAAACACAGCAGCAAATAAGGATACATGCCGGTCAATCAATGTGTCCGGAGCAGTAGCAAGCTACCAAGGCTCAGTGGAAGCACAAAGAGGCAGTTCCCCGTAAAGAGTACTACTAAAGGCACACAACTAGGTGTCGAATCCCATACATACCGTTGCATGTCACCCGTACGCACGACATGCCCGATATGCATAGATACAACTATGGCATCACAACATAACCATACAACGTTATAACATTTATTTAGAAGGCCCGGAAGAGCCAATAAAATAAGATGTTACAAACAAGGGCACAAGACCCAACATTCAGAGCATTCAAACAAGCCAGTGAAAGTTAAACATGTCTGGGTACAGACATCTACAAAAGTGGTTGGAGGAGCCTGAAAAGCTACAACGACCCTACCAAAGGAACCAGACCTCTGTCTGGGATTCCCAAGCTAATCTGGTCAACATCGAACTTCACGTTGTAACGATCACTAATAAGACTGACGTCTCCTCTGCAAAACATAAATTAAGAAAAAGTGAGTACAAAGGTACTCAGCAAGACTTACATCAGAACTATCTACATATGCATCAGTATCAATGAAGGGGGTTGTGGAGTTTATTGCAGCAAGCCAGCTTTGACTCTTGGCTAACCTATACTACGACTACAAGTAGTATCTTTGAGGTGGGATAGCGAACACGATTCCATATATTCTCCAATCAATACACCACTATGGATCCACTTCCGTCTCCCTACGAGAAGGCCATCCATAGCACTCACACTTATCTTGCGTATTTTTAGAGTATCCACTTTACTTGTCTATGAACCACGTAAGTTCTCCAAGTAGTCCATATCTGAGGATGCGGCTATTCGAACAGATTATTTCACCCTGCAAGGGTATACTTCTTCACACACGCTTTCGCCACTTATCACCATATGCACGTCATGCATCTCGGCAACCTTCAAGCGGAAGCACGTCATGTAGGCATGGCCAGCACATCCTACAAACACCAGAAACTAGTTACAACTCCTGGACAGATATCAAGGTGATTAATAAGCCGAGAGGGTCAATTAAGGATCCCAATGCGCGGTAGTATCTTGTCTTGGATAACATACATAGAACTCAGTTCCTAAAGACGGTCCCAATGAGACAACCCGCCATGTACTACTACATGGCCTCTCATCGCTACCTTTACCAAAACATGTTCACACACTTAGCTCTCACACAGTAGGACATGTTCACCACCATTCCAATTCATCACCCAGTTGGATCAGACCCGACACAACTCTAAGCATAGCAGGCATAGTAATCAAGCATGGATGAGTAAGCACAACATGGCTCAAGCAGTTGCTACTCATGCTAAGTGGTTTTAACTATTACTGTGGCAAAGACAGGTCATGCAAAGGAATGGGTTCAACTACCGGGAACATGTAACAGTTGAATCGTTGTTTTCCTAATGCAATAAAAGAGAGCAGGAGCAAGGGAGTGGCTTCATATCAGTATGCTCAAGGGGGTTTGCTTGCTTGACAGTCCTGAAGATATTACCTCTCTTCATTAGTGTCAACGTTCACATCGTCAGTACCATCATCTATCGAGAGGGAACACCACCGGTAAAACAAGAAAGGAACACATTCAATGCAATGCAACAAACATGATGCATGACATGACAATTTAAGGTACTGAATTGACCTAGAGGAATAATTAGCCAGGTTAGTTGAAGTGGAATTCAAACAAGTTTGAATTCCAACTCCAAATGATAAATCATATATTTCCCTGATCACAAAATGTCCTACTTGGTGGTGTTAACTTGTTCAAACATGCATGATCATGGCATAAATAGATTCATTGGATTATTCTGATCATTTTTCATATATAAATTATTTTCATCTGACTTATAGATTGTTTTCTATGATTTTTAGAAGTTTTAAACATTTTCTGAAATAAATAAGTCATTTAATAATTTATTTTAACTCCAGAAAGTCATTACTGCATCAGCATGAGGTCACAGTGATGTCAACAGGTCAACTGACTACCCAGGGTCAAATCTGACCAGTGGGGCCCATTGGTCATTGACCCATTATGTAAATAGGGGTTATTTTCTCTAACTAAAACATTTCTGGTTAATTAATCATGTGGGGCCCACTAGTCAGTGACTAACAGGTGGCCTAATTAGTGGTTAACACACTAATGATGAAGCCATGTCGGCAGACGCCAGAGCTCCACCGGCGGAAGTTTGCTGGAGGACCGCTACAGGGCTTAGCTCATGGACCGACCGGTAGGTCGCGGTGTGGCCGGAGGTGACGCCGGCGACGAGCTATGGTGGCGGCAGCGGCTCGGGTTGCACAAGCACGGCAATGTGGGACGAAATCCACGCTGTGGTTTGGGGGAGAAGATCTCGGAGCTCACATGGAGGTGGAGGAGCTGGTCAGCAGGCTCGTTGAGGCGTTGGAGACAGTGAATTCGTCGACGATGATCCACGGCACCGAGGAAGAAGACGACCTCGAAGGCGACTCTCCAGGCGTCCTCGGTTGCTTAATTTGGGGAGGTCGACGAAGACGGCGACTACGGACCCTCATGGGCATTGAGGCGAGGCACGAGAGCCACAGGAGCTATGGGCGGCGATGGGGCACGACCATGGCGGCTCAGCCATGGGGAGGGGGCGGCAGAGAAGAGCGAGGGGAGGGAACAGTGAGAGGAGAATCGACAGAGGGGGCGACGGGGCGTCTCTTGGGCATGGAGATAGGCTCTAGGGGGGTGAGGAAGCAGGCGGAGAGGAGCTGGCCTCCTCGGGCGCGGGCGTGCGAGCACGCAGCTGCTCCTACTCGCAGAAGGTAGGAGAAGGCGCCTGATGGGCTGGGCTTCTCCTGTGCTGGGCCGGCTACAGGTAAGGTTCTTTCCTATTTCCTTTATTCTTTTTTTAAACTTGTCCACTATTTAATTTCAAAACCAAATTCAAACCAGTGCCAAAAACCCACTAAATATTTTTATGTGACTCAAATGATTAATTCAAATGCACATAAAATGTTTCAGGGTATTTGGAAATATATTCAATACACGTTATAAATATAAATTCAAATTCTATATAAAGTTGACTTAAATTCCAGGGCCAAAATATTCCAAGGCCTCCACTGTGACTGATGAGGACATTGAGGACCTCAAGAAGGCCAGATACCTCCCTGCTGATGTCCCTCACCGCGCGGTGGAGAAGGGCCAAGTGATCCCCACCCCCAAGCCAGGCGAAAGGGTGTTGTTCATCCCCCACTTCATTAGGGGATTGAGCTTTCCCCTCCACCCCTTCGTCAGGGGGTTGATGTTCTTCTACGGCCTCAACTTCTATGACCTCCCACAGAACTCTTTCTTGCACATCTCGGCATTCATCCTCGTCTGCGAGGCTTTCCTACGCGTCGAGTCGCACTTCGAGCTTTGGCTCCAAGTGTTCAACATCAAGCCCAAGTGTGTCGGTGGCAACCACACGGATTGCGGTGGGGTTGTCATCAGCAAGCTCATAGTCCATAGTCTAGCATCCCTTCCGCTCTACGTCGGGATATTCCCATGTGGGCTCTTCAGCTTGGTGTCGAGCCCATAGTCCAGCATCCCTTCCGCTCTACGCGGGAGAAGTTGTGGAAGGCGCTCTACAAATCATAGAAGAGCTGGCCATCCAAGAAGGAAGACAAGGGTCTGCACGCCGCCAAGCCCGACTCCGAGGTACGATACATCCTAGCTTGGTCGGCTCTATTACATAGGGAGGTTTCATAACTCCTTTTCCGATCCGCCTTTGCAGAGATGGCTGAAGAAAGCCGTCAAAATAAACAGTCCGGCGCCTCATCTTGAAGATGAGAGGACCGGGCTGCTAGCAAAAATGCTTGTGGTAAAGCCTTACGAGGCTCCCACGAAGAAAGAGAAGAAGAAGAAACCAGGCCAGGCTGGCATCCGCATCAGGGACCATCCTGACGCCGTATCCGAAGATACCCCTGCCTCCTCAAATTAGGAGGAGGAGGAAGGGGAAGAAGAGGAGGAAGAGGAGGAGGACGAGGTAGAGGGCGAGGGGGATGGTAATTCCCCCCTCCCCCTGCCAGGAACAGAGCAGACTTCAGACCCTCCTGAGCAAGTCCCTCCTCCTCTCCGGAAGAGGGCGCATCGAGGGCAGGTGATTCTGACCGACAACAGTTTAGATTCAGACACTGTGTCCGAAGACCTCGAGGATGTTCTGCGAAGGATCCTACGGGTCAAGCCCCCTCCAAAAAGATTAGGATCTGAAGACCCTCTCATTCATTACGAATATATTTAGAGCTTCCTAACATGCAGGTTATTGGCTTTGCAGCCCCCCGCGCGTCATCCCCACTGATGTGAGATCGGACGAGGAGACCCCGCCTGTCGAAGTGGCGGAGAGCGGGGCTGCCTTGCATCCCCCCACTCCGGGCGCCACGAGGGACGCCATGGACGTTACATCCCAGCACGCTCCTATGGAGCCAGACATCGGTGTTGGGGAGGAAAACACCATGGCCGAGGCTAACGCTTTGGCCACCAAAGACCGAGGGGCGACACCCCACCCGGACATTGAGGAGGATGGACGAGCGGGCGCCCAGTCTCCTCTGAGGACCTCTCTGGAGCGCAACAAGCCTCCGGAGGCAATGGTTCAAACCCCGTTTGGTGATCGGGAGATCCGATCATCACCGGCTCCATCGACCACTGGGTGGCCGGTGATGGAGGAGACTCTACCAAGCTCCTCCCTTTTCGAAGCGCACCACACCCTTATGGGTTCGGTGTTGCAGAGCATTCAGTCCGTTGACCATGCACTGAAGGAGGCCTTCAAGGGTCTCCTAACGGGTTTTCAAGTAAGTCGCCTGATGCACTTATTTGCAAAGTTTTTGTTTATTTCTTATTATATGCATGGCAGCCCTAGAGCCCTAGGTGAGTTTTGAAAAACATACCTAGGGGTCCATCACGTATCTGATGCCAGACTTGATGCAAGCTAGGTGTCCGGCGTGTTGGGATAACTCCTAATAAGGTCCAATGTATGATCAGATGGAATCTAATTCGGGAGTTGAGAACCCATGTAACGTATCAATTGTATGTGTAATGCACGCTTCGTCATTGGCGGTGCCAATAAATGGCGCCGAGTTGGACAAGCTGAATCGGAAGCTTAAGCGCTCCGGGGACGAAGTTGAAGCCCTCAACAAGAGGTTCGACGAGGCATAGGGTAAGTTCGAACAAAATCTGAATACTTCGCCAGAATACTATCAATGCAATTTCCTTTTATATAAAGTTTATCTTTTTGCAGCCTCGTCGAAGAAGATGGAAAAGCTCAAGGCCCAGCTTCAACGGGCTAAGGATGAAGCGATCGTTGAGAGGGCGGCGGTCAAGGAGGCAGCCAACACACTTTTCGCCCTGCGAGCCGTCAGCAATAAGCATGAGGCTCGCGTGGCGGAGATACAAGATGAGATCAAGGATGCCAACAAAAGTGTGAGGCCCTTGAGCAGAAGGGAAAGGAAAGCGAGACCGAACTGTCTGCCCTGAAGACCGAACTATAGAAAGAACGGGTGGACAGACGGTTCTACGAGGAGCAAGTCCGCCAAGCGAAGGACATAATGGATAATAAGCCATACTCACTAAAGTGCGTATTCGGGGATAGCAAATTCAAATTGCTTACCCAGGTGTGGTGTTCCTTAGGTACCTCCTCCGATCTCCTGAAGAACGTGGCGGACGCCAATCAGCTACTCGCCTCGCTGGGAGAAGGAGACGAAGCTCGGCTATTCTGGGCATAGTTTGGAGCCCCCAAGCGTCCTTCTCTCTTGGTGGAGTAGCTGAAACAGCTGATGGAGCTGCACCGGACGACGGAACTAGCCATGAAGGACCTTTGCATCCGCTTATGGCACGACGAGCCGCTGCCAGGCAGCTACTTCAACCTGGTGCAGAAGTTGATTGCTGCTTCGCCCCGCCTCGACATCGTTAGGCGCTCCTCCTTCATCGAGGGAGTCCGGATGGCCCTTGCAAGAACCAAGGTGCACTGGCTGGGGCTAGATCCGATGAAGGTAGCCACCGCCCCGCCACGTCCCGGGAAGGAGCATAGGTGCCTCGAGATATACTTTGATGGAGTGATGGAGAGTGCTCGGGTGATAGCGTCCCAGTGTCTAGGCGATCATTTATTTGAACGAACTGTAACGCGTCCAAAGACGTGTCCAAACTTTTGATGATATTAGTTATTGTTCTTGTATGGTTTTGCATTCCTTTATAACTCCTATGTCGCTGTTTAATACTAAAAGATGCGAGTCATCGGCTTCAGCCCCCATGTAGATACTACATGGGGAGTCTATGCCAATGCACTATGTTCCTTAGCCGGATTATCGAAACCCGAAGGCGGTATACTGCGGCAGACTAGGCAATCAGACTATAGTGCTTTATTTCTTTCACTTAGCTGTAGGGGTGCGAAAAGGACTACCGGAAGCGTACTATTAGCCACCAAAGTGTTGTGATGTTCGGACGAACCGTGGCCAAAGCCAACATCACAAGGTTTGCATAAAGGGCAAATTCCTCGTATAACACGGAATAACCGCTTACGATGATTGAAGTATAATACTTCCAGCTTAGGTTCACACACCAGATCTCGCATACTATGACAGTCGGTTTTCGGCTTTCTCCCCTGAGGTGCTTGACCAGACTATCCGGAAGCACAATCGCAGGGGTGCTCCCTTTGCCCTTTTAGCGGAACAAGTGGAACATAGAGGGGCAAGCAGAGGAGCCGGGCAACCCAACTATTGACCTAATACATAGTTCAAAACCGATGCATATAAAGTGAACACCAAGACGCCGAACGAATAAAAGAATGTACATAAGGTTATTAAAGTCGAGCCCTCGGTCTATTAGTCGGCTGCCTCGCATCATACCGAACAGGTCCACGAGAAGAGGGGAGAGGTGAAAATATACGCCGAAAAAGGGACAAATGAGGCAAACTTGTGCCACACGGTTTTAAATTTTTCTCAACAACTATTATAGCTCGGGTTGCCGAAGCAACTGTTTACAGGTATGTGAAAGAAAGAAATTATACATGAGTTGTTGTACCAGGGGTCTTTGATTGATAACGTGACGTCCTCGATATGCCCCGTTGCTAGTTGGCTCCTGCTCTTAGATGCACCTTGATGGGTGTTAGTGTTCGGCGAATGGATCTTGCAAACAAAGTCCTGAGAGGTTGCCAAATTGTAGGTGAGCTTTACACCATAGGCAGATTCTTTAGGAGCGCCTGCATTTTGTTCGAAGACGTGTTGAGGGTAGAGGTTCGGGCCAGCCAAACACCCATCTTTATGTCCCCACCGCTACCCATGTAATTTTAAGTGCAAAGTTGTGCCTTCTTGGCACGTACTTTGCTGGTCTTACGGTTGTGCGGTGGGGGCGAGTCCCTATTGAAGGGGGAGGAAGGATCTGAGTTTTCGGTCTGAAGCCGAACTCGCTTCCCAGCCTTGTGTGGCTTTATGGCGGATGTCGGAACTTGCCGATCTTCTTTGTAGCTGAATTCGGCCGCTAGGGGCAGTGCATGTTCCTTAGTTCTAAGGGAGCGCTCAGTATTGTCGTTAATAGTAATGACCCCCTTGGTGCCCAGCATCTTGAGCTTGAGGTATGCATAATGTGGGACTGCGTTGAAACGAGCGAACATTGTCCGACCAAGTAGCGCGTGATAGCCGCTGCGGAAGGGCACAATGTCGAAGATCAAGTCTTCGCTGCGAAAGTTTTCGGGCGAGCCGAACACAACTTCTAGGGTTACTAAACCCGTACATTAGGACTCAACGCCTGGGATTACTCCTTTGAAGGTAGTGCTGCTGAGTTTGATGCTTGACGGATCTATGCCCATCTTTTTCACCATATCTGAGTAAATCAGGTTAAGGCTACTTCCTCCGTCTATAATGGGGTCTAGGACAAGGGCCACCGAACCCCCATGACGAATACTGGTCGGGTGATCGTGCCGATCAAAGGTGATCGGGTATGCCAACCATGGGTTGTACTTCGGGGCTACCGGTTCCACCGCGTAGACCTCCCGAAGGGCGCGCTTCCTCTCCTTCTTAGGTATGTGACTGGCGAGTATCATATTCACCGTTTTTACTTCGGGAGGAAATTTCTTCTGTCTACCACCAATTGGACCCCGAGGCTCATCCAAGTCCTCGCTGCGAGAGCTTTTGCCTTGGTCCTCGGGTGGTATCTTGCCGGACTGCTTAAACACCCAGCAATTGCGGTGTGTGTGGTTGGCGGGCTTCTCCAGAGTCCCGTGGATTTGGCAGGGCCTTTCCATGATTCTCTTGGGTGGGTCCATCGTGATTGCCTTTAGGAGGCTTCTTACGCTGCCCAGGTCGGGAGTTGCAGAATCCGGAGTTTACAGCCATGTCATCGACATCGCTATTATTGTGCTGGCGCTTATTCTTATTGCACTTTGGTTTTCCGTTGCCATCCCGGGCTTTAGAGGCTACGGGATCTTCGGAATTGTGGCTGCGTCTTGCAAGCTAATTGTCTTCGCCCGTGCAAAAGCAGGTCATAAATCCCTCGGGGAACTGATGTCGCATTACCTCATGTGTGAAGCACAGTGGGTGTGCGGCACCTCTGACCCTTGCTATGTCGCGCTTGTATTCGGCATCTGCGTGGGTCTGGTTGCGTTCCCGGACTGTGTTGTTATGGTCGACCCATGGTCTGTGCCCGCCCCGTCTATCGGGTGAGTACTCTCTAGATCCGTAGATGGACCTTGTAAGGCCTGCTCTGTGATCCAAGTCATCTCGCAGGTCAAACCTGTCATTGGGCTCTAATGGCTCCTTACCCCGTCTTTGGAGCATTACCGGTATATAACCGGTGTCTTCACCCGTCCTATCTGAAAGCACATTTGCTCCCTTGGTGGTTTTGGTAATTTATAACAATATATAAGTCATTGAACTAATGTTTCCACCAAGTATATTTCAGGAAATGTTCAATGATGGGTTGGCAAAAAGATTGTGGAATACCCCCAAGATGCAAGGAAATAGGTTGGAAAAGCTTCAAGCAAGAGCACTCTGCATTTTACATTTGTGAGAAATCACTTTGAGTCCATAGGAAAGCCAATACTATTAAAAGGGGGTAAGGTTTTGTTGGTGAACAAAATGCTCATACGCGCACAAGTGATAGTCACCAAAAACACCCACAAACTCTCCCACCAAAGTCTGTCCAAAGCCATATACTCAAAATCGGTGCAACCAACATTTCCATCCCTGTGCCACCAATTCCAAACCCTAGACACACTCAACCAAACCCTAGCTTTTCGGTGCAACCGATACTGCATTCGGTGCCACCGAGTTGGACTGCCAAGTTTCTATTACGCAAGTTCACATTTTCAGTCCCTCTGAGATTGTTGGATGGGCGTCATCGAGATTGGAAATTCTGATCGTTGGTCACCTTATCGGTGCAACCGAGATTCCTATATCGTTCTCACCGAGATTCAAAAGTTGCTAACTTTAAGTCACTTTGGTACAACCGAGATTCACACATCGGTTCCGCTGAGTCTGGCTTATTGTGTATAACGGTTGGATTTTTGGAGATGCCTATATATACCCATTGACCACCACCTACTCAAGAGAGAAACACTCGGAACTAATCCATGCCTATCCTATCAGTTTTATGAGAGAGAACCACCTACCCTTGTGTTGAGGTCAAGATCTTCCACTCAAATCATATGGATCTTGATTTCTATCCTCCCGAAGTTGCTTTCCACCAACCCTATCTCTTCTACCAAGCCAAATCTATGAGAGAGTGATTGTGTGTTGAGGAGTCTATCATCTTGAAGCACAAGAGAAAGGAGTTCATCGCATTACCGAGTTTATTACCTTTTGGCGGGTGGTGCCTCCTAGATTGATTAGGTGTCGCTTGGGAGCCTCCTACTTCGTGTTGTGGAGTGAACCAAGAAGTTTGTAAGGGCAAGGAGATCGCCTTATTCGTGAAGATCTACCCCGAGTAAGGCTAGTCCTCCGTGGATGAAAGCCGTCATGGTATAGTCAAGGTTGCTTCTTTGTGGAATCCTCCGTGGGTAGAGCCCTCCATGGACTCTCACGACCGTTACCCTCCGTGGGTTGAAGACTCCATGAACGTGGATGTACGATAGCACCACCTATCAGAACCATGGGAAAAATCATCGTGTCACCAATTGCGTTTGATCTTCCTACCCTCTCTTTACTTACATGCTTGTCTTTACTTTCCGCTGCTATACTCTTAGACATGCATGTGTAGGGTGTACTTGACATACTATGAATGCTAAAATCTGCCAAGAATTAAAATTGGGAAAAGGTAGATTTTTATTTGGTCAAGTAGTCTAATCACCCCCCTCTAGCACTACTTTCGATCCTACAAGTGGTATCAGAGCTTTGGTCTCCATTCCATTGGTCTCACAACCTAGGAGAAGTATGGCATCTAGTGAGGAAAATTTTCATGTAGAGGTCCGTACTTTGATGGCACAAATTTTGCTAGTTGGAAGCACAAAATTAAAATGCATTTGCTCGGTCATAACCCCTCCGTTTGGGCTGTTGTTCATGCTGGTATGCAAGGTGAATTCTTGGCGGAAGGAAAGGAACCCGGTCGTGAAGCGACCGCACATGAGTTGAAGATGTTGCAACTCAATTCTCAAGCATGCGACATTCTCTTCAACTCCCTATGCCCCGAATAATTCAAAAAAATCAGTCGTCTTGAGAATGCAAAAGAGACTTGGTATACTTTGATTGATATGCATGAAAATACAGAATCTATGAGAGAATCCAAGTTGGATGTTCTTCAAAGTTAACTTGACAAGTTCAAGATGAAGGATGGTGAAGGAGTCGCTGAGATGTACTCTAGGCTAGCTCTCATCACCAATGAGATTGCCGGCTTAGGAAGCAAAGAAATGATTGACAAATTCATCATCAAGAAGATACTTTGAGCTTTGGATGATTGATATGACATCGTTTGCACATTGATCCAAATGATGCAAAACTACAAAGATCTCAAGCCAACAGAAGCGATTTGTAGAATTGTTGCTCATGAGATGACACTCAAAGACAAGGAAGAGCTTCACCACAAGTCTAGCGGTGCTTTCAAAGCCACAAGTGATGCTCCCGCTACCTCAAGCGACAACCTTGTCACAAATGAAGAGATAAGTCTCATGGTCAAGAAATTCAACAAGTTCTACAATAATAGAAGCAAAGATCAAAGCTCCAACTCAAGATATGTAGAGAAGTGTTCGTCAAGTCGTGACCGAAACTGCTACAATTGTGGGAAGCACGTACACTACTCCAATGAGTGCACAGCTCCTTACAAGAGAACAGAAGAGTCACCAAGAAGACAAAGCTCAAGAGACAAGTCACCTCGGAAAGAGAGGAGTAGAGTTTATTGTTATGAACGAAGACCCTCAAGGATAAGTAGGGATTCGGAGAAGAAGGACAAGCACACCAAGAGCTACTCAAGAAGGAAACATCAAGCTCATGTTGGTGAATGGGTTTCCGGCTCCGAATCCGATAACCACTCCGAGACAAGCTATCACTCCAACTCCGACTATAGTCAAGATGAAGGTGTTGTGGGACTTGCACTAGTGACTACCAACTCCTATGATCTATTTAATTCACTAAACGAAGGGAGTGGAAGTTGCTTCATGGCTAAAGGCCCCAAGGTATCACACCCTGAGTATCTTGATTTCAATAGTGATGAAGATGACTTGCTATTTGACAAATCTAGTAATGTTAGTTAAAATGAACTTGCTAGTACTCACTCTAGTGTAGATAAGTCGTGCGTTGATGATAAGTTGGAAATAGAATGACTAACTCAAGAACTAAAAACTCTTAAGTTAGCCCACGAGTCAACTCTAGAAGATCATAGAGAGCTTGTAAGGACACATGAGAAGCTACGCTTCGAGAAGCTCAACTTAGAGCAAGAGCATGAGTTCCTTAAAGCTATCGATGACGATCTTCAAAAGAAGACTTCCTCTTATCTAGCCAAGCGACTTCTGTTATCTACATTCATGCCACAAGTTAAGTCTAAGCAAGCTAGTAACAAAGGAAAGAAAGGTTCTTCAACTAGTAGCAATAAAAATGATAAATCCAATGATATTGCTTCTAGTAGTTCTCTTGATCCCACTAACTATTCTCTTATCCAAGTTACACTTGAGCGAGAAAATGAACTCTTGAAAGGGATTATAGAGAAAGGTATCTACAACGTCTTGAAGTGTGCAAACAATTTGAGGAGATTGTATGCAAGCATGGAGGATACCAGAAGAATCATGGTGTTGGCTACTTCAACACTAATGGAGTTGAATGGGAAGAAGGTCAATACCCCAATCCCAAGTTTGTTCCTCAAAAGGAGAAGTATGAAAATACTCTCCCCAAGGGAACCAAGGCGCAAGATGACCTTCCACCACAAGACACCAAGCTCAAGTACCACAATGATTTTTAAGGGAACATTGACTCTTATGAAGATGAATCCCAAGCTTTGGCGAAGTGGGTTCCCAAGGCTACTACAAGCTCAACTTCTACAAGTACTACTTCAACACCAAGGATCCCCATCAACTTGATGTGGGTCCCCAAGAAGAAGAACTATAGAAGTTCTTGAGGGGTGACTCCGCCAATGAAATTCACTCATATTCATTATTGACAAGAACTATTTGCAAACAACATCAACATTATGTAATAGTTCAAGGAGTCATACATTCCCTCAAAGGTAAGCAAGGGACAAGGTAATCAAAAAAATCAATGGACATCATCAACATATGCTTTGCACTCCGTGTCCATAGATATCCTTGTATTTGTCTCTTATGTGTTGGGACTAACCCATGTAGGTGAGAAGAGTAATGAAACAACAAGGATGCTCCCAACTCTTGGTGATCTTCATCAACTTTGAGCATCCACCACTACCTCACCAACATGAAGTCTTCATCGACAAAACCCAAGGTTAGTTTGTCCCTCCTATGGGGGGATGCCACATCAAGGGGGAGCTTTACTCTAAGAGTTGAGTCAAAGCATCTCATAAGAATGTGACAACATTAAATGCTTTATGTAAAAGTGGTAACCCCACTTGTGCTTAAACGATGGGTATGACCTATGATCAAGTATTCTTACTTGGCTCCTAAGTCAATATACTCATATATAGATGAATCCATCATCGCCAAAGTGCTTGCTAGATGCTATTGTGTTTGTGCATTTTTGTCATGATTTCATTTGACATCTTATTGTGTGAGCATGTTGGTCTGCATTTATTTACTCATTCAAGAATATCCAATTGTTGCTATTTGGCTTTTCATATTTATTTGCTAATTGGATATACAAGAATGCCTAGGACCACTCCTTTATCAATATATGCTTCCTCACCTCATATTCTATTCATGTTGCATCACAAAATTTGAACAAGTACTTTTCGATCGCTCTATGTGAGGAGCACTCGGAGTTCCGTATCATCAAGGACTGGCCATTAAAACCTCCCAAGTGCATCTCGGTGGAACCAACCCACAATTCTTGGTCTCACCGAATGCCTAGGGGTGATCTGGTTTTCTTATCTCGGTAAGACCAATTTCATATTCTCGGTTACACCGAGTTTCCCTGTCAACTGACAGTTGTGAAACTCGGTGACGCCGAAAATATCAAATCGGTGTCACCGACAGTGATAGGTATATAATCGGTGGACCCCGACACTTTGAATTTCATTCGTCAAACGTCGCGCTTCCACAACCCTAGCTGCCGCCCGAAGACCCCGGTCATCGCCTTGCCTTCCCCGAGCGCCTCTGTCATTGGGAATTGCCGTTGTCGACGTTTTCTTCACCAACGTCGTCGTCGTAGCGGATCCATAGCCGCATTAGGGTATGGATTCGGCCCCCTCTCGTGCTCCTCTATCCAAATCTTGCGCATTAGGGCTTATTTCCCATCTATCCACAGTTTGAAATCTTTCCATCCACAAAGGAAATCTCGTAGAGTAGAGAAGCATGGATTTTTAGGGTTTTGTAGTCCGCTCAATGAACTCGGTGGAACCGAAGCTGGCAAATCGGTGTCACCGATTTGTATGTCTATGTTGCTGAGAACTTTCTCGGTGAAACCGAGTGCACCTTTCGGTCTCACCGAAGGGGTGCCAAGATTTGGCTAAGGAGAAAGTCTGTCTCGGTAGCTCCAATATTTTTGCTTCGGCTGTACCGATGTTCATTTGACAAAATGCAAAACTTGGAAATTTTTTTGTTCAAACTTTCAAAAATCAGCCTCATTTTGTGATGACTTATCCTATTCTACTCTTATATACTCTATTCATAGGGTCAGCATGTCAGGTTCAGACAGTCAGAATTTGCCAGAGCAGAACGTTGAGATGAGTTCAGGCATGAGTCCTGAGTCCAGTTCCTTTTTAGATCTAGGAAGTCCTAGTTCTTATGGGTTGCCTAAGGCTGCAACAAGGACAAGGAAGAGACTCAACTCAGAGGAAGAGGATTCTGAGTTTGTCCTGAAAGAGACTCTTGCTAAGAAGCAAGAGAAGGCTACTAGGAAGGATGCCAATGAGGCCACCTCATCTAGGAAGGTGGTCAGCAAAATTTATGCTCCTGCAGAAACCTTCAAAACACATGAGAGTGCTAGGGCAACAGTGTCTGTTGAGGTCCCCAAGAAATCTTTGCCAAAGAGGACAACTAGGAAGAGGATCATCCATGTGCAAAGCAGGCCTACCTCAATGTATGATGATCTAGAGGAGGCTGCTGCTGCTGGTGCTGCTACTATAGAGGAGGAAGAGGAGGAACCTGCTGCTCAGGCCCCTCCTAAGAAGAAAGCCAAGAAACTTCTGGCTTATGCTATGCCCAAGCCAGGCCCCTCCAAGAGCACCAAGGAAACTTCAAGGAAAGCTGCTGCACAGAAGTCCAAGAGGACTACCAGGGATATACCTGCTGCTGAGAAGAACAAGAAGACCACTTTCAGAGAAGCTGGTGATGATGATGATGATGATGATGCTATGTCTGTTTTGATGAAGCTCAGACCTCACCTTCCAGTTCATGATGCCAGTCACCCAATTGCTGAGGATATGAAGAAGAGGAAGGATTCAGGCTTGAGGGCATGGAGAGCTATTGATCCATATGCCCAGAGGAGAAAGACTGATGTTAATTACAGATTTTACACCAAAGAGCAGCAAGACTTCTATGAGACAGTTTTGCCAGACAAGAGCCCAGCAGTCAGGGACATGAGATATGTTGACTGGAATTACATCACAGATAATGAGGATTACTTTCCATGTGTCCAAGACAATTTCCACTACACTGGACTTGATAAATTTGTTGGGAAGGAGTTCGCTACTTGGAACGATGAGATGATCATGCAATTCTACTCCACTGCACATTTCTATGGAGATGGTAGGATTTCTAGATGATTGAAGGAGCAAGATATGAATCTTCTATTGATGAGTGGGCTATCATCTTAGGAGTCCCAGAGGTTCAGGATGGAGATTTGGATATCTACACAGAATCCAAGGAGAGCCACAATGCTATGAAGGATATGTATAATCCTATCCCTACAAATAAAGTGCAATCTCACAAGCTTGGTTCTATCTACTTTCTCCAGCCAGGCCTTCGTACCATGAACACCATCCTGAGGCATACCTTGATGCCCAAGTCTGGAGATGAGAAGATGATTCGTGGATACTGCATCAACATGCTCATCCATCTTGATCGTCACACCGGGATTCGAGTGATGGACTTGATAGTAGAGACTGTAAAGAGGGTTGTTGCTGATCAGAAGTGCTCATGCTGCTACGCACCCCATATCCAGATGCTCATCAATTTTCAGCTTGAGAAGTACATCTTTGCTCTGGACAATCCCCATTTGCCACTTCAGTCAGACTTTGAGGATAACGTTGTGGTGATGGACCCAGACCATCCCACATCAACTGCAACTCAGGCACACGCAGAGGTAAAAGCAGAGGCAGCTCGAGCCACTAGTGCTTAGGTTCCTAGGTCCAAGAACGAGCAGATGGATCTTTTGATCACCACTGTCCTAGAGATGAAGAAGGACATCAAGACCATCATGTATAATCAGAAGAGCCTTGCAAAAATCTTTGATGATAGAGTGAAAACTCTAAATGACAAGGTTGATGGGCTAACTAAGACAGTTAATGAGATCAAGAAGGAGGTTGATGAAGCCCCAATCCATCGCACCTCTTCAGAGTCTGAGTCATCTGATGATGAGGAGGAATAGTTCACCTATCAGGACGATTGCCTAGTTCATGACTAAGGCCAGGACTCCTACAGTACCAGCTCTAGAGACTAGGTCTTAATCTTCTGCTCCAGCCATAGTATCTTTAGCACCATCAGCTCCTGTGCCTCCAGTATCTACTCCAGCTCCATCCAGGACTTCAGCAGAAGTCTTTGTCGACGTAGTTCTGTTGACTCCGCCATCGACGACCGGAGGAGATCAGCCGCAGAACGATTATCTATATCTCTTTTAACTTTTTGGTAACTTGTTGCCAAAGGGGGGGGGAGTTGTATATAGATCTTAGGCTTCGAGTGAGAGAGCGTCTGTTTTTTGCTGGTTTTACAAAACATTTGGTTTGTTTGGTTTGACGTGAGATACTTTTGGGTTTGTGTGTGATCATACGCTATTATGTGTGTTGCTGCTATTTCCTATCATTTGATGATTATGTGATGATCACTCACTTTGCTTGTTGTGTTGTGCTATGTTGATTAACTCTTATTACTCTTGCAAACCACCAAGTTGTATGTGACATGGAAGAAGTGCCCCATGTACCTAATCGATTGTGCATTTGCATTCAAACACAAATTTAAAATAATGCACAAATTTAGGCAGAGCTCTTGCTTATCACATACTTCTCAAAGCGACGATTATATTCATTGAATATATAATATGTCTAAGCTTTGATCTATATGTTCTCATAAATTACCAAAAGGGGGGAGACTGAAAGCACATTTGCTCCCTTGATGGTTTTGGTAATTTATAACAACATACAAGTCATTGAACTAATGTTTCCACCAAGTATATTTCTGGAATTGTTCAATGATGGGTTGGCAAAAAGATTTGGAATACCCCAAGATGCAAGGAAATAGGTTGGCAAAGCTTCAATCAAGAGGACTCTACATTTTAAATTTGTGAGAAATCACTTTGAGTCCATAGGAAAGCCAATACTATTAAAAGGGGGTAAGGTTTGGTGGTGAACAAAATGGTCAAATGTGCACAAGTGATAGTCACCAAAAACACCCACAAACTCTACCACCAATGTCTGTCCAAAGCCATATACTCAAAATCGGTGCAACCAACATTTCCATCCCGGTGCCACCGATTAAAAACCCTAGATAGACTCAGCCAAACCCTAGCTTTTCGGTGCAACCGATACTGCATTCGGTGCCACCGAGTTGGGCTGCCAACTTTCTATTACGTAAGTTCATAGTTTTGGTCCCTCTAGACTGTTGGATCGGCATCACCGAGATTGGACATTCTGACCATTGGTCACCTTATCGGTTCAACCGAGATTCCTATATCGGTCTCACCGAGATTCAAAAGTTGCTAACTTAAGTCACTTCGATACAACCGAGATTCACACATCGGTCCACCGAGTCTGACTTATTGTGTGTAACGGTTAGACTTTTGGAGATGCCTATATATACCCTTCACCACCACCTACTCGAGAGAGAAGCACTCAGAACTATTCCATACCTATCCTATCAGTTTTCTGAGAGAGAACCACCTACCCTTGTGTTGAGGTCAAGATCTTCCACTCAAATCATATGGATCTTGATTTCTAACCTCCCCAATTTGCTTTCCACCAATCCCATCTCTTCTACCAAGCCAAATCTATGAGAGAGTGATTGTGTGTTGAAGAGTCTATCATCTTGAAGCACAAGAGCAAGGAGTTCATCGCATTACCGAGCCTATTACCTTTTGGAGGGTGGTGCCTCCTAGATTGGTTAGGTGTCGCTTGGGAGCCTCCTACTTCGTGTTGTGTAGTGAACCAAGAAGTTTGTAATGGCAACGAGATGACCTACTTCGTGAAGATCTACCCCGAGTAAGGCTAGTCCTCCATGGACGGAAGCCATCATGGTATAGTCAAGGTTGCTTCTTCGTGGAACCCTCTGTGGGTAGAGCCCTCTGTGGACTCTTGCGATCATTACCCTCTGTGGGTTCAAGACTCCATGAACGTGGATGTACGATAGCACCACCTATCGGAACCACAGGAAAAATCATCGTGTCACCAATTGTGTTTGATCTTCCTACCCTCTCTTTACTTACATGCTTGTCATTACTTTCCGCTCCTATACTCTTAGACATGCATGTGTAGGGTGTACTTGACATACTATGAATGGTAAAATCTGCCAAGAATTGAAATTGGGAAAATGTAGATTTTTATTTGGTCAAGTAGTCTAATCACCCCCCCCCTAGCACTAGTTTTGATCCTACACTATCCCGCCCACGAGGGGGGCGGTCCGGCTTGTCGTATGGAGTACGGTTCAAAGACAGAGTATCAGTGAGTTCGTCATCGAATTGCGGCAATAGTCTTCTCCGTGGGAAGCTTTTGGGCTGGTCCGACAGACCGGTGTCGTATACTTCCTCAGCTGAGAGGACTTTCGTCCATCGATCATTAGGTCATCCTATTCGGCTTTGAGTTGCCGTTCTTTAGCTTTCAAGATGTGAGCCGTTGCTATGAGCCACTTCCTAATCTCTTCCTGATCTTCGAGGTTATCGGAATGTACAAGCCCTCTTCCGGTATATCTTCCTCCTCAACGGGGGGAAGATAATTATCGTCTTCGGAGTCATTGACGTTATCGGGGTTGTTCTGGTCCTGGGGCCTTTCCGGACCCTCTAACGGGTGTTCGGGGATATCGGGATTGCCATGGCCAGCATGGGTATTACCGTCCCCAATGCTGATAATAGTTTTCCTTCCCCTTTTTCCTTTGGACCGCTTATGCGGTTTTCGGCGTCTTGAGTCCTTGACGGCACATTGCCCGACTTGTTGCCATCGTTGTTAGGCGTGTTTTCACCGTTAGCGGCAGGAGTATCTACCATGTAGACATCGTATGTGGAAGTGGCGGCCCACTTCTCGGTATTAACAGGGGTGGGAGCATAGTCCTTTTCATCCATGTATTCTACCTCCTCGGAGGCATAGTCCAGCATGTTGGTTAAATCTTTGACAGTGGCTATCAACTGGGTGGTGGGTGGGTCAAAAAATTCATCCTGACCCGCATTGTAACCGATCTAAGTATAGATCAGGGTCAGATCATCGGTTATCTTCATCGACGAGATCCGATCTAGGGCTCATCAACCGCTGAGGGGCTGATCTGATCAAGCTGCTCGGAACTTGCAGAGTTAACCTCCAAGGAGTTCGGACATAGGGAGCGTTCGGCAAGAGCACGTTTTTGGTCATCTGGCTCAATAGCCGGACCAGGATAGGAGATCATCCCATCGCCATGGATGACCCCATTGGCATGTCCGAAGAAGGGACCCAAGGTTAGCGCCTCACAGTCCTCGGGTGCTACAGGCGAAGCTACGAGCCCGGTTGACGACAAGTCACCCTGAGAGTCTACGAAGAACTCTAAGTTTCCTAATCCGACCTCTCGATTAGGGGCGAAGCTCTCCACACGGCCTAGATGGCCAGTGGGATCAGCGTGCAGCACGATGCTGCCGAAGGCGAAGATCTGTCCGGGGACAAAAGTGTCCATATTGCGGACCTCTTCATTGATGACAAGGTGATACATCGATTCCATCTTCTCATAGAGGAACTCTCAATGAAAGCACCAATGTTGGTGTCAAAACCGACGGATCTCGGGTAGAGGGTCCCGAACTGTGAGACTATAATCAATGGTAACAGGAGACAAAGGGGACACAGATTTACCCAGGTTCGGGACCTCCTATGGAGGTAATACCCTACGTCCTACTTGGTTGTATTGATGATATGAGGGTTACAGAGTTGATCTAATAGCTAGCCCTAGATGAGTTATTCTGTCTCTATACCTTAAAACCCTCCGGCTTATATAGACGCCGAGGATGCCTAGGGTTTACACATGGTCGGTTACACGCCGAAGAGATAAACATGCCTATTCGCTACATCAAACATGGAGTGCAAGCCGTGCTTCCCGAAGCTTCCATCTTGGAGACTGGGCCTTCAAATATTCTTGTGTTTGGTAAGTATCCCATATATTCCGGCCCATAAGATTAGGTCGGCTTCCCGAGGACCCCTTAATCCAGGACTCCTTCGGAGGGCTACACCCATAAGGGTCCACGAAGTAGCAACCTTGACTATTCCATAACGGCTTCCGTCCACAAAGCACTAGCCTCACTATGGGTAGATCTTCACGAAGTAGGCGATCTGCTTGCCCTTCCAAACTTCTTGGTTCACTCCACAACACGAAGTAGGAGGCTCCCAAGCGACACATAAGCAATCTAGGAGGCACCACCCTCCAAAAGGTAATAGGCTCGATAATGTCGATGAACTCCTTGCTCTTGTGCTTCAAGATGATAGACTCCTCAACACACAATCACTCTCTCATAGATTTGGCTTTGGTGGAAGAGATTGATAGGGTGGAAAGCAACTTGGGGAGGCTAGAGATCAAGATTCATATGGTTGGAATGGAACGGCATGATCTCAACACATGAGTCGGTGGCTCTCACTCAGAAAATCCGATAGGATAGGTAGGGATCTGCTCCGAGTGCTTCTCTTGCGAGTGGGTGGTGGTGGAGGGGTATATATAAGCATCTCCAAAAATCCAACTGTTACACCTAATAAGTCAGACTCGATGACACCGATGTGTTAATCTTGGTGGTACCGAGTTGCCTCGAAGGTAGAAACTTTTGAATCTTGATGAAACCGATACATAAAACTCGGTTGCACTGATAAGGTGACCAACGGTCAGATTGCCACACTCGGTGACGCCGATTCAACAAACTCGATGGTACCGATTTTGTGAATTTGCGTAACAGAAAATTAGCAACCCAAACTCGGTGGCATCAAAGTAGAATCGGCTGCACCGAAGGGTTAGGGTTTGGCTGTGTTTGTCTGAGGCTGAGAATCGGTGGCACCGAGTGGAAAGTGTTGGTTGCACCGATTTTGAATATTTGGCTTTGGATAGACTTTTGTGGAAGAGCTTTTGGGTGTATGTGGTGACTATTACTTGTGCACGTATGAGCATTTTGTTCACCAGCAGTACCTTACCCCCTTTTAATAGTATAGGCTTTCCTATGGACTCAAAGTGATTTCTCACAAAGTGAAATGTAGAATCCTCTTTCTTGAAGCTTTGCCAATCTATTCCTTCTCCTTCTTCATGGGGATACTCTCCACACTCCTTTTTGCCAACCCATCTCTCTCTATGGACTTTACCTGAAATACACTAGATGAAAGTATTAGTCCAAGAGACAATGCACAATTTCATGAATTATCAAAACCACCAAGGGAGCACATTGTGCTTTCAGCTGGCAATGCAATCAGCCTGGGCACATCCAGAAAAATGGCCATAGTTTTCTCAATTCTCAAAGGAAAGACCCTGCTCAGCAATGGAATCCTAACTTAAATGTGTCACAATCGTTGACTAAGGAAGCAAATCTGATTTAGCCGCATGATGAAAATTCCACTCTTAATTCGCGCCCAGCAAATTTGGAGGTCTCATTGGATTTACGATTGGGACTTTCCCAAAATCTATTGCAGAAATCCTCTACTATTCACCGACTGGACAACACAAAGGCATATATGGATATCAATAGATTACCAGATCAGGCTTTTATGAGCTTACCAACAGAGGAAATGGAAGAGCCCAATTGTTTATCATTTTCCCTCGGTAACTCAAGCACTCATACCTTCCTATCACATACGCCTGATGTCGCTGATGTTGTAATCGAAGAGCCTCTCCGTGCGTGTGGAGCTTTCTTCTGTCCTGATTCTCGCCATCCTCCCACCATTCCAGTGCTCAGCTTGACCTCCCTGCCTCCCATGGCGACATACCTTGTCGACACAACGCCGTTTCTCCCAGGTCGATAAGAAGCGGTGGAGGTTGCGGGAATTCTGTCTACATGTCGCTACCATGTGAGCACCAGCGTTCCTGGGAAGCATGAAGATGTTGCCATTGTCACCATCAATCCTTCTCCTCGGGGTCAGGTTCCTTTCAGCCAGGTTTGCGCTTTCATCCGCTCCTTTATTGAAGATCATCTACAGTTCTCTCTAGAGATGGTTTAGAAGTGCCCCTAGTACATGCCTACATCCAAGTGGATTCTGCGGTCAATAGGGACTGGTTGGTCAATCATAGTCCGCACATGTTTCAACAACATCAGTTCATCTTTGTTAGGCACAACAAGGGAATCAACCACCATAGTTTTACTAAAAATCAAGAAGTCTGGCTTGCTCTGCTTTCTCTTCCTGTAGATCTCTGGGAGCTGCAGCATATTCAGGGGGTCAGTTAAAGACTTGGCACATGTGTCACTTTGGGATAAGATGGTAGTGATTTCTCTAGAGTTGTCACCAAGGTTTGGGTAGCTGATGTGGCACTCATTCCTCATAATTGTATTGTTTCTGCTGGAAATAGGCACCATGCTAAATCATGGTCTGCTCCTATCATTGTTTTGGGCCATACCATGCTCGGTGCCCTACCTGCTGATGAGGATGATATTCCTCCTGAAGGGGAAGTCCACACACATTGCATGTGATCATGCCAACTCCACAAGCTCCTCTTCATTTGGATCATTGGCCTGCTTGGGGAGATCTGAATCAACAACCACCTGCTCAAGAGGATCAGATGGCACCTAATCAGAATGAAATGCACATGCGAGTCAACCTTTGGGGGAAAATTTGTTGCATATTTTTAGCAACAATGCAGCTCACCCTCATGCACATCAGCCTGGACATCAAGATGCTTTCATTGAAATCAATGACTTTAACTAGAATCAGCTTAATGCTCAGGAATTTGAAAAATTGCAGGAAATGCTCAACCCTGTTATCAACCATATGCCAGTTGCTGATGATATGCACATTGATTTAAATCAACCTATGGCAGATACTGACAGTGAGCTCACAGTAACTTTCAGTTCTAACAGTGCCAATTCTTCTCAGGATTCGGTTCAAAATGTGGGTGTTCCAGTACCCCACAACAATAATCTTCCTTTGGGAGATGTTCATGTTCAATAGTAGGACCAGCACATGCATCAAAATATTCACCTTGGAATGGTGATCATCCAACCCCAGGTTGATTTTGCAGCACTGCCTTCATCTGTCAGTTTTCAAAGCCAGGTGACTCCATCACCTATCAGCCTGGTTAACCACTGTCCAGCGGCCTTGCCAGATACAAAGATAACATGTTTGTCTGCAGAGGATGTTCACTGCTCCAAGGAAACTGGCTCCTACACACATGATGCTCAACTCTGCAAGGAAATAAGTTCTCATTCTTCTTCACAAGAACTTCCACTGGTGCCAGTCTTCTCAAAAGAAGGGAATTTGGCATGGAATACCTTCTTTAAGCCTGTCTCTGAAGATCGGGAATCCATCCCTGTTACTGCAACCTGGACAGATTTTATGACAGCAAAGCTCCTAGCTCCTACTGATTTCCAATGGGCAAAATCCATTCTCAAATCAAAGTTGTGGAACATTATTCAGCAAGGTTGTCAAGAAGGAACATACAGACTGTTTGTGTCTCCTCACACTTGCCCCATGATTGATCCCCCTTCTTGCTATCTCACTGCAACTATCTAGAATTTTGGAAATGGGTTTTCAACTCCACAGATCAGCAAGAGTAACCCTACTAAAAACAGAGCTTTGTTGACAACTTCAGTGGTTCATGCTAGGAAGAAGAATAGGAAACTTCTTTTGTCATTTCATAGGTTAGGAGAAGTGATCGACTAAAGTTGCTGCACAAAGTATACAAGGGTAAGACTTGTTTTGACAAGAATTGCCTTGCTTGCTCTGCTGAAGCTCTCCCACTGAATAAAAAAGATTGTCACAAATTTATATGACAAGTTTGGTATTGCTGCCAATCAGCCACCAAATCCCAAGAAAGCAAAGCCAACATCTAAGAAGGGTGATCCAGCAAAAAATAATGATGATCAAACCAAGCCTAAGAAGTCCAAGACGTGAAGCTGGGGAGGTGTTGCTGCTCCTACATGATCACCTTTGGTGCCATGAGTCATGTTGCATTTATAATATTTCTGTGTGGAGTTATGTGCCTTATAAGAACATTGTTGCTTTTGGTACTATATTAAAATTTTATGGTATGTTGTCTCGTGTGATTGTCAAGCCTGGTCCTATCCAGGCTCTCCATTGATCTATAAGTCTACTTCACAGCTATCTGCAATCTGCTGGTCACTTGCAGCACCATCTGGTTTGCTACTTTATTTTTTCTTCACCTGTTGTATCATGCAGTCACAAATATGGAAAGTCTTAAACTAGAATATTAGAGGTCTGAATTCACCTGATAAATGGCTTCATATACAAAACAAGATTAAGGAAAGTGGTTGCTCTATTGTCTGTTTTTAAGAAACTAAAAAATAACAAATTGATCCTCTCTTTATCAGAAAGTTTTGCCCCCCAAGATTTGATGCCTATGCTTATTCACCATCTGTTGGTAGGTCTGGTGGTATTTTAACCATATGGTGCTCAGCACTCTTTAAGGGGGAAACTGTGTTGCAAAATAAATATGTCGTTTCTGTGATGTTCCAATCCACCAAATGTGTTAGCTGTTGGACTCTTACAAACATCTATGCACCATGCCAGGATGAAAAAAAGATTGAATTCTTGGATTGGCTAGATGGTACAGAAATCCCTAAGGATGCACACTAGCTGATTGTTGGAGATTTTAACTTAATCAGAAGTTTTGATGACAGAAATAAACCAGGGGGCAATGTCAATGAGATGTTGAATTCTAATGCGGTGATCAGTAACCCGGGTTTAGTTGATATCCCCTTAAAAGGAAGAAAGTACACCTGATCCAACAAACAATCACAACCTCTTCTCAAAAAAATTGACTGGGTTTTTACTCCAGCTTCCTCGACTCTTAGTTATCCAAATACTCTAGCATATCCCTTACCAATGACTACCTCAGACCATATACCCTGTGTTATTCACATCACTACATCTATGCCCAAGAGTAATATCTTTAGGTTTGAAATTTGGTGGATGGACAAGGATAGTTTTTTACCTCTAGTGGAATCTGTACGGAAACAGAGTATTCATTATTCAGATGCAGCCAAAAGGATAAATGCAAAAATGAATGTACTCAGGAAGGCTCTCAAAATTTGGTCTAAAACTTTATCCAATCTGAAGGAGGATATTTCCTATGCAAATACTGTGATTGCCATGCTTGATGCTTTTGAAAATTTCAGACCCCTCGCCTCCATTGAGGCAGATTTAAGAGAAAATATTAAAGCTCATTTGGACAACCTTTTGCAGTAACAAAGTTTATACTCGCAACAAAGGGGGGAAATTAAGTTGGTAACGCTTGGTGTTGAAAACTCCCAATTTTTCCACTCTATGTCCACATTGCAACACAAGAATAACAAAATCACCACTCTGACTGCACAAGATGGTTCTGAAGTTTCTGCCCATCCAAAAAAGGCAGCCCTCCTTCATAATGCCTTCAAAGAAAGATTGGGCCAGTCTAAACCTTTTCAAATCCCAAATGAAATTCTAGAGCTAATTCAGCCTCACCATGATCTGTCCTTTCTAGAAGTGCCCTTCTCACATCAGGAGATTGATGCTGTCATTAAGGACCTTCCTTCCAACAAATCTCCAGGGCCAGATGGATTTAACACATACTTTATTAAGAAGTGATGGCATATTATTAAGCATGACTTCTATGATTTATGTTCACAATTTCATCAGGGGAAATTATGCCTGCAAAGTATTAACAGCTCATTCATTACATTAATTCCCAAAAGAGCTGGTGTTGCAACTGTAAATGATTTCAGGCCCATATCCTTGCTCAACTGCACCATTAAACTATTGACAAAGTTGCTTTCTAATAGGCTGCAAACAGTTATTTTGGAGCTCATTCATACCAACCAATATGGCTTTATCAAATCAAGAACCATATAGGATTGCATTGCATGGGCATATGAGTATCTTTTTCAATGCCATAAAAGTAAGTTGCCCACTTGTAACATCCCAGGATCGATGCTCCAGAAGATTCCCCTTTTATTTCCTTTCTCGTCTGTGTTTCGTTTGGTTGTTGCAATCATCATCGCATCATTCGCATCATCGGCATAGCAACGTCACTTGTTTTCAAAAACTTGCATCCGTTGGTAGTTGCCGGTTCTTCTGTTCTTGCCATTGCACGTTTCGAGACCAACCACACACGCACACGCCCGCGGCATCGTTAAAAACTGTTTTTAAAGCGCGCAAAAAATATTCTTGGATTGGGTCGAAACCTGGCGTGCGGTATTATTATAGTGTAGGTAGACAGCCTGCCAAATTTCGTCGCATTCCGAGGTCGTTTGATACCCGCACGGTCAGTCCTAACAGTGCGGTCATCAGTTTATTCGCCGGACGTTTACGGTGTTTTAAAGACCTTGTGTCATGGGCCGCAAACCTCCCTCTCATCTCCACCTAGCCCATCTACACATCCACTAGCCCAACTATCCCCTCTCTCCATTTGTGGTCATCGGATCGCGATCGGATGGACGAGACTCAACCAGCCCCTAGTGCCATTCCCTATTTAAACCCCCATGGAGAGAGAGCCCCTCACTCTCTAGGGTTTCCCCATGTAAAATTGCAGCCAACCCCTAGAAAAACCCCACCTTCTAGCTCTACCTCCCTCTCCCCCGAAATTCCACCTCCATAGCCAATTTCAGCCCTCAGATCTGAGATCTGGGGCTGAAAATCGCCCAAATCCCACCTACCGAACATGTCCGGCGGCCAACTCAGACAATCTCCGGTGACCAAAGGAGCCCTAGATCCCTTCGGAGCTTCCTCCCGCAGCCTGCAGCTTCCTCTCGCGCCGCCCGAGGTCTCCAGCGCCGCCGCCCCTCGCTCCTCCTGAGCGAGCAGGCCCTCCCGTGGCCGTCAGGTGCCTAGTTGCCGCCGCTGTGGCGCCTCGCTGGCCGGAGTGCCGCGTCGCCAGAGCCCCTTGCTGTCGGGCCGCTCTAGGAACCACCGCCGTGGACCCAAGCCATCGCACCGCCACCGGGAATAGCTCCGGCCTCGTCGGATCCGGCCTTCCCTGGCCTCCTCCCTCGCCGGAGCACGTCTCCTCGTGCCGCTTCACCGTGGTTGACTAGGCATCGCCGCCCGGCCTCCCGATCAGGAACGAGCGAGGAGGAGGACGACGACTGCGCCTCTCGCTCGCGTGGGCTGCCCAGCGCAAGGCCAGGTGGGCCCCGAGCCGGCCCAACAATGCTCCACCGACCTGGCCCATGATGGCCCTAGGTGAGCAGCCCCCGCCTATCCCTCGCCTAGTGCCCGCGCTGCTATCTGCCGCCCAATGAATTCGGCCCACTTCGTTATTTTTTTCTGTCTAGCGAATTTCGCAATTATCCAGAGAATTGTCCTTTTACAGAAAACCCCATGATTTAAAATTGCTAATAACTAATTGTCTATGCATCGTATGAAAATAATGTAGATATGTAAGATGTCCATAATTTTGTGTAGTTTACTATTCTACTTTCATGCATGTTAAAAATATTTAAACACACTTTTTGCATGGATTGGCGTGATGCCCTTTTTAAAAATGAATTAATTCTTAGCAACCTAACCGTGCCTCGGATCGAAATGCTTTATATATGAAACTTGACTAGAATTTCGCGTAGATTAATAATTTGCAACTTTCAACCATCTTTAAACTGTTTAAACTTGATATTTGCTGTAATTTACATTAATGCCATGTTAAAATGAATTGTTTAATAACTTTTAGACCGTAGCTCCAATGCAAATGTTCCACATATGTAACTTGACTAGAAAAATGTGTAGAATACCTTGCCACACTTTATTTCCATGTTTAATAAATATAAAATTGTTTTAGGACAGATATGGACCAAATTCATAACATGCATATGGGGTTGTTTTGGATATGATTTATATTGCTTCCGGCCTCATTTAAAATGCCTAGATGTTGTAGTTGTTTGTGCTTCACCGTTTGCCATGTTAAACAACATTTAATATTTATGAGTACTAAATGAGAGTGAACTAAATAATTCGAATGTGAAGTTTCGTCAATATGCAACTCGTTGCATATTGAACTTCACTTAATATGTAGTAGTTGTTTGTTGTGCTTGTCATGCCTTGCATAATTAAACCGGACATGCATCATATTTGTTTGTGCGTCATGTCATGCATATGTTGTGGTGTTCCGTGTGTTGATTGTTGTTTCCGGATTGCTTCTTCTCGATAGAGTTCCGAAAGCATTCGGAGTGTGAGGATTCGTTCGACTACGTTGGTTCATCTTCTTCATGGACTTGTTCTTCTTCCGAGCGGGATCTCAGGCAAGATGACACATTTCCCTGGATACCACTACTATCGTTGCCATGCTAGATGTCTTGTTTTCCATCGCTATGTCACGCTATGTAGCGACCCGACTCAAAACGAGTCAAGCCTCTGTGTGTTCTGTGCCATCCCTGGATCAGTATGCTGGCACACACAGTACATCAATGTATATATCAAAGTGCAATCACATGTAATTAACGTAAAACTGATATATACCTTAAAAATCTCATCGGAAACAGTCAACGGGAGTGGAGTCCCAATAACACCAACGGCAGGTTGAGTGTAGACCGTAACCCTGAATCGTACTCTTACCAGTCGTAGAGCTTATCTGCAACATAAGACGTTGCAGCCGTGTAGGTCAGCATTTTGAATATGCCGACAAGTCACAAAAGAGTGGTGTAAAGTAATCATCTATTATATATGCATATATGGCAAGTGGGGTAGTAGGTTTTGCATAAAGCCAAAAATTTCCTACAACAAGAGAGGGCAAAAGCATAATTACTACAATGTTGGTTGATTAATGAGATGGTTCCACCAACCAATTCTCATACCCAAGTTGACATTAATACCCACATCAATGTAATTAATTGTGTTGAGAGTTCTAGATAGTTTCAGTTCCTTTGGCTCAAGTTGTCCATGACCGTGGACACGGCTAATCGATTAGGTTTGGGTACTTTGCAGAGTTTTGCACACGTTCCACACAAGATTTGATCGCCTACGTTGGATTTCTCGCACTTCAGGGTGTTTGAGAAATGCATGACCAAAACATGGTCTTCTAAAGGGTTTCCCCGAGACTCTATCGGTGCCCATCCTTTCCTACCGTTCTTTTACATCTCGTACCACCGCCTGTCTAGGGTCACCACGATATCTAACCAAGCCAGAGCCCATAATGGCTTGTGGCTGTGCAGGTAAGCCTTGGGTCTTGAAGCATCCATCCATCTCTTTGTGCCTGGGTGGACCTTTCCGCGTGAATACTGGCACTTCCCCAACAACACCTAGGCTAACCACTGGTTTCTCCAAGGCACCGTTCAACCATCATCCACCCAGAGGTATGTTGAAAACTCGAAGTCTTGAAATCTTGATCATCTTGTAGGTCTTGAAATTACTAACTCACAACTCTCATTAATCACACAACCAACCCCATCTACTAATAGCATAGCAAAATTTAATCAACGTTTCCCGGGGCCAATGAGTCAAAGGGTTGAGGGGTGCCTACCACATGATACTACATCAAATAACCAAGTTTCCAAATTACCTACTTTGCATGCAATTGGGGAGATGGTAGAACTAATGCAATAAAAACATGGGTATCCATGGTCAAAGTGACTTGCCTATACTGTTGATGAAGAATAATATCGCTCTCAGAAGTAACTTGATAGACTATTCGTCACTCTCCGATAAAAATCTAAAATCAAACATTGCATTCTTATAAGTAATCATACTAGCAGTCAATACTAACAATCAAAAAGGCAACACAAAACCAAAAGCAACATGGTGGTGATGAAAGGAAATACTTAAGACAAAACTCAAATGACAAAACTACATCAACACAACTAAGGTGGTGGTGAAGGAAATACTTAAGACAAAAGTTAAAATCAACAAAACTTCATCAACACAACCAAAGTTGGTTTTCTCTACAAGTACATCCAAATTTTCAAACGTAGGAAACAAAAACAAATAAAAATATAATAAAAGTAGTTTAGTAAACATTTTACTTAGCAAAAAGAATTACTTTTGAAGAACAACTAATAATTTAGAAAACAATACTCTAGCAACATAAGTTTTTAACTACTAGAACATATCAGCAAGAAAAACACTAAGTTAATAAAAGAAAAACAAATTTTAAAGCAAATAATTATGAGAAAGTATTTTCTCATAAATCTTTATTTTGTAAAAAGAACTAATTGAAAATCTTTTATAAAGGTTCTTCTTTTGATAAGGTCATCCTTGGCTTAAACCACAAACAATCTCCACTATAATACAAACTGTTTCTGGTCTAAACATAAATTAACAGAAAATCAAACTTATAAAACAAATTGTGGAAACTATTTTCAAATAGTGGATCAAAACTAGCAATGAAAATCCAATTGCAAGTTATAATTGAACTAGAATTGATTTTCATGCAATCAGCTAATAAAATATTATTTGTTTTGAAGGGCTACTATTATCTAACAGAAAACTTTATAAAAGTCTATCACTAATATAAAAGAAAATAATTTGAATCAAATCTGTTTGAATTCAATTTTAAAATATTCAAATATGGTTTCACTTGATATCAACAGAAACTAAATAAATTTTGTGACACAATGCAAAAGGAATCAAATTAAAACACCTAAAAACATAAAAGATATAACAAAAATAAAAACAGAACCTATTCTGTTTTCTAAAACAAAAACAGAAAAGGAAAAAAACTAAACTAACGGACAGGGTGACGTGGCAAGTTCTGATTGGCTGGAGGTGTGTGCGTGTGGGTGCTAACGAGCGGACGACCGAAACTTAATAGAAAATGTTTCGGTTAAAATAACAAAAAGGGAAAACTGGCCGGTTCTGTTGAATAAACCGAAGAGTTATATTGTGTCTAATCTACACCATTCAAATGAGATCGGACGGAGGGGAGTTTACCGCGGTGGAGGTGGCCGGCGATGGTGGACTCCGGTGATGGCGATGGCTCAGGCATGATGTGGGCGAGCGTTCCCGTGGTCCTCCAGAGACGGCGATGGCTCCAAGAGATGTGGCGGACGACGGTGATCAAGTTGGTGTCCTCGGTGTCAGCTAGGGATGATGGAGACGCCGGCGGTGATGCTCGGGGCGGAGGGGTCTTCGGGTGGTCGTCTGTGTAGAAGCTCCGGTGGTCGGGGATGGCGTCCGAGGGGTCCAGGCGATCACGGTGGCACTCCGGTGACAATGGGCTAGGTCAGGGGGGTCGGGGAGGAGGGTGGTGAGCAGCACGAGCCCCGGGAGCTTCGGGTGGTGGCCTACTCCGGTGAGAAATTCTGGCGAGAGGGGCGGGTCAGGCGAGGAGAGACTCGAGGGTTTGGGGTGGGATGGAGCGCGGAGGGAGGCAGGGGCTTTTATAGGGCCTCGGGGTGGTCGGGGAATGGAAGGGGAGGGAGGTTCGATGCGGTGATCTCGCCAGCGTGAAGAGGGGAGCGGGAGGAGAGGGTTGACCGCAGGGTGAGCGGGATCGGGTGGTGGGGCCAGGGCGTCAGCGAGAGAGAGGGAGAGAGCGCGGTCAGCGGTGACCGTTGCGGAGGGGTTTCGGGGAGGGATCAGGGGCAGGTGGGCCGGTGGGCTTTAAAAACTAACACGATTTCATTTTATTAAATACCAGATAATTAAAATATCATTAAATCATTCAAAACCTGTCCAAAAAATAAATTTTATATACCAAAGTGATCACGGAAATAAATGCCATTTAATGAACATTTTTCCTCTGCCAAATTAAATATTTTTTAAAAAAAATATTTTCAAAAAATGCCTAAATGGCTTTATTTATTTTTGCAAATATTTTTCAAATAACCCCTTGGGTTTTATGGTTCAAGAACTTCATAAAAATACCCCTGGTTTGGAGTGTCATATTACTCCTCTCAAAAATTTTGTCAAGGGGTTTGAATGCTTACAAATTCAAATAGGGAATTCAAATATGAAGGTGAAACTCCATATGAGAAATTTTCAAATGGTTTTCCTTTCCAAATCTTTTCATGTTGAAAAAGTGATGTCATCTTCTCTCACTGATTTGAAAAGTAAGAAATTGAATTCAAAAGAAAATGGGAAAGTCATTTTATTCCCTCTCATTCAAAAGTTTCAAATTTCACTCAATTTCAATCACTCAAGCAAACAAGCAGTCATTCTAATATTAATTATAACATTCCAAAATTTGGGATGTTACACGCTACCTACCACTTGTTTGTCAAGCCTCCCAACATTGCCACGAAAAGCCTCTAACCCTCCACCTTCCTAGCAAACCATTGTTTGGCTATGTTACCGCTTGCTCAGCCCTTCTTATAGCATTTCTAGCTGCAGGTGCAATTGCTTCCATGTGACAACATGGACATTCTTTTGTTATCACAATATTATTGCTATTTAATTTAATGCACTTATACACTTGGTAAAGGGTGGAAGGCTTGGCCTTTTGCTCGGTGTTTTGTTCCACTCTTACCGCCCTAGTTACTTGTGAACCGGTGTTATGTTCCATAATTGAGCACTCCTAACATGCTCGGGGTTGTTATGGGGACCCCTTGATTTTCGTTTTAGGATAAAGCTTGTCTGGCAAGGCCAACATTTGTACTGTTTGCTTAATAACAACTAAAATTTGCATAGGGAATGATCACCCCGTGGATTAATCAACAACCCGGGCCAGTGCTCCTCATGAGTGTTGGTCCAAGCTAGAGCACTGTGCGGGGCCACCCAAGGCAACTCAGGTGATTTCCATCAGGCCATTGTATGCGTAGCTTATTCGTCGTGTCCTGAGAACGAGATACGCGGCTCCTATCGGGATCGTCGACACGTCGGGAGGCCTTGCTGGACTTGT
Source organism: Hordeum marinum (assembly GCA_022496015.1). Lineage (NCBI taxonomy): Eukaryota > Viridiplantae > Streptophyta > Magnoliopsida > Poales > Poaceae > Hordeum > Hordeum marinum. The sequence continues at coordinate 178,409,401 of CM039678.1, read as the reverse complement.
TTTACCTTTCTCGAATGTCTTGCGTGAGGAACTCTGATCTTCTTTGGGCTATCTCGAGGTGTCGGATTTCCTTTGGAATTGCCTAGGATGATCACGAAATTCATGGTCGAGGTTATTCCTGCAGCGTGTGGTTAATTTGTGATGGATGAGTTGGAGCACCCCTGCAGGGTTAAATCTTTCGGAAAGTCGTGCCCGCGGTTACGTGGCAAACTTGGATACTTCTTTTAACACCCGGTCATAGAAAACTGGAAGTAAACTCAAATAAAATACACCAACTGTGTGCATAACCGTTACTATCTCTTCTCGCGAGTTCTTATCCAAAAGAGAACACGGTGGGGTTATGATTGACGTAAGTAGGTGTTCAGAATCAGTTAGTGATCATTGCTAGTTCACGTCCGTTATGCGTAGACCATCATACTTTACTTTTTGTATTGATAAGTTAGCCACTCAAACAAATGCTTAGTCGCTTCCTGCAGCCTTACCACTTAACCATACCTCACCTATTAAGCTTTAATAGTCTTGATACCCTTGGAAATGAGATTGCTGAGTCCCTATGGCTTACAGATTACTACAACAACAGTTGCAGGTGCAGGTAATGCGATGATTTTATGTGAGCGCAATGCTTGTTTGTTTGGAGTTCTTCTTCTTCATCATCAATCTAGGATGGGTTTCATGCGGCAGCCTGGATAGCAAGGATGGATGTCATTTTGTCGTTTGTTTTCGTCCGTAGTCGGACCTTGCTCTTCTGTATGATGTTTAAACATGTTGTTGTATTGATCTGACTCTATTGTAGCTTGTGGCGAGTGTAAGCCAATTCCATATACTCATCCCTTCTGTACATGTACTTGTAATGATATCCGTTCTTGCAACACGACGAGATGCACTTCTATCCTTGTCGAGGCCCTCATGCCAAAATAAGGATAGGATCGCATCTTGGGCGTGACAAGTTGGTATCAGAGCCTGTACTGACCTAGGAGCCCCCTTGATTGATCGAACTTGGCCGAGTCGAGTCTAGTGAAAAACTATTTTGAGTCTAGTTATATCAGAGAGTAGGATTCTTTTTACTCCTCTTCTATGCTCTGGTGAGGAATTACGACTTAGGATTTTGATTCTACTCCTCTTTTTGCTCAAACTTTTTTAGGATCACGTGGGTATTTTGGAAACTATATGATATCGATGTGACGAAGTTCTGTCTTGGTGCCTCCTGTCTGACTTGATTTCTTCCAGGGAGTTGAGCTCCAGGGAATTCTTGGCACATCGTTATCATTCAGCTTCCTTAGTATTTTAGGACGGAGGGTGTTTGTAATTGCCTCAATACTTGTCGTGCTGAGATAAGGTCGGAGTCACCCAGTACCGGGGAGGCGTCCAGGGTACCACCATGGTTAGTATCGTTGTGCTTTCGAGGATCTGAGTTAGATGGACTTGCGAAAGCCTCTGGTTATGTGTTGAAGGATGGATACAGTTGGGGTGTAGGTTTGTTAGTTGTGTGATATATTTCCTCCTTGTATCCCCAACACCGGATTGCATAACCAGAAAGTTTTCGGAAGTTTTTAGGTGGGAATTCAAGTAGTTACCTAGGCTATCTTCCAACAGATCATGATGTGAGGTTGGGGTTCGACATCTAGTGGATTCGTTTGTTCATGGTCTTTCTTACAAAGGACAGTCTCGAATTATGCTTTGTCAAGGCTTGTAGTTCGCTACACCTAGGGAGCATATTCGAGCGTCATTTCAATATGACAATCCAATGTACGATCGAGCCCGTGCAAACCTTACCACGAAAATATCGGACGAATTCTCTGTTATGAATTTGTTCTGGCTTGTTTCATAAGCCTCATCCTTTGTTTTGTTTTGTATATGGTAATTCGAGTTGCTTCGATGTCAAGGGGTGATCTCATATCTTTCCTAAGAAGTGTTCTCATATTTCTATGGGAATGGTAATTATTTTGCCCAATCAAGTTGTCATATCAATTCTTTTATCCAGTGTGCTTCTCTTCAAGATAATTCTATCATCTCCAATAATTGAAAGATAAATCCTCATATTTCGTTCTGGAGTTGTCTCATCTGTTCCAAGTTTTCTTTGTTTTTCCCACCCTCCCGCCCTTTTTCTTCAATGATTAAATTCTCTTCCAAGTGCCTTTCTCTTCGTCAATGATTCCGATTTCATTTCTTCATATTGTATCCGGTGATTCCTTGTGGAGATTTTCAAGAGTTTCAATTTCAAGGTCTATCCTCATATTCTTTGTTCTTGTTGTTATTCTTCTCCGGTGGATTCAATTCAAGCTTCGGTGCTCATCTTATCCTTTCTCATTCGCTCAATGGTTTCCATGTTGGAATTTCTTTTCCAAGACTCTCTTGTGTATTTGTCTCTCTCTGTTCTATTTGGAGGCTGAAGATATCTCAGAGATTCGTGTTTTATTTCATTCCTTCCAAATTATTTCGAGGTTCTCACTTCATCAAGTTTTAGCTTGTACCGATGCAATCTTTCTTTCTAATCAATTGTTTCAATGGTGGTTTCTTTTGAGTGGGCGCATAACCCACATGTTTTTTCCCAGGATCCTACCTAACTCTTCTAATCTTTTCAGAGATGCCCTCAAGTTCTTTTCAATATGATGTAAGAATGATTTTCATCAGTCATATTCCTTCTTCTTGATTGCTTCAAATCATTTTCATCATTGGCTCAACCTTTCCTTATTCATTATTCTGGAGTATCTCAGCAATTCATGGTGTTATTTCTCGTCATCATTCTCTGCACTGAAGACCGAAGGATAGTTCTCTTAAATATTAATCCATTCTCCTAGAGATTCATGGTTTCAGCTTGTTGTTATCATCTCAAATTGTTTCCATTCATGAGAAATTTCTCCCATATCTATCCGGTGCATTCAGAGTTGTTCTCATTTCTCGTTCCTCCCGAAGGCCATCATTTCAGAAGATTTCTTCGTTCTCAGTTTTCAGCTTTCGTTCTCAAATTCTTCTCAATTGTTGTCTCTTCGTTCGTCTCTCAAGTATTCTGGTGCTTCATTCAAGTTTTCTGCCAAGTGGATCATGCTCTCTTCATTCTCATGTTATAGCATTCATTTGTATTATCCTCTTTAATTTCTAATTCTTACCGATATTCTCATGCAAGACTTCTTCAAGTTTCTGTTCTATCTCTCTCTTAAATCTTTTCAAGAAGAATAAGTGGTGTGTGAAATCCGTTGCTTGTTGTCATTTTAACTTGATGTAGGATAGGCATATCATAATTCTTATACTTGTTTCATCCAAGTGATTTCTATCTTTCTTCCGGAGTTGTTCATGATATCAAATTCCTTATACCAAGTGGAAATCTTTCTTTTCCGTAGTTCCTAGTTTTTCTCAAGTATCTTGTCGCTAAGCTTCATATAATTCATAGCAAGGCCACAATCTTGTTCTTTTTGCATCCTTCAATTCTTTCTATAATCCTTTCATTTCAGAGTTCTTCCGGAGGTTATTCATGGTGGTTCATCAAGATTTCTTTCATTTTCAAGTATTCTTCAAGATTCTTGTTGGAGGTGCTCAAGCATTCTTTTCTCGCATTTCTAAGTTCAATTCCTTCACCATTGTCTTTTGATATGGCATTATTAATTCTTGATTATGAGGAGTCTTGAAGGAAAAATTGTTAAGAACAAGATAAGTAAACCCATCTTCTTTTCTCAGAGTTATCTTGGGTTGGATTTCACCTAAAGAATTTCCTAAGGATTGTTGCTATCATGGTGTCTTAAATGATTGAAGTTTTCTCCTCCTCTTCTTGGTGAAAGAAGTTTTTCATATCTTGTTGCTCTCAAGCAATCAATTGTTTCTGTTGTGGCAGGTTGTCACCTCATAATTTTGAGGTCTTTTTAATAAGCCCATAACAAGCTATTCTTTTCATTGTTTATTCTTCATCAACTCCATTCAACCAATGCTTTTCAAATTCATTTGTGCTGGAAATTGTCATTTTCTTCTCTGTTCTTTTCATTCCAATGATCTAGTTTCTATTCTTTTATTTCGGAGGCGTTTTACTGTTGCTCTGTTTCAACCATCATCTTGCTTTATCAATATCATGTTCTTTCTTTGCTTATTCATTTTTATCAGAGTGTTGTGTTCTATGTTCAAGTTCTTTTCCTTCTTATCAAATTTTTCCTCTCTATCCTGCCGAAGTGCTGCCAAAATTTCTTGTGAATTCATGATTGTTCGTCTTGTCATTCTTCATCTCTTTACAACCTTCAAGGATCATTGGATTCAATCGTTTGCCAGAGAAGCAACTAAGTTTTACCTCTTGCTCTTTCTCTTCCCCTTCTCATTCTAGATCTCGGGACGAGATCCTCGTGTTGTGGAGGAGAGTTGTAATTGTTGGAAATATGCCCTAGAGGCAATAATAAATTAGTTATTATCATATTTCCTTGTTCATGATAATCGTTTATTGTCCATGCTATAATTGTATTGATCGGAGACTTAGATGCATGAGTGGATACATAGACAAAAACCATGTCCCTAGTATGCCTCTAATAGACTAGATCATTGATCAAAGATGGTTAAGGTTTCCTAGCCATGGACATGAGATGTCATTTGATAACGGGATCACATCATTAGGTGAATGGTGTGATGGACAAGACCCAAACTACAAATGTAGCATATGATCGTGTCAGTTTATTGCTACTGTTTTCTGCATGTCAAGTATATGTTCCTATGACCATGAGATCATGCAACTCACTGACATCGGAGGAGTGCCTTGTGTGTATCAAATGTCGCAACGTAACTGGGTGACTATAAAGGTACTCTACAGGTATCTCCGAGGGTGTCTGTTGGGTTGGCATGGATCAAGACTGGGATTTGTTACTCGGTGTGACGGAGAGGTATCTCAGGGCCCACTCGGTAATACAACATCACAACAAGCCTTGCAAGCAATGTGACTAAGTGTTAGTCACAGGATCTTGTATTACGGAACGAGTAAAGAGACTTTCCGGTAACGAGGTTGAACTTGGTATGGAGATACCGACGATCGAATCTCGGGCAAGTAACATACCGAAGAACAAAGGGAACATCATACGGGATTAACTGAATCCTTGACATAGAGGTTCGACCGATAAAGATCTTCGTAGAATATGTAGGAACCAATATGGACATCTAGGTCCCGCTATTGGTTATTGACCGTAGAGGTGTCTCGGTCATGTCTACATAGTTCTCAAACCCGCAGGGTCTGCACACTTAAGGATTGGTGACGTTTCGGTAGTATAGAGTTATGCATGGTGGTGACCGAAGGTTGTTCGGAGTACCGTATGAGATCCCGGACGTCACGAGGAGTTCAGGAATGGTCCGGAGGTAAAGATTGATATATAGGAAGTCCTATTTTGGTCGCCGGAAAAGTTTTGGGCTCATCAGTAGTGTGCCGGCAGTGCCGGTAGTGTACCGGGAGACCATCGGAAGGGGTATTTCGACCCAAGAGGCTACATGGGCTGTGGGAGAGTGAATACCAGCCCTTAGTGGGCTGGTGGAAATCCCACACAAGGCCCATGCTGCTGGTAGAGAAAAGCCCAAAGAGAAAAAGGTGGAAAAAGGCAAAAAGGTCAAATAAGGAAGGAGTCCTAATCCTACTAGGAGTGGAGGAGGAGGACTCCTCCCTCCTTGGTTCGGCCTAAGCCTAGGGCTGGCTCCTTGATGGCCAAGCCTCCTCCTCTCTTCCTCTTATATATACTAGAGGTTTTAGCGTTTTTGCACAAGATTTTCAGCCACGTGCTACCCGTTCCTCTAGTGCATAGTTTCTCCTCTAGATCGGTTTTCTGAAGTGCTTAGGCGAAGCCTTGCCGGAATTGCTCCACCACCATCGCCGCGGCGCCGTCACGCTGTCAGAGAACTCTTCTACCTCTCCACTCCCTCCTGCTGGATCAAGAAGGTGGAGATCGTCATCAAGTTGTACGTGTGCTGAATGTGGAGGTGTCGTCCGTTTGGCGCTAGATCGGAAGGACCGTGATCAACATCGCAAGACGGGTCGTGATGAGATCGCGGGATGGATAGTAATGAGTTCGCGGGGCGGATCAAGATTGGATTGCGAGACATATCGTGATGAGATCGCGGGACGCTCGGCGATTTGGATCGCGAAGACGTTTGACTACACCAACCGCGTTTCTTAGCGCTTCCCGCTTAGCGATCTACAAGGATATGTAGATCCACTCTCCCTCTCATAGATTCTCATTACCATGGATAGGTCTTGCGTGAACGTAGGAATTTTTTTGTTTCCCATGCAACGTTCCCCAACAGTAACAGCCCGGGACCGATGCTCCAGAAGATTCCCCTTTTATTTCCTTTCTCGTCTGTGTTTCGTTTGGTTGTTGCATTCATCATCGCATCATTCGCATCATCGGCATAGCATCGTCACTTGTTTTCAAAAACTTGCATCCGTTCGTAGTCTCCGGTTCTCCGTTCTTGCCGTTGACCGTTTCGAGACCAACCACACACGCATGCGCCCACGGCATTGTTAAAAAACCGTTTTTAAAGCACGCGAAAAATATTCTCGGATTGGGTCGAAACCTGGCGTGCGGTCTTATTATAGTGTACGTCGACCGCCTACCAAATTTCGTCACATTCCGAGGTCGTTTGATACCCGAACAGTCAGTCCTAGCAATGCAGTCATCGGTTTATTCATCGGACGTTTACGGTGTTTTAAAGACCTCGTGTCACGGGCCGCAAACCTCCCTCTCATCTCCACCTAGCCCATCTACACAGCCACTAGCCCAACTAGCCCCTCTCTCCGTTCGTGGTCATTGGATCGCGATCGGACGGACAAGACTCAACCAGCCCCTAGTGCCATTCCTTATTTAAACCCCCATGGAGAGAGAGCCCCTCACTCTCTAGGGTTTCCCCCCACGTAAAATTGCAGCCACACCCTAGAAAAACCCCACCTGCTAGGTCCACCTCCCTCTCCCCCGAAATTCCACCTCCATAGCCAATTTCAGCCCTCAGATATGAGATCTGGGGCTGAAAATCGCCCAAATCCCACCTACCAGACATGTCCAGTGGCCAACCCGAACAATGTTCGGTAACCACAAGAGCCCTAGATCCCTTCGGAGCTTCCTCCCGCAGCCTACAGCCTCCCCTCGCGCCGCTCAAGGTGTGCAGCGCCGCCGCCCCTCGCTCCTCCCGAGCGAGCAGGCCCTTCCGTGGCTGCCAGGTGCCCGGCTGCCGCTGCTGTGGCACCTCGCTAGCTGGAGTGCCGCGACGCTAGAGCCCCTCATCGTCGGGCCGCTCTAGGAACCGCCACCGTGGACCCAAGCCGCCGCGCCGCCGCTGGGAATGGCTCCGGTCTCGTCGGATCCAGCCTTCCCCAGCCTTCCCCCTCGCCGAAGCCCGTCTCCCCGTGCCGCCTCACTGTCGTTGACCAGGCGTCACCGCCCGGCCTCCCGCTCAGGACTGAGCGAGGAGGAGGACGATGGCTGCGCCGCCCGCTCGCGTGGGCTACCCAGCGCAAGGCCAGGTGGGCCCCGAGCCGGCCTAGCAGTGCTCCATCGACCTGGCCCATGATGGCCCTAGGTGAGCAGCCCCTGCCTATCCCTCGCCTAGTGCCCACGTTGCTATCTACCGCCCAATGGATTCGTCCCACTTCGTTATTTTTTTTGTCTAGCGAATTTCGTAATTATCCAGAGAATTGTCCTTTTACAGAAAACCCCATGATTTAAAATTGCTAATAACTAATTGTTCGTGCATCGTATGAAAATAATGTATATATGTAAGATGTCCAAAATTTCATGTAGTTTACTATTCAACTTTCATGCATGTTAAAAACATTTAAACACGCTGTTTGCATGGATTGGCATGATCCCTTTTTTTAAAATGAGTTAATTCTTAGCAACCTAACCGTGCTTCGGATCGAAATGCTTTATATATGAAACTTGACTAGAATTTCGCATAGATTAATAATTTGCAACTTTCAACCATGTTTAAACTATTTAAACTTGCTGTTTGCTGTAATTTACATTAATGCCATGTTAAAATGAATTGTTTAATAACTTTTAGACCGTAGCTCCGATGCAAATGTTCCACATATGTAACTTGACTAGAAAAACGTGTAGAATCCCTTGCCACACTTTATTTCCATGTTTAATAAATATAAAATTGTGTTAGGACAGATCTGGACCAAATTCATAACATGCATATGGGGTTGTTTCGGATATGATATATATTGCTTCCGGCCTCATTTAAAATGCCTGGATGTTGTAGTTGTTTGTGCTTCACCGTTTGCCATGTTAAACAACATTTAATATTCATGAGTACCTAAACGAGAGTGAACTAAATGATTCGAACATGGAGTTTCGTCAATATGCAACTCATTGCATATTGAACTTCACTTAATATGTAGTAGTTGTTTGTTGTGTTTGCCATGCCTTGCATAATTAAACCGGACATGCATCATATTTGTTTGTGTGTCATGTCATGCATATGTTGTGGTGTTCTGTGTGTTGATTGTTGTTTCCGGATTGCTTCTTCTCGATAGAGTTCCGAAAGCATTCGGAGTGTGAGGATTCGTTCGACTACGTTGGTTCGTCTTCTTCATGGACTTGTTCTTCTTCCGAGCGGGATCTCAGGCAAGATGACACATTTCCCTGGATACCACTACTATCATTGCCATGCTAGATGTCTCGTTTTCTTTCGCTATGTCATGCTACCTACCATTTGTTTGTCAAGCCTCCCAACATTGCCATGAAAAGCCTCTAACCCTCCACCTTCCTAGCAAACCATTGTTTGGCTATGTTATCGCTTGCTCAACCCTTCTTATAGCATTTCTAACTGCAGGTGCAATTGCTTCCATGTGACAACATGGACATTCTTTTGTTATCACAATATTATTGCTATTTAATTTAATGCACTTATACACTTGGTAAAGGGTGGAAGGCTTGGCCTTTTGCTCGGTGTTTTGTTCCACTCTTACCGCCCTAGTTACTTGTGAACTGGTGTTATGTTCCATAATTGAGCACTCCTAACATGCTCAGGGTTGTTATGGGGACCCCATTGATTTTCGTTTTAGGATAAAGCTTGTCTAGCAAGGCCCAACATTGGTACTATTTGCTTAATAAAAACTAAAATTTGCATAGGGCATGATCACCCCGTGGATTAATCAACAACCCGGGCCAATGCTCCTCATGAGTGTTGGTCCAAACTAGAGCACTGTGTGGGGCCACCCCAGGGCAACTTGGGTGATTTCAATTAGGCCGTTTTACACGTAGCTTATCCGCCGTGTCCTGAGAATGAGATACGCGGCTCCTATCGGGATCGTCGACACGTCGGGAGGCCTTGTTAGACTTGTTTTACCTTTCTTGAATGTCTTGCGTGAGGAACTCTAATCTTCTTCGGGCTATCTCGAGGTGTCGGATTTCCTTTGGAATTTCCTAGGATGATCACGAGATCCGTGGTCGAGGTTATTCCCGTGGCGTGTGGTTAATTTGTGATGGATGAGTTGGAGCACCCCTGTAGGGTTAAATCTTTTGGAAAGTCGTGCCCGCGGTTATGTGGCAAACTTGGATACTTTGTTTAACACCCGGTCATAGCAAACTTGAAGTATACTCAAATAAAATACACCAATTGTGTGCGTAACCGTGACCGTCTCTTCTCGTGAGTTCTTATCCGAAAGAGAACACGATGGGGTTATGATTGACGTAAGTAGGTGTTCAGGATCAGTTAGTGATCATTGCTAGTTCACGTCCATCATGCGTAGACCACCATACTTTACTTTCTGTATTCGTAAGTTAGCCACTCAAACAAATTCTTAGTCGCTTGCTACAGCCTCACCACTTAACCATACCTCACCTATTAAGCTTTAATAGTCTTGATACCCTTGGAAATGAGATTGTCGAGTCCCTATGGCTGACAGATTACTACAACAACAGTTGCAGGTGTAGGTAATGCGATGATTTGACATGAGCACGATGCTTGTTTGTTTGGAGTTCTTCTTCTTCATCATCAATCTAGGATGGGTTCCAGGCGGCAGCCTGGGATAGCAAGGATGGATGTCATTTTGTCGTTTGTTTTCGTCCGTAGCCAGACCCTGCTCTTCTATATGATGTTTGAACATGTTGTTGTATTGATGTGACTCTGATGTAGCTAGTGGTGAGTGTAAGACAATTCCATATACTCATCTCTTCTGTACATGTACTTGTAATGATCTCCATTCTTGCAACATGACGGGATGCGCTTCTATCCCTATCGAGGCCCTCGTGCCGAAATAAGGATAGGATCACATCTGGGCGTGACACCAATGTTGTCCTCAAATTAGACTTTGAAAAAGCTTTTGATAAGACAGAGCATGGTATGATATTGGAAATCCTCAAGAAGAAAGGCTTCGACTCCAAATTGTGTGCCTGGATATAGGAGATATTCACCTCAGCAACATCTTCGGTTCTGTTAAATGGTGTTCCTGGGTCCCTTTTTAAGTGTAGAAGAGGAGTTAGGTAGGGAAATCCTCTGTTTCCTCTGCTTTTTGTCCTTGTAGCTGATTTCTTGCAAACCATTATTAATGATTCAATGCACAATGGTCTTTTGAAAGTGCCCATATCCTTCCAAGCTTGTCCAGACTACCCTATCCTTCAGTATGTTGATGACACACTGATTATAATGCTAGCTTGCCCACAACAACTGACACATTTGCAGAATATTTTGCACATTTTCAAGCAAGCCCCTGGACTAAAAGTTAATATTCACAAATCCAACATACTTCCAATCAACTTATCTGAGGAAGAAGTTCATCAACTAGCTCTTCTGCTAGGATGTTCAGTTGGGAGCTTTCCCTTCACCTATCTGGGGGCTCCTCTTAGCTATCACAAGCCTAAAATGGAACACTTCTTGTATCTTATTGAAAGGATACAAGGGAGACTGGCAGCATGCTCCAAATTTCTAAGCTATGATGGCAGACTTCTTATGGTTAATGTTGTCTTATCTTCTTTGCCAACTTTGTCATGAGTTGCCTCCTATTTTTACAAAGGTATTATTGATCAACTTGACAAATACAGAAGACATTGCTTGCGAAGAGGAAAGGACTTGGAGAAGAAGAATCCACCCTTGGCTGCTTGGGATTTGATCTACAGAGCCAAAGATAAAGGGGATTAGGAATATTGAACTTACCCACCCAAAACACCTGTCTCCTCATTAAAATGATTCATAAATTCATAAATCATGACAATATACCATGGGTGAATTTGGTATGTGAAAGCACAACGTGCTCCCTTGGTGGTTTTGATAATTCATGACAACATGCATTGTCTCTTAGACTAATACTTTCATCTAGTGTATTTAAGATAAAGTCCATAGAGAGAGATGGGTTGGCAAAAAGGAGTGTGGAGAATATCCCCATGAATAAGAAGGAATAGAACTGGCAAAGCTTCAATAAAAAGGACTCTACATTTTACTTTGTGAGAAATCACTTTGAGTCCATAGGAAAGCCAATACTATCAAAAGGGGGTAAAGTATTGTTGGTGAACAAAATGCTCATATGTGCACAAGTGATAGTCACCACATACACCCACAATCTCTTCCACAAAAGTCTGTCCAAAGCCAAACACTCAAAACTAGTGCAACCAACACTTTCCACTCAGTGCCACCGGTTCTCAGCCTCAGACAGACTTAGCCAAACCCTAGCCTTTCGGTGCAACCTATTTTGCTTCGGTGCCACCGAGTTTGGGTTGCCAACTTCTTGTTACACAAATTCACAAAATATGTCCCACTGAGTTTGTTGAATCGGCGTCACCAAGTATGGCAATCTGACCATTGGTCACCTTATCGGTGCAACCGAGTTTTATGTATCGGTCTCACCGAGATTCAAAGTTTCTACCTCTGAGGCAACTCGGTACCATCGAGATTAACACATTGGTGTCATCGAGTCTGACTTATTAGGTGTAACAGTTGGATTTTTGGAGATGCTTATATATACCCCTTCCACCACCACCTACTCGCAAGAGAAGCACTCGGAACAAATCCCTACCTATCCTATCAGATTTTCTAAGAGAGAGCCACCTACTCATGTGTTGAGATCATGCCATTCCATTCCAACCATATGAATCTTGATCTCTAGCCTCCCTAGTTGCTTTCCACCCAATCAATCTCTTCCACCAAAGCCAAATTTGTGAGAGAGTGATTGTGTGTTGAGGAGTCTATCATCTTGAAGCACAAGAGCAAGGAGTTCATCGACATTATCGAGCCTATTACCTTTTGGAGGGTGGTGCCTCCTAGATTGGTTAGGTGTCTCTTGGGAGCCTCCTACTTCATGTTGTGGAGTGAACCAAGAAGTTTGTAAGGGCAAGGAGATCGCCTTCTTCGTGAAGATCTACCCATAGTGAGGCTAGTCCTTCGTGGACGGAAGCCGTTATGGAATAGTCATGGTTGCTACTTCATGGACCCTTATGGGTGGAGCCCTCCATGGACTCTCGTGACCGTTACCCTCCGTGGGCTGAAGACTCCATAAACATGGACGTACGATAGCACCACCTATCGGAACCCCGCAAAAAATCTTTGTGTCCTTCATGCGTTTGATCTCCCTATCTCAACTCTTTACTTCCATGTGCAATGTATTTTATTTCCGCTGCTATACTTGATGACTTGCATGTGTAGGGTGTACTAGACTTGCTATAATTGCTAAAATCTGCCAACACATAACTTTGCACCTTGTGTAGATTTTAAATTCCTGCTAGTAGTCTATTCAACCCCCTCTAGACATATTCTTCTAGTGATCCCGCAATTGGTACCAAAGCTTTGGTCTTGATTGCTTCGGTTTCATCACCATGGAGGAAGATGGGTGTGTCTAGTGTGGAGAGTTTGTATTGTAGAGTGCCCATTCTTGATGGAGAGTTGTCACGCCCAAGATGTGCGCCTATCCATATTAATGCATGAGGGCAAGGGATAGAGGCGCATCTTGTCATTCACAAGTATATCATCATTGCATCATACATTACAGAAGAGATGATTATACAAGTTGGCTTACACTCACCACATACTAAATTACAATTCCACATAGAGTTCAAATCATCAAGATGAAGACAGGGTCTGACCACGGATGAAATCAAACAATAAAACAGATGCAAAAGATACTATCTCGCTATCCCAAAGATCACGACCATGGTCCTCTACTCATCCGGGTACGTCACGTACATCCTGCCTCTTTCCTCGTCATATTCCCACTGGAGCTGCGTCAGATCATCCTACACGTACTCATCTGTACCTGTACCTAGAGTGTTGTAGTAATCTATGAGCCACAAGGACTCAGAAATCATGCGCCCGGGTACCGAGACTATTCAAGCTTAAAGGTTGGGATGGGGTATGTGTTTAGTTTGCAGCAGCACTAAGCATTTATGGTGACTAAACTTACGTAACATGAAGATAAATATGAGTGGCCTACTATGAGCGATCGAATCTAGAATGACCTCTATGAGATCATGAACACTTACTTACGTCAATCATAACCCCACCATGTTCTGTCTCGGATCATGTTCACGAGCAACGACGATCACGGTTACCCACATAGTTGGTGTATTTTATTAGAGTTTACTTCAAGTTAACTATAACCGGGTGTTAAACAAATATCCAAGTTGCCACATAACCGCAGGCACGGCTTTCCGAAAGATTTGACCCTACAGGGGTGCTCCAACTAGTCCATCACAAATTAACCACACTCCGCGGGAATAGCCTCGACCACAGATCTCGTGATCATCCTAGGCAACTCCAAAGGAATTCCAACACCTTGAGATACCCCGAAGAAAGTCAGAGCCCTCACGCAAGACACTCGATAAAGGTAAAACAAGTCCAACAAGACCACCCGACGTGTCGACAAATCCGATAAGAGCCACGTATCTCGTTCTCAGGACACGACCGGATGAGCGCAGCATACAGTGGCCTGATAGAAATCTCCCGAGTTGCCCCGGGTTGGCCCCGCACACGACTCTAGTTTGGACCAACACTCATGAGGAGCACTGGCCCGGGGGTTGATTAATTATCCATGGGGTTGCAAAGCCCTATGCAAATTTTATTAAGTTATTAAGCAAATGTAGTACCAAAGTTGGGTCTTTCCAAACAAGTTTTAATCTCAACCGAATAAATAAGGAGGTCCCCATAACAACCCCGAGCATGTTAGGAGCGCAAAGTATGGAAAACATAACACCGGTAACAAGAAACTATGGCGGTAACAGCGGAACAATACACCTAGAAAAAGGCCAAGCCTTCCATCAATACCAAGATATATATATGCATTAAATTAAATAACAGATAATATTGTGATATGCCAAAACCATGTTATCACATGGACAACATGCACCTGCAACTAAGAACGCTATAAGAGGGGCTGAGCAGCGGTAACTTAGCCAATCAAAGGTTTGCTAGGATGTGGAGGGTTAGAGGCTATCATGGCAATTAGGAGGCTGACATTCAAGTGGTCGATAGCGCAATTGTAACTATAAGAGCGAGACACTAGCAAGCAAAAATAGTATCGGGATCCGGGTACGATCATCTTGCCTGTTGGTTCTTGAGTGGAACAAGTAGCGGGATCCTCGTAGTGGTACTCTCCTGGGTCCTCATACTCAGTGTCAATACTCACGTCTACTCAAGATAAACAGCAACAATAAACATCCAACCAAGGTGCAACGCACAAACAAGATGATGGATGATTCGTTTATGAAGAATTTCACATGGCAATCCAAAACTAGTCATGTTTCACATGCATTGGTTGATTAGTTTCCATGCTGGACAGAACCTCATGTTAAGTTTTTTAAACATGCATGAACATGTCAAATATGGATGCATCATGCAAAATCGATAAAAATGCATATAAAGAACGCAAGAAACGGAGTTACGGTTCTCACACTACGCTCTCGGCAAGTTACGAAGGCAAAACACAAGACAACAAGGTCATGGGTTATTTCTTGGTATTCCAAGACAGCCACTGGATAGACAATGAAAAACCAACCACAATAGACCCAAAGATCAAGCAATTCCATGGATCACAAAACAATAAAACAAACAATCTGCCACAAACAACAACATAGCAACTTTCACAGCCCACAACTTGATCTACAAGAATCCTACAGCCACAAACAAGGTATTGACAGAAACTACATAACATGCTTATCAACTTATCCAACTACACAATCTGGAAAGGAGGCACACATCAATAAGCATGAAGCTCGCAAGTTGGCATGATGAAACAGATTTCTGGGACTTAGTGAAAATAACAGTTTTCTGGAATCTGAGTTAATCTGGTAGCATGTTGACAGCATAAGTTAAAGGTTTTAGAGACCACCTATTGGCATGAAAATTAATAGGATGGTAGTATACAACATCTACTTCAAAATACTAGCACTGGGCATGAGCTAATTCTCAACATATCACAATATGTCAACCACTCGTCATGGCATAAAAATAACAGCAGATTCTCAGACTTAGAAATATTTAGCATGGTGAAAACAGTAACATCAAGTTAGCTACTTTGCAGCAAGTTTCCCACTTATATGGGCGATTCTCATGTCAAACAAAAATACCATGTCATAATAGACATAAAACACTAGCACTTCCATGTTGGCACATGCCCCAAAGCAAGCATGGATTAATTCATACAAAAATGACAAAGTAGCATCACAACAGAAAATGACAGTTTTATAAACTTGCTCAAAAGTGAAATCTGATTACACCAATGAATTCCTTGGCTCTCTCTACCCCAAAATCATGTGTCATACTCATATATACATGTGAAGCAACATGGCACAACTATACTAGCAAGACCACCACCTCTTATAAGTCAAAACTTACTTAAAATGCACATGAGCATATTTGGACATAACCAGATTTGGAAACTTAGCTTAAAATGGAAATTATCTACCCATTCCTACAAAACATGCATATACCACCAACAAAGGGTATGACAAGTGGGGGAAAGGACCCACTTGTCACCCACACACACATACACTCTACACACACACACACACTACACAAGCATACACACACATGGATCCATATGCCTAAGGGCATATGAGCACAAACTCGCCCATGAACATACCACCTAAGAGGGGGTGTTCATCCACACACACACATGCACCATATATGCATAATGCATATAGGCACATACACACCACCACACATGCACAAGTGCACATGGGCACATACACTCAAGAACACACATCCCTAGGTGTGGGGGTGTTCGTCACACACACATATATACACATATATGCACAAGTGCATATATGCATATACATATGCATATGACAACACACTCACACACACACACTCACTCACATGTATGCAATCAGCCCACACACACACATATACTACACATACATATGTAGCATCATAAATACACACATACACCCACACACACTACACAATTCTAATAACCAGAAAGGAGAAGAAAAGAAAACAAACAATCATACATGCATCTACACATACACACAAAAGAAAGAAAGAAAGCAAGAAAGAAAATAAAAACACACAAAAAAGGGGGGTTCAGGGGACTCAAACCCCAGACCTCCTTGACACCACACAGAGCTCACACCACTACGCTAGTCGAGTGGAAGACAACAGAAGGGAGGAGCACCTCCTCTAATACTACTACTGCCCCGATAACTGACGAAACTGACGACGCCGACAGCAGACAACGCAGCGACGATGATTGCCGGCAACTACGGCCTCTCCGGCGAGGGGGAGCTACCGCGGGGACTACGGACACTACGGGAGTCCATCTCCCCGTTCGCCTCGCGACAAGGGGGGAACGGTAGCGAGCTCAAGGGCTCACCTTCCGACCGACGGCGGCATGAAAACGACGGCGACGGCACTAGCTACAAGGGGAGGAGGTTGTGCGTCGACGGCTCACCGAGGGGAGGGCGACGACGACCCGGACACGCGAAGAGGAAGGAGAGGCGGAGACGACGACGTGTTGAAGAGGAAGAAGACCCAACGACGACCCGGCGGCGAGGAGGAAGAAGACGACCTCCTGGAGCCTCCTAGCACCAGGAATGGATCTAGTACGACGGCGCCTTGCTCCACGCCATCTCCGCCGATGATGAGGCCCGCCAGAGGCGCAAAGACGACGGCGTTGACGAGCGGCGACCTCTCTGCTCTCTGAATCCTTACCTGAAGGGGGGGGAGAAGAGAGGAGGAAGAGGGAGAAGGGGAGCGGCGGCGACAGAGGGGGAAGAGGAGGAAACCTAGGCGCGACGCTGCACTATAAGAGGGAGGGGAGCTCACGACGTTGCTCGACGTCCGTGCCAGCTTGACTTCCGCGCTCTCTCTCACACGCGTTCTCTGACGAAAAGGAGCTAACGGCAAACGACGGGGCAGGTTGCCGCTAGCGACGGTTGGGCCGGGGAAAGGCCCAGTGCCCCTCTCTCTCACAGGAATAAAAATAGAGGAAGCTGCCTTTTTTTATTCAAATGA
Organism: Hordeum marinum; assembly: GCA_022496015.1. Classification (NCBI taxonomy): domain Eukaryota; kingdom Viridiplantae; phylum Streptophyta; class Magnoliopsida; order Poales; family Poaceae; genus Hordeum; species Hordeum marinum. The sequence goes on along the minus strand of CM039678.1, from coordinate 178,392,013 downwards.
CACCAACTCAATAAAAACCCACTAAAGTGAAATAAAAGGATTTTTACAAAACAAAATTATTTTGACATAAGAAATAAAATGCACTATTTACTAAAAATATCAAGCTGAATTTTTGGACAAGTAATTTAAATATTTTTAAAATAGCCAGCCCCCTGTTATTTAAATACCCCAATACATAAAAGCTCAAAACAACAAAAGACCAACACACACAGGATTAAAAAATTATTAGCTAACTCCTGAACATTTTAGAACAATTTAATTAGCCAGTTAATTCTGCTGATAAAATAACAAGAAGAAAAAGGTTATTTGGAAGGGTTTGTTTGAGAAGGAAATAAAGAGGGAAAAAAGGAGAAGTAGATGCACCACACCCACTCAAACCACAACCAACAACACAAGGGCACAGTCAACCACAACAAGGTCACAACAATAGCAGAGACATGGCATGATGGATGAAATGATGCATGATGCATGAATGCAAGAACAAGACATGGCAAGACAAGGTTCAACTCATATCATTAAACTCATGGCAACAAGGTTCACATAAGATACATGCCATAAAAGGTAGGGACAACACTTGGGTTGTCACAAGAGTACTATAGTTAATGGAAGAATGCCATGATTGATCTATTTGACAAATTCCATTTGAGAAAACATATTGAAAATCCCTATGTGCTCCCCATTGATGAATTGCATCCCACACACGAAGAGGAAATTGACATGCTTGGTAACCTTAGAACTGTCAATCTTATTGTTAGAGGCTTACCAAGATTCGTGCTTTCTCAATTGAAGAACTTTGCATGTTCTTATACTTTGTGGATTGATTTGGAGAAACGATATCCAAATCTTTCATTAAGTAATCTTGATAAAATTCTTCATAAAACCATTTCTTTTAAGAAAATGAAGCCTAGTGATCCAAACTTTGATAAATGCCTATTTGAGCTTCGTGATCGTATGCGTGCAAAAGGAGATGTCACCGCTATCAACAACATTATTATTGAATCCATTCACATTCATAAACTTGAACATTGTCATGGTTACAATTCTAACGAGTCCGGTGGCAAACTTCAAGGATTACATATCCGGTGGAAAAAAGCGGATTCTCGACAGTGGATGCACGGATCACATGACTGGTGATAAAGACATGTTCCAAGAGATCACGCCAAATCAAGGTCCTCGGAGGTACGTGACCTTTGGAGACAACTCTAAGGGTAAGGTACTTGGCCTTGGTAAGGTGGCCATATCCATGATAGCTCCATTCAAAATGCAATGCTTGTTGAATCCCTTGGTTACAATCTTCTTTCCGTATCTAGACTAGCAGACTTCTGTTTCAATGTGCTATTTACCAAAGTAGATTGCCAAGTGATTCGATTTGATAATCATAAAATTGTCTTTACCGGTATTCGTAGAGGTGATGTATACATTGTCGATTTCACTAAAAAGGCCCAACCTCATGCTTGTCTTATTGCAAAATCTTCTAAAGGTTGGCTATGGCATAGAAAGCTAGGACATGTAGGCATGCGCAATCTAGATAAGCTTATCGAGGGTGATCACATTCTTGGTGTTAAAGATGTTACCTTTGACAACGATAGTCTTTGTAGCGCTTGTCAAGCAGGAAAGCAAGTAGGTGGAAGTCATCCGGTCAAGAACATCATGACCACTAGGAGACCACTCGAGTTACTTCATATGGATCTTTTTGGTCCCAATGCTTACAAGAGTCTCGATGGAAACACTTATGGTCTAGTTATAGTTGATGTTTTTTCCAGATTATGTGGGTAATCTTTCTTGATGATAAGTTGTAAGTACAAAAGATCTTTAAGAACTTTGCACGCAAAGCACAAAATCAATTTGAAGTGAAGATCAAGAAGGTTCGAAGCGATAACGGATCGGAGTTCAAGAACACCCATGTGGATAACTTTCTTGATGAAGAGGGTATTTCACATGAGTTCTTGGCTACGTACACGCCTCAACAAAATGGAGTTGTTGAGAGAAAGAACCGAACCCTCATTGAGATGGCAAGAACGATGCTTGACGAATACAAGACACCAAGACACTTTTGGACAGAAGCCGTTAAAACAACATGTCATGCCACAAACCGACTCTACTTGCACAAGCTTATTGGTAAAATGGCATACGAGCTTCTCACCGGTAACAAACCCCAAGTTGGATACTTTCGGGTATTCGGCTCCAAGTGTTACACTCTTGATAAGCATCGTCGTGCTAAATTTGCTCCTAAATCTCATGAAGGTTTCCTACTTGGTTACGGATCGAACTCTCACACCTACCGTGTCTACAACAACTTCACTCGAAAAGCTGAAGAGACGGTAGATGTGAAGTTTGATGAGTCTAATGGTTCGCAAGTCGAACAATTGCCAAATGATGTAGGTGATAAAGATCCTTTGGAAGCTATCCAAGATTTGCCCATCGGCAAGATTCATCCCATGGAGGTGAAGGAAAGTACTTCATCAACCCAAGTGGAAGCTGCTACTTCGGTTCAAGGCTACTGCCAAAATGACATGGAAGCATCCACAAGTGGTACACGACAAGATGAAGAGGAGGAGGGAGTACATCATGAAGATCCACCACAACCTCCTTCACCACCACCTCAAGGAGACGACCACTTTGACAACAATGGAGAAGAAGGAGATGATGATGAAGAAGAAGCTCCTCCAACTAACAAGCCAAAGCTGCCCCGAGTTCGAGAACAAGTGACCAAGAACCATCCCCTAAACCAAATCTTTGGTGATATACAATCAGGGAGGATCACTCACTCTAAAACTCGCTTGGCTAACTTTTCCGAGCATTATTATTTAATCTCTAGCATTGAACCCTTGAAGGTTGAACAAGCCTTGGAAGACGCGGATTGGGTGAACGCTATGCATGAAGAGCTTCACAACTTCGAGAGGAACAAAGTGTGGGCACTCGTGGAGAAGCCCAAGGACGAGCAAAACATCATCGACACGAAATGGGTATTTCAGAACAAGCAAGATGAAGACGGTCAAGTCGTTCGCAACAAGGCTCGTCTCGTAGCATAAGGATATATGCAAGTCGAAGGTATGGACTACGGTGAGACCTACAGCCCCGTTGCTAGACTAGAATCCATTCGAATTCGTCTTGCTTATGCGAATCACCATGAGATCACTCTTTATCAAATGGATATTAAAAGTGCATTCTTGAATGGTGGGACTGAAGAAGAGGTCTATGTTAAGAAACCACCTGTTTTGTAAATCCTAAGAAACCTGACCACGTTTACAAACTTCGCAAAGCTTTATATGGTCTTAAGCAAGCTCCTCCTGCTTGGTATAAATGCCTAACGAAGTTTCTTATTGAAAAAGGATTTGAAATTGGTAAAATTGATGCAACCTTATTCACAAAGAGATTTAATGGTGAATTATTTGTGTGCCAAATTTATGTGGATGATATTATCTTTGGATCTACTAACCCACAATTTAGTGTGAAATTTGGAAGGTTAATGTCAGAGAAGTATGAAATGTCTATGGTGTGTGAGCTGAAATTCTTCCTTGGGCTACACATCAAGCAAACGAGAGAAGGTACGTTCATCTCTCAAACCAAGTACACCAAGGACTTGATCAAGAAGTTCAACATGCAGGAGTGCAAAGGTATGAAAACTCCCATGCACACTAGCGGACACGATGATCTCACCAAGGAGGGTGAACCGGTTGATCAAAAGGTTTATCGATCAATGATTGGTTCATTGCTTTATCTATGTGCCTCCCGTCCTGATATTATGCTTAGTGTTTGCATGTGTGCTAGATATCAAGTTGCACCTAAAGAATGTCATCTTAAGGCTGTGAAACGCATTGTGAGATACTTGATACATACACCAAACTTTGGCATTTGGTATCCCAAGGGATCTTCTTTTAATCTTGTTGGCTACTCCGACTCGGACTATGCCGGTTCCAAGGTCGATAGAAAATCCACCTCGGGTACATGTCTATTTCTTGGTAGATCTCTTGTGTCTTGGTCCTCCAATAAACGAAACTCGGTATCTCTATCTACTGCCGAAGCGGAATACATTGCCGCTGGATCATGTTGTGCGCAATTATTATGGATGACACGAATGCTTAAATATTATAGAATCTATGTTAAAATGTGTCATTACTTTGTGACAATGAGAGTGCTATTAAGATTGGTCATCATCTTATGCAACATTCTCAAACCAAGCATATTCAAGTTCGACATCATTTCATTCGTGATCATGTTGCCAAAGGAGATATTAATCTTAATCATGTTCGTACTAACAAGCAATTGGCTGATATCTTTACTAAGCCTCTTGATGAAAAAGTGTTTTGTCACTTGAGGAGTGAGTTGAACATCATTGACGCTTCAAACTTGAGCTAAGCTCACTCGCATGCTTGCAAGGGGATGAGCTTTATTGTCTATTCCATGCTAATACTACCTTGAATATCATATATCTTGGAATTCTATGCTCCCTTGTCTTGCATCTAACCCTTTTGTAGGTACTTTGAAGAACAACACTCCACAAGATTGCCAACAACTCATATCTTAAGCAATCTTGTCATGACCAAGTATCCACAACCTCACTTTGATGATGAAAGGAGGAAGACAACAAAACATATCCTTGACATATATTTCTCATTTGGTATCAACTCACAATTGGTATCAAGTCATTTGGATATGTCATGTTTTTTCCTACGTGAATAACCTATGTAGGTGAAAAGTGAACGAAAACAACAAGGATTGCTCCCAACTCAAGATGAACTTCATCAACTTCGAGCATCCTCATCAAGTTCACCTACAAGCTATGTCATCAACATCACTCAAAGGTATGTATTCATATTCTTGAAAAGGCTTTACTCCAAGTCATGAGATAAAGCAACTCAAGTGATATGAAGACATTAAAGTGCTTAATCGAAAAATGGTAACCTTATTTTGAGCTTAACGATGATTATGACATATGATCAAGTATTCTTGCTTGGCTCCTAAGCCAATATACTCTAATATAGGTGACCTAGTCACCGCCCATCATCTAGTTAAGAATCTTGGTTGGTTCATTCTCTATTGCAAATTTCTTGGAACCACTCAAATCTTCTCTAGTTGATACTTCTTTGTAAATTATTTGCATTTCATTTGCAAATCGTTTTTGACTCCTTACAAATTTTCACAAATTTGGAAGTTTCTCAAACTTTGCCAAGTTTCTGTTATATGCCTCGGAGCCTCCGATTCAAAGGACTCAGTTCTACCGATTCAACACATGAGCTGCATAACATCATATTGGTATCACCGACAAATTCGTCTCTAAGCCACTGACTTACTATCATATTTCAGTCTATGTTTGTATCTATAAATCTGTTTAATCCCTCTGTGATGTTTTCATTTCTTCGTTGATCCCTTTATTAAAAAAAACTTGGAAAGGGGGAGAAATACCTTCAAGGATCCCTAACTCAAAGGAGGAGAAGTTCTACAAATTTTTAGTTTAGCCAAAGGGAGAGAAATTATTTTCAATGATTCCCTCGTTTTTCTCGTGATTTTCATGTTTTATGAATCCTGCATTCTATGAGCCTTGTTCTCAAGGATCCCTTCTTAATCAATGATCCATGTATCTGACCCTATATCTGACCTTTTTGGCAATTAATGCCAAAAGGGGTATAAATACCAAAGCTTCAAAGCTAAAGAGGAAGATACATGCTTATGCAAAGGGGGAGATCTAATTTAGGGGGAGAGGAGAATATCTAAGTTTATACTTATATAGACAAGGGGAGAACAACAAAGTAGGGGGAGAAAACTTCTAAATGATCTTGGAGACATATCAATTCTAAGGAATACTATCTTCTATATGTTCTCCATATCTTGATACTTTTGAGTTCTATTGCTTTTGATTGGTAGAATACTCTTGTGTTTCCTAACATTGTTTTCTCAAGTGTATCTCTACTACTAGAATGCTCAAGAACTCAAGGTAAGTATATGCATCATATCTTTGATCAAGATGATCTCCTGCTTCTTGCACATATTGTTTGCAAGAGTGAAGTCTTGATCAAGGATACACCTCATTCTTATACATTTGATGCATATGACCAAGATACACATGACTTATTATATCCCTTCTACTACATATGTGTCCATGCATTCCAAAGTAACTATCCTTTAAAGGGATTGCCCACATTTAGGGGGAGAAAGTCCAAGTCATGTGTCTCTCAAAGTCTTCATTATATATATATATATATATATATATATATATATATATGCATATCTTTATTTGAAGCTTTGATTGTATGTTGTCATCAATTACCAAAAGGAGGAGATTGAAAGCACAATGTGCTCCCCTGGTGGTTTTGATAATTCATGACAACATACATTGTCTCTTGGACTAATACTTTCATCTAGTGTATTTCAGATAAAGTCCATAAAGAGAGATGGGTTGGCAAAAAGGAGTGTGGAGAATATCCCCATGAAGAAGAAAGAGAAGGAATAGCATTGGCAAAGCTTCAAGTAAAAGGACTCTGCATTTTACTTTGTGAGAAATCACTTTGAGTCCATAGGAAAGCCAATACTATCAAAAGGGGGTAAGGTATTGTCGGTGAACAAAATGCTCATACGTGCACAAGTGATAGTCACCACATACACCCACAAGCTCTTCCACAAAAGTCTGTCCAAAGCCAAATATCCAAAATCGGTGCAACCAACACTTTCCACTCAGTGTCACCGATTCTCAGCCTCAGACAGACTTAGCCAAACCCTAGCCCTTTGGTGCAACCGATTCTGCTTCGGTGCCACCGAGTTTGGGTTGCCAACTTCCTGTTACACAAATTCACAAAACCGGTACCACCGAGTTTGTTGATTCGGCGTCATCGAGTTTGGCAATCTGACCGTTGGTCACCTTATCAGTGTAACCAAGTTTTATGTATTGGTCTCATCGAGATTCAAAAGTTGCTACTTTGAGGCAACTCGGTACCACCGAGATTAACACATCGGTGTCACCGAGTCTGACTTATTAGGTGTAACTGTTGAATTTTTGGAGATGCCTATATATACCCATCCACCACCACTCACTCGCAAAGAGAAGCGCTCAGAACAGACCCCCACTCATACCAACTAATTTTTTGAGAGAGAGCCACCTACTCATGTGTTGAGATCATGCCATTCCATTCCAACCATATGAATCTTGATCTCTAGCCCCCCCAAGTTGCTTTCCATCCAATCAATCTCTTCCACCAAAGCCAAATCTATGAGAGAGTGATTGTGTGTTGAGGAGTCTATCATCTTGAAGCACAAGAGCAAGGAGTTCATCGACATTATCGAGCCTATTACCTTTTGGAGGGTGGTGCCTCCTAGATTGCTTACGTGTCGCTTGGAAGCCTCCTACTTCGCGTTGTGGAGTGAACCAAGAAGTTTGTAAGGGCAAGGAGATCGCCTACTTCGTGAAGATCTACCCATAGCAAGGCTAGTCCTTCGTGGACGGAAGCCGTTATGGAATAGTCAAGGTTGCTACTTCGTGAACCCTTATGGGTGGAGCCCTCCATGAACTCTAGTGACCGTTACCCTCCATGCGTTGAAGACTCCATAAACGTGGACATATGATAGCACCACCTATCGGAACCATGGGAAAAATCTTCGTGTCCTTCATGCGTTTGATCTCCCTATCTCAACTCTTTACTTCCATGTGCAATGTCTTTTATTTCCGCTGCTATACTTGATGACTTGCATGTGTAGGGGTACTAGACTTGCTATAATTGCTAAAATCTGCCAACACATAACTTCGCACCTTGTGTAGATTTTAAATTCCTGCTAGTAGTCTATTCACCCCCCTCTAGACATACTCTTCTAGTGATCCAGCGGTATGGGAAGCTTACTATCAGGATAGCACTCCCAATACTCCATTGCATAATAGTTCATTTTGGTGAAGAGATTGTCTGAAACTACTACCAATTTATAAACTTCATGCTGCTACTAAACTTCACAATGGTCTCTCTTTGGACTTCTGGAATGACACTTGGGAGGGTATGATACCTTCATAGAAATGGCCTCATCTGCACTCTTTTGGTAAGGACCTGCAAGTATCAGTCTCACATATATGGCACCTGGAGGATCTGTCAGCTCATTTCCATCTGCTATTGTCAGAAGAAGCCTACACTCAATTTTAAGAGTTAGATGATTTTTTGCAGCAACTTATACTTTCAGATGAAGCAGACTACTGGCAAATGCCCCTATATCCACCACCTATCAGGTTTCTCATGCATACAAACTCCTCACTAATTTCCCACCAGCTTTACCAGTCATCAATTGGACTTGGAAAACCTGCTGTCAACTTAAGCATAACATCTTTTTCTGGCTGCTCATCAACAATAAACCGAATACCAGGGCAATGCTTCTCATGAAAACTTTTTACTTACCATCATATTCATGTGTCATGTGTAATCTGGGAGAGCTTGAAACTAGAGATCATCTCTTTTTTCATTGCCCTTTTGCACAACATTGCTGGAAGTATTTGCCCCACATGGTCTGCTAACTCTTTGGGGATACAAAATGAACTTGAAGCTGCTCCAGGTTCCTTTTGCTTTTGAAATTATCATACTTGTCTCTTGAGTTATTTGGACTACCAGAAATGATTTCATATTCAAGTCTAAGCCTCCCAGCCTATATGTTAGCAGAAGGAAACTCAAAGAAGAATTGCACCGGATTTTATACAGGGCAAAGAGACAGAGATATGAGGGCTTTGAGGGCTGGGTGCATGCCTTGGGATGATCTTGATGGCACCAATTGTATTGTACATTGTATTTCTTTTACTCTTTTGTCTTTCTTTTCTTTCTTTGCTTGCTTTAGGACCATGTACAGCTTCTGTATATAGCTTTCTTTTTTGATTCTTTGAGTCCATTTGGGCTCTAATTTTCTGTACTATTTTTTCAAAAAACAATAAAAATACGCAGCAGAGTCCTACTGTTTTCTTAAAAAAAATGTGTACAGTTTTTTTTCTTTTCTGAAACCGTGTACCGTTTCTTTTTTAAGAAAAAAAGGTGTGGCGGTTTTGCTCTCGCCTGAAGCGAGAAGATATTAAACTCGCGTCATCCACGCCACTCGATGAGATTCACACGTCCCCACGCACACTCACGCTCACTCTCCGGCGCGGGAGTGAAGACGAAGAGAGAGGGAAGACGACGCGGGCACTGACGCCGACGCCCGCGCCCATTTCCCTCCTCCGCATCCGCCGCTTCCGTCCCATCCACCACCGCCACCACCGCCCACTCCTCGCCCCACTCCCCGCTCCGCCTGCTTCGTCGTCGCCGACTGCGGCCGTGAGTGGCCAACGCGCACGCGCACGCAGCTCGATCCCCGGCTCTTGCTCGAGCACTGCATTCCGCTCGATCACACGTATACGTAGCTTTGTTGATTTTTTGCTCCATTCGTCTCAGCAGGAAGGAACAGAGGAGGAAAAGCGAGCGATCCGTGCTCGGGACGGAGGGAGCAGCGTACGGACAGCGGCGCCAGGATCAGGCCAGCGTGCGTGCGTGAGTGCGAGTGGTTGAGAATTCGTGCTATGGGCGGATTCTCCGCGGCTGCAGCGGCAGAGCGGTGCGCGGTCGGCATCCACGCGTCCCCGTCCTCGCCGGCGCCGCGCCTGCGGTCGCAGCGGCCGCTGCCCTTACGCCGCGCCGCCGCCTCCCTCGCGGTCTCCCGCCGCAGCCTCCTCGTGCCCCGCGCCGTCGCCGCGCCCACCGACCGCGCCTCCCCGGAAGTACGTGCGCGCGCGCGCGCGAGCACGAGCTCACCCATGCTCTGCCCGGTTTTGGTCTAGTGCCCGCCATCCGTTCGACGGTTTGCTCACCTCGCTCCCGCTGTTGTTGCTGCAGGTTGTCGGAAGGTTCAAGCTGGAGTCCAACTCCGAACTCCAGGTGCTGATATAACCATATGTATAGGAGTACATGCATGTAGTGTAACCTGAATCAGTTATTTGCGGCAAATTTGTTCGTTTCTGTCTACGGTTCATAATGCATTCTGTGTGGCAGGTGACTCTGAACCCAGTGCCGCAGGGTGCGGTTGCCGAGATCAATCTCCAGGCGACCAACACCAGCGGCGCCCTGGTTCTGCATTGGGGTGCTCTTCGCCCGGATAGGAGGTGAACCTGGCCGCCTTCTTGTCTCACATGTTGTGCATTCCGTTTTATTTGAAGACTTGCTAATTCAGCTGCTTGGTCCAGAGAATGGCTCCTCCCGTCCCGAAGACCTGATGGAACGACAGTGTACAAGAACAAGGCCCTCAGGTCACCTTTTGTGAAGGTATTTCAGTCTTGCACAGATGCATTATGTCTTACAAGTTATAACAGAGTATTTTTGGTTGGTATTTATTCTGTATGCAACTGTGCAGTCAGGTGACAATTCCACGCTGAGGATTGAGATAGATGATCCCGCGGTTCAAGCCATCGAGTTCCTTGTGTTCGATGAGGCACGGGATAAATGGTTAGTTCTGCTGTCGGATTACCATGTAGGCCTGCTTGTTTGTTCGAATGCAGACGATATGAGCAACGCAGCACTCTACTTTGGACAGGTTTAAAAACAATGGCCAGAATTTCCTAATCCAACTCCAGACAAGCCGTAATGAGGGGCAAGATGCTACTGCTTCTGCTATTGTGGTGCCAGAGGATCTTGTGCAGATCCAATCGTACCTTTGCTGGGAAAGAAACGGAAAACAGTCTTATACAGCTGACCAAGAGAAGGCAAGTTTAATTATTAATTTGCATCTTATCTTGAAAGGAACTTCACAAACTGATTCTTTTTTTTTGCCATCTTACACTAGGTGGAGTATGAAGCAGCACGAGCAGAGTTAATAGAGGAATTAAACAGAGGTGTTCCACTGGAGAAGCTGCGAGCTAGATTAACAAAAACACCCGAGTCGAGTGGAAGTGATGCTCCTGCATCTCAAACTACCATAACCAGTGTCCCAGAGGAACTTGTACAAGTCCAGGCTTACCTAAGATGGGAGAAAGCTGGCAAGCCAAATTATTCCCCAGAGAAGCAACTGGTAACACATCGAACTATCCTCAACTATCAGTTCAGCAGACCATTTTTAATTTAACACTTTACAGAAGTTCTTATTTTGCATTTGCTAGGTTGAGTTTGAGGAAGCAAGGAGAGAACTGCAGGCTGAGTTGGATAATGGAGCCTCAGTTGATCAATTAAGGAAGAAAATTTTGAAAGGAAACCTTGAAAAGAAAGTTTCCAAGCAACTGGAGAAGAAGTACTTCTCAGTAGAAAGGATTCAGCGCAGGAACAGAGATATCACGCAACTTCTTAATAAACATAAGCCTGTGGTTACAGAACAGCAAGTAAAAGCTGCACTAAAAGCTGCACCCAAACAACCAACTGTTTTGGATCTCTTCACAAAGTCCTTGCAGGAGGGGGGTAACTGTGACGTCCTAAGCAGGAAGCTTTTCAAGATCGGTGATGAGGAGATACTGGTTAGGATGCCTGACCGATATTTCATATTTCTAATCTTTGATTTAACCGAGCTAATTGAACTTCTCTGTTCTGAAGGCTATCGCCACGAATGCTGTAGGTAAAACCAGAGTTCACTTGGCAACAAACCGCATGGAGCCACTTATTCTTCACTGGGCACTGGCCAAAACGGCTGGAGAGTGGGAGGTACAATAATAATAAAAATAATAAGTGCCTTCAAGCTGCCAGCTCAGATCTGAAAGAAACACGTAGACTGTACTAAGGAGGTGCTTTTTAACTGTGCAGACACCTCCTTCTAGCATTGTGCCTTCTGGCTCAACAGTGCTCGACAAGGCATGTGAAACTTCATTTGGTGAGTCTGAGTTGGATGGTCTGCAGGTACATATTACTTGAGGACCCAGTTTTCTCTTTGTTCTCTTCCAGATTTCATATAAACACTCGGGATTTCATCATATCCAGGTTGTTGAGATAGAGCTTGATGACGGCGGATACAAGGGGATGCCCTTTGTTCTCCGGCGTGGCGAAACATGGATAAAAAACAACGACTCTGACTTCTATTTGGATTTTAACACTAAAGTTACCAAGAAATCAAAGGCAATTGTTCTTCTACTTCTGCCTTCACAACTCGTAACATTTATTTGTTCAACTCTGGTACAACTCTTGGATTAATAATAACTCTTATATCTATTCTTAACTAAAGGATACGGGTGATGCGGGTAAAGGCACTGCAAAGGATTTCCTGCAAAGAATAGCAGATCTGGAGGAAGATGCCCAGCGATCTTTTATGCACAGGTTGGACACTCAAATATTTCTACTGAAGAATGACATATTTTCCTAAAAAAAATCCATGATATCAAGCTATGTTCCCCGTCAGATTTAATATTGCAGCGGATCTAGTTGACCAAGCCAGAGATGCTGGATTATTGGGTATCGTTGGACTTTTTGTTTGGATTAGATTCATGTCTACCAGGCAACTAATATGGAACAAGAACTACAATGTGAAACCACGGTACATACTTCTTTCCTCTTCATTCATTTTCACTCAAGAAAACATGGAAACAGAACACAATTTAGTAGACTGGAAGCTATTGAATATACATTGGATGAAACCACGGCTCATTTGCATCTGCTATGGCATCTCGTAACGATCTATAACCATGCAGTGAGATAAGCCAAGCACAAGACAGGTTCACAGATGACCTTGAGAATATGTACAAAAGTTACCCACAGTACAGAGAGATCTTAAGAATGATATTGTCTGCTGTTGGTCGTGGAGGTGAAGGTGATGTTGGTCAGCGTATCCGTGATGAGATATTAGTAATCCAGGTAAAAGCTAATGCTCCTAAGAAACTATCCACTACCTTTTATTTGTTGCTTCATGAAACTTTTGGGTTGTCAATAAAACTTGCTTGTTGGTTTGCAGAGAAATAATGACTGCAAAGGTGGAATTATGGAAGAGTGGCACCAGAAACTGCACAACAATACAAGCCCAGATGATGTAGTTATATGCCAGGTAATTGATGTTTGGAGTTCATCATAGCATATTAAAGATTTTCGTTTTGAGGATTTGATCGTTATGTCTCTGTGGGCAGGCGATAATTGATTATATCAAGAGCGATTTCGATATCAGCGTTTACTGGGACACCTTGAACAAAAATGGCATAACCAAAGAAAGACTGTTGAGCTATGATCGTGCAATTCATTCAGAACCAAAATTCAGGAGTGACCAGAAAGAGGGTTTACTCCGTGATTTGGGCAACTATATGAGAAGCCTAAAGGTATGTAAAACTAGCGGTCGTGGAAAAATAAAAAGGATGAGAATCTATGTAGCTTGTATATGTGAAATTTGGCTTTTGCAAATGCCTTGCCGAAGTAAAAGAGTAAACCAACAGGGGAAGCAACCCCTCCAATATATTCTTAAGTGGTAGGTAGTATTCGAACCCTGGTGCTTGGTGACACAACCTTGTCTGCTTACCGTTGAGCTACTCAATGATTCCCAAGGTCTCACAGTAGGAAAATCTTAGAGGATTTTGGAAAGCACATATTCCTCTGTTGCTTAGAAATGACTTCGATCAATCCTCAACGGCATATGGACGACAGTATATGCAGAACGTTGCCTTTCTTTACTAATAGTATAGCCTTTTAACTTTTACTTCAGCCTAGGTCAATGAAGCCAAGCATCAGTGGTGGTGCCACTTGCCAGACCAAAGATCCTGTGGGGTCAAGTCATTGGAACTCCTTACTATTTTACAGGGCTTTGTATACATTTAAAAAAATAAAGGTGTTCCAAAAGTGTGGGTCAGTTTTCAATTTATGACATCTTACACATGAAATCACCTTTGCCAGGTTCATGGCGACTACTATGAGCTGTGACTATCCTTTTCAACTATTTATTTTTATTAGTTAGGATTGCCTTCCTCATATGATTGTGTTTTAATTGGGAAAGTCCTTAGGTCATGCTGCTAATTGGGAAAGTTAGAATGAATCACCATCTATTATCTATTTTTAGAACCTAGTTGTGCTATTATGGAAAATATATGATGTTGCCCCACTGTTCATGATAATTCCACGTCTCCTAGAGGAAGGTTTCAATTTGTCAGCTGCATAGCCGATGGCAATTTTCAAAAATAAATAAATCATTTTGAGGGGCATTCTGATTCCCGTCCAAGAATAGATAAATAAAATATCACGTGCCATTTGCTTACCAGTGATAAAATGTTATTCTACTTTTATTTCGTTAGGCTGTGCACTCTGGTGCTGATCTCGAGTCTGCTATTGCGACCTGTATGGGGTACAAATCAGAGGTAACAATCTCATGAGTGATCATTCTGGTAAAACTAGATACCTGTGCTCGTATCTAATGGAATTAATTGGTTGGGTACAGGGTGAAGGTTTCATGGTTGGTGTTCATATCAACCCAGTGAATGGTTTATCATCTGGTTTTCCTGTAAAATCCTTACCCTTTTTTCTCAACACGTTTACATTTTTTTATGTTGTAAATTTATGTATGGTATTCATTGCGTGGCTAGGATTTGCTTCAATTTGTGCTTGACCATGTTGAGGATAAATCAGCAGAGCCACTTCTTGAGGTGATGATTATTTCTCTATCAAATGATTATGTTCCTTAGAACTAATTGATTTGTCTGTTTCACCAATTCTGCTGGATTGCCATGTGAATCGAGTTGCCAATGTTAAATTGCTACCTTGCAGGGGTTATTGGAGGCTCGAGTTGAACTACGCCCTTTGCTCATTGGTTCATCTGAACGCTTGAAGGATCTTATCTTTTTGGACATTGCTCTTGATTCTACTTTCAGGACAGCAGTTGAAAGGTCGTATGAGGAGCTGAATGATGCAGCACCGGAGGTTGGTCACACATTTATTGCTTTAGTCATGTCATTACATGTGCTTGTTCCCTCACTATATCTTGTTGTTTCTCATTCAAACATGTTTCTCCATTGTCCAGAAAATTATGTATTTCATCAGTCTTGTTCTTGAAAATCTTGCCTTGTCCACTGACGACAACGAAGACATCTTATATTGCTTAAAGGTAAATTGATCATTTGTTTCATGCTTTCCAGAGGCAAAATATGTTTTATCTGCATTGCTACTAATTTGATATGCATAACCATAATATAGCTATTTTTGTATGCCAGGTGGCTGCTCAGAATTTCCCTTTTCTTGTTTTCTGTTTCAACTTATTATTATTCTTTGTCTTGTACCTATGGGTATCTCCATTGCTTAATGTGTTCTTTCTCTTCAGCATTGTCAAGTTTTTAAAACTCGAGTATGCTTGAAATATAATACAGACCATGTTTTGCTAACACACGTAGATGGTGTTATATTATCTAAAAGTATCAAGTTCAAGTTCAAACTATGTAACTGTTAGAGTATTACATACAGCCGTGTAACCTTTTTGTGTTTACCCCATTGTATAAGGGGTTTCCTCCATATATTCTACACCTGTACATGTATATATACTGGCCTTTGGCCTCCTGGAAATACAAGTTGCATATTTCCTAACATGGTATTAGAGTTTAGGTTATTTTTTCGCACGCGCAACTCGTGCTTCTCCTGATCCAATCTCTGTACAGCCACCGCCGGCGCTATTTCTCCTCCCCGTGGCTTTCTTTCTTCCCCGCTGAAGGCTGCCGGTTCTCTCTTCCGAGTTGTGCTCGATCCCGCCCGAGTCAACCAGCTGCCCGAGGCAGCCTCCTCTTGTGGACCCGGTTCCCATGGTCAAAACTAGATCGAGCGTGGCTCCCGTACCATATCGAGGGCGGCTCCCGTCCAGATCGAGTCACTCGACGCTCCCGTCGCTCCCGTCCAGATCGAGCGCAGGCTCTCGTCCAGATCAGTCCGTCGCTCCCCACCGAGTTCTCATCGCTCCCGTCGCTCGCAGTTCCCGTCGCTACCGTCGCTCGTAGTTCTCGTCGCTACCGTCGTTTGAAGCCGCCAGCCCTCTGCCTCGTGGCCGGATCAATCCTGCCTACTCCTTGCTGACGGATCTCCTCTGTTCCTCTCTAGCTGACGGATCTCCTCTGTTCCGGGCCCTGCTGTTGGTTCATGCTGGACGGGTTGACTGCGGTTGTGCCTTCTCTGCCCTCGTGTTGTTGATTGCAAAACAAAAGTAAAAAAAATGTCAGTAGCATCGGGCTATGTTGCTGTTCCTCGTTGTCTGGTGATTTTTGATGGCACTAACTACACCGAGTTCGTTGGCCTCATGTGCATTCATATGCGTGGCATACGTCTGTGGCCCTCACTCCACCGCCGCCACTGGTTCTTGCTGCTGATGCTGATTAGGCCGCAAAGGATGTAGCTAAGATTGCAGATGACGCTGCCGTCCGTGCTTATGATGAGCAGGTTTCGACTTATGAGGAGGCTCTTCAGACTTATCATGAGGCTCTTTCTGCTTACACTCAGTGGCTTGATGAGGATGCCCGTGCTGCAGCTATTCTCATTGCTAGTGTTCTGCCTCAGTTTGCCTCCGAGTTCTTGGGGCTCCCTACCGTCTCTGAGATGTGGACCCGGCTTTGTTAGCGCTATCAGCCCTCTGGTGATGCCTTATATCTGTCTATGGTCCGACAGGAACATGCTCTTCAGCAGGGTGACTCCAGTGTTACGATTTCTAAGCACAGAGTTCTGCCATCTGGCGTCAGCTTGATTCTCTCCGCACTGCTGGTTGTCGTACTTGTCAGTGTTGCCAGGCTGTGTAGGCTGATTTGGAGTTTCATCGTGTCTACGAGTTCTTGTCTCGGCTCCATAAAGAGTTTGAGCCCCGACATGCTCGGTTGTTTGCTCGTGGTTGTATCTCCCTCATGGAGGCGCTTTCTGAGATTCGTGCTGAGGAGGCTCGCCTACGCGGCGCTGGTCTACTTGAGGTTCCCTCTGTGCTTGCTGCTCGAGTGCCTGTTATGTCGCCTGCTGCACCGACTCCATCCCGCTCTAGTGCTCCTTCGCTCTTGCCTACTCCTGTGGGCGGTCAGGGTCGGCCTCGTCCTCACTGCGGCTACTGCAATATGGATGGTCATGTTGAGTCTCAGTGCTTCCAGAAGAAGAAGCACCTGCGTAAGGCGCGATCATCAGCTTCAGGGACTTCTTCGCCATCTTCAACCACCGCTTTGACTGAGCAGGATATTCTACGACTTAAGCGTCTGCTCGCCGCTTCAGGTTCTTCTTCGACGGGTACTGCAGGTTCTGTGACTGATGCTTCCCGCACTGAGCAACCACCCTCTACATAGTTAGGTACATCCTCGTGGGTTCTGGACTCCGGAGCTTCTTTTCATATGTCTTCTCATTCTTCCAGTTTGTCCTCTCTTAAATCTCTTGATTTCCCCGTCCATGTACTCACTGCTGATGGTACTCCTCTTTCTGTTGCTAGTCAAGGCAATCTTACCACAACTTCTTATTCTGTTCCTGATGTTGTTCATGTTTCTCGACTTACCATGAATCTTTTTTCTGCTGGTCAACTTACCGATTCTGGTTGTCGCGTCATCCTTGACGTTGACTCTTGTTCTGTCCAGGATCGCCGAACGCACACTTTGGTTGGGGCTGGCCCTCGCCGCCGTGACTCTCAGGGTCTTTGGGAGCTTGACTGGCTGCATGTTCCTTCTGGTGCCAATACTATCGCTAGTCCATCCGCTTCTGTCGCTTCAGCTACCAGCTCCTTCCAGCAATGGCATCATCGACTTGGTCATCTTTGTGGTTCTCGTTTGTCGTCATTAGGTCGTCGAGGCCTTCTGGGGTCTGTCTCAGGAGATGTCTCTTTAGAGTGTTAGGGTTGTCGGCTTGGCAAACAGATTCAGTTTCCGTATCCTACTAGTGAGTCAGTGTCCCACCGTCCTTTTGATTTAGTCCACTCTGATGTATGGGGTCCGGCTCCCTTCGCTTCGAAAGGGGGTCATCAATACTATATTATTTTTATAGATGATTTCTCTCGTTACACTTGGCTATATTTTATGACTTCTCACAGTGAAGTTCTATCCATATATAAGCGTTTTGCTGCCATGGTTCACACTCAGTTCTCTTCGCCTATTCGTGTGTTTCGTGCTGACTTTGCTGGCGAGTATATTTCCAAGATGTTGCGTGGTGTTCTTGCTGAGCAAGGGACTCTTTCTCAGTTCTCTTGCCCTGGTGCTCATGCTCAGAATGGCGTGGCTGAACATAAGCATCATCACCTTCTTGAGACGGCTCGTGCAGTGATGATCGCTGCCTCTCTCCCGCCCCACTTTTGGGCTGAGGCCATCTCTACCTCCACCTATCTCATCAATTTCTAGTCGTCTGTTGCTCTTCAAGGTGGTGTTCCTTTCGAGCGTCTTTTTGATCGTTCTCCTGATTATTTGACGCTTCGTTTGTTTGGTTGTGTTTGCTATGTTCTTGCCCCTCGTGAACGCACCAAACTATCCGCTCAGTCAGTTGAGTGTCTTCTTAAGTTATAGCGATGAGCATAAGGGCTATCGTTGTTGGGATCCTATTGGTCGTCGAATGCGTATTTCTCGGGATGTGACTTTCGATGAGTCTTGTCCCTTCTACCCGTGTCCATCTTCCTCGAGTTTTTCAGTGGAGGATGTCTCTTTCCTCATTTTTCCTGACACACCTATCACCCCCACCGAGCCTTTGTCTATTTGTCCTGCTAACTCTGCTTCCCCACCTATTGCCGATGATTTGCCGCCAACGTCTCCCACGATTTCCTCATCTCGCATGTCACCGGATTCTGCACCTTCATCCCCGGTGCCTTCTTCGTCTCCACCCCCTGATTCTACCTCGACGATTCCTCCTAGTATTCTTCCATCTTTTTCTCAGT
The DNA here is from genome assembly GCA_022496015.1 of Hordeum marinum. Lineage (NCBI taxonomy): Eukaryota > Viridiplantae > Streptophyta > Magnoliopsida > Poales > Poaceae > Hordeum > Hordeum marinum. The sequence continues at coordinate 178,373,287 of CM039678.1, read as the reverse complement.
ATTATACTCGTCGATCACGTCATATGGATGCATCTACTGATGTGCCCTCCTCCTCGTCTCAGCCTACCTATGGCTTGCGTTCTCGTCCGCTTCCGCCTGCTGATCGCTATGGTTTTTCAACCGCTGGTGCTGCTGTTCTTGAGCCGACTATTTATCGCCTGGCTGTTGTTCATGCTGAATGGCAGTTTGCGATGGCAGAGGAGATTGCTGCTCTTGAACGCACCGGTACATGGGATCTTGTTTCTCTTCCTCCAGGTGTTCGTCCCATCACTTGTAAGTGGGTCTACAAGGTTAAGACTCGGTCTGATGGTTCTCTTGAGCGTTACAAAGCTCGTCTTGTGGCTCGTGGCTTTCAGCAGGAGCATGGTCGTGATTACGACGAGACTTTTGCTCCTGTGGCCCATATGACCACTATTCGTACACTTCTTGCAGTGGCCTTTGCATGCCACTGGTCTGTATCTCATCTTGATGTTAAGAATGCCTTTCTTAATGGTGAGCTGCGTGAGGAGGTCTACATGCAACCACCACCTGGGTACTCTGTTCCTGATGGCATGGTCTGTCGTCTTCATCGCTCTCTCTATGGCCTTAAGCAAGCCCCCCGCGCCTGGTTTGAGCGTTTTGCCTCTGTGGTGACTGCCGTTGGTTTTTCAGCGAGTGCTCATGATCCAACGTTGTTTGTCCACCTTTCAACTCGTGGACGGACTCTTCTTCTCTATGTTGATGACATGATCATTACCGGCGACGACCCCGAGTATATTGCCTTTGTAAAGGCCCGTCTTAGTGAGCAGTTTCTTATGTCAGATCTTGGACCCCTTCGCTACTTTCTTGGGATTGAAGTCTCTTCTACCTCTTATGGATTTTTTATATCCCAGGAAAAGTATATACAGGATCTTCTTGCTCGTGCTGCTCTTACTGATGAGCGCACTGTTGAGACTCCCATGGAGCTCAATGTTCACCTCCGTGATACTGATGGTGACCCCTTGCCTGATCCGACGCGTTATCGTCATCTTGTTGGGAGTCTTGTCTATCTAGCTGTTACTCGTCCGGATATTTCTTATCCGGTTCATATTTTGAGTCAGTTTGTCTCTGCTCCCACTTCAGTTCACTATAGTCACCTCCTTCGTGTTCTTCGATATCTTCGGGGCATGATCTCTCACCGTCTATTCTTTCTTCGCTCCAGTTCCTTACAGCTTCAGGCCTATTCGGATGCTACGTGGGCTAGGATCCCTCCGATCGCCGTTCACTTTCTGCTTACTGTGTTTTTCTGTTCATTGCCTGGAAGACGAAGAAGCAGACTGCAGTTTCCTGTTCGAGTGCAGAGGCTGAGTTACGAGATATGGCTCTTTTGACGGCAGAGGTGACTTGGTTACGGTGGTTACTTCAGGATTTTGGTGTTTCTGTCACTACCCCTACTCTGCTATTATCTGACAGTACAGGTGCCATTAGCATTGCGCGCGATTCTGTGAACGCATGAGCTCACCAAGCATATTGGTGTTGATGCTTTCTATGTGCGCGCTAGTGTGCAGGATTAGGTTATTGCTCTTCAGTATGTGCCTTCCGAGTTACAGTTGGTGGATTTTCTGACGAAGGCCCAGACTAGAGCACAGCATGGCTTCTATCTCTCCAAACTTAGTGTTGTTAATCCACCATGAGTTTGAGGGGGGTGTTAGAGTATTACATACAGCCGTGTAACCTTTTTGTGTTTACCCCATTGTATAAAGGGTTTCCTGCATATATTCCACACCTGTACATGTATATATATTGGCCTTTGGCCTCCTGGAAATACAAGTTGCATATTTCCTAACAGTAACGTCATGAATGCAAAATTACCAGAGTGGGTATTATCTAGAATTATCAGTTATGTGCTATTCTATTATTAACAGTTATTTGTGAACTAAATGTGATGATTATCAAGGATGGTGACTTTGTTCTATTGTCTTTCCTGAAGGGATGGAATCGAGCCATGGACATGGTTAAGCAAAAGGATGACCAATGGGCTCTCTACGCTAAAGCATTTCTTGACAGAACCAGACTTGCCCTTGCGAGCAAGGGCGAGCAATACTACAATATGATGCAGCCCTCAGCTGAATATCTTGGCTCGTTACTCAACGTTGAGGAATGGGCAGTACGTATTTTATGAACTTCAGCTTTATTTATCTGTTTTCATATTTTGGCCTCTAGGAACTAGTCATAAATATCATTTCGGCAGGTTGACATCTTTACAGAGGAAGTAATTCGTGGTGGATCAGCTGCCACTTTATCTGCTCTTCTGAACCGATTTGACCCTGTTCTCAGAAATGTCGCACACCTTGGAAGGTAAAATTGTGAATTCCATGGTTGCTATTTTTTTTACACCACGATTCCTTGCGCATTACCTATCATTTTGAAATGGTGTCAGTTAGCAATTTAGTTTATACATCTTATTGTATCATATTCCTTTACTCTGTGCTTGACATCTATCTCCTTTTAATAGTTGGCAGGTTATTAGCCCAGTTGAAGTAACAGGTTATATTGTAGTGGTTGATAAGTTGCTTTCTGTTCAAAACAAAACTTACGATAAACCAACCATCCTTGTGGCAAAGAGTGTCAAGGGAGAGGAAGAAATACCAGATGGTGTTGTTGGCGTGATAACACCTGATATGCCAGATGTTCTATCTCATGTGTCAGTTCGAGCAAGGAATTGCAAGGTTTTTCCTCTTCACAATTATATTGCAAGTTTTGTTAAGATATATTTCCTCTGTTGATCTAACTCGGCCTTACTTTCTTTTCTATGTAAGGTGTTGTTCGCGACATGCTTTGACCCGAACACCCTGTCTGAACTTCAAGGACATGAAGGGAAGGTGTTTTCCTTCAAAACTACTTCCGCAGATGTCACCTACAGGTAGTTCTTATTATTAGTTTATGAATTGCATATATCTGATGAATAGTTTCTTCTTCAGAGTATTCCTTTATTTAATAATTCACACCCATGGAGAATAACTAGGTACAGGGAGTTACTAATTGTTTTCTTTGAAGGCAGATTTCAGTTCTGTTAGCAATAGTCAGTAAGATTGATTAGTTTATACTTTATAGGGCTGGGAAAATCTTCTGCTGTATTAGTGACCAATAGCTAAACACTAGTTGAACTATCGTCATACGATCATACTTCGTGCTTCTTATTATTCAGTTTTCAACTATCACCAGTAGTATCGCAGCCAACCTGGAATCCTTGCCTTAGTATTTTCTAGTTTACTTGTCTTGATAATCCTCCTTGTATCCTTGATCATCTGTTAATCAATTACATCTTGTCTCTACCACTTTGTAGGGAGGTATCGGAGAGCGAACTTATGCAGTCAAGTTCTTCAACTGCACAAGGTGGTGAAGCAATACCATCTTTATCATTAGTCAAGAAAAAGTTCCTTGGGAAATATGCAATATCAGCGGAAGAGTTCTCTGATGAAATGGTAATAACAGAATTCTGCACACTAGGAAATGTTACTCTCAAAATTAATCAGGAAACAAATTGTTCCTCTGTTGGATTCCTTCTCTTCTGGCCTTGCGCTTTTGGGTACTCACGTTCTGTTGTCAGGTTGGAGCAAAGTCCCGCAACATAGCATACCTGAAAGGAAAAGTACCTTCATGGGTTGGTATCCCAACATCAGTTGCGATACCATTTGGGACCTTTGAGAAGGTCTTGTCTGATGAGACCAATAAGGTTGGTGGTTCTTGTTTGACATTAAATAAGTGAACGGTAGCACCGCTTCACTCGGTTTATACAGTGGTTAGAGAAATCTGTTTCATCTGCCTGTCCAACATAAAAAAATTCTAGCATAATAATGAATTTTCAATGTATTATTGTCATTCACTGGTATAATGTTATCACAAAAGTACACTTGAAATAAGTAATGATCTTCCAGGCAATGAGCCAATTGACTGTTCTGTCCTTTAATGGCAGGAAGTAGCACAAAACATACAGATGTTGAAGGGCAGACTTGCTCAAGAAGATTTTAGTGCTCTAGGAGAAATGCGGAAAACTGTTCTTAATCTGACTGCTCCGACTCAACTGGTAAGATGTTACATTGCAACTAGCTAAATGCTTGTGCTTGGGCTACGGAACTTAGTTTTTGCTATATATTATCAGTTGTTTAACCGCTTGCACCACATAGTCCATAAGATTGTGCAAAAAAATAAAAATCTCTCAGGGTATACATCAGTTGAATCCAACCATATGTACATCCCTCATAAAATGGACGACTAATGTGATGATTCTTAACACCTTGAGAGGTGAACGGGCCACCACCAACTCAGATCGTTAAAAGAGTATAATGAAGCTTAAGAGGTGAATGGACCACCACAAACCCAGATCTTTAGAAGAATTAAGATTAAGATAAAGATTTAATGCCGATAAAGTATTTTTTGTAATACAGTCCTGGCGCAGTGGCGAAGTACTCCCCACTTCTGCCAAGAGGTCCTGGGTTTGAGGCGGCCTCTCTGCATTGCACTGTGCAGGGGTAATGTTTGCCTTGTATAATCCTTCCCCAGACCCTACCTGGCATGGGAGCTTCTAGCACTGGGTCTGTCCTTTAAAGCATTTCTTTTTGTCAGAGGTAGTAAGAAGTGAGAGTGGATGTACAAACCCACCACCTGGGCTCAAGTCCTCGCTCTTTAAAGCATTTAGATTCCTATTTATATTGTTGGGATTTCCCCCCATAGTTTTCTTTAAAAAAAAGCAAATATAAATTCTGTTTGCATTTATTGCAATTTGAAACCTTGTTTATCTCATTTTTTCTCTACTTCCCTTTACAGGTCAAGGAGCTGAAGGAGAAGATGCTAAGCTCTGGAATGCCCTGGCCTGGAGATGAAAGTGGCCACCGTTGGGAGGAAGCATGGATGGCAATTAAAAAGGTCTGCTCTCCTGACCCAGACTGCACATCTCTCTGGGTTTTGATGTCATTAGAAACGCAATGGACTTACCTACATAAATTGGACCTTCTTGGATGATTTGTCCCCAGACCTTGTAGATATATCTATTATAGATGATTAGAGCATTTGATTATTATAAATTAGTGGGTGAATATATTCGTTCTGAGTGTGGGATTTCGATATCTCACATAATTTCTGTTTTAGGTTTGGGCATCAAAATGGAACGAAAGAGCATATTTTAGCACACGCAAGGTGAAGCTCGATCATGACTACCTTTCCATGGCTGTTCTTGTACAAGAAATTGTCAATGCAGACTATGCCTTTGTCATTCATACTACGAACCCGTCATCTGGAGATTCTTCTGAGATATATGCTGAAGTGGTGAAAGGACTTGGAGAGACACTTGTGGGAGCTTATCCTGGCCGTGCCATGAGCTTCGTGTGTAAGAAAGATGACCTTGACTCTCCCAAGGTGAGAATATCTTGAGTATATTAGTTTTTTCACATGTTAAATTCTTGGTGAGCTGAATGTGGCACATTAATAGGTACTGGGTTACCCTAGCAAGCCAATTGGTCTCTTCATAAAGCGGTCAATCATCTTCCGTTCAGACTCTAATGGCGAGGATCTGGAAGGTTACGCTGGAGCAGGACTGTATGATAGGTTAGTGAAAATCCTTCATGAGATGTGGTTTACCCAAATACTTAAAAGTTCATTTAGCAGTACAGCTAAAGAGTGTGCCTGTTTCAGTGTCCCTATGGATGTGGAAGATGAAGTTGTACTCGACTACACGACCGACCCTCTCATCACTGACTCTGGATTCCGGAACTCAATCCTCTCAAGCATTGCACGGGCTGGCCACGCCATCGAGGAGCTCTATGGGTCACCGCAGGACGTCGAGGGAGTAGTGAAGGATGGGAAGATCTACGTAGTCCAGACAAGACCACAGATGTAATATGTATGTATAGGCAGCTCAAGTTGTAGAGCAGTAGGATATATGGTCCTTGTTGGCATGTATAGTCGTACTCATAGATGCACAACACATCTACGTTGTTATTTGTTGGCATGTATAGTCGTACTCATAGATGCACAACACATCTACGTTGTTATTTGTTTGCATATACGCTCAGAATAAGCTTTGATAATATACTGTATTTCCTAGAGCACCAGCACGTGCATGTACGGAATACGACCTTGTTAAAACTACCAGGGGGAAACGTTTTGAGTAATCGATATTTACATGTGCATCTGCAATGTAAATATCAGTAGTCTGCTTTCTTTTGGTCCTCTCCTTTATGTCCAACAGGTAGAAAGCATGAAAAAATCCTGTAAATATCTGTTCTCTGAAAATGACAGCTTCTTTTACATATCAGCAGCAAATATCCGAAGAGAGTTTATCTCCAGTTGCCCAGGAGTCCCAGGCACAGGGAAAGCCACCAGAAGTGAGAAATGGCAGGGTTCTTCAGCACCTGTGCTGCTTCTGATCACCACTGTTTGCAGCTCAGATCTGGATCAGCTCACCATGAACTGATCAGACCAAACAAGTACAGACGAAGGAGCATGATCAGGTGCTGCAGCACAGCAAAGGGGAAGGCAAGAAGGGACTTCTACCAGGTGCTCGGAGTAGCAACTCATTCCACATCTCAGGAGATCAAGGAAGCTTACAGGAAACTCCAGAAGCAACACCATCCTGATATCGCTGGCGACAAGGTGCGCATCCATCTGCCTCTGCTTCGATTTACTCTTCTTTTCTGGGTTCAGTTTTTGGTTCATTAGAATTCAGATAAAAGGTAAGAAAAACTCGACAAGGAGCAACTGTTTTGTTGTGTTGGATATCAGATCGGCTCTTCCCCTTGCCTTGTGGAATCTAAACTCTGAAGTGGTATTTGTCTGTCCAGGGCCATGACCACGCCCTGTTGCTGAACGAGGCCTATGAGGTGTTGATGAGGAGTTCTTCCAGGAAAGCTGATGGACGTGGCAAGAGCAGAGGCGGCTTTGGGAGCGGTTACACCGGGGACGGATACAGCTCTTGGAACGGGCCTATCAGGAGCCAGGCTCTCTTTGTGGATGAGAACAAATGCATAGGTACGTAGTGCTGATATTTCTGGTCAAAGAACGCCAGTGCTTCAGAGGTACAGGTTGCCGTGTGCAGGGTGTAGGGAGTGTGTCCACCATGCCGGGGAGACGTTTGCCATGGACGATGTTCTTGGAAGCGCGCGCGTCGAAGTCCAGTTCGGCGACGCGGAGCAGCAGATCCAGGTAGTCCAGATGGTCCGAGTTTCCGACTCATCGTTGGCACTAGTTGAACTGTTTGAAACATGCACAGGGATCTTAATCTGCTGAATATTTTCCTGATTTATTCATTCGACGTGCAATGGCAGGTGGCTGTGGAGTCCTGCCCTGTGAACTGCATCCACTGGGTCGGCAGCGAGGAGCTCCCGGTGCTGGAGTTCATGGCGCGCCCGCAGCCCAAGGACGGGCACGGGGTGTTCGGCGGCGGGTGGGAGAGGCCCAAGGACGTGTTCGCGGCGGCTAGGAACTTCTCCAGGAAACTCGAGAGGCAGGAGCAGCAGGAACATTCCGAAGGCGCCAACGGTAGTATATTCAGCCGTTCATTCCTATGAACCGAGAAGTTCAGAGACTGAAAGTTCATGCATGAGTTTGTACAATGTTTGCAGGGGGTGAAGACAAGGAGGCTGAAACGGCAGCGCAGGCCGAAGCGAGACGCCACGCGGGGCAGGAGCTCCGGTGGAAGAGTTTGTTCGATGTTTGGAATGGGTTGGGAGACTGGAGGAAATCCGGAACAGACCGGTAGATGTGCAATTGCTAGTCGTTGCTTAGTGATGGTGTGTGTAGACTGCAACCACGCACTGGATATTTTTTCTTTTCTTTTTGCGGGGTAACCACACACTGGATGCTGTACGGCGTGCTGTAATGCCTAGGATATAAGATGGGAGGATGGCGCAAAACAACTTTTTTTTAAAATCATCGCTCAACTTTATTAATTCAACAAAATGTCCACAGGTACAATGGTTGGGTCATGAGGATTTCCTAACCAAATACGGCAGCCTATGTCTACATTACACACGAACTTGGCGAGACTATGATCTTCAAACCAAAATTAAAGTTCCTACACCGGTGAGGGCATCTTGACGTTGCCTAGTAGCGGTAAAGCAGTCAAGTTTGTTGAGCTCTTGGGCCCGGGTCCATGCTCTTCTTTGAAAAGATGATGCTTTATTTGGGCAAACGAGAAGTAAAATTGATCCTAGTCGCCACCACCTCTCTTCCGATCCCTAACCATAGTTGACACCAAGCCGCCTCTACGCCACCCCCTTGGTTCCCTCTCCTCTCTCCCGTTTGGTGGCTTGTTGGCAGCTAGAGAAGTGGGGACCCGTCCCTTTGGTTTTTATTAGTTCTTGTTTCTCCCAGGTTCTTAGTTTTCCTGACGGAATTGACGAGGTGTTGGCGACAACACATTGGAAATAAGGTCTTTTTGGTCTCTTCCTACCTTGACGATGTTCGGTCAGGCATCGATGAATGACCTATGAGGGTAGATGTTGCCATTTTCTCTTCTGATCTTGGCACTTAGTGTGTCAATCAAGAGAAGCACTTGGTTGAATCTTAGCGTGGCGACTTCGACCTCCCCTTTCAAGTAGTTTTGTGACATGGCCTAGTTTCTCCAACTGTCTGGACTGATGTTGAAGGATTGCAAGTCTGCATTGCACGTGGGGATGCTCCAAATGATGTTCCTTCATTGGTTACTACATCTCGTTTCTAACGACGGGTATGTGTTTTTTAGAGCCTGGTATGACGATGATGTTTTCAAGTGTCCTTTCGCTTACTTCTAGTTCATGTGCTTGCACTGAAGCTCGTCTCAAACATATACATGCAGGAGCGAGGGTAAAGTAGTATACCATCCTGGAAGGGGTCAAGTAAACCCACAAAAAGAAAAAGATTCACCTGAGGATATGGGATGCACATGTCCCTTGGTAATGGATCCAAGTCCATGGTGATGACACTACCACGTCCCGCACTAGGGAAGCCGATGAACAGTGGCGGAATGTCCAACCAGCTACCCGGTCATCCAGGTTAATGCCGGACGAAAAGACTATAAATAGCCATCTAGGCGTTACGTCCAGGATCACATCTAGAAACATTAGAAGGTTTTGCACGAAGACAGACATACAACCAACTACACATACCTCCGACCCCTTTAGAGCATGTACCACGAAAGCCAATCTAGCCCCAGTACCAGCTACAGCCATCGGACGCCTGACTTGCAACCCAGACGATCTGGCTAGCTAGCCAAACGTTCGACTTGCCTACGTGCAGTTTTGACCAAGAGATATGCATCTCTCGTATCCAGCTACTCCACTTCATCCCTAGACTATATCAACCGCCCCCTTTTACTTGTTAGGGTTAACAAAGCATATTAAAACTACTTGAGAGAGAGAGAGAGCTTTGCCTATCTATTTCTTCTCCATTGGAGACTAAGGCCTCTATTAGGAGGAATCCAAAGAGATTACCAAGGTCTCCATCTCTCCTAGAGGTTTGGGAAAGATCTATCTATCAAGATCTTACTTCTCCGTAGAGATTTGAGAAGAACTACCTAGCTACTTGTTCGCCTTATTGCTGGACGCATGCAGACATGTGGCATTGTCTGGTGTCGTGATGACGTTGATGATAGATGTGACTGGAAAGATATATGGAGTGATTCCTCTTAAAGACGAGATGTCGGAAGATGGAGGCAGTGGATCCTAGAGCATTCACATGAGGTGCACGTTATGGGACGCCTAGACCGACTAGGCTTAAGGCCACCGGATGAGATAATGTTTGTTATGCAGACAAGGCACATATGTATGTTTGTAGGTGTAGCGACTTTCTTCGCCTAAAAGGTGGCTCTGGATTGATTCTTGCACTCATTTTGTCGTGGTGAATAATTAATAAAGATGGTTATGTGTATCATGCTAATGCAGAGGCCCGGGATAATCCTCCTTTTTGAAAAAATCTTGTTCATCATGTCGTTTATGGATCTACTAGTGTCTCTTTTCTTGGATGCTTGGAGAGGACGTGTGATGTGGATCTTGTTCTTACAGTAATTTTTATTTGTGTTACTTAAGTTCTTTGTGTTCTTTCTCTTGTTCTTCTCCAAATTGTGAAGATTGAGCACAATTGATACTTTGCCTTACACCACTCTCTGTCTAGAACACCAAAGGGGAGAAGAGTTTACTTATTCACCATTTAACAAAATAAAATATCTAAATTAATTTATCTGACTAATGCAATACAATGCTGATGCAATGATGATGTAAATATATAATATAAATCAATTTCTAATTTGAGGGAAATCCCGGGCTGTTACAAGGGCAAGGTGAGATGCTAAACAAGAGAGCATAAGGTGAAAGGAAGAAGAAATGGAGGCATGTAGGCTTAAAATTGGGGATGAACAGTTGGGGCAAGATTAGACAACGAAGGAGAACCAATTCAGCATGGATATACCAACGGGATCATTTTGGGAGATCATTCAAGCACTGAAGTTGCGTTCTAGGATGACACGCTCGAAGGAGGGCAAGGTGCACCCATTGAAGAAGACCCAGATGTACACGCTGGAGAAGGGGACAATGCACATGCCGTCGAAGGGGAGCAAAATGCACACATCATAAACATAGGCGATGCACATGGCGAAGCTGTCAACATGTGGTTTCGGTTTAATGCACATGTCGTTGGAGGGGAGCAAGATGCACACACCAAGAATGAAAACCGGTGCAACCATCTAAGGTGGGGATGAATAGGCTGACGCAGATTGCGCGCAGTGTGGTGCAACCATCTCAAACTGCCTTCATGCTGGACAGAAACATCCTTGAAGGGGTTGTGGTCCTTCATGAAACGCTCCATGAGATCCACACCAAAAAACTAGATGGGGTAGTTTTTAAGGTGGATTTTGAGAAAGCGTACAATAAGGTTAAGTGGCCTTTCCTTCAGCAAACCTTGTAGATGAAAGGATTCGATCAATCCTGGAGAAAGCAGGTGGATTCTTTCACGCAAAAAGGCAGTGTCGGAATAAAGGTGAATGATGATATAGGTCACTATTTCCAGACACACAAGGGTTTAAGACAGGGAGACCCGATGTCACCTATCTTGTTCAACATAGTGGTAGACATGTTGACAATTCTGATAGGAAGAGCTAAAGAGAATGACCAGGCAGGTGGGCTAGTTCCGCATCTAGTGGATGGTGGACTGTCTATTCTACAGTACGCAGATGATACTATCATCTTCATGGAGCATGATCTGGCGAAAGCAAGAAATATGAAGCTTGTGTTATGCTTATTTGAGCAGTTGTCAGGGTTAAAGATTAACTTTCATAAAAGTGAATTGTTCTGTTTTGGGAGAGCTAAAGACGAACAAGGAGCTTACAAACAACTATTTGGATGTGGGATAGGCTCGTTGCCTTTCACATACCTGGGCATACCAATTCACCATCGCAAGCTCTCTAACAAAGAGTGGAAGTGCATTGAAGATCGATTTGAAAAGAAACTAAGTTGCTGAAAGGGCAAGCTTATGTCATACGGAGGCTGACTAATTCTCATTAATTCGGTGCTCACGAGTATGCCAATGTTTCTACTGTCCTTCTTTGAGATCCCAGGAGGGGTATGAAAAAGATTGGACTTTTATAGATCGCGTTTCTTTTGGCAGAGTGACGAGTTAAAAATGAAATACCGACTCGCTAAATGGGATGTCATTTGTAGGCCAAAATACCAAGGTGGTCTTGGAATTGAAAATCTAGAGGTGAAGAACAGATGCTTACTCAGCAAGTGGCTGTATACGTTATCTAAAGAGACCCATGCCACATGGGCCCAAATTCTGCGTAATAAGTACCTTAACACTAAGACCTTAGCACAGGTGACGGTCAGACCAACTGATTCGCCTTTTTGAAAAGGACTAATGATAGTGAAATTAGCCTTTTTCAATAGGACAAAGTTTATCGTTGGTAATGGTAATTCCACGAGATTCTGAGAGGATACGTGGCTAGGGGAGACGCCTCTCGCTATCCAATATCCTTCTCTCTATAATATTGTTCAGCATAGAGATGCATATGTTGCAACAGTATTACAGTCAAATCCTCTAAACATTCAATTCAGAAGGACGCTTGTGGGAAACCGTTGGGAAGCGTGGCTCCATCTTATGAGAAGATTGATGGATGTCCACCTTTCTCAACAGCCAGATCAGTTACATTGGAAACTAACCAAGAATGGTGTGTTTTCAGTGAAATCCATGTATTTCGATTTAATCAATACGGTTTCCCTCCCTCAGTCTTTGCACATTTGGAAGGTCAAAGTGCCCTTACGGGTTAAAGTGTTCATGTGGTTTGTCCACAAACAAGTAATTTTCACTAAGAACAACTTGGCTAAACGTAACTGGACAAGATCTCGAAGACGTAGCTTCTGTGATCATGATAAATCTGTCAAACACCTCTTTCTTGATTGCCCGATGGCCAAAGTTTTATGGCGGTCTATCCATATAGCATTTAACATTGCTCCTCCTACTAGTATCAACACGTTGTTTGGGACGTGGTTAAATGGGATTGAGGTAGAAACAGCGAGACACATCCGTGTAGGCGTATGTGCTTTATTATGGGCTATATGAAACTGCAAGAATGATATGGTTTTTAACAGAGCAACAAATGTTCACTTCTTGCAGGTTATCTTTCGAGCCACTATGCTGATCCATATGTGGTCGCTACTCACTCCGATGAATGCCAGGGAGCGTATGGTTACTGGGTCTATCCGTTAGGAGACGGTAGCACGAGCTATCTTCAACCGGTTTGGATGGGGGTCATGTAATAGGATAGTTGTCTAGTTTCCTATCTTCTTTTATACCGCCGATTGTGGCTATCCCACATGCTTTTTTTATTATTTCAGCTCTTTCTGAGCCTTTTTATTGTTTGAGACTTGAAGACTTTGTTAAACTATTTGCTTTTTAATAATATGGCCGTATGCATCATTTTGATGCGGAGCCGGGGAATAACCTCCTTTTCTAAAAATAAAAAAATGAAAACCAGTCACAACATGGAGTTGTCGACATGTAATTTACACACGTTATAATTTACACATGTTAGTTCAATGCTTTTGTTCATCCAATTTGTTAGAAAATATGTCCATGATTACTTTTAAAATGTTGTGAAATGTTTAATTGAAGTGTTTAATGAAAATGAGATACAATATTATTTTAAGATTGAGATGCGACGACTGACATTGGACATGACATTGTCAATCTCTAAAATTTGATAAAAGACATTTTATATACAAATGGGTTTTGCAACATCTACAAAAGAAATAGCTACACAAATTTACGTATGAAATTAGTTAAGCAATTTGGTTTATAAGAAATTGATTAGAGGGAAGGGAGACCCACCCAGAAATTTCACGGAATGAAAGATTGATGAGAGAAAGACACGTCAGGCACTTTTAGTAAGTTGAGATGTAGGAACTTTATATGCAAAATCACGGCGAGAGGAAATACGATTGAGGGCGAATCAAGGTCTCGAAACGGCCGGCTTTGGTTCAATCCTCGGGGCCACCTTATCTATGGTTGGATGATTAGGAAGATATGAACTATCATCTGTTTATCAAAGTTAAAGTTTTAGACTTGACATTGATGTTTGCATTTTTTGGATATATTTCAGACTTTTCGATGATGTGTGTTCACTAAAATCAAATGTTCCAGCCGACTATGAATACGTATGTGATGATTTCGTTAATCTTAAAATGATATGCCGGTTCAGTCTTTCGAAAGTGCTCATACGAGTAAAATCTGTGTATGTGCATTTATACGGATGAATGTATGTATGCGTATAAACCGTGTATAGTGTATAGTGTTAAAAGAATATTGAGAGTTAATTTTTTTACCAGCTTCTAAAATAAGCTGAGTAGGGGAAGCATATTCTATAAGCGCAAAAAAGCCAAAATAAATAGAAATTACTCTTGAGTCTGCTAGAATCTCTACTCCTAAAGGCGCAGTCTGCGGTCATAATGGTAGGTTCGTCTGGCACACGATTTTTTTCGTCTGGTTTTATTTCGTCCCACCTCCCACTGGTTTTCTTATCCATCGATTTATTTTTCTCTCCATTCTTTTTTTTTCAAATCAACACCCCACCTAACGTATAAAAGATCACAGATCTAACTTTCCTAACTTATCCAAATGAACCGTTCTCTCTAATTAATGCAATTTATTTTAGAAAAAATATAGTTTTTAGGAAACAAATAATGGATTTTTTAAAAATCAACCTTTCTAAAAAGATTGTACATTGTCTCATATCCCACCACCACCCCTTCATGTTGGTTTTTTCACCCTCTCAAAAAAAACTTTCCTAACCTTACTAACCTTTCCTAACCAGCCATTACAAACGAGAACGTTACCAAACAATGAGATTTGTCTCATAGCAATTGATTTCAAATCCTAACTTTCCTATTAATTCTTCACTCATGTGTTGTCTCATCAGAGATTGATTATCATATCGTAAAAAATTAATCACAATCAATCAAGCATTGGTTTTTCTTTCTTATTACCATTCACTTCCTTATACTCATCAATCATACATGACAGCCAACCGCAAATACATCATGCGGTGGTCATGCGTATATGCCTTACAAATCGTGTGTACATTGTTCCCATGCTCGTCACGCGAACCCATTCACCATCAGGTCATGCTGGTGGGTAGGTGCGCTTTAGCCATGGAGGTCTGATGCTGGAAGGGATAATGGAGGCCTCGCCACGGGCACCGATATGCTCCTCTGCGCCCTCTCCTCTTCCTCCTCCTGACTCTACTTCCTTAGTTTCTTATTATATTACTCCTTTGTCTCGCTCTCTCTCCATCTCTCTGTTCGTGTTAAAGAGATCGGCAACTAACGTCGCAGGCCCTGCCCGCTCGCCATCGGTCACCTCACCTCGTCCTTCGGTCCCACCGCCAGATCTACACGACTCTAGCGTCTTGTGTCGTCCTTGCTGGGTACACATCACGACGACACATACACTGGAAGCAACGACTACAATCGACAATCAATTTGGCAGCATGGTGGGCATTGACGACCCGACATTCGTGCTGGCCGATGTCCACTGTGGTGTCTATCAGGCAATGAAAATCTATCTACGAAGGCGCAATGGCTTGGGCCTGTACCCAGAGCTCATTGTGGCGCTCGGTGCAACTTCCTTTATGTCGGCTGACTCATGCATGCATCCACAATCTAATGACTCATAAATGCATCTACAATCTAGCTAGCTAATTCGTTCCTTGTCTGCTATTTTTTCTGGTTGTACCGTTCCACAACTTAATTAGGGACTATCTGCACAATTCATCGTCTCATGCATGCACAATCTAACTAATTTTTCTACTGACTACATTTTATGAATTGCTCCATAGATCAATTGTGGAGATGGTTTTCGGACTTAGAAGTTTTGAGAAATAGTTTTGTCCCACCGCCCACTGGTTTTCTTATCCATCGATTTATTTTTCTCTCCACTCTATTCTTCCCAATCAACGCTTCCCTAACGTACAAAAGATCATATCTAACTTTCCTAACTTATCCAAATCAACCGATCTCTCTAATTAATCCAATTTATTGTAGGAAACAAACTGTAGATTTTTAGGAAACAAACAATGGAATTTAAGAAAATTAAAAAGTATACAATGACAAATAAATCTTATTGATTATACCTATATCTCTACTCCTAAAGGAGGACTTGGTAGCCTCTCCTCCGCGGTTTTATTTCGTCTCATATCCCACCACCATCCCTTCTTGTTGGTTTTTCCACCCTCTCAAAAAAACTCCGCTAACCTTTCTAAACTTTTCTAACCAGCCATGTTACAAACGGAACGTTATCAAATAATGAAATCTAGTTTCATAGCAATTGATTCCAAATCCTAACTTTCCTATTAATTCTTCACTCAGGTGTTGTCTCGTCAAAGATTGATTACCATATAGTAAAAAAATAAATCACAATCAATCATGCATTGATGAGATATTTCCTTTTTTTATTACCATTCACTACCATATACAGTTATTAATCATACAACTGACGACAACAATCATCATATTTTTTTGTTTCATGGTAATGCATGACATTGTTGTACATTTTCTGATTAGGATAGAAGGGCAAATTCATTGTTGGTTGTTTTAAGAGTTAATAACGGTGATAGTGGCGTATTAGTTGCACCCCCGACAATGGGGCAGTATGCGGACGTGATGGTAGGTTCGTCCGGTATGGTTTTTTTGTCCAATTTTATTTCGTCACACCTCCAGCCATCCCCTCCCACTCGTTTTCTTATCCATCGATTTATATTTATATCCACTCTTTTCTTTCAAATCAACACTTTCCTAACGTACAAAAGATCATAGATCTAACTTTCCTAACTTATCCAAATCAACTCATCTCTCTAATTGATGCAATTTTTTTGGATTTTTTAATAGTTTTTAGGGAACAAATAATGGAATTTAAGAAAATTAACTTTTCTAAACAAATTGTAGATTGTCTCATATCCCACCACCACCCCTTCATGTTGGTTTTTTCACCCTCTAAAAAAACTTTCCTAAGCTTACTAAACTTTCCTAACCAACCATTACAAACGCGAACGTTACCAAACAATGAAATCCAGTTTCGTAGCAATTGATTTCAAATCCGAACTTTCCTATTAATTCTTCACTCAGGTGTTGTCTTATCAGAGATTGATTACCATACAGTAAAAAATAAATCACAATCAATCAAGCATTAGTTTTTTCTTTCTTATTACAATTCACTTCCTTATACAATTGTAACATCCCTAGATCCATGATAGAGTGATCTTTGTTATTAAGCTACAATAACCATGAGGATTAAGATAATCCATTTTGCTAAACCATGCTTGATCACATTGGAGTCTTATGTCATTTGAATTCCCTAATGATTTTCAAATTCATTTGAAAAGTGGAATTAATACTTTTGCAAACCACAAAACTAAATTGGATGGGTTGCAAATATTCCCTAAGCTTTTTAAAATTGTAATCCACATTTTTGCAAGGTATTTTAGTGCCTCAAATCAAATATAATAGAGGCCAAATTATTATTTGAATTATGAAAATTGCCAAACTTTTCAAATGGGCTTCAAACTTTTTGTGACCCTGCCTAATATTGCTTTTGAATTATAGGGGCAAATTCCATATCTTACAAAAGTATTTTTGGTGCTATCTTTTTCAAACAGAAGACTTTTGATTTAAGCAGGAAGTGCAAAAAGGGAAAAGGGGAAAAAGGCCTAAGTGCATTATGCATTTAGGTCTGCGTGCCAGCCCATCCCACCAGCCCCCATCGTCTACCTCTATTCATTAGAGGAGACGTGGGCCCGGTGAAGGGCACCATCGGTTGAGGTTGAGGCTATGGCGGCCATCCATCGGCTTGCGGGCGCCTACAAGGCGCTCCCCCATCGCCCCACAAACCCTAGACCCGCCCCAGACCCCGTCTCCCTCTCTTTATTCCTCCCCTGCTCAGACCCGCGCCACCGTCGCCATGACTCCGACGTACCCACGACCACTGAGCCCTCCTCGCCTTGCCACCGTGCCAGTATGCTTCGCCATGCTCCCTTGCATCATCTGCGCTGCGCCATTGGGTCGAGGAGCACCATGCCATCACCTTTGTCCCCTTCTTCCTCCTTGGACCCCACCGCTCGTCGCCATGAATCCGGCCACCCCGAGCCTGCCCCGCGCCCACTTAGCCTGCCTACACGCTCATGGTGAGATCCTCTTGCTTCCCCGCACTCCACACGCTCGAATTTGGGCCCTAGTGTTAGATGCGCCGGTGACCGAGAAGCTCCGTCGCGGGAGCTCATCATCGACGGGCCTTCGGTGGCCTTTTGCTCCCGTACGCCCACCAACGGCTTCCCTGCGTCACTTAGGCCACGATAGGACCAATAGCTCGCTCGTTTGCTCGCTGTAGCGCGTCGCCCGCATCCACCTGAATGTCGGTTGTCGGTGACGCTACCGCCCCCTTAGCCTCGCCCGCCACTGCAACTCGACGTGGGTCGCCCCCTGGTTCGATTCCGCCCAAGCGCGTGCCAAATGATGCCCTATGGGCGATTCCTGAGCGGCGCCCGAGCCCTCCGTTGCGTAGAGAGGTCACCGGCGACACTCTGGTCGCTGGAGCTGACCTGGCCCGACTGGGGCCACCCCCAGTAACACTGGCTAGTGGGCCAGGGGCCCTAGTTGACCATGGTCAACTAGCTGACTGGGCACTGCCCAGTCACTGCCATGTGGGGCCACCCCCCTCGGCCACTGACATGTGGGGCCAGGTTAATTAGTCTTAATTAATTTGTTAATTTAATTTTTAATAATTAGTTTAAACTAATTAGCCACTGACAGGTGGGACCCTCTTTTAATTAATCTGTTTTTGGTTTAATTTAAACCCTCGTTAACCCTCTGTCTATGATAGCTGGGTCCGAGAGGTCAGGTTTGACCAACCAGCAATCCATGTTGACTGTTGATGTTAGCATGATGTCATGCTGATGCAGCAAATTTTTTTTCTAATTAAAATAGATTTGTTTATTTCAGAATATTATAAAACTTTGAAAATTAATATAAATTAATCTATAAGTCAGATGAAAATAATTAATATATAGGAAAGTTGCTCAGAAAAATCACACAAATCCAAATACGTTGTCCGTTCATTTGTCACATGTTCCTAACATGATGAACATGGACATTTTGCGTCAGGATCATTTGTCTCGTAATAGCCAAAGACCCGAGAAATATCGTCGGATATTTTCCTGCTCCGTCTGTGACATGTAGTACTACGATAGCTCATCCTTAGGCTGCATATTGCCATGTCATGCATCATGTTGCATCTGCTTGCTTGTATTTATTGTTTCTTCCCCCTTCTTCTCTCCGGTAGACGCCCAGACCGACGCTGCTACCGTGTACAACTACACCACCGACGACCAGCCTTTTGCAGCAAAGCAACAAGGCAAGCCCCCCCTTGATCATTCTGATGTCTCCCATCTCTTTCCCTCTCATGCTTGCATTAGTTTTTGCTACTTTTGTATATAGCTCCTATTCTAATGCATAGCCTATTTTTGTTAACTGCTACAGTACCTACTATTATATCACCTACTTAGTATAGGTTGATTCATGATCTCCTATTACCCCTTAGTCCCAGTTGCCCCTGCTTCATCATCGACTACTCGATCAACCGATCGACAAGCCATGCCCATCACATCCACCACACCCCCCCTTAGTTGGACGAGTATACCGGGTTACTATCGAGTATCCAGGGTGACACCTCATATAGTACTCATGATGCTAAATTTTTAGTGTAGCTAGTCGGTCGTGGTTATCGAGGGTGATTCCTCCTTGACCACTCCTGACAAAGACTCTGTCGTGTAACACCTTGAGTGTAGACCATCAAGGATGAATCCTCTCTGGTCACCTTGATGGTTACATCGGGTGGGATCCACCAAGGTTGATTCCTCGGGTTTCCCCTTGATGTTTGGACACACGGTTACTTTAACTTTACTAATTTTACTTGTTGAGGTTTGGATGACCTGGATGGTGTTGGTGTAATGAGGACGAGGCAGGCCCGGGCATTCTTGGCCCTTGCCACAAGTCCTCGAGACAAGGCGATGGGACCACATATGTGGATCAGCTCTCGTCACCGCAGCTAACAAAACATTAATGGGTTTGAATATGTGATCCGAGAAGGCCTCTGGCCTGTTTCACACTAACCACCATGCGGGAATAATTACGGGTACTCTATGTTGTACATTGGCTCGAAAGTTCTTCAGATGTCACAGTTGAGTGGCACGCACCCAGGTGGCCGGCGTAAGCATCGTCTTTGTATTAAGAGGTGCTACGACTACACCAGCCATCCTCGCAACACGCAGGATTTTGAAGGGAGATTGTCCCACGACCCCTCTGCATTTAGGATGTAGACTGACGTGTGGCCTCTCTGTTGAGCCTAGGTAGGACTATGACGTGTCGATTAGCCGAGGTCGGGCATTATCCGAGCAAGTGTTGTCCGGCCAGAGTTAATCAAGCGTGTTGGGAAAGTTGGTGCACCCCTGCAGGGAAGTATATCTATTCGAATAGTCGTGTCCACGGTAACGGACACTCAGAGTTGTATACTGATCTTACAACTAGAACTGGAGATTTTGAAATGAATGTGTTGGTTACGAGATTGCTTTCTCACAAGGAGTAGAGGAGAATCTCCGGGCGGTTCTTAATAACTTACTACTTATGAAAATGCTAACCTACACTATTCTAATGCCGCCGGACACTCAAGATGCCAGTCTTCGATAGGACTAGGCTCTCCCCCTCTATTGTCGCATTTCTGCAGCTAGTCCAAAGATATAGCTCCATTCCTTTGATAATGTTGCATATTTAGCATAGTTTTGATGTAAGTCTTGCAAGTAATTTGGATGAGTACTCATGGTTGCTTTCCTCCCCTTTCCCCCCTCGATACGATTACTGCATTCAGATGACGGAGCCTAGGAGAAAGATGCTCCTGCCATCGACTATTACTACCCCGATGGTGCCTACTACTATGAGGAGGCTGCCCTTGGCCAACAGTAGGATAGGAGGCTCCCAGGCAGGAGGCCTTGCCTTTTCGATCCGTAGTTTGTGTTTGTGCTAGCCTTCTTAAGGCAAAACTTGTTTACTTATGTCTGTACTCAGATATTATTTGCTTCCGCTGACTCGTTTGTATTCGAGCTTATGTATTCGAGCCCTCGAGGCCCATGGCTTGTAATATGAAGCTGTAGGATCGAAAGTAGGTCTAGAGGGGGGGGGGTGATTAGACTACTTGACTAAATAAAACTTCTACCTTTTCCCAATTTTAAGTGTTGGCAGATTTTAGCATTATAACAAGTCAAGCACACCCTACGCATGCATTTCTACGAGTATAGCAGCGGAAAGTAAAGACACGCATGAGTAGTAAAGGAAGGGTCGAAAGATCAAACACAATTTGGAGACACGAAGATTTTTCCCGTGGTTCTGATAGGTGGTGCTATCGTACGTCCACGTTTATGGAGTCTTCAACCCACGGAGGTTAACGGTCGCGAGAGTCCACGAAAGGGCTCTACCCACGGAGGGTTCCACGAAGAAGCAACCTTGACTATACCATGATGGCCTACGTCCATGGAGGACTAGCCTAACTCAGGGTAGATCTTCACGAAGTAGGCAATCTCCTTGCCCTGACAAACTTCTTGGTTCACTCCACAACACGGAGTAGGAGGATCCCAAGCGACACCTAACCAATCTAGGAGGCACCACCCTCCAAAAGGTAATAGGCTCAATAATGTCGATGAACTCCTTGCTCTTGTGCTTCAAGATGACAGACTCCTCAACCCTCAATCACTCTCTCACAAATTTGGCTTTGGTGGAAGAGATTGATTGGGTGGAAAGCAACTTGGGGAGGCTAGAGATCAAGATTCATATGGTTGGAATGGAATGCTATGATCTCAACACATGAGTAGGTGTCTCTCTCTCAGAAAATCTGATGGGATAAGTGGGGATCTGTTCTGAGTGCTTATCTTGCGAGTGAGTGGTGGTGGAGGGGTATATATAGGCATCTCCAGAAATCCAACCGTTTCACCTTAAGTGATCAACTCGGTGACACCGATGTGTGAATTTTGATGGTACTGAGTGGCTCCAAAGGTGAAAACTATTGAATCTTGGTGAGATCGATATAGAATTCTCGGCGGTACCGATCAGGTGTCCAATGGTCAGAATCCAAATCTCGGTGACGTAGATCCAAAAATTTGATGGTACCGATTTTATGAATCGAGGTAAAAAAAGTTGGTAGGCTGAACTCGGTGGCACTGATGTGGGGTCGGTTGCACCGATGTGCTAGGGTTTGGCATGAGTCTTGGAATCGGTGGGACCGAGTGGGAAGTGTTGGTGTCACCGATTTTGCAAGAATGGCTTAGACAGAATATGTGGAGATTTTGTGGGTGTTTTTGGTGACTATCACTTGTGCACGTTTGAGCATCTTGTTCACCAACAATACCTTACCCCCTTTTAATAGTATTGGATTTTCGTATGGACTCAATGTGATTTCTCACAAAGTAAAATGTAGAGTCCTCTTTGCTTGAAGCTTTGCCAATCCATTTCCTTGCATCTAGGGGTATCTCCACAATACTTTTGCCAACACATCATTGAACTTTTCCTGAAATATGCTTAGTAGAAATATTAGTTCAATGATATATACTCCCTCCATTCCTTTATACAAGGTGTATTTGTTTTTTCAAAAGTCAAATGAGGTCATGTTTGACCGAGTTTTCAGAAAAATATATCAATATCCACAATACAAAATTTATATCATTTGATTCATCATGAAAAGTAGTTTCAGATTTTATCTATTTGATATCGCATATGTTTTTATTTAATTCTATAATCTTGGTTAAACATTTGAACGGTTGACTTGCACGGAAAACAATACACCTTATATTCATTTGAAGTATGTGATAAGCAAGAGCTCCCCCTAAATTTGTGCATTATTTTGAATTTCCATTTGAATGCAAATGCACAATCGATTAGGTACATTGGGTACTTTTGCCATGTCACATACATCTTGGTGGTGTGCTAGAATAATAAGAGTGAATATCATAGCACAACACAATCAAGCAAAGTGAATGATCATCTCATAAGCATCATAAGGATAGGAAATAGTCGCAACACACAGTTAGTGTATGATCAAACACTAACAAAGTTTAACACATCCAAACCAAAAGATAGCAAATGTTTTTGAAAAAGCGATAAAAACCAACACATTCTCTCTCGAAGCCCTAAAGATCTATACAACTTCTCCCCTTTTGGCAACATGTTACCAAAAAGTTCAAAGGTATAGAGCTAAACGCTCTTTTGGGGCTGATCTCCTCTGGTAGCTGAAGTTGGAGTCGAGAGAACTGCATCAACGAAGACTTCTGCTGATGTCATGGATGGAGTTGGTGTAGTAACGGGAGGAACTAGTGGAGCTGAAGGAGCTAAAGTGGTTGTGACTGGTGCTGATGAAGACGGTCTCATCTCTGGAGCTGTCACTATGGGAGTCCTAGCTCGAATCCTGAACTAAGCAGTCGTCCTGAGATGTGCACTATCCTCATCATCCTCATCCTTGTCATCATCACCATCATCATCATCATCATCACCATCATGATCATCATCATCATGATCATCATCATCATCATCATCATCATCATCATCTGTAGAGTGAGGTATAGGCACAAGATCAACTTCATTCTTGAGCTCATTGACAATCATTGTGAGCCCATCCACCTTGTTGTTGAGACTATGAAATTTTTCTTCAACAATCCTCACAAGTATCTCTTGGTTCTTCAGGATGTTGGTCATGTCCTTCTGCATACTGATCATTGAGCTGACAAGTAGATCCATCTGCTCACTCCTAGTCATGGGCGGCTGAGCGCTAGTGTCTCTAGCTGCCTCAGCATGTGCCTGTGCCGCACCTGATGTGGGATGATCTGGGTTCATCACCACAACGTTGTCTTCGAGCTCCAACAAGAGTAGCAAATGTGGTCGATCAAGCACAAATATGTGCTTCTCCAACTTGGAGTTGATGAGCATCTGGATGTAGGGTGCATAGCAACTTGAGCACTTCTGGTCAGCAGCAATCCTCTTCACAGTCTCCATTATCAGATCCATCACTCTAAATCCTGTATGATAGTCTAGATGGAGCAGCATGTTGATGGAGTAGCCTCCGATCATCTTCTCATCTCCAGACTTAGGCAATAAGGTATGCCTCAAAATGGTGTTGATCGTGCGTAGACTGACCTGGAGGAAGTAGATTGATCCTAGCTTGTGACACTTCTGATAAGCAACATGAATCTCCTTGTACATGTTCTTCATCTCATTGTGGCTTGCCTTGGCCTTAGAGTACACATCAATATCTCCATCTTCCACCTCTTAGACTCCTTAGATGGCAGCCCACTCCTCAACTGTGGACTCATACGTGGCACCTTCAGTCATCCACACAATTCTACCATCTCCATAGAAATGAGAAGTGGAGTAGAATTGCATGATCATCTCATCATTCCAGACTGTGAACTCCTTGCCAACAAACTTATCCAGGTCAATGCAATGAAAGTTGTCTTGCACACTTAGGAAGTAATCTTCATTGTCCTTGATGTACTTCCAATCCACGTATCTCATGTCACTCATGGCAGGGCTCTTGTGAAGCAAAATAGTCTCATAAAAGTCTTGTTGTTCTTTGGTGTAGAACCTGTAGTCCACAACAGTCTTCCTCCTCTATTAGTATGGATCAGCAGCTCTCTAATCTCTCAGCCCTTGATCCTTCCTTTTCTTCATGTCCTCAGCTTGCGGGTGGCTGGCATTATGCACTAGAAGGTGTGGTCTCAGCTTCATCAAGGCAGACAAAGCATCCTCATCTGGATCTCTGGATGGTGATCCCTTGTTCTTCTTAGAATCTGGGATGTCTCTGGTAGTCCTCTTGGGTTTGGGTGCAGAAGGCTTCTTGGAACCAGTTGGCTTGCCCTTGGGTGCTGCTTGGCTGGGCATAGAATCAGATAGCAATTTCTTCTTCTTCTTGGGAGGAGCCTTTGCAGCTAGCTCTTCCTCCTCCTCCTCCTCCTCAGCAGCACCAGTCTCTTCTGGGTCCTCGAACATGGAGGTAGGCCTGCCAACAACACATATGATCCTCTTCCTGCTCTTCTTCTCTCCAGCCTTCTTGGGAAAGGATTTCCTGGGAGGCTCAATGGTCGTGGTGCCCCTGGAGCTCTCAGGTGCTCTCAAGGTGTCTGAGGGGGCATACTCCTTCCTGACCACCTTCTTGGAAGATGTAGCCTTAGCTGTGGGCTTCCTGACAGTCTTTTCCTACTTGGTATTGGGAGGCACAATATCAGGAACTAAATCTTCATCCTCCTCCTCTGAGTTGAGCTTCCTCTTTGTCCTGGTTGCTGCCTTGGGCAGATCTGGTGAGCTTGGAACATCATCAAAAGAGGATGAGCTCTTGTTTGGACTAGTGCCAGAGCTCATGTCAACTCTTAGCTCCTTGAGATTGTTCTGGCTGTCCTCAGATGTAGACATATCTAACCCTATGAATAGAATATAGAGGAGTAGAAGGGTTCAGTCATCACAAAATGCAAACAATTTTCAAAGTTTGAACTAAAATTTCTTAAGATGTGCATTGTGCCAAATGAATTGCGGTACCACCGATGCATAATTTTCAGACCCATCGAGATGGACAACCTGCTAAACAGAAACATGGCACCACATTTTGGTGAGACAGAAAATGGGCACTTGATTTCATCGAGGTTGTTCTCAGTTGACCTAAAAGGCAAATCAGTGAAGCCGATTCTTTTGTTGTGTCATCGAGATTTAGGTGGCGGATGAAAAACCCTAAAAATTCGATCGTTCTCTAGTCTAAGGAATTTTATAGTGGATTGAGAGAATAGAAAACTATGGATTATGGATAACTTTTCCTCTAATGCGCAAGAATTGGATGGGAAGCGCAAAGAGGGCCAGATCCATACCCTAACTCGGTGAAGGATCCGCTATGGCATCGACGGTGGAGAAGATTCCATCAGCGATGGCAATTCCCAATGGCGGAGGCACATGGGGAGATGAAGGCGGCGACCAGGGGTCCGGAGAGGCAGCTTAGGGTTTTGGAGGAAACAACTTTTGTGGTTAAATTTCAAAAGTCAGGTCCACCAGGTTATATACCCCCTCGCTGTCGGTGACACCGATTCTAAGTTTTCAGTGTCACCGAGTTTCTCAACTGTCAGCTAACAGGGAAACTCGGTGTAACCGAGAAAATGGAATCGGTGATACCAAGGTGAAAACTAGATCAACCCTAGGCATTTGGCGAGACCGAGAATTTTGGATTGGTTCCACTGAGATGCACTTGGGAGGTTTTAATGGTCAATCCTTTGTCGATACGGAACTCTGAGTGCTCCTCACACAGAGGGATCGAAAAGTACTTGTTCAAATTTTGTGATGCAAATGTTGGATCGAAAGTAGGTCTAGAGGGGGGGGGGGGTTAGAGTACTTGACCAAATAAAAATGTACCTCTTCCCAATTTTAAGTGTTGGCAGATTTTAGCATTCATAGCAAGTCAAGTACACCCTACACATGCATGTCTACGAGTATAGCAACGGAAAGTAAAGACAAGCATGCAAGTAAAGGAAGGGCAGGAAGATCAAACACAACTGGAGACACGATTATTTATCCTGTGGTTCTGATAGGTGGTGCTATCGTACGTCCACGCTTATGGAGTCTTCAACCCACAGAGGGTAACAGTCGCGAGAGTCCATGGAGGGCTCTACCCATGGAGAGTTCCATGAAGAAGCAACCTTGACTATACCATGATGGCCTACGTCCACGGAGGACTAGCCTAACTCGGGGTAGATCTTCACGAAGTAGGAGATCTCCTTGCCCTTACAAACTTCTTGGTTCACTCCACAACATGAAGTAGGAGGCTCTCAAGTGACACCTAACCAATCTAGGAGGCACCACCCTCCAAAAGGTAATAGGCTCGATAATGTCGATGAACTCCTTGCTCTTGTGCTTCAAGATGATAGACTCCTCAACACACAATCACTCTCTCACAGATTTGGCTATGGTGGAAGAGATTGATTGGGTGGAAAGCAACTTGGGAAGGTTAGAGATCAAGATTCATATGGTTGGAATGAATGGCATGATATCAACACATGAGTAGGTGGCTCTCTCTCAGAAAATCAGCTGGTATGAGTGGGGATCTGTTCTGAGTGCTTCTCTTGTGAGTGAGTGGTGGTGGAGAGGTATATATAGGCATCTCCAAAAATCCATCCGTTACACCTAATAAGACAGACTCGGTGACACCGATGTGTAAATCTCGGTGGTACTGAGTTGCCTCAAAGGTAGCAACTTTTGAATCTTGGTGAGACCGATATATAAAACTCGGTTGCACCGAATAAGGTGAGCAACGGTCAGATTGCCAAACTCGGTTACGCCGATTCAAGAAACTCAGTGGGACGTGAATTTGCATAACAGAAAGTTGGCAACCGAAACTCGGTGGCACCGAAGCAGAATCGGTTGCACCGAAGTGGCTAGGGTTTGGCTGAGTCTGTCTGAGGCTGAGAATCGGTGGCACCGAGTGGAAAGTGTTGGTTACACCAATTTTGGATATTTGGCTTTGGACATAATTTTGTGGAAGAGCTTGTGGGTCTATGTGGTGACTATCACTTGTGCACGTATGAGCATTTTGTTCACCAACAGTACCTTTCCCCCTTTTAATAGTATTGGCTTTCCTATGGACTCAAAGTGATTTCTTGTTGAGGAACGTTGCATGGGAAACAAAAAATTTCCTACGCACACGCAGATCGATCGATGGTGATGAGCATCTACGAGAGGGAGAGTGGATCTACGTACCCTTGTAGATCGCTAAGCGAGAAGCGTTAAGAAACGCAGTTGGTGTAGTCGAACGTCTTCGCGATCCAAATCGCCGTGTGTCCCGCGATCTCATCACGATCCGTCCCGCGATCAATTCACGATTCGTCCCGCGATCTTCATCATGATCCGTCCCACGATCTCATCATGATCCGTCCCGCGAACTCATCACGATCTGTCCCGCGAACTCATCACGATCCCTCTCGCGATCTTGATCACGGTCCTTCCGATCTAGCGCCGAACGGACGGCACCTCCGCGTTCAACACACTTACAGCTCGATGACGATCTCCGCCTTCTTGATCTAGGAAGAGGGAGCAGAGAGGTAGAAGAGTTCTCCGGCAGCGTGACGGCGCTGCGGCGATGGTGGTGGAACTATTCCGGCAGGGCTTCGCCTAAGCACTGCAGAAAACCGATCTAGAGGAGAAGCTATGCACTAGAGGAATGGGTGACACGTGGCTGAAAATCTTGTGCCAAAACCCTAAAATCCTCTAGTATATATAGGAGGAGAGGAGGAGGAGGCTTGGCTGCCAAAGAGTCAGCCCTTGGGTCGGCCAAACCAAGAAGGGAGGAGTCCTCCTCCTCCACTCCTAGTAGGATTAGGACTCCTTCCTTATTTGGCCCTTTTTTGCCTTTTTCCACCTTTTTCCTTTTGAGATTTTCTTCCCAGCCGCATGGGCCTTGTGTGGGACTTCCACCAGCCCACAAATGGCTGGTATTTACTCTCCCACAGACCATATAGCCTCTTGGGTCGAAATACCCCTCCCGATGGTCCCCCGGTACACTACCGGCACTCCCGGTACACTACCGATGAGCCCGAAACTTTTCTGGCGACCAAAACAGGACTTCCTATATATCAATCTTTACCTCCGGACCATTCCAGAGCTCCTCGTGACGTCCGGGATCTCATGTGGTAGTCCGAACAACCTTCGGTCACCACTATGCATAACTCTATACTACCAAAACGTCACCAAACCTTAAGTGTGCAGACCCTGCGGGTTCGAGAACTATGTAGACATGACCAAGACACCTCTACGGTCAATAACCAATAGCGGGACCTGGATGACCATATTGGTTCCTACATATTCTACGAAGATCTTTATCGGTTGAACCTCTATGTCAAGGATTCAGTTAATCCCGTATGATGTTCCCTTTGTTCTTCGGTATGTTACTTGCTCGAGATTCGATCGTCGGTATCTCCATACCTAGTTCAACCTCGTTACCGGCAAGTCTCTTTACTCGTTCCGTAACACAAGATCCCGTGACTAACACTTAGTCACATTGCTTGCAAGGCTTGTTGTGATGTTGTATTACCGAGTGGGCCCTGAGATACCTCTCCGTCACACGGAGTAACAAATCCCAGTCTTGATCCATGCCAACCCAACAGACACCTTCGGAGATACCTGTAATGCACCTTTATAGTCACCCAGTTATGTTGCGACACTTGATACACACAAGGCACTCCTTCGGTGTCCGTGAGTTGCATGATCTCAGGGTCAAAGGAACATATACTTGACATGCAGAAAACAGTAGCAATAAACTGACACGATCATATGCTACGTTTGTAGTTTGGGTCTTGTCCATCACACCATTCTCCTAATGATGTGATCCAGTTATCAAATGACATCTCATGTCCATGGCTAGGAAACCTTAACCATCTTTGATCAACAAGCTAGTCTATTAGAGGCATACTAGGGACATGGTTTTGTCTATGTATCCACACATGCATCTAAGTCTCCGATCAATACAATTATAGCATGGATAATAAATGATTATCATGAACAAGGAAATATGATAATAACTAATTTATTATTGCCTCTAGGGCATATTTCCAACAGTCTCCCACTTGCACTAGAGTCAATAATCTAGTTCACATCACCATGTGATTCGCATTGTTATGAATCTAACACCCAATGAGTTCTGGGGCTTAATCATGCTTTGCATGTGAGAGAGGTCTTATAGTCAACGGGTCTGCGACATTCAGATCCGTGTGTACTTTGCAAATTTCTATGTCAAACCGTAAACACTGCTACCACACTCCACTTGGTACTATTCCAAATGGCTGCTCCACTGTACATATCCAGATTGCTAGTACGAGTCATCCGGATTGGTGTTAAAGCTTGCATCGACGTAACTCTTTACGGTGGACTCTTTATCACCTCCATAATCGAGAAACATCTCCTTAGTCTTTTAGTTACTAAGGATAATCTTGACCGCTGTCCAGTGCTCCATTCCAGGATCACTTTGAAACCTTCCGGCCATACTTATGGCAAGGCTGACATCTGGTCTTGTGCACAACATTGCATACATGATAGAGCCTATGGCTGATGCATAGGGGATGACACTCATCTTTTCTCTATCTTCTGCAGTCACTGGGCATCGAGTCTTACTCAACTTCACACCTTACAAATCAGGCAAAAACTCTTTATCTGACTGATCCATTCTGAATTCTTTCAAAAATTTGGCAAGGTATGTACTTAATGAAAAGTCTCATCAAGCTTCTTGATCTATCTCTATAGATCTTGATGCTCAACAATTAGGTAGCTTTATCTAGGTCTTCCTTTGAAAAACTCGTTTCAAACAACCGTTCATGCTTTCCAGAAATTCTACATCATTTCCGATCAACAATATGTCAACCACATATGCTTACCAGAAACTCTATAGTGCTCCCACTCACTTTATTGTAAATACAAGTTTCTCATAAACTTTGTATAGACTCAAAAACTTTGATCACCTCATCAAAGTGTATATTCCAACTCTGAGATGCTTGCTTCAATTCATAGAAGAATCACTGAAGCTTGCACACCTTTTAGCATCCTTAGGACTGACAAAACCTTCTGGTTGTATCACATACAACCTTTCCTCAAGTAAACCGTTAAGGAAACGATGTTTTGACATCCATCTGCCAGATTTCATAATTGAAAAATGCAGCAACTGCTAACATAATTCCAACAGACTTTAGCATTGCTACGAGTGAGGAAGTCTCATCGTAGTCAACTCCTTGAACTTGCCGGAAACTTCTTTGCGACAAGACGAGCTTTACAAATGGTGACATTCACCATGAGTGTCTGTCTTCATTTTAAAGATCCATTTGTAC
Source organism: Hordeum marinum (assembly GCA_022496015.1). Lineage (NCBI taxonomy): Eukaryota > Viridiplantae > Streptophyta > Magnoliopsida > Poales > Poaceae > Hordeum > Hordeum marinum. The sequence goes on along the minus strand of CM039678.1, from coordinate 178,342,881 downwards.
TCAACGACTTTCTGTCCAACAAGCAAGTCCACCAAAGTCTATACTTGGTTTTCATACATGGATCCTTTCTTGGATTTCATGGCCACTAACCATTTGTTGGATTCCGGGCCCATCATCGCTTCTCCATAGCTCGTAGGTTCATCGTTGTCCAACAACATGACCTCCAAGACAGGGTTGTCGTATTGCTCAGGAGCAGTACACATCCTTGTCGACCTACGAGGTTCGATAGTAACTTGATCCGAAGCTTCATGATCCTCACCATTAACTTCCTCTTCAACTAACGTAGGCTTCACAGAAACAAATTCCTGCGCTACGCTACTCTCTGGTTGAACAAAGGTTCAACAACCTCATCAAGTTCTATCTTCCTCCCACTCAATTCTTTCGAGAGAAACTCTTTCTCGAGAAAGGACCCAGTTTTAGCAACAAACACTTTATGCTTGGATCTGAGATAGAAGGTTTACGCAACTGTCTTTAGGGTATTATTTGAAGATGCATTTGTCCGCTTTGGGTTCGAGCTCATTAGGTGAAAACATTTTTCCACACAAGCGTCGCAGTCCCAAACGTTAAGAAATGACAGCTTAGGTTTCTATCAAACCATAATTCACACAGTGTCATCTCAGCGGATTTAAATGGTGCCCTATCTAAAGTGAATGTAGTTGTCTCTAATGCATAACCCCAAAACGATAGTGGTAAAAGGATAAGAGACATCATAATTCGCTCCATATCTAATAGAGCACGACTATGACGTTCGGACACACCATCACACTATGGTGTTCCAGGTGGCGTGAGTTGTGAAACAACTTTCACATTGTCTTAAATTGTATACCAAAATCGTAACTCAGATATTCACCTCCACGATCATATCGCGGACATTTTATCTTCTTGTCACGATGATCTTAAACTTCACTCTGAATTTGCTTGAACTTTTTCAAACGATTTAGACTTGCGTTTCATTAAGTAAATATACACTATTATCTACTCAAATCATCAGTGAAGGTAAGAAAATAATGATATCCACCGCATGCTACAAGACTCATTGGATTGCATACATCAACATGTATCGTTTCCAATAAATCACTTGCCCGCTCCATCAAACCAGAAAACAGGGTCCTTAGTCATCTTGCCCAAGAGGCATGGTTCGCATGTCTCAACTGATTCAAAATCGAATGAGTCCAAAGATCCATCAGCATGGAGTTTCTTCATGCGATTTATACCAATATGACACTTAGCGGCAGTGCCACAAGTATGTGGTACTATCATTATTAACTTTGTATCTTTTGGCATCAATGTTATGAACATGTGTATTACTACGATCAAGATTCAACAAACCATTCTCACTGGGTGCATGACCATTGAAGGTATTATTCATGTAAACAGAATAACCATTATTCTTTAACTTAAATGAATAACCGTGTTGCAATAAACACGATCTAATCACGTTCATGCTCAATGCAAAACACCAAATAACATTTATTTAGGTTTGGCACTAATCCCGAAGGTAGAGAGAGCGTGCGATGTTGATCACATCAACCTTGGAAACATTTCCAACACACATCGTCACCTCACCCTTAGCTAGTGCTCCGTTTATTCCGTAGCTTTTATTTCGAGTTACTAACATTTAGCAACCGAACTGGTATCCAATACCCAGGTGCTACTAGGAGTACTAGCAAGGTACACATAAATAACACGTATATCAAATATACTTCTATCGATGTTGCCAGCCTTCTTATCTACCAAGTATCTAGGGTTGTTCCGCTTCAGCGACCGCTCTCCTCATAATCGAAGCACTTATTCTTGGGTTTGGGTTCAACTTTGGGTTGCTTCACTGGAGCAGCAACTGACTTGCTATCCATGAAGTTTTCCCTCCTTGCTCCTGCCCTTCTCGAAACTAGTGGTTTGACTAACCATCAACACTTGGCGCTCCTTCTTGATTTATACCTTCGCGGTGTCAAACATCGCGAACAGCTCAGGGATCATTATTTCTATCAATGGCATTTTATAGTTCATCACCAAGTTCTAGTAGCTTACTGATAGTGACTTGGAGAACTATGTCAATCACTATCTTATCTGGAAGATAAACTCCCACTCAATTCAAGCAATTGTAGCACCAGACAATCTGAGCACATGCTCAACGATTGATCTATTCTCTTTCATATTACAGGCAAAGAATCTTGTTGGAGATCTCATATCTCGCAACACGGGCATGAGCCTGAGATCCTAATTTCAGATCTTAGAACATCTCGTATGTTCTGTGATGTTCAAAACGTTTTGGAGCCTCAATTCTAAGCCATAATGCATGACACACTAAACTATCAAGTAGTTATCAGAACGTGCCCGTCAGATGTTCACAACATCTACAAACAATGCTAGAGGGGTTGGCGCACCGAGCGGTGCATTAAGGACATAAGCCTTCTGTGCAGCAATGAGGACAATCCTCAGATCATAGAGCCAGTCCGCAATATTGCTACCATCATCTTTCAACTCTATTTCTCTAGGAACATATAAAAATTCAAGGGAGCTACAGCGTGAGCTAGTAATCTACAACACAGTTTGCAAAGACACTACTGACTATGTTCATGATAATGAGTTCAATTAATCTTTTTACTTAAGAATTCCCACTCAAATTGACATCCCTCCAGTCATTCGAGTGATACATGATCCAAATTCACCAACTCAAGTACGATCATCACGTGAGTTGAGGTGGTTTCAATGGTGAACATCATTATGTTGATCATATCTACTATATGACTCATGTTCGACCTTTCGGTCTCTTGTGTTCTGAGGCCATGTCTGTACATGCTAGGCTCGTCAAGTTTAACCCGAGTGTTCTGCATGTGCAACACTGGCTTGCACCCGTTGTATGTGAACGTAGAGTCTATCACATCCGATCATCACGTGGTGTCTCAACACGACGAACTTCCGCAACGGCACACACTCGGGGAGAACACAATTCATCTTGAAATTTAAGTGAGGGATCACCTTATAATGCTACCGTCGTCCTAAGCAAAACAAGGTGCATAAAAGGGTTAACATAACATGCAAATCATAAGTGGCATGATATGGCCATGAACTTGTGCTTTTGATCTCCATCTTGAAAGCACCGACATGATCTCCATCGTCACCGGCAAGACACCATGATCGCCATCAGCTTTATCTCCATCAATGTGTCGCCATCGGGGTTGTCGCTCCCAACATGCTTCTACTACTATTGCTACCATTTAGCGATAAAGTAAAGCATTACATAGCGATTAATGATTGACACGCAGGTCATACAATAATTAAAGACAACCCTATGGCTCCTGCCGGTTGCCGTACTCATCGACATGCAAGTCGTGATATTCTATATAACACATGATCATCTCATACATCACATATATCTCATCATGTAATTGGCCATACCACATCACAACACACCCTGCAAAAACAAGTTAGACGTCCTCTAATTGTTGTTGCATGTTTTACGTGGCTGCTACGGGTATCTAGCAAGAACAATTCTCACCTATGCATAAACCACAACGGTGATACATAAGTTTCTTTTAAACCTTTTCAAGGACCGCCTTAGTCGAATCCGATCCAACTAAAGTAGGAGAAACAGACACCCGCCAGCCATCTTTGCACAACGAAGTTACACGTCAGTCGATGGAACCGGTCTCTCGTAAGCGTATGAGTAATGTTGGTCCGGGCCGCTTCATCCCATAATACCGCTGAACCAAAACACGACCAAGGGAGGAAGCAATCTAAGCATCAACACCCACAAACTCTTTGTGTTCTACTCGAGATCTCATCTACACATAGACCTAGCTCATGATGCCACTGTTGGGGAACGTTGCATGGGAAACAAAAAATTTCCTACGCACACGCAGATCTATCCATGGTGATGAGCATCTACGATACGGAGAGTGGATCTACGTACCCTTGTAGATCGCTAAGCGGGAAGCGTTAAGAAACGCGGTTGGTGTAGTTGAACGTCTTCGTGATCCAAATCGCCGAGTGTCCCGCGATCTCATCACGATCCGTCCCGTGATCCAATCACGATCCGTCCCGCGAACTTCATCACGATCTGTCCCGTGATCTCATCACGATCCATCCCATGAACGCATCATGATCCATCCCACGAACTCATCACGATCCGTCTCACGATCTTGATCACGGTCCTTCCGATCTAGCGCCGAACGGACGGCACCTCCGCGTTCAACACACGTACAACTCGATGACGATCTCTGCCTTCTTGATCCAGCAAGAGGGAGTGGAGAGGTAGAAGAGTTCTCCGGCAGCGTGACGGTGCTGCGGCGATGGTGGTGGAACTATTCCGACAGGGCTTCGCCTAAGCACTATAGAAAACCGATCTAGAGGAGAAGCTATGCACTAGAAGAACGGGTGACACGTGGCTGAAAATCTTGTGCCAAAACCCTAAAATCCTCTAGTATATATAGGAAGAGAGGAGGAGGAGGCTTGGCTGCCAAAGAGGAAGCCCTTGGGTCGGCCAAACCAAGGAGGGAGGAGTCCTCCTCCTCCACTCCTAGTAGGATTAGGACTCCTTCCTTATTTGGCCTTTTTTTTTTGCCTTTTTCCACCTTTTTCCTTTTGGGCTTTTCTTCCCAGCCGCATGGGCCTTGTGTGGGACTTCCACCAGCCCATAAAGTGCTGGTATTTACTCTCCCACATCCCATATAGCCTCTTGGGTCGAAATACCCCTCCCGATGGTCCCCCGGTACACTACCGGCACTCCCGGTACACTACCGGCACTCCCGGTACACTACCGATGAGCCCGAAACTTTTCTGGCGACCAAAACAGGACTTCCTATATATCAATCTTTACCTACGGACCATTCCGGAGCTCCTCGTGACGTCCGGGATCTCATCTGGGACTCCGAACAACCTTCGGTCACCACTATGCATAACTCTATACTACCGAAACGTCACCAAACCTTAAGTGTGCAGACCCTGCGGGTTCGAGAACTATGTAGACATGACCGAGACACATCTACGGTCAATAACCAATAGCGGGACCTGGATTCCCATATTGGTTCCTACATATTCTATGAAGATCTTTATCGGTCGAACCTGTTAAGGATTCACTTAATCCCGTATGATGTTCCCTTTGTTCTTCGGTATGTTACTTGCCCGAGATTCGATCGTCGGTATCTCCATACCTAGTTCAACCTCGTTACCGGCAAGTTTCTTTACTCGTTCCGTAACACAAGATCCCATGACTAACACTTTGTCACATTGCTTGCAAGGCTTGTTGTGATGTTGTATTACCGAGTGGGCCCTGAGATACCTCTCCGTCACACGGAGTAACAAATCCCAGTCTTGATCCATGCCAACCCAACAGACACCTTCGGAGATACCTGTAATGCACCTCTATAGTCACCCAGTTACGTTGCGACGTTTGATACACACAAGGCACTCCTCCGGTGTCCGTGAGTTGCATGATCTCATGGTCAAAGGAACATATACTTGACATGCAGAAAACAGTAGCAATAAACTAACACGATCATATGCTACGTTTGTAGTTTGGGTCTTGTCCATCACACCATTCTCCTAATGATGTGATCCCGTTATAAAATGACATCTCATGTCCATGGCTAGGAAACCTTAACCATCTTTGATCAACGAGCTAGTCTATTAGAGGCATACTAGGGACATGGTTTTGTCTATGTATCCACACATGCATCGAAGTCTCCGATCAATACAATTATAGCATGGATAATAAATGATTATCATGAACAAGTAGATATGATAATAACTAATTTATTATTGCCTCTAGGGCATATTTCCAACATTTCTCACAGAAGTAAAATGTAGAGTCCTTTTGCTTGAAGCTTTGCCAATCTATTTCCTTGCATCTTGGGGTATTCCACAATCCTTTTGCCAACCCTTCATTTAACTTTTCCTGAAACATGCTTAGTGGAAACATTAGTTCAATGACATATATGTTATTATTAATTACCAAAGCCACCAAGGAAGCAAATGTGCTTTTAGCGGCATGAACAGAATTTGAGACACGAAAGCATAGATAGCTAGAAAAGGGTCCTAGGCATTCTTGCCCATCCCATTGGAAAAAACAAAATCAAAGTCCAAATAGCAACAATTGGATGTCCTCGAATGGATAAAGAAATGCAGACCAACATGCTCACACAATAAGATGTCAAATGAAATCATGGCAAACATGCACATACATACTTGATGGGGATAAGTACGTAGGGTAGGGTCTTAGGCCTGACCTACATACACTACCTAAGGACACTACATTGGAGAACTTAAAGATTACAAGATTACAAGGAAGACTCTGACGAAATCACCATGGCGCATGAGTCACTCAACAGAAAATCCACTCGGAGGTTTCTCCCTCCATTCGACAGCCGCCTTTCACTCGAAAGAACCAGAAGTCAGTCGATCGTAGAAGACCAGCATCCACTCCAGGGAGGCCAATGGACAGACGTTCGACTGGTTGCCATAAGTAGCATTTATTACACACGTTATTAGTAATGTTCACCTTTATTACCATGATCGAACCCTTGGTTGCCGGGTATTCATGAGGGGAAGCGCACTCTATATAAGCCACCCCTCCCCTCTAACACAAGGGTTCGCACCCCCTGTAATTCACACATTCCACACGACAGAAACTCCCGAGCACTGAGACGTAGGGCTGTTACCTCCATGAGAGGGGCCTAAACTCATACATCCATGTGTACAATCTCGCCCTAGCTAGGACTGTGCCCTCTCCTTACATACCCTTAACCTCTAATTTCAGGCTCGTTCCCACGGCAGTTGGCGCCCATCGTGGGACAGGCGTCTAAGTGACTTCCGACGAGTTTGCAATTTTCTTCTTCGTCATGTCTTCCGGCGGCGGTTTGTTCCTGGGCCACGAGATCCGTCTCGGTGTGCTCACCTTCGTCACCGACGACTCGGCATGGCTTCAAGAAGCGCCTCTAGACGTTGATGCGCTCCCGATTCGCAGGTCGACACACTTCCGTGCAAGCTCCTATGGCATTCTTATTCGGTGGCCGTCGACTCCGCACGTGTCGACTCCAGCATCGTTTGCTCTCCCCGTTGTTCTTCGCCGCAAGCGATCTGGTCGCTCGCTGCTCCAGTGTTGGGTGAGGCATGCGGCGGCTCGCCAAGCGTCATCTTCATAGATTGCGGCTATTGGGCCCGCCGAATCACTTCACGGCATGTTCGACTCGGTGTCAGATCAGTCTGACATTCCTTCCGAGTGTGAGAGCTACGGTCCAGTGGCTGAGGTTCTTATGGCGGGTTCACAACAAAGCCCGCCTGGCTACGGACGCAGCGGGCACGAGGTTGGAGGACCGTCGAATGAGCAACAACACCGAGATGAGGAGATTCTCCATACACCCATCGTTGGTGTGACTGCCGAGGCCCAGGCCTTGGAGTCCATGCGCCTTTAGCTTGAAGAGATGCAGAGGTCACTCGACGAGCGTACCCGCCAGCGTCCACAAGTTTCCAGTCGACGTCAGCGACAGTTGTTTCCGAGTGGATCTCAGAACAACGTCCAGGTATTTCGTACTCTAGTTCAGAATGTTGCAACCGCTGCTAGGATTGCAGATTCCATTCAACCATCATGTTCAGAGGCTGGCAGAGGTTTGCAGCAGATCCGAGCATTTCTTGGGGCAGCGCAATGGCAAAATTTGGCTGTTTCTCAGTCGCGCAATAGGTTACACAGTAATTCGCCCAAGGCAGACATAATTCAGTCGGCTCATAGCCCGGGTCACCTCTACGTCACAGGGGTGGAAGTTACCGCGAAGATCAGTACCAAGATTAGGGGCGGGATTAGTTTGCTCCTTGTTATCACCATGATGACCGTCGTCGAGTGCCTACTCCTCCGCGGGGTGGTTCATATGTGCCCCGACACTATGATGATCGGCGCCCGTACGGTGATGAGCAGATTCCTGGGTTCAACCCGAGGTCTGTCCTCGTACAGAATCGGATTGACAGGGGAAGAGTTCACATGGATGGTTATGGTAGAGATCATCTGAGTGGAAGTGGTGCCGCTGTCTCTGGGCCCGAGTGTTTCAGCAGAGCATTCAACCTGCTGAAATCCCCCCCCCCAACTTCAGGTTGGCGGCTGGAGTAAGCAAGTTCACTGGTGAGTCGAAGCCGGAAACATGGCTAGACGATTACTGAGTGGCGGTGCAGATCGATGGAGGAAATGACAATATAGCCATGAAGCATTTGTCTTTGATATTGGATGGTTCGGCCCGAGCGTGGCTAAATCAGTTGGCTCCTTCTAGCATCTATTGCTGTGAGGATCTTGCCCGAGTGTTCACTAGAACTTTTGAGGGCACATGCAAGCATCCCGCTGGTTTGTCTGAGCTGCAGTACCGTGTTCAGAAACCGAATGAAACTTTGAGGGATTACATTCAACGTTGGACCACCCTCCATCACATGGTGGAAAGTGTTTCCGAGCACCAAGACGTATGTGCCTTCAAGGCCGTTGTTAAGTACAAAGAGCTTTATCTGAAGTTTGGTCGGACAAGAGATATGTCCCTAAGCAAGATGATGGAGATTGCCACTCGGTATGCCAATGGCAAAGAGGAGGACCGCCTCCGCAGCGGCAAGGGAAAGGCAGTCGATAATGATGCTGGTGGCGGCAATTCCAGTCGGAAGCAAAAGCGCAAAGCCGATGGTTCTGCCTAGGCAGAGGCAGCCGCTCTGGCGGTGCAAGGAAATAATAAGGGGAAACCCAAAGGGCAATTTACCCCCAAGAAATCAAAGAATCAGTCAGGAACAGATATCCTAGATATACCGTGTGCAATCCACACGAAGAAGGATGAAGAACACAATTTTATATTGCCAAAGCACACCACTCGACAATGCAGATTACTGATCCAACAGTTCAAGGAAGGACAGTCGAGTGGGAAAACTCCTAAAAAGGAAGATGATGAAGATAAAGAGGATTTTCCTGAGGTCAATGCCACTTTGATGATTTTTGCCGATGTAGAAAGCAAAAGTCGACTGAAAGTTATTAACAGGGAGGTCAACATGGCTGTTCCTGCCACCCTCACGTACCTCAAGTGGTCTCAGACTCCTATCACCTTTGACCAGTCAGACCACCCTGCTCATGTTGCTACCCCCAGTCGGCAAGCTCTAGTGGTGGATCCTATTGTAGGAGGCACTTGACTCCGCAAGGTTCTCATGGACGGAGGGAGTGGATTGAACATCTTGTATGCAGAGTCCCTCAAGGGGATGGGCATTCCGATGTCCCGACTCATTGAGAGCAACATGCAGTTCCATGGAGTCACCCCTGGGAAGAAGGCCAAGTCACTCGATCAGATTGCGTTGGATGTGGTGTACGACACCGACAAGAATTTTCGCAAGGAAAAGTTGACGTTTGAAGTTGCAGACTTCCAGAGCGCATATCATGCCATCCTTGGTCGACTGGCACATGCTCGTTTCATGGCCCGTCCATGTTACATGTACCTCAAGCTGAAGATGCCCGGGCCCAAGGGAGTGATCACAGTCATAGGGAATCGACAAAGGGCTGAGGAGTGCCTTCAGCAAGGCTCCAAGATTGCCGACCAGCAAATGGTTGTGGTCGAGTTGGAAGAATACACGAGGAATACTGATTTTGCCGATCTGCTGCGTTCCAAGAAGCCCGCCTCTGAGTCTGCTTTTCAGTCGGCAAGTGACGTGAAGCAAGTGAACGTTCACCCGACAGATCCTAATGCTGCCCCGACGAACATCCCGACGACACTCGACAGCAAATAGGAAGCCGTGCTCGTCTAGTTCCTTCGTGAGAACTAGGACATCTTCGCATGGAAGCCTTCCGACATGCCGGATGTACCCAGGGAATTGGCTGAGCACCGACTGAGAGTTGACCCGAAGGCCAAGCCTATCAAAGAGCACTTGTCGGTCGGCGACAGAGAAACGGAAGGCTATCGGCGAGGAGGTGGCTCGACTCTTGGCGACTAAGTTCATACGTGAGGTTTACCACTTCGAGTGGCTCGTGAATGTCGTCATGGTCCCCAAGAAAGACAAGTCACTCCGCATGTGTATTGACTTTAAACATATTAATCGGGTCTGCCCGAAAGATCCCCGCATCGATCAGATTGTTGACTCGACTACGAGATGCAAGCGTTTATCTTTTCTCGATTCATATTCTGGTTATCATCAGATCTGTCTGTTTGGTCCAAATGAAATAAAGACGGCCTTCATCACCCCTTTCGGGTGTTTCTGTTATATCATCATGCCTTTTGTTCTGAAAAAATGCTGGCGCTACTTTTATGCGTATGATTCAGAAATGCCTCATTGAGCAAATCAGTGGGAATGTCGAGGCTTATATGGATGATATTATAGTCAAGTCTCGCAAAGGTTCTGACCTGCTGACCGACTTGACAGAAACATTCGCCAACCTAAGGAAATATGATATCTATACTTATACTGATTAGGCACTCTCAAGAAATTAGCATGTTAATCAGAAAATTAGAGCCGCTCATCTTGTGGGACCGAGTTATTACGGTCTAGATTAACTCATGTAGTCCTCAATCTTTGATTATTTAACGGAAGAAAAAAAATCCTTAGAAGACCCACATGCTTTCCAGTACAGTTGATGAAACAGAGGCCAAAAGAGATACGATACAATTGAGTTTCTTTTAAAAAGAGATATAATTCTAATTCCCAACTCAACCTTCCTTCACAGCGCGTTTGGCAATATTTGGAAAGAGGAATGGGAGTTTAATGTAGGGAGTTGTATTGAGATTAGACATGGGATGAGTCGTTTTATTCCCAATCCCTTGTTTGATACATGATAGGAATTATGTGTGGGAATTTGAGGAGAATTTGTATTCCCTTGTTTGGTTCATGGGAATTGATGAGGGACTAGATCAGGGAAGTGAACATAAGTTATGATGAAGGGTTAAAATTGATTCACTTAAGCAATTCCCTCCCAACTCCCACCCCCTCCGCTGTTAATAAAACGATGGGAGTTGGAGTCTCAAGTCCCGTGCCTATTCCTTTATAAATTCCCAATCCCCCTAACCAAACAATAGACTAAAAGTCTCGTACCCCTTTAATTCCCATTCCCTAACTCTAATTACCCCCAACCAAACAGGCTGTCAAAGAAAAAACACTAATATCTCAATCTCTCTTGCTACTCCACGTCTTATTCTCCATCATCACAAAGATAACGCCTTGAAGCAATCTGGCCGTACGTGGGTTCATGTTCGATTTAGACGTGATTCTTTTCCTATGGTCATGCCTCTTTCTAGCTCAACTTACGTAAAAAGAAAGAGATCTGGAGGTGATGTCTAATTGTCGCCTCCAAGGCTCAACTCCGATCTGGCGGCGACGAGCTAAAGTCCGCAAACATCTTCATGATCCGCCCCTGATATTAGTTCGTGTTATGCGGACACAATGAGGACTCGCTTCCTACTGGTCATTCCCAATCATGTACAGATTGCCTCTCCGTGGCGACGAGTAGGCTACAACTAAAGTTTGCACCGTCCCAGACGCCAACATCACGCAGCAGCCATCAACCGTAGTGGTTTCTGTGCAATCTTTACTCGGCTCTAAAACTAATCTAAGGTATACCGAGTAAGGTACAAAGGTCCAACCAGCATGATCTACTTTTCACCTTCAGATCCTCTAATTCTTTGATCTACAAGATGCAATAGAAGTATTTTCGTTCATCCATGCATGGTTAAATCTGTCCGATTTGCACCATCTCGAAACAAGCACTCTTGGAAAAAACTCTGCTCTTCATATGATAATATTTCTTTAGATGTTGTTGGTCTTCTCTACTAAACTCAGTCCTCACTTTTCAAGTGCCTATGTCATGTACTCATGTATTTGATGAAATCCACACAGAACTAGGCAGGGACTCACTTGCAGATTAGATGCACCTCATATGCCCTTTTTAGTAAGAGGACGGGCCTCAGTGAGGCCCCGCCTCAGATTAGAATTTGCTCGGCTGAGCTGACGGTCTTCTGTGTTTAGTTATGCAACAGTTGTCCCAGTGATATTGATAATGAAACTCTCCCGATTTAATCAAGGTATACCCGTCCACTGGGAGCCCTAACTGACCTCAGTATATCATGGACTGTTTTGATTTTCTAAGGATTAGTTCTTGCGAATATTCCAAGTTATACATGATTTGCCCATTCGAATAAGTTATACTACTTGAGTAGGATGTCCATATTGGCACTCTTCTATACAGTCTGTTTGGCGTTATTACAAATTTAAGAAGGAAACTATGAAACTTTACTTATCTCCTTTTGATATCCGAAGATTTTGGTTCCTCATACTACAAAGATATTTTTGATCATCTACAGATGTCGTTGAGAAATTGATTATCTTACTCACCCACACTATTTTTTATTCACTTTCTTGCTGCCACAATTATTCCAGTTTTGTTTAAGATTTTGTGATGTCATGTGCATCACACAACATCAGCGAGATTGCTCCCCACATTTTTTGTCCTGGGAACAGCTCTCAAGTTGTTGAATATAGTGCTGATCTAAACAGAGAGGAAGGGTTCAAAAGAGTACCAAACTGTGGATTCGACCATGCATCTTACCGGCCATGGCGTGCAGTGAGAAGATGTATCCCTGGGGCTAGCGTTCATGGTAGTGGATAGCAGTGTTGAAGCTACTCCAAATGACAGCAGCTTGAAGGGTGAGGCCACCGGAACATGCTTGCATAATGTTTTGCCCATGCACATTAATGGCAATTTAATCCCTGTAGCTGCCGGTCACAGCGGCATTCATGCCAATGCTCTAGGTAACACATTTGCTGAATGCTGAAGCCACAACCGAACAACGAATAAACATTTGTTCTCATTGATATGTTTACTTCCATACCTTCGTATGTTGAATCACAGAGTGGAAATTACTCACTTTTGGTGTCGCACAAAAGGAAAACGAGTCAGATCCTTGGACGGCAGGAATTTACTTTAGAGGTGATGCTGATCTTAATAAACATGGTCCTATTAGTGATGAGCTGATTAGTTGTAGGGCTATTCAACATATTTACTGTTCTCTCTGCACAACATTCTAAAGCTAAACCATTCCTAGATGTACGTCCTCCTGCATATACTTCATTACATGGTGTACCGTTGGGCCAAGATGCTATATTATTCTGTAAACAATCACTATATTTGACATATATATTAGATTTCATTAGGCCCGAAAGAAGTTTAGCTTACTTATCATGATTGTTTTCTGCTCGCAGATTACTGCACAATCAAGAGTTATTTTGTTTGTGATAAAACACAACATCATTGCATTTTCATTCAATGAGAGGAGAACTAAGAACAATAGACAGTACAGAGCAAAGAAACATCTATCGAGATGAACATGAGAGAAATAAATTAGTTTAATTATATCCTTGGACGTCCTTCAGCTGAACTAGGGAAATGGTCAAATATTTACATAATGTTCTCTCTGGATAATAGCTGGCAACTGTGGTTTCATAGAAAAAAGTAACCAATGCAAATAGCCGGCTATTGATTTGATTGCTTATTTACGCATCTGATTATAATATTCTGCTATTAGTTTTTTTTTAAAGATACTAACAAAGGTGGATTTTCATTGACTCGACTGACACTCAAGTTCCTGTTCGAGCTATTGCTACATGCCAATAAGATAGTGTTCCACTTAGATTTATCCTCAAGTTAATTAAGATCTAAGTAGTTATCTTGCAGATTCAACTAGTAGGAGCTACTTCAAGTATTCCTTTATTCAAATAAAATTCTTCAAGATATTTCATAGAAGCGTACGTGTTCTGTTTATAGATCAACAAAAGCCAATTGTGTAGTTCGACATTCAATGTCACTTTAACCTTAACATTCTGGCCTTATCTTATTGTATCAAAATTAGTTTCAGATTCATATAATGATCTGCAACATTTATATTCATGGTAATTCTACACAGGATTTCACGTTTTAATTGTAAAATGGTTGTGGCATATTATGGTACTACCTAAATATCGGATATACATACATAAATATCGGATATTATGGTACTACCTAAGCATCATATAATATCCAACTCCGGTATATCTCTCTGTTAATCATCGTCTGCTCCAAGCATTATTTCTTTGTCCGTCATAGATCTGTCTTACTTTCTATGTACTTCTTTTTCAAATTCCGTCGCAGCAAGTCATCTCAAGCTTTTATGAATCAATGATAGTCGTTTGGGTATTGTTTTCAACTTGATGAATTATTTGGATGTGGCAATAAATAACCAAACCATCCATTGGCTTTGGTTAGGTAAATTTTCATATGTACACAAGTTTGTGAAGAAATGGAATCAGTCTATCATTCATGGACATAAAGCTTAGATTGACCATGATATAATCATTCAATATAACTTTTCGTGCACATAGACAAAATAAATGATGGAGTACTACTATTACTATAGCTATCATGCAAAAAATATATTAGATTTCCCATTACCGTGAAGTAAAATAAATGTCTATGAATACACAAATGTGTTATGTGCATAAATGTGCATATGCGTATATCCAATTAAGCAAATACTACTGAAACACGTACCAGTTGGCGAGACAATGCACATGAATTGCCATTTTCAGTATTTGATCTACTTCCTGTTTTCAAATTGCTAGCCCGTGCAAGCGCACGAGTTGACGACCAGTCAAGTTAAACCCGTCCAAGTGCACTTTTGGAGTTCCTAGCGGCAAGTTGCTCGGTTTCCTCGTTTCTGAAAGGGGATCGACGTCAATCCCGTGAAGATCGGCGCCATCGTACGAATGAAACACACTGAGTATGTGCATGATGTCCAGAAGCTCACGGGCTGCCTGGCGGCATTGAGTAGGTTTATTTTTCGTCTCGGAGAGAAGGCATTGCCTTTATACCGACTGATGAAGAAAATTAATACGTTCGAGTGGACTCCTGAGGCAGAAGCAGCGTTTGTCAAGCTTAAAGCCCTGCTTTCCACCTATCCGGTGCTTGCTGCTCCGCACAGCAAAGAACCCCTGCTTCTGTAGATTGCAACCACTAACCAAGTCATCAGTACAGTTCTCACTGTCGAGCGAGAAGAAGAGGGCAAGGCTTATAAAGTCCAATGTCTAGTTCACTATATCTCTGAAGTGTTTACTCCTTCAAAGCAAAGGTACCCTCATTACCAGAAGCTCGTCTATGGTATATATCTATCAACGAAGAAGGTGGCACACTACTTCCAAGATCACTCAATCTCAGTCGTCAGCGATGCTCCATTGTCTGAGATCCTCAACAATCGAGACACGACTAGTCGAGTGGCCAAATGGGCTATTGAGCTCCTCTACTTTGATATCAAGTTTGAAGCAAAGAAGGCAATCAAATCTCAAGTACTTGCTGACTTCATGGCCGAGTGGATAGAACAACAGCAGCCAACTCAAATCCACTCGGCGCACTGGACCATGTTGTTTGATGGCTCTAAGATGCTGAATGGGTCTGGTGCTCGTGTGGTATTGGTATCTCCAAAGGGTGACATGCTCAGTTATGTCCTCCAGATTCCCTTTGATTCCTCCAGTAATGAAGCTGAATACGAGGCACTCCTATATGGGTTACGTATGATCATCTCACTCGGTGTCCGGTGCCTGATGGTATATGGTGATTCAGATTTGGTGGTTAATCAGGTGATGAAGGAGTAGGATGTTAGGAACCCTACCATGAATGGATATTGCCATGCAGTGAGAAATCTTGAGAAGAAATTTGAAGGTTTGGAACTCCACCATATTCCCCGAGTGAGGAATCAGGCAGCTGATGATTTAGCAAAGATCGGATCCACTCGGAGGCCTATACCTACCAATGTGTTTATGGAACACCTACATTCTCCTTCGGTGCAAGAAGATCCCTTCACTGAAGAGCCCCCGCAAGCAATAAGTGCCTCCAATCCGACTAAGGTCAATGTCCCGGCAGTCATAGATCTGGTCATGGAGATTCTGGTGATTATGCCCGATTGGACGGTGCCATATATTGAATACATACTAAGGCAAGAACTCCCAGAAGACGAGGTTGAAGCTCGACAGATCGTCCGCAGGTCCAAGGCCTTTACTGTGATGGATGGACAACTTTATAGAGAAAGCATAACTGGCATAGCTCAGCGGTGCATCTCTCTTGAGGAAGGTCGACTGATTCTGGAGGAAATTCACTCGGGGACTTGTGGTCATCATGCATCCTCTTGGACGATTGTTGCCAAAGCATACTGAGCTGGTTTCTTCTGGCCGCGTGCCAACGAAATGGCTAAGGAGATTGTTCAACACTGCGAAGGATGCCATTTTTACGCAAACTTGTCACCTAAGCCCGTGTACGCCTTCAAGACTATTCCACTCATCTAGCCCTTCATTGTATGGGGTTTGGATATGGTCGGTCCTCTCCAAACGGGACAGAGTGGATTCACGCATCTGCTTGTAGTAGTCGAGAAGTTCACCAAGTGGATTGAGGCTAAGCCCATAAAGAAGCTGAATTCACGCACTGCTATCAAATTCATGAAGGAGATAATGTTCCGGTATGGAGTTCCCCACAGTATCATTACAGACAATGGTTCAAACTTTGACTCAGAAGAGTTTAGATACTTTTGCTCCACCCAAGGCACTCGGGTGGATTACGCATCCATTACGCACCCCCAGACTAATGGTCAAGCTGAGCGAGCAAATGACATTATCCTTCAAGGGCTGAAGCCTCGACTCATGCGAGATCTTGAACATGCAGCTGGAGCTTGGTTACTGAATTGCCATCTGTTCTGTGGGGCTTAAGGACGATTCCTAACTGGTCGACTGAGCGCACTCCTTTCTTCATGGTGTATGGAGCAGAGGCCGTTTTGCCGAGTGATCTCCTACACAATTCTCCCCGTGTAGATCTTTACTCGGAGGCTGAGGCTGAACAAGCATGATAGGACGGTGTAGATCTCCTGGAATAAGAACATGGAATGGTTATGATTCGGTCGACTGTGTACCTGCAAGATCTGCGTAGCTTCCATGCAAGGCACGTCAGGAGTTGGTCATTCCATGAAGGTGATCTTGTGCTCCGAGTGGATCACCAGTGGCCTCACAAGCTCGCCCTTGTGTGGGAAGGTCCTTTCGTCGTCACCAAAGTACTGAACAATGGATCCTACCACCTTTTTAAACATCAAGAAGAATATCGACGAACCGCGAGCCTGGAACACAGTTTTACTTTGATGTTTTTATACCTGATGATTGAGTTGTTTGACGTAATAAGAGCACTCTAGACAATGTTGTTTATCAAAGTTATGTATCCCACAGTCCTTTGTCGATTCCGATCACACAATCTCATATTCAAAAACACTCCGAGTGGTGAGCGACCCTCTCATTCAGGGGCTTAGCCGCGAACAAGTTTTCGCCTAAGTTAAAAATCATGCTGAGTGAGTAGCATCCTATTCACTCGGAAACTTAGTTGCGAACCAGTTTTTGCCTAAGTTAAAAATCATGCCGAGTGAATAGCATCCTATTCACTCGGAAACTTAGCTGCGAACCAGTTCTCGCCTAAGTTAAAAATCCTACCGAGTGAATAGCATCCCATTCACTCGGAAACTTAGCTGTGAATCAGTATTCGTCTAAGTTGAAAACTCTTCCGAGTGACGAGCGCTTCTCCCACTCGGGGGCTTAGCCACGAACAAGTTTTTGCCTAAGTTAAAAATCCTGCCGAATGAATAGCATCCCATTCACTTGGAAACTTAGCTGGAATCAGTCTTCGTCTAAGTTGAAAACTCTTTCGAGTGACGAGCGCTTCTCTCACTCGGGGGCTTAGCCGCGAACAAGTTTTCGCCTAAGTTAAAAATCCTGCCAAGTGAATAGCATCCCATTCACTCGGAAGCTTAGTTGCGAACCAATTTTTGCCTAAGTTAAAAATCCTGCCGAGTGAATAGCATCCTATTCACTCGGAAACTTAGCTGTGGACCAGTTTTTGCCTAAGTTAAAAATCCTACCGAGTGAATAGCATCCCATTCACTCGGAAACTTAGCTGCGAACCAGTCTTCTTCTAAGTTGAAAACTCTTACGAGTGACGAGCACTTCTCTCACTCGGGGGCTTATCCGCGAACAAGTTTTCGCCTAAGTTGAAAATCATGCCGAGTGCATAGCATCCCATTAACTCGGAAGCTTACTACGGACCAGTCTTCGTCTAAGTTGAAAACTCTTCCGAGTGACGAGCGCTTCTCTCACTCGGGGGGCTTAGCCGCGAACAAGTTTTCGCCTAAGTTAAAAACCCTGTCGAGTGAATAGCGTCCATTCACTCGGAAACTTAGTTGCAAACCAGTCTTAGTCTAAGTTAAAAACTCTCCCGAGTGATGAGCACTCCTCTCACTCAGGGACTTAGCCACGAGTCAGACCTTGCTTAAGCTAAAGGTTATTCCGAGTGACAGGCAACACTTTCACTCGAAAACTTAGTTGCCAACCAGTTTTCGCCTAAGTTAAAAATTCTTCCAAGTAATGAGCATCCATCTCCCTCGGAAACCAAACAAACTTAGCCAAGCCAAGGATTGGAAAGCAAAATGCAGATAAATCTAGAATCTCTAGCACGGATAAAAGTTGCCCACACAAACGTAAGTACTCAGGCTTAAGGCCTGAACGAAGTTTTATACGGTTACACCATCACTCGGCATACCGAGGCAAATAAAGTTTCAACTGCAAGCAATGTTTTTCTCAAGCACAGGTGGGGTTCGCGGGCACGACGAAGGTGTCCAGATCAATCCCATCGGCGATCCAAGTGGCTACTTTGATGAAGGTCTCCATGAAGTCTTCAAATTGAAGTTTCTTCATGTTGTCCACGTGGAGAGCCTTCATCTTGTCCTCCTTGCAATGGACCCGGACGAGCGAAAGCGCCACATTAGCTCCGCAGCGAGAAGCAATTTTTTTCCATGCCTGTACTCGAACGGGAATCTCGTTGAGGCGGGTCATCATCGACTTGAGGTCAGTCTGGAGGGTGTCTTCTGGACACAATTCTTTGTCAATCTTCACTGGGGCAGCCCTTAGTCGAGTGATATATCCTTGAACACCTCTAAGACGAGCGTCAAGCCAAAACATGTTCATGGCCACAACGTCCCCGACGGGTGACTTGGTGGGGTCCAGACTTGGCTCGATCTCCTCAGTATCCTTGTCAAAGTCTTGGCAAAATTCTACACGAAGGGTAAATGAAAGGTTGGTCATGCTACTGTTTTGTAGAAATTAAGGAAAATCACTCAATGGAAGAAAGTTACCTTCAAGCATGCCGAACATCTTCTTCGCGAATTCTCCCAAGTAGTTCTCCAGACCGCTCCTTCTCTTGGTCAGCTGTTCAAACTTTTTGATCAAATTGGCCCGTTCTTGCTTGAGTTTGGTGTTCTCTTCTTCCAACTTACTGGCCACGGTGAGCTTCTTCTCAGCGGCCTCGGTTTTCTCCCTCACCACATTCTGATTATCAACGAGTTCCTTGTCTTTACCTTCAAGCATCTTCTACATGGTATCTAAAGAAATAACATTGTTGAGTCCGCGGTTTTCACCACACACGTCTGTTCGAGTGAGGACACTCGGTTCAAAGGATATAAAATAAAAGTGATAGTGCAATTGGTCGACAAGGATTACCTCCCAGGGTCTTCATCTCGGTTTGTGCACGGTCTAGGTCGCTCTTGGCCACCTCCACATCAAGCTGAAGCTGGTTTTTCTCCTTCTCCAGGTCGACGTACCTAAGTCCCAAGCTCACAGGTTTCTGAAATCAGCAAAGAAGTGGTTTAGTCGACACTAATATTTCTCCACTCCCAAGTGGAAAAGAGCAAGTTCAGTCGACTAAATGGCGGCCAGCCACCCACCCACACCCCTGCAAAGTGTCATATCATGGTTGATGGAAAGTTCCGAACTGACAAGACATATCCTGCTGGTTTCATGGGCATCATTTCCATCCCTAAGACAAGCATTCAGAGGTGGAGACACTAAGAAAAAGAACTCACTCAACAGACCGAGTGATAAGCATACTCCAAGTGCGAAAAAGGACCCCGAGTCCAAATTCTTAAGACTACTGCCAATCGTAAATGACCGACAATAGTCTCGGGGACTACACCCTGTGGGTGCACTCAGCATGCCCCCACTGGATACGACACCACTCGACCAGGTCCGACCCATCTGAGTAAAAAAAGAGCAAAAAAGCAAACATGCAAACATTGTCTCTATCAGATCCCCGCCGATGCAAGCACTCGACGACGGTCTCGGGGACTACACCTAGTGGGTGCACTCAGCGTGCCCCCACTGGACCTACTATCACTCGACCAGGTCCGGCTTGTCAGGTGACAAGCGACTATCAAAACAAATCTAAGACCCCTGCTGATGTCACCTCCATTCGACAGCGGTCTTGGGGACTACACCCAGTGGGTGCACTCAACGTGCCCCCACTAGACCAGAAATCACTCGACTAAGACCTGATCTACTCGGGGAGAAACAAGCAAGTATGCACCAAAAGAAAACACCCAGTGGGTGTAGAGTCAAGATGGATGGGAATTCAATCAGCAAAGAACTTATAATCGCACTTACTCAGACATTGGCATGAAGCGCTGAGCTGGCATCATAAGGCAACTTGCTGGCCTCATATGCCCCCTTCGTACGTAGCATCATTTTCTCAGCCTGGATCATGGCCTCTTTGCCAGCTGCAGTCTGGTCCTCTGGGACGCGATATGGAGGGAATGCGGAAGTCGGATGAGTTGGTGATGGAGACGGGGTCACAAGAGTTGCCTGAGGTTAACCAATTGGCGCTGAGACCACAAGAGTTGAAGTTGCTGGCAGGGCACTCAACAGTGGAACCACAAGTTCATCTCTGGCTCGGGAAGAGTCGCCAAGTTCTTGGGACGATGCAACAGTCGACCCACGAGACGCCTGCCCTGACGATGTGTTCCGAGTGCGTATGTGTGGGGTGCCCAAGGTCACACCTTCTCCCCCCGCATCCTGCTGTGGCTCCTTATCGTCTTCCACGTGGATGACGTCTGTAGCTACCAATCGACAATGTTAACTTATTCAATCGACGAATTGTCTTCAAAAAACAGAGCAGAGTGAAGATTTGTTATACCTCGTTGAGAGGTGACCGCATCAGCAGTGTCCACTTCCATGTGCTCCTCTTCATCTCGCGGAGGCGACGTCATCGAGGTAGCAACTCTGGCAACAAATTGCACTCGATCAGCAAAGACATGAAGTTCCACAATAGCAAAAAAAGGAAAACGAACACCCATGTTGAGGCGACAAGCACGACGGTCTTCATGCGGAGCCGAGCCTTACAAGGTTTTGGTGCGTCAGACCTAGGCTATTTCTGAAAGCACAACATGCTCCCTTGGTGGTTTTGATAATTCATGACAACATACATTGTCTCTTGGACTGATATTTTTACCTAGTGTATTTTAGATACAGTCTATAGAGAGGTTTGGCAAAAGGAGATTGTGGAGATACCCCAATATGAAAGGAAATAGGTTGGCCAAGCTTCAAGCAAGAAGACTCTATATTTTATATTTTGAGAAATCACTTTGAGTCCATAGGAAAGCCAATACTATTAAAAGGGGGTAAGGTTTTGTTGGTGAACAATATGCTCACACGTGCACAAGTGATAGTCGCCAAAAACATCCACAAACTCTCCAACCAAAGTCTGTTCTATACCTAACACTCAAAATCGGTGCAACCAACTTTCCCATACCGGTGCCACCGATTCCAGAACCTAGACAGACTCAGCCAAACCCCAACCACTTTGGTGCAACCGATTCCATACCGGTGCCACCGAGTTTAGGTTGCCAACTTTCTGTTATGCAAATTCACATTGTCGGTACCACCGAGAATGTTGGATCGGTGTCACCGAGATTGGAAATCTGACCGTTTGTCACCTTATTGGTGCAACCGAGTTTCCTATATTGGTCTCATCGAGATTCAAAAGTTGCCACCCTTTGGTCACTTCGGTACCACCGAGATTAACACATCAGTGTCACCGAGTTGGTCATTTTGTGTGTAACAGTTGGATTTTTGGGGATGCCTATATATACCCCTTCACCACCACCCACTCGAGGGAGAAGCACTTAGAACTACTCCATACCTATCCTATCAGATTTTCTGAGAGAGAACCACCTACCCTTGTGTTGAGGTCAAGATCTTACACTCCAATCATATGGATCTTGATCTCTAGCCTCCCCAAGTAGCTTTCCACCAATCCAATCTCTTCCACCATGCCAAATCCGTGAGAGAGTGATGTGTGTTGAGGAGTCTATCATCTTGAAGCACAAGAGCAAGGAGTTCATCGCCTTTTGGAGGGGGGTGCCTCCTAGATTGGTTAGGTGTCGCTTGGGAGCCTCCTACTTTGTGTTGTGGAGTGAACCAAGAAGTTTGTAAGGGCAAGGAGATCGCTTACTTCGTGAAGATCTACGCATAGTGAGGCTAGTCCTTCGTGGATGGAAGCCGTTATGGAATAGTCAAGGTTGCTACTTCGTGGACCCTTTTGGGTGGAGCCCTCCGTGGACTCTCGCGACCATTACCCTCCGTGGGTTGAAGACTCCATAAACGTGGATGTATGATAGCGCCACCTATCGGAACCATGGGAAAAATCCATGCATCTACAACTGCATTTGATCTACCTATCTCAACACTTTACTTCATATGCAATGTCTTTACTTTCCGCTGCCATATTTGTTGACATGCATGTGTAGGGCTGTTAGACTTGCTGGCTTTGCTAAAACTGTTAAAATCTGCCAACCAATTAACTTGGAAAGGTTAGGTTTTAAATTCCTGCTAGTAGTCTATTCACCCCCCCTCTAGACATTCTTCTAGTGATCCCTCAATTGGTATCGGAGCATTGGTCTCCATTGCTTTGGTTTAATCACCAAGGAGGAAGATGGATGCGTCTAGTATAGGGAGTTTGAGTTGTAGAGTGCCCATTCTTGATGGAGAGTACTATAGTCAATGGAAACCTTTGATGCTTGAGCTGTTTAGTGAATTTCAATTGAGCAAATATGTTATGCGCCCCTATGAGCCTCCTATTGATTCTTTGCATCCCACACACGAAGAGGAAATTGATATGCTATGCAATCTTAGAACTGTTAATCTCATTGTTAGAGCATTGCCTAGAAATGTGCTTAACCAAATGAAGAATTTTGCATGTGCTTACACTTTGTGGAATGATTTGGAGAAACAATATCCAAATTATTCATTAAGTAATCTTGATGAAATTCTTCATAAAACCATTGCCTTTCACAAAATGTCGCCTAGTGATCCTAAATTTAATGTTTGTCTATTTGAGCTTAGAGACCTCATGTGTGCTAAAGGAGATGTCACAACTATCAACAATATCATTATAGAGGCCCTTCACATTCATAAACTTGAACATTGTCATGATCACCATCCTAAGGAATCTCTTGTTCTTTATGATGAGAATTTCCCACTTGATGATGACAATATGGAACATGGCTACTATGATAAAGATGAGCTGTTCGACATCGAGTATGAGAAGATCATGAAGAATCTAAGTCTCATGGAAAACTTCAAAGATTACATGTTCGGAGTAAAATAGTGGATTCTCGATAGCGGATGTGCTGATCATATGACCGGAGATAGAGAAATGTTTGAAGAGATTACACCAAACCATGGACCGCAAAGGTACGTAATATTTGGAGACAACTCCAAGGGTAAGGTACTTGGTCTTGGTAAGGTGGCCATATCCCATGATAGTTCTATTCAAAATGTTATGCTTGTTGAATCTCTTGGCTATAATCTTCTTTCCGTTTCTAGACTTGTCGACTTTGGTTTCAATGTGTTATTCAAGAAAATAGATTGCCAAGTGTTTCGTCAAGATAATCATAAAATGCTCTTCACCGGTATCCGTAGAGGTGATCTATACATTGTCGATTTCACTAAGAGATCCAAACCTCGCACTTGTTTAATTGCTAAATCTTCCAAAGGTTGGCTTTGGCATAGAAGATTAGGACATGTTGGCATGCGTAATTTAGACAAACTTATCAAAGGTGATCATATACTTGGTATTAAATATGTTGTCTTTGACAAAGATAGACTTTGTAGTGATTGTCAAGATGGAAAGCAAGTAGGTGGAAGTCATCCTGTTAAGAATATCATGACTACTAGGAGACCACTCGAGTTACTTCACATGGATCTTTTCGGTCCCAATGCTTACAAGAGTCTCGGTGGAAATTCCTATGGTCAAGTTATAGTTGATGATTTTTCCAGATTTACGTGGGTATTCTTTCTTGATGATAAGTCGCAGGTTCAAAAGATCTTCAAGAACTTCGCTCGCAAAGCGCAAAATCAGTTTGAAGTGAAGATCAAGAAGGTTTGGAGCGATAACATATCAGAGTTCAAGAACACCCATGTGGATACCTTTCTTGACGAAGAAGGTGTCTCACATGAGTTCTCGGCCACGTACATGCCTCAACAAAATGGAGTTATTGAGAGGAAGAACCGGACACTCATTGAGATGGCAAGAACGATGCTTGACGAATACAAGATGCCAAAACACTTTTGGGCAGAAGCCGTGGAAACAGCATGTCATAACACAAACGAACTTTACTTGCACAAGCTTCTCGGGAAAACGACATACGAGGTACTCACCGGTAACAAACCCCAAGGTGGATACTTTCGGGTATTCGGCTCTAAGTGCTACATTCTTGATAAGCATCATCGTACTAAATTTGCTCCTAAATATCATGAAGGATTCCTACTTGGTTATGGATCGAACTCTCACAGTTACCGTGTCTACAACAACTTCACTCGAAAAGTTGAAGAGATGGTAGATGTGAAGTTTGATGAATCTAATGGTTCGCAAGTCGAACAATTGCCAAATGATGTAGGTGATAAGAACCCTTCGGAAGCTATCCTAGATTTACCCATCGGCAAGATTCGTCCCATGGAGGTGAAGGAAAGTACTTCATCAACTCAAGTGGAAGCCCCTACTTCACGACAAGGTGAACCACAACATGACATGGAGGCATCCACAAGCAGTACACGGCAAGATGATGAAGAGGAGGAAGTGCATCATGAAGATCCACCACAACCTCTTTCACCACCACCTCAAGGGAATGAAACCTTCAACAACAATGAAGATGAAGGAGATGATGATGAAGAAGAAGCTCCACCAACCAACAATCGGAAGCTGACTCGAGTTCGAGCACAAGTGACCAAGAACCATCCC
This sequence comes from Hordeum marinum, assembly GCA_022496015.1. Classification (NCBI taxonomy): domain Eukaryota; kingdom Viridiplantae; phylum Streptophyta; class Magnoliopsida; order Poales; family Poaceae; genus Hordeum; species Hordeum marinum. The sequence continues at coordinate 178,317,770 of CM039678.1, read as the reverse complement.
CTAAACCAAATCTTTGGTGATATATAAATAGGGAGGATCACTCGCTGTAAAACGTGTCTAGAAAACTTCTATGAGCATTATTCCTTCATCTCTAGCATTGAGCCCTTGAAGGTAGAACAAGCTCTTGAAGACGCGGATTGGGTGAACGCTATGCATGAAGAGCTTCACAACTTTGAATGGAACAAAGTGTGGACACTCGTGGAGAAGCCCGAGCATGAACACAACATCATCGGAACCAAATGGGTATTTTGGAACAAGCAAGACGAAGACGGTCAAGTCGTGCGCAACAAGGCTCGCCTCGTAGCTCAAGGATATACGCAAGTCAAAGGTATGGACTACGGTGAGACCTACACTCCCGTCGCTAGACTTGAAGCTATTCGCATTCTTCTTGCTTATACCAATCACCATGATATCACGCTTTATCAAATGGATATTAAAAGTGCATTTTTAAATGGTGAGATTGAAGAAGAGGTCTATGTTAAGCAACCACCTAGCTTTGTGAATCCTAAGAAACCTAATCATATTTACAAGCTTCGTAAAGCTCTTTATGGTCTTAAGCAAGCCCCTCGTGCTTGGTACAAATGTTTAATGAAGTTTCTTATCGAAAAAGGTTTTGAAATTGGTAAAATTGAGGCAACCTTATTCACTAAGAGAGTTAATGGTGAATTATTTGTGTTCCAAGTCTATGTGGATGATATTATCTTTGGTTCCACTAACCCTCAATTAAGTGAAAGATTTGGAAGGTTGATGTCCGAGAAGTATGAGATGTCCATGATGTGTGAGCTGAAATTCTTTCTTGGCTTGCAAATCAAGCAATCAAAAGAAGGAACTTTCATCTCTCAAACTAAGTATACCAAGGACTTGATCAAAAAGTTCAACATGCAGGAGTGCAAAGGTATGAAAACCCCTATGCCTACTAGCGGACATGTTGATCTTAGCTGAGAGGATGAGCCGGTTGATCAGAAAGTTTATCAATCTTTGATTGGTTCATTGTTATATCTATGTGCATCTCGTAGCGATATTATGCTTAGTGTTTGCATGTGTGCTAGATATCAAGCTGCACTGAAAGGGTGTCATCTTTTGGATGTAAAACGCATTGTGAGATACTTGATACAAACGCCAAATTTTGGCATTTGGTATCCCAAGGGATCTTCTTTTGACCTTGTTGGATATTATGATTTGGACTATGCCAGTGACAAGGTTAATAGAAAATCCACCTCGGGTACTTGTCAATTTTTGGGCAGATCTCTGTATCTTGGTCCTCTAAGAAACAAAACTCGGTATCTCTATCGACTGCCAAAGCTGAGTATATTGCTGCTGGATCTTGTTGTGTGCAATTACTATGGAGGACACAAACACTTAAGGATTATGGAATCCATGTTAAAAATGTTCCATTACTTTGTGACAATGAAAGTGCTATTAAAATTGGTCATAATCCTGTGCAACATTCTCAAACTAAGCATATTCAAGTTTGACATCATTTCATTCGTGATCATGTTGCCAAAGGAGATATTAATCTTAAGCATGTTTGCACTAACAAGCAATTGACCGATATCTTTACTAAGCCACTTGATGAGAAGACATTTTGTCACTTGAGGAGTGAGTTGAACATCATCGATGCTTCAAACTTGAGCTAGACTCACTCGATTGCATGCAAGGGCATGAGCTTTCTTGATATTTCCATGTATCTTAACATTTCATCTTATGCCATGGAATTCTATGCTCCCTTGTATTGCATCTAATCTCTTGTAGGTACTTGAAAAAACTTCATTCCACAAGATTGCCATCAACTCCAATCATAAGTAATCTTGTCATTACCAAGTATCCACAACCCCTCTTGATGATGGAATGAAGAAGGCCACTCAACCATATCCTTGACATATACTTGATCAAAATTGCACACTCTCAATTGGTATCATGTCAATTGGATATATCTATTGTTCTTCCTTGCATGACCAATCTTTGTAGGTAACCAGTGTACTAGAACAAGAAGGATTGCTCAAAACTCAAGATGATGTTCATCAGCCTTGAGCATCCTCAACAAGTTCATCTACAAGCTACATCATCAACATCACTCAAAGGTATGTACTCATGTCCTTGAAAAGGCTTTACTCCAAGAAATGAGCTAAAGCAACTCAAGCTATATGAAGACATTAAAACGCTTAATCGAAAAATGGTAACCCCATTTTGAGCTTAACGTAGAGTATGACCTATGATCAAGTATTCTTGCTTGGCTCCTAAGTCGATATACTCTAATATAGGTGACCTAGTCACTGCCCATCATCTAATTAAGAATCTGGTGTGGTCTGTTCTCTATTTCATGATTTCTCATAACTACTCCAATCTTCTCTAGTTGATGTCCCTTGTAAAAACTTCATATTTCATTGAAAATCTTTCTCTTGACTCTATGAAAACAGAAACTTGGTTTCTCTTTCAGAGCCACCGACTCAGATATCTCCGGTCTACCGAAATTGCAGACAAGCTGCACTACAAAATCTTGGTACCACCGATCTATCTATCTCGGAGTCACCGAGTTTCATTCTGTCTCATTTGAATTCATTTTTACAATTCTGTGTTTTCTTAGTGATCTTTATTGTAATACTTCTGCTACTTCGATGCTCCCTTTTTTTTAAAAAACTTTGTATTACTTAGGGGGAGAAGAACTAAAGTTAATCTTGAGGAGAGAATTTCTTTATTCAAGAATCCCTATCTTTAATGAAGAAAGGAGGAGAAGAACAAAGTCCTACAACATCTCAAAGGGAGAGAAATCATTTTCAATGACTCTCTCAGTTTTCATTTCTATGAATCCTACATTTCAATGACCCTTGTTCTCAAGGATCCCTTCTCAGTCAATGATCCCTGTATCTATACCTGTTTTTGACCTTTTTGGAAATTAATGCCAAAGGGGGAGAAGACCAAAGCTTCATGATAAAGGGGAGATACATGCTTATGCAAAGGGGGAGATATGATGAAGGGGGAGAGCCAATATCAATACTCATACCTTTATAAACAGGGGGAGAATATCAAAGTAGGGGGAGAAGAATTTTTTTGACCTTTCTCACCTTATCCAATCCTAATATCTACATGCTAAGATTCAGGGGGAGAGGATAATCTATTTTCATATCTACGGTGAGAAAATTCTAAATGATATTGGAGACATATCAATTCTAAGGAATACTATATTCTATATGTCCTCCATATCATGGCAATTTTGAGTTCTATTGCCTTGCTATTTGGTAGAATACTCTTGTGTTTCCTAACATTGTTTTCTCAAGTGTGTTTCTATTACCAGGATGCTCAAGAACTCAAGGTAAGTATATGCATCATATCCTTGGTCAAGATGATCTCTTACTTCTTGCACATATTGTTTTCAAGAGTGATGTCTTGAACAAAGATACATCTCATTCATATATATTTGATGCATATAGCCAAGATACACATGACCTGTTATATTCCTTCTACCTTATGTGTGTTCATGCATCCAAAAGCAACTATCCTTTAAAGGACTGCACACATTTAGGGGGAGCAAGTCTAAGTCATGTGTCTCTCAAAGTCTTCAGTATAACCATGCATATCTTTTTTTGAAGCTTTGATTGCATGTTGTCATCAATTATCAAAAAGGGGGAGATTGAAAGCACAACATGCTCCCTTGGTGGTTTTGATAATTCATGACAACATATATTGTCTCTTGGATGGATATTTTTACGTAGTGTATTTCAGATACAGTATATAGAGAGGTTTGGCAAAAGGAGATTGTGGAGATACCCCAAGATGCAAGGAAATAGGTTGGCCAAGCTTCAAGCAAGAGGACTCTACATTTTATATATGTGAGAAATCACTTTGAGTCCATAGGAAAGCCAATACTATTAAAAAGGGGTAAGGTTTTGTTGGTGAACAATATGCTCAAATGTGCACAAGTGATAGTCGCCAAAAAATCCACAAACTCTCCAACCAAAGTCTTTTCTATACCTAACACTCAAAATCGGTGCAACCAACTTTCCCATACCGGTGCCACCGATTCCAGAACCTAGACAGACTCAGCCAAACCCTAGCCACTTCGGTGCAACCGATTCCATACCGGTGCCACCGAGTTTAGGTTGCCAACTTTGTGTTATGAAAATTCACATTGTCGGTACCACCGAGAATGTTGGATTGGCATCACCGAGATTGGAAATCTGACCGTTGGTCACCTTATCGGTGCAACCGAGTTTCCTATATCGGTCTCACCGAGATTCAAAAGTTTCCACCTTTTGGTCACTTTGGTACCACCGAGATTAACACATCGGTGTCACCGAGTTGGTCATTTTGTGTGTAATGGTTGGATTTTTGGGGATGCCTATATATACCCCTTCACCACCACCCACTCGAGGGAGAAGCACTCAGAACTATTCCATACCTATCCTATCAGATTTTCTGAGAGAGAACCACCTACCCTTGTGTTGAAGTCAATATCTTCCACTCCAATCATATGGATCTTGATCTCTAGACTCCCCAAGTACCTTTCCACCAATCCCATCTCTTCCACCATGCCAAACCTGTGAGAGAGTGATTGGGTGCTGAGGAGTCTATCATCTTGAAGCACAAGAGCAAGGAGTTCATCGTCATTACCGAGCCTATTACCTTTTGGAGGGTGGTGCCTCCTAGATTGGTTAGGTGTCGCTTGGGAGCCTCCTACTTCGTGTTGTGGAGTGAACCAAGAAGTTTGTAAGGGCAAGGAGATCGCCTACTTCATGAAGATCTACCCATAGTGAGGCTAGTCCTTCGTGGACGGAAGCCGTTATGGAATAGTCAAGGTTGCTACCTCGTGGACCCTTTTGGGTTGAGCCCTCCATGGACTCTCGTGACCATTACCCTCCGTGGGTTGAAGACTCCATAAACGTGGATGTACGATAGTGCCACCTATTGAAACCACGGGAAAAATCCATGCGTCTCCAACTGCATTTGATCTACCTATCTCAACACTTTACTTCATATGCAATGACTTTACTTTCCGCTGCCATATTTGTTGACATGGATGTGTAGGGCTGTTAGACTTGCTGGCTTTGCTAAAATTGTTAAAATCTGCCAACCAATTAACTTGGAAAGGTTAGGTTTTAAATTCCTGCTAGTAGTCTATTCACCCCCCTCTAGTCACTCTTCTTGTGATCCCTTAGTTTCACGACCTTTTCAGTCGACTCAAGTGTTGCATCCCACTCGTGCTTCGAATACCTGGTGCTCGGTGCCAAGGTTCCGCTAGGGATAACCGCTTGGTCTTGGCGCTGCTTGGAACGACACTCGGTGCGTGGAGGATACTGAACCTCTTCCTCACTCTCCTCTAAGTTGTCATCACTGGCTTCATTGTTCTTAGCGTAATCAACGTACGCGCTGCCGCCTGCGCTCTCTTCTCCGTCATTAGGCTACCCTCCATTCGGCACGAGCGAATACATGTTCGTAAACTCCTGCAAGATACAAACACTAAAGTCAGTCGGCTGAAGACCCAATCACTCGACGAAACATGAAAGATTCAACAAAGATATAACTCACCAGGTTCGGCAGCGGGTTGCAAGATTTGCTTGGCTCCTAGAGGGTTGTCACATGCTCCGGTGATGCTTCGGAGCCACTGCTCAACAGTCTTCTCAGAGACTTCCTGTGGATGTGTCCGAGTGGTGTGCCACATTGTGTGGTCCCTCGCTTGAAGGGGCTGGATTCGCCGACTGAGAAACACCTCCAGTAGGTCCATACCAGCCACTCCGCCACAGACCAACTCTACTACTGCATCAATGAAAATTCCTACCTTGGTTTTCTGTCCCTCTTTCCCGGACAATGATCTAGGAGCAGTGGGTCACTCCAATATGAAGGGGGGAAGGTCAGTCGACATGTTGGGAGATGAAACATCACTGTAGTAAAACCAAGTCGACTGCCAGCCCTGAAAGGATTCAGGAAAGGTCATCGATGGAAACACACTCCCGTTCCTCTTTTGGAGACCCAGACCACCGCATAGCTGGATGACGTGGGTCTTACTATAATTGGTGTTGGCCTTTTTGACTGATTGATACCGGATGGTGAAGATGTGTTTGAACAAGCCCCAGTGAGGGGGATAGCCCAAGAAGCACTCACACATTGTTATGAACGCAACAAGATACGCAATGACACTCAGAGGGAAATGGATGAAGTTGTGCTCCGAAGAAATTCAAGAACCCATGTATGAATGGATGGGAAGGCAGAGAAAAACCTCGCTCGACGTGGGTGAGGAGGAGGACTCGCTCGCCTTCGTGTGGCTCTGGCTCAGTCTCTTCCCCCGACAGCCTCCACGACCCATCGGCTATCAGCCCGTCGGTGACGAGGTTCTGGACGTCCTATGCCGTGACGGTTGATTGAAGGAAACCCCCTTGGATCCACCTCGACGGCGCCGTGGACTGGGTGCCCGACGGCTTCTTCACCTTGGCTCCCTTCTTAGCATGCTCGAGCTTCTCCGTCTTCCCCTTCGTCATCGTAGCGGCGGTCGTTGAGGCGGAGCCGATCGGCACGCCTGGAGCAGAGGAGGCGGAGGAAAAGAGGGGAATGGGGGAGGAGCACTGTACCGACCCTTGCGCTGTCCCGTCTTATAACTGCCCGAGTGGGTTGCTGACGTGCGAGCCCGCCAGATCTCTATGTATCTCGATGTAGAGGAAGCACAGTACGTGGCATTAAGGACAATGCGAAAATCGAGGCGTCATGCCCCCACTTGCCCCAGTTGTTGCGTCATCGTCGCGCGGTGCGTGCTTTCCAAATTTTCAAATCCCGTAAAATCCGAGCCTGAAGAAGCGACCCGTTGCATCAAGAGACCCTACTGACCACTCGGACCTGAGTCCGTGCTCAAGTTCACTCGGATGCATATCAAGACAGAATCGATTAGGGTGAATGAAAAAGACTCCAATCGATGCAGACTTCTGTGAAGCCCTAAAATGCATTCTGAATTTTTGTGTCTTATCAGAACCTGCATCGATCCCTTTTTCGCTCGAACCCCGATACATTTGGGGGCTAATTGTGGGGATATGTACCTAGGGTAGGGTCTTAGGCTGACCTACATACCCTAGCTAAGGACACCCCATTGGAGAACTTAAAGATTACAAGATTACAAGGAAGACTCCGACTGAAATCACCATGGCACATGAGTCACTCGATAGAAAATCCACTCGAAGGTTTCTCCCTCCATTCGACATCCGCCTTTCACTCGGAAGAACCAGAAGTCAGTCGACCGCAGAAGACCAGAAGACACTCCAGGGAGGCCAACAGACAGGCATTCGACTAGTCGCCATAATTAGCATTTATTACATACGTTATCAGTGACGTTCACCTTTATTACCACGATCGAACCCTTGGTTGCCGGGTATTCATGACGGGCAGCGCACTCTATATAAGCCATCCCTCCCCTCTGTCTTGAGGGTTCGCACCCTCTATAACTCACACATTCCACATAATATAAACTCCCGAGCACTAAGACATAGGGCTGTTGCCTCCATGAGAGGGGCCTGAACTCATACATCTGTGTGTACAATTGAAAGAGCATTGTATCGACTAGAGGGGGGGTGAATAGGCAATTTTTTCATATTCATCACCGAGGAATTTAAACTTGAGGAATTTTAAATGCGATGAATAACTAGCAGCAGAATAGGTACTCAAGTGCATGATAAACATAGCAGTAGCATAGTCATCAAGATGAAATAAAGCATGCAGAGATTACAGGTAGCATGATACAGGATAAGCAGGTGAGGAACAAGGTAACTTGAAGAATTTGTGGTGAGGAAATTGAGAAAGTCTTCAGTCAAATTCTGCAAATAGTAACGATCAATTTCATCAACAAGTGTATGATGAAATGAAAGGGTTGAGGAAATAGAACCAGGTAGCTCGATGAAGACAATGGTTTGATGACCTAGTCCCAACTGTTGTGACAGTCTACGTCTGGTTCAGAGCGGCCTAGTATTTAAACCAAAGGACACACAATCCTTACTGTATTCTACTTGAGCTAAGGACACACAGTCCTCGCCCAACACCCATGGTAAGTCTTTAGGGTAGACTTCCAAAACCCTCACAAACTGGTCACCCGGTGATCCACAATTGACTATTGGATGCTCTAGACCAAGGTTACTTAGTGATCCCCAATTGACTACATGATGCACTAGACCATGACGCCTAACCGTCTGGAAGATACACATTATTGAAAGGTAACAAGCGTCGGTTCCACACAGGAACAATCTCTTTAGTGATGCTCAATCACTTTGGGTTTGGTGGTTTAGTTTTGGGTTTTTTCCTCACTGATGGTTTTCTCTCAAAGTCGTCGGAGGATGGGTTGATCTCAAATGACTAAGTGTCAGTTCTCTCTCGGAGCATCCAACCAACTAGTGATTGTGTGTGTGTGTGTGGGGGGGGGGTGGCTATTTATAGCCAGGGTGCAACCTGACATGATAAGACATAAATGCCCCCAATGATATGACCGTTATGTGGATAAGATGATTGGGGACAACTGGCGCAAAGCTCAAAGCAACGGTCGGAATTTCGAACTATGAAAGTCCTTGGGCTTATCATATTCCTCACTTGTAGGCAATTCGCACTAGCAAAATCCTAACTCCTTAGTCAGACCAATTTCCTCAGAGGCTAGAAGAACATCGTCTCTGTCACTGAAGAACTTGACTGAACTGTAAGAGATTTCCAAAGGCTTGACTCAAAGGATTGGATAGGTTGTTTCTTTTAAGTTGAGCATTAGTTGGAAATTTTCCTTAGTATTACCTCAGCCCCCTTTAACAGTACGGTGTTTCCTATAACTCAAAGAAGGAAATGATACTACGAAAACAAATGTCTTCACGGTTCATAGTCCTGGTTCATATCTTCAAGGTCACACCAACTTCTTCATTCAAAGTCTTCACGGAATACCAAAGTCTTCAGCAAAGTCTTCACCAAAGTTTTCAATTGAAGACATTCATTTTTATGGACTGATAATCTCCGAATATATCAAACTCCTCACCGACTTATAGAGCCTGCGTACACTTGCAAATGCATCAATCTATTAACCTATAAGTCTTCAATACACCAAAATCACTAAGGGGCACTAGATGCACTCACAATCTCCCCATTTTTGGTGATTGATGACAAATGGGTTAAGTTTTCAATGGGGATAAAAATATGAAGTGTAAGTACCGAGTTTGAGGAATTTGATTACAAGATATAGAAGAACTCCACCTGAAGATGTGCATATTTGAGGAATTTGCTTTGGGCTGCAAATGCACATGGCAGGTTAAAAACATGGAGAACTCCCCCTATATCTTGTAATTAATACATGAATTTAACATATGATATGATGAATTTGAAATGCATGATGAAAATGGTGTCTGACGAAATTCAGCATGCATGCATTAAGGTACTTGAGGAAATAAGCATGCGGTAAGCAGTTCAAAAGCGTCAGACCACCATTGGACTTACGTTTACAACTCAACCAACAAAAGCTTCAGAAGAGCAAGAGTTTGTAACTTAAACAAAAAACAGCCCGTATATATAGACCCGCTTGAAGACTAACTCAAATTTTCTCTCCCATTGTCATTGAAGACCAAAAGGGACAAAAAAGTGAGGACTAACACCCTTGAAGAATTTCATCTTGAAGGAGATGGAGGAGCGCCAGCGTTGTTGGGTTTGTTTTTCGATGCACGGCATGCCGCAGTGTCGTCAATATCCTCAGCTTCATCTGCTTCGCACGTTGAATAATATGAGCTTGTAACCAACTGAGAAACTTGAACCTTTCTGAACTTATTCTGAGGAGGATGAGACCAGTCAAAGTTCTACTGAAAGTCTATGTCCTTGAGTTCCTCAGGAGTCTTGAGATGTGTGAGAATGTCCCACGCGCAATCGAAGATTTCATGCACATAGTAGTGATTTTTCCTCACAGAGTTCTGCGTCACAGTTATGTTCTAAAGAATTGAAGCTGACTGATGCTTTTCCTGTTGGGGAACGTTGCATGGGAAACAAAATTTTTCCTACACACACGCAAGATCTATCCATGGTGATGAGCATCTACGAGAGGGAGAGTGGATCTACATACCCTTGTAGATCGCTAAGGGGGAAGCGTTAAGAAACACGGTTGGTGTAGTCAAACGTCTTCGCGATCCAAATCGCCGAGAATCCCGCGATCTCATCAAAATCCAACCCGCGATCCAATCACGATTTGCCCCGCAAACTCATCATGATCATTCCCGCGATCTCATCACGATCCGTCTTGCGATCTTGATCACGGTCCTTCCGATCTAGCGCCAAACGGACGACACCTCCGCGTTCGGCACACGTACAGCTCAATGACGATCTCCGCCTTCTTGATCTAGCAAGAGGGAGCGGAGAGGTAGATGAGTTCTCCGGCAGCGCGACGGCATTGCGGCGATGGTGGTGGAGCTATTCCAGCAGGGCTTCGCCTAAGCACCGCTGAAAACCGATCCAAAGGAGAAACGACGATCTAGAGGAGAGGTAGCATGTGGCTATTAGGGTTAGCTTTTTCCGCTAAATCCTCTAGTATATATAGTAGGGAGGGAGGGGAGGAGGCAGCCTCAAACCCTCAAGGTTTGGTCGAAATTGGAGGTGGAGGAGTCCTACTCCAATCCTATTAGGAGTAGAATTCCTCCTTTCCACTTGGAAACTCTTTCCACCTCTCCACCTTTGGATTTTTTCCTTCTCAAACCACTCCAGCCGCATGGACCCTTAGAGGAGGCTTCAGCCCATGTAGCCTCTTGGGTCGAAATATCTCTCCCGATGGTCCCCCGGTACACTACCGACAATCCTGGTACACTACCGATGAGCCCAAAACTTTTCCGATGACCAAAACAGGACTTCCTATATATCAATCTTTACCTCTGGACCATTCCAGAGCTCCTCGGGACATCCAGGATCTCATTCAGGACTTCGAACAACCTTCGGTCACCACCATACATAACTCTATACTACCGAAACATGACTGAACCTTAAGTGTGCAGACCCTGCGGGTTTGAGAACTATGTTGACATGACCGAAACACCTCTATGGTCAATAACCAATAGCGGGACCTGGATGCCCATATTGGTTCCTACATATTCTACGAAAATCTTTATCGGTCGAACCTCTATGTCAAGGATTCAGTTAATCCCGTATGATGTTCCCTTTGTTCTTCGGTATGTTACTTGCCCAAGATTCGATCGTCGATACCTACATACCTAGTTCAACCTCGTTACTGGCAAGTCTCTTTACTTGTTCCATAATACAAGTTCCTGTGACTAACACTTAAGTCACATTGCTTGCAAGGCTTATTGTGATGTTGTATTACCGAGTGGGCCCTGAGATACCTCTCCGTCACACGGAGTAACAAATCCCAGTCTTGAGCCATGCTAACCAAACAAACACAATCAGAGATACCTGTAGAGCACCTTTATAGTCACCCAGTTACGTTGCGACGTTTGATACACACAAGGTACTCCTCTGGTGTTAGTGAGTTGCATGATCTCATGGTCATAGGAACATATACTTGACATACAGAAAACAATAGCAATAAACAGACACGATCATATGCTATGTTTGTAGTTTGGGTCTTGTCCATCATATCATTCTCCTAATGATGTGATCCCGTTGCCAAATGACATCTCATGTCCATGACTAGGAAACCATAGCCATCTTTGATCAACGAGCTAGTCTATTAGAGGCATACTAGGGACATGGTGTTGTCTATGTATCCACACATGTATCTGAGTTTCCGATCAACACAATTATAGCATGGATAATAAACGATTATCATGAAAAAGGAAATATGATAATAACCAATTGCCTCTCGGGCATAATTCCAACAGTCTCCCACTTGCACTAGAGTAAATAATCTAGTTCACATCACCATGTGATTCACATTGTTATCAATCTAACACCCAATGAGTTTTGGGGTTCGATCATGCTTTGCATGTGAGAGAGGTGTTATAGTCAATGGGTCTGCGTCATTCAGATCCGTGTGTACTTTGCAAATCTCTATGTCAAACCGTAAACAGTGCTACCACACTCCACTTGGAGCTATTCCAAATGGCTGCTCTACTATATGTATCCGGATTGCTACTAAGATTCATTCAGATTGGTGTCAAAGCTTGCATCGACGTAACTCTTTACGACGAACTCTTTCTCACCTCCATAATCGAGAAACATTTCCTTAGTCTTTTAGTCACTAAGGATAATCTTGACCACTATCCATTGATCCACTCCTGGATCACTCTTGTACCCCTTGACAGACTCATGGCAAGGCACACACAGGTGCGGTACATAGCATGGCATACTATACAGAGCCTATGGCTAAGGCATAGGGGACGATGTTCGTCCTTTCTCTTTCTTCTGCCGTTGTCAAGCATTAAGTCTCACTCAACTTCACACCTTACAAAGCAGGCAAGAACACTTCTCTCTGACTAATCCATTTTGAACTCTTTCAAAATCTTGTCAAGGTATGTAGTCATTCATAGTCTCATCAAGCATCTTGATCTATCTCTATAGATCTTGATGCTCAACAATTAGGTAGCTTTATCTAGGTCTTCCTTTGAAAAACTCTTTTCAAACAACCGTTTATGCTTTCCAGAAATTCTATATCATTTCCGATCAACAATATGTCAACCACATATGCTTACCAGAAACTCTATAGTGCTCCCACTCACTTTATTGTAAATACAAGTTTCTCATAAACTTTGTATAGATTGGAAAACTTTGATCACCTCATCAAAGTGTATATTCCAACTCCGAGATGCTTGCTTTAGTTCATAGAAGGATCACTGAAGCTTGCACACCTTTTAGCATCCTTAAGATTGACAAAACCTTCTGGTTGTATCTCATACAACCTTTCCTTAAGGAAGGAAACGATGTTTTGAAATCCATCTGCTAGATTCATAATTGAAAAATGCAGCAACTGCTAACATAATTCCAACAGACTTTAGCATTGCTACGAGTGAGAAAGTCTCATCGCAGTCAACTCCTTGAACTTTTCGGAAAATTCTTTGCGACAAGTCAAGCTCTATAAATGGTGACATTTACCATCAGCGTCTGTCATCATCTCAAAGGTCCATTTGTACTCCATGACATGCCGTCCAACGAGCAAGTCTACCAAAGTCTATACTTGGTTTTCATACATGGATCCTTTCTCGGATGTCATGGCCTCTAACCATTTGTCGGAATCCGGGCCCATCATCGCTTCTTCATAGCTCGTAGGTTCATCGTTGTCAAACAACCTGACCTCCAAGACAGGGTTGTCATACCACTCAGGAGCAGTACACATCCTTGTCGACCTACGAGGTTCGATGGTAACTTGATCCGAAGCTTCATGATCATCATCATTAACTTCCTCTTCAACTAACGTAGGCTTCACAGAAACATCTTCCTGCGCTGCGCTACTCTCTGGTTGAACAAAGGTTCAACAATCTAATCTAGTTCTATCTTCCTCCCACTCAATTCTTTCGAGAGAAACTCTTTCTTGAGAAAGGACCCAGTTTTAGCAACAAACATTTTATGCTTGGATCTAAGATAGAAGGTTCACCCAACTGTTCTTAGGGTATTCTATGAAGATGCATTTGTCCGCTTTGGGTTTTTGCTCATTCGGTGAAAACATTTTCCACACAAGCGTCGCAGCCCCAAACATTAAGAAATGACAGCTTGGGTTTCTATCAAACCCTAATTCACACGGTGTCATCTCAACGGATTTAGATGGTGCCCTATTTAAAGTGAATGTAGTTGTCTGTAATGCATAACCCCAAAATTATAGTAGCGAAACGATAAGAGACATCATAGCACGCACCATATCCAATAGAGTACGACTATGACATTTGGACACACCATCACACTATGGTGTTCCTAGTGGCGTGAGTTGTGAAACAACTTTCACATTGTCTAAAGTTGTATGCCAAACTCGTAACTCAGATATTCACCTTCACGATCATATCGCAGACATTTTTTATCTTCTTGTCACGATGATCTTAAACTTCATTCTGAATTTGCTTGAACCTTTCAAACGATTCAGACTTGTGTTTCATTAAGTAAATATACACTATATCTACTCAAATCATCAGTGAAGGTAAGAAAATAACGATATCCACTGCACGCTACAAGACTCATTGGATTGCATACATCAACATGTATCATTTCCAATAAATCACTTGCCCGCTCCATCCATCTGGAAAACGGGTTCCTTAGTCATCTTGCCCAAGAGGCATGGTTCACATGTCTCAACCGATTTGAAACCGAATGAGCCCCAAGATCCATAAGCATGGAGTTTCTTCATGCGTTTTATTCCAATATGACATTTAGCGGCAGTGCCACAAGTATGTGGTACTATCATTATTAACTTTGTATATTTTAGCATCAATGTTATGAACATGTGTATTACTACGATCAAGATTCAACAAACAATTCTCACTGGGTGCATGACCATCGAAGGTATCATTCATGCAAATAGAATAACCATATTCTCTAACTTAAATGAATAACCGTGTTGCAATAAACACGATCTAATCACGTTCGTGCTCAACACAAAACACCAAATAACATTTATTTAGGTTCGTCACTAATCCTGAAGGTAGAGAGAGAGCGTGCGATGTTGATCACATCAACCTTGGAAACATTTCCAACACACATCGTCACCTCACCCTTAGCTAGTTCTCCGTTTATTCCGTAGCTTTTATTTTGAGTTGCTAACATTTAGCAACCGAACCGGTATCCAATACCCAGGTGCTGCTAGGAGTACTCGCAAGGTACACATCATTAACACGTATATCAAATATACTTATGTCGACGTTGCCAACCTTCTTATCTACCAAGTATCTAGAGTTGTTCCACTTTAGCGACCGCTCTCCTCATAATCGAAGCACTTAGTCTCGGGTTTGGGTTCAACTTTGGGTTGCTTCACTAGAGGAGCAACTGACTTTCTATCCATGAAGTTTCCCTCCTTGCTCTTGCCCTTCTCGAAACTAGTGGTTTGACTAACCATCAACACTTGATGCTCCTTCTTGATTTCTACCTTCGCGGTGTCAAACATCGCGAACAGCTCAGGGATCATTATTTCTATCCCTGACATTTTATAGTTCATCACCAAGTTCTAGTAGCTTAGTGATAGTGACTTGGAGAACTATATCAATCACTATCTTATCTGGAAAATCAACTCCCACTCGATTCAAGCGATTGTAGCACCCAGACAATCTGAGGACATGCTCAACGATTGAGCTATTCTCTTTTGTCTTGCAGGCAAAGAATCTTGTTGGAGATCTCATATCTTGCAACACAGGCACGAGCCTGAGATCCTAATTTCAGCTCTTAGAACTTTGACTTCTTTTTTATAGTTTTCGCAATCGACACAAGGGGACCATGTTGTTTTCTGTCCATTTGCAAATGCGACTCTCACAAACTCCTTGGTTTTTGTTAACCATTCACGGGTCATGTCTTTCTGACTAGTGTGACCAGTGTACATCCACCCACGATCACTCATCCTGCCTAGCCACTGGACACACACAAAATATATACATAATTCAACAAACCATATTCATCAGTTAATAGAGATTGTCAGTTTCATTACGTCGATGCAACCTAGATGCTAGTAGGTAAAGATAGGTCCTAATCCCACCCGAGTATGTGTATATTGGGTTCGTTTTCCCATGCTCTGCTCTGGATCCGATGCAAAATTTCGGCAGCACCTCCCCGCTATTCTCCTGATACACGTCTCGGCAATAAGCAGAGAGGATGTGTACCCGGAGAACAACAGGGAGGCACTGACGAAATTCTGCATTGGATCCGGAGCAGAGCATATGGGAAAACGAACCCAACCTACACATACTCGGGCTGTCCATCGATAACGTTGGACAATTCGAAAGAATCACAGTTATAAATATGCAAATGTATGCATATTTATAGATGTAACCCTTTCGAACGGGAGACGCATAGTGTTCACGCATACTGATGATTCAATCTACCTACAACTAGCAAGTTTCATCGCCATGAAGACCGGAACAGAGGAAATGAAGGGGGAGGAGGAGATGTCATTTGTGCTCACCTATGAACGCAGGGGCGGAGCTCGTCGATCGCACGGGGAGGTCGTCGAACACCAAACCCTCGCAGTGACGAAACAACTGCACATTTAAATCCACCCATTGAACACAAATATATATATATGATGTTTTTCATAACAAAGTCGGAAATTATATGACCTAACTCATAATTCACACATATATGACCCCGTCGGCCTCTGGAAGGCCGAAGAGCACCCTTTCGGTCAACAGGAGGCCGAAGAGGTGTTGGGGGTCGGGGGTGTCATGTCATGGTGTCGGGGTTGTCGTGTTGGGGTCAAGATGTCGTGTCGGGGTCGGGGGTCGGGGGTGTTGTGTCGTGGTGTCGGGTTAGGGGTTCCTCGACGTCGATGAAACCCTAAATAGCAAGTATCATCGGTGCAAGATACATGTGGCGCTCGGCGTTGAACACTAGATCCACATCCCACAAGTGACGCCGGTGCCCGGTGTCCGGCGCGCAGCAATAGTTCTAGGGGCCGATGACAGTCGAACACCTATGCGAATTTGTCTTGCAGCCTCTGTGATGAGGATCAAAGCCAAATTTTGAAACTTCAAACAACCAAACCGACTTGAGTCAGTTAGGGTGTTTCTAGTTTCAACACTTGGCTTTTAATCGTCATCGCAGAGGCTGCAAGAAAAATTCACATAGGTGTTCAATTGCCATCGACCCCGAGAACTGTTGCTGCGGGACGACGGACGCCGGCGTAACTTGTGGGACATGGATGCAGTGTTCGA
Organism: Hordeum marinum; assembly: GCA_022496015.1. Classification (NCBI taxonomy): domain Eukaryota; kingdom Viridiplantae; phylum Streptophyta; class Magnoliopsida; order Poales; family Poaceae; genus Hordeum; species Hordeum marinum. The sequence goes on along the minus strand of CM039678.1, from coordinate 178,301,001 downwards.
CACCGACGGCTACATGTATCTCGCACCAACGATACTTGCTATTTAGGGTTCCATCAACGTCGGGGGTGTCGTGTCGGGGTCGGGGTGTTGGGGTGTCATGTCGGGGTGTGGGGGGTGTCGTGTTGGGGTGTGAGGGGTGTCGTGTCGGGGTCGGGGTGTGGGGGGTGTCGTGTCGGGGTCGGGGTGTGGGGGGTGTTGTGTCGGGGTCGGGGTGCCATGTCAGGGTGTCGTGTCGGGGTGTCGGGGTGTCATGGTGTCGGGGTGTCATGGTGCCGTGTCGGGGGTTGGGGTCGGTGACATCGGGGGTTGAGGATCGGTGGTGTCGGAGGTTGGGGGTTAGTGGCATCGAGGGTGCCGTGTCAGGGTGTCGGGTGTCGTGTCGGGGTCGGCGTGTCGGGGGTGTCGTGTCGGGGTGTCGGGGTCGGGGTGCTATGTCGGGGCCTCGGGGTGTCGGGGTCGGTGTGCCGTGTCGGGGTGTTGGGGTGTCGTGTTGGGGTGTCGGGGTCGGGCTTGAGGTCGGGGTCGGGGTGTCGGGGGGTCGGGGTGTCGGGGGTGTCGTGTTTGGGTGTCGTGGTGTCTGCTTTGTCATGTTGGGGTCGGGGTGTCGGGGTGTCATGTCGGGGTCGGGGTGTCGGGGTGTCAGCGGTGTCGTGTCTGGGTCGGGGGTCGGGGGTCTTCTTCTTCTTCTAGCCTCGACCCCTCGACCCTCGACCCCTCGATGACCCTCGACCCCTTGATCCTCGACCCCTCGATCCTCCTCCTCCTCTTCTTCTTCTTCTTCTTTTCTTCTCCTCCCCCTTTTCTTCTTCCCCTCCTCCTCCTCCTCTTCTTCTTCTTCTCCTTCTTCTTTTCTTCTCCTCCCCCTTTTCTTCTTCTCCTCCTCCTCCTCTTCTTCATCTTATTCTTCTTATTCTTCTTCTTTTCTTCTCCTAATAATTTTTTGTCAAGAACTAACCTAACTAACATAGAAACTAACCTACCAAACCTAGAACTAACCTAACAAACCTAGAACTAATCTAACTAACCTAACTAACAGTAGTAACTAACCTAACTAACAGCAAAAAAAGAAAAAAACAGGGGCCAACAGAGCTCACCGGAGTGGGGCGGCGAGGGCATCGGGGCGGCTGGGCGGCGGGGGGGGGGGGGGCGTCAGTGGCGGCGCGCGGCGGGAGGCGGGCCGGGGCCGCGTGGGGTAGGGGCGATCGACGGGGCAGGCTCCGGGGGCAGGGGCGGTGCAGGGCGGCCGGCGACGGGGTAGGCGCCGGGGGGCGGTGCGAAACGGCGGAGGGGGGCGGCGCAGGGCGACGGAGGGGGAGGGGCGGGGGAGCGGAGGTCAGCGGCGGTGGCGGGAGAGAGAGAGAGAGGGAGAGAGAGAAGAGAGAGAGGAGGGGGGGGGTTAACGGCCCATTATAGGAGTTATTCTCTTTGCCGTCTGCCAGCGGACGACAAAGTTTCTTTGCTGTCCGCTAGCAGACGACAAAGTTTCTTTGCCGTCCGCTAGCAGACGGCAAAAAGGTGGGGTGGGCCCTTGCAGTTAGCCCGCCCACGCCGTGACGTTTGTGGGCCCTCCTCACTTCTTTGTCGTCCGCTACCGGATGGCGAAGAATTCTTTGCCGTCCGCCAGCAGACGACAAAGAAGTGAGGAGGTTGACCTAGCCAGTGCCGTGCCCCATGGGGCCCACTCTGGTCTTTGCCGTCCGCTGGCTGACAGCAAACAATTCTTTGCCGTCGAGTAGTGTATGTTCCGTGACGTTCAAAACGTTTCGGAGCCTCAATTCTAAGCCATAATGCATGATGCACTAAACTATCAAGTAGTCATCAGAACGTGCCTGTCAGATGTTCACAACATCTATAGACGATGCTAGAGGGGTTGGCGCACCGAGCGGTGCATGAAGGACATAAGCCTTCTATGCAGCAATGAGGACAATCCTCAGATCACGGAGCCGGTCCGCAATATTTCTACCATCATCTTTCAACTCTATTTCTCTAGGTACATATAAAATTTCAAGGGAGCTACAGTGCGAGCAAGTAATCTACAACATAATTTGCAAAGACACTACTGACTATGCTCATGATAATGAGTTCAATTAATCATATTACTGAAGAACTCCCACTCAAATTGACATCCCTCCGGTCATTCGAGTGATACATGATCCAAATTCACCAACTCAAGTCCGATCATCACGTGAGTTGAGGTGGTTTCAATGGTGAACATCATCATGTTGATCATGTCTACTATATGACTCATGTTCGACCTTTCGGTCTCTTGTGTTCCGGGGCCATGTCTATACATGCTAGGCTCGTCAAGTTTAACCCGAGTGTTCTGCATGTGCAACACTGGCTTGCACCCGTTGTATGTGAACGTAGATTCTATCACACCCGATCATCACGTGGTGTCTCGACACGACGAACTTTCGCAACGGTGCACACTTGGGGAGAACACAATTTATCTTGAAATTTAAGTGAGGGATCACCTTATAATGCTACCATCGTCCTCAGCGAAACAAGGTGCATAAAAGGATTAACATCACATGCAAATCATAAGTGACATGATATGGCCATGAACTTGTGCTTTTGATCTCCATCCTTAAAGCACCGACATGATCTCCATCATCACCGGCATAACACCATGATCTCCATCATCATGATCTCCATCATTGTGTCGCCGTCGGGGTTGTCGCGGCCACCATGCTCATACTACTATAGCTACCGTTTAGCGATAAAGTAAAGCATTACATAGCTCTTAATGATTGACACACATGTCATACAATAATTAAAGATAACCCTTTGGCTCCTGCCGGTTGCCGTACTCGTCGACATGCAAGTCGTGATATTCTATACAACACATGATTATCTCATACATCACATATATCTCATCATGTAATTGACCATATCATATCACAACATACCCTGCAAAAACAAGTTAGACGTCCTCTAATTGTTGTTGCAAGTTTTACGTGGCTGCTATGGGTATCTAGCAAGAACAATTCTCACCTACGCATAAAACACAACGGTGATACATAAGTTGCTTTTCAACCTTCTCAAGGACCGCCTTAGTCGAATTCGATCCAACTAAAGTAGGAGAAACAGACACCCGCCATCCATCTTTGTGCAACGAAGTTACACGTCAGTCGATGGAACCGGTCTCTCATAAGTGTACGAGTAAGGTTGGTCCGGGCCGCTTCATCCCACAATACCACTGAACCAAAACACGACCAAGGGAGGAAGCAATCTAAGCATCAACGCCCACAAACTCTTTGTGTTCTACTCGAGATCTCATCTACACATAGACCTAGCTCATGATGCCACTGTTGGGGAACGTTGCATGGGAAACAATTTTTTTCCTACGCACACGCAAGATCTATCCATGGTGATGAGCATCCACGAGAGGGAGAGTGGATGTACATACCTCTGTAGATCGCTAATCGAGAAGCGTTAAGAAACGCGGTTGGTGTAGTCGAATGTCTTCGCGATCCAAATCGCCGAGCATCCCGCAATCTCATCACAATCCGTCCCGCAGTCCAATCACGATTTGTCCCGCGAACTCATCACAATCTGTCCCGCGATCTCATCACAATCCGTCTCGCGATCTTGATCACGGTCCTTCCGATCTAGCGCCGAAGGGACGACACCTCCACGTTCAGCACACGTACAACTCGATAATGTTCTCCGCCTTCTTGATCCAGAAAGAGGAAGCGGAGAGGTAGATGAGTTCTCCGGCAGTGCAATGGCGTTGCGGCGATGGTGGTGGAGCTATTCTAGCAGGGCTTCGTCTAAGCACTGCTGAAAACCGATCTAGAGGAGAAACGGCGATCTAGAGGAGAGGTAGCACATGGCTATTAGGTTTAGCTTTTTCCTCTAAATCCTCTAGTATATATAGTAGGGAGGGAGGGAAGGAGGCAGCCTCAAACCCTCAAGGTTTGGTCGAAATTGGAGGTGGAGGAGTCCTACTCCAATCCTATTAGGAGTAGGATTCCTCTTTCCACTTGGAAACTCTTTCCACCTCTCCACCTTTGGATTTTTTCCTTCTCAAACCACTCCAGCCGCATGGGATCTTAGAGGAGGCTTCGGCCAGCCCACCAGGGGCTGGTTTACCTCCTCCCACAGCCCATGTAGCCTCTTGGGTCGAAATACCTCTCCCGATGGTCCCCCGGTACACTACCGACACTCCTGGTACACTATCGATGAGCCCGAAACTTTTCCAGTGACCAAAACAGGACTTCCTATATATATCAATATTTACCTCCGGACAATTCCAGAGCTCCTCGTGACGTCTAGGATCTCATCCGGGAATCCGAACAACTTTCGGTCACCACCACACATAACTCTATACTACCGAAACGTCACTGAACCTTAAGTGTGCAGACCCTGCGGGTTCGAGAACTATGTAGACATGACCGAGACACCTCTACGGTCAATAACCAATAGCGGGACATGGATGCCCATATTGGTTCCTACATATTCTATGAAAATCTTTATCGGTCGAACCTCTATGTCAAGGATTCAGTTAATCCCGTATGATGTTCCCTTTGTTCTTCAGTATGTTACTTGCCCGAGATTCGATCGTCGATACCTCCATACCTAGTTCAACCTCGTTATCGGAAAGTCTCTTTACTCGTTCCGTAATACAAGATCCTGTGACCAACACTTAGTCACATTGCTTGCAAGGCTTATTGTGATGTTGTATTACCGAGTGGGCCCAGAGATACCTCTCCGCCACACGGAGTAACAAATCCCAGCCTTGATCCATGCCAACCAAACAGACACCCTCGGAGATATTTGTAGAGCACCTTTATAGTCACCCAGTTATGTTGCGACGTTTGATACACACAAGGTACTCCTCCGGTGTCGGTGAGTTGCATGATCTCATGGTCATAGGAACATATACTTGACATACAGAAAACAGTAGCAATAAACTGACACGATCATATTTTATGTTTGTAGTTTGTGTCTTGTCCATCACATCATTCTCCTAATGATGTGATCCCGTTGCCAAATGACATCTCATGTCCATGACTAGGAAACCATAGCTATCTTTGATCAACGAGCTAGTCTATTAGAGGCATACTAGGGACATGGTGTTGTCTATGTATCCACACATGTATCTGAGTTTCCGATCAACACAATTATAGCATGGATAATAAACGATTATCATGAACAAGGAAATATGATAATAACCAATTTATTATTGCATGTAGGGCATATTTCCAATAGTCTCCCACTTGCACTAGAGTCAATAATCTAGTTCACATCACCATGTGATTCGCATTGTTATGAATCTAACACCCAATGAGTTTTGGGGTTCGATCATGCTTTGCATGTGAGAGAGGTCTTATAGTCAACGGGTCTGCGTCATTCAGATCCGTGTGTAGTTTGCAAATCTCTGTGTCAAACCGTAAACACTGCTACCACACTCCACTTGGAGCTATTCCAAATGGCTGCTCTACTATATGTATCCAGGTTGCTACTAAGAGTGATTCAGATTGGTGTCAAAGCTTGCATCGACGTAACTCCTTACGAAGAAATCTTTCTCACCTCCATAATCGAGAAACATTTCCTTAGTCTTTTAGTCACTAAGGATAATCTTGACCGCTATCCATTGATCCACTCCTGGATCACTCTTGTACCCCTTGACGGACTCATGGCAAAGCACACACAGGTGCGGTACACAACATGTCATACTATACAGAGCCTATGGCTAAGGCATAGGGGACGACATTCGTCCTTTCTCTTTCTTCTGCCGTTGTCAAGCATTGAGTCTCACTCAACTTCACACCTAACAAAGCAAGCGAGAACACTTCTCTCTGACTAATCCATTTTGAACTCTTTCAAAATCTTGTCAAGGTATGTACTCATTCATAGTCTCATCAAGCATCTTGATCTATCTCTATAGATCTTGATGCTCAACAATTAGGTAGCTTTATCCAGGTCTTCCTTTGAAAAACTCTTTTCAAACAACTGTTTATGCTTTCCAGAAATTCTACATCATTTCTGATCAACAATATGTCAACCACATATGCTTACCAGAAACTCTATAGTGCTCCCACTCACTTTATTGTAAATACAAGTTTCTCATAAACTTTGTATAGACTCAAAAACTTTGATTACCTCATCAAAGTGTATATTCCAACTCCGAGATGCTTGCTTCAGTTCATAAAAGGATCACTAAAGCTTGCACACCTTTTGAAAAATGCAGCAACTGCTAACATAATTCCAACAGACTTTAGCATCGCTACGAGTGAGAAAGTCTCATCGCAGTCAACTCCTTGAACTTGTCAGAAACTTCTTTGCGACAAGTTGAGCTCTATAAATGGCGACGTTTACCATCAACGCCTGTCATCATCTCAAAGGTCCATTTGTACACCACGACCTGCCGTCCAACAAGCAAGTCTACCAAAGTCTATACTTGGTTTTCATACATGGATCCTTTCTTGGATTTCATGGCCTCTAACCATTTGTCGGAATCCGGCCCCATCATCGCTTCTCCACAGCTTGTAGGTTCATCGTTGTCAAACAACCTGACCTCCAAGACAGGGTTGTCGTACCGCTCAGGATCAGTACACATCCTTTTCGACCTACGAGGTTCAATGGTAACTTGATCCGAAGCTTCATGATCATCATCATTAACTTCCTCTTCAACTAACATAGGCTTCACAGAAACATCTTCCTGCGCTGTGCTACTCTCTGGTTGAACAAAGGTTCAACAACCTAATCAAGTGCTATCTTCCTCCCACTCAATTCTTTCGAGAGAAACTCTTTCTCGAGAAAGGACCCAATTTTAGCAACAAACATTTTATGCTTGGATCTGAGATAGAAGGTTCACCCAAATGTTCTTAGGGTATTCTATGAAGATGCATTTGTCCGCTTTGGGTTTGAGCTCATTCGGTGAAAACATTTTCCACACAAGCGTCGCAGCCCCAAACATTAAGAAATGACAGCTTGGGTTTCTATCAAACCCTAATTCACATGGTGTCATCTCAACGGATTTAGATGGTGCCCTATTTAAAGTGAATGTAGTTGTCTGTAATGCATAACCCCAAAATTATAGTAGCAAAACAATAAGAGACATCATAGCACGCACCATATCCAATAGAGTACGACTATGACATTCGGACGCACCATCACACTATGGTGTTCTAGATGGCTTGAGTTGTGAAACAACTTTAACATTTTCTAAAGTTGTATGCCAAACTCGTAACTCAGATATTCACCTCCACGATCATATCACACACATTTTTATCTTCTTGTCACGATGATCTTAAACTTCATTCTGAATTTGCTTGAACCTTTCAAATGATCCAGACTTGTGTTTCATTAAGTAAATATACATTGTATCTACTCAAATATACACTATAGCATATTCTTCATGATTCCCTCCACTTCTTCTTCTTCAGAGTTGTGACCCTTGAGAGGACTGAGGGTTTTAGTCAAAATGCGGTATATGGTCCTGGGTACATAGAGCAAATCCTTCACAAGGAAGGTTGTCCTTTGAGGTTTTCCAGGAGCCAAAGGCTTCATCAACACTTGCATCATGTGATTGGGCAATTCAGGTTCTACAAACAAGCATCTTGCACCTTCTTAGGGAATTGCTATTGGCACAGCTTGAAGCAATTCAGAGGCTAGGGCAGTGTAGTGTGTGGATCCAGTCATCCAGTCTAAAACCCAAGAATTGACATCAGAAGCATCATGTGTGATGTGCAAGGTTGCATAGAATTGAAGAATGAGTTCTTAATTCCAATCACATATGTCCACATAGAATGGAAGAATTCCAGCATCATCAAGAACTGCGAACACCGGTGTGAAGCACATGATGGTTTCCATATCCGCATGAGGAATTGGTTGATGCTTGAAGACTTTCTATTTGTCGAGTAGCACTGATGCATAGTAATTCATCTTTGTAGGGGTCCAGAATCTGGTGCGACCGGCCCTTGCTGAATAATATGGATTTGGCCCTGTGAAGAATATGTGCTCGTTGAACAAATTCGCCTTGAGGAATTTGGGGCGCTTGGAGCCTTTGAATTTCTTCATCAATCTGCTCCAAGGAAGTAGCAGAATGATCTCTTTGTTCTTCATCATTTGGGATGACGTAGTCAACACCAAATGGTGCTATCTCATAGGCTGGCACGGAGGTAACGGGAGTTGCATCAATTGGATCAGTTGAAGAATGGGGCAAAGTCTTCACCTTCTTCACTGCTGAGGAATCTGAAGTTGATGCTTTTCTCTTCAGTGCAACCATATTCTCTGCAGCCTTTGTTTTCTTTGCTTCTGATGTAGAAGGAAGGTTGATATTCTTCACCCTTGAAGATTTTGCAGTTTCAGTAGAGGGTGAAGGTGCAGCAGTTTCTTGAGGCGCAGCCAAAACTTCAGTTGGCCTGGCAACTTCTTCAGTCGCAATAGTGGAGGTTTCCGTGACAGTTTCTTCAGCAGCCTGAATTTCTTCAGCTGCGCGAGCAGTTTCTTCAGCAGGCTGAGCAAAGGATTTAGCCCGAGGAATTTGTAGTTACGATCAAACTGCAACCCTCCTGTTGTGATCCTTGATGACTTTGTCAGCCATAGTGGCGAATCTGACCTTTGCACCTTGCCAGTCAGCATAGTAGTGATTGAATTCATCACTGAGGCCTTTGATCTTAGATTGCATAGTCACAAGTTGCTCAAGAGTATGCTTCAGAACATTGTTTTCAAGAAATGCTCCTTCTTGTACTGAGCCTTCTTCATTTGTCGAGCCTTCTCATACTTCCACTTTTCTTCAGCAATGAAGGCAGTGATGACATGGCTTGGATCAGGAGGCAGATTCAAATCATCAATCGAAGCGTTTGGGTCCTGGTGCCAAATGTCGATGAAGTTGAGCACAGTCTTTGGGTTCAACATCATAGGAATTTGAGTGCCCTTAGCTTTAGCCACTCTTTCTTGCTTGTTTCTTATGATTTCCTCAAGTTCCTAATCATCAGCTTCATCATCTGAAGAATTTGATGGAACTTGGAACACAACTTTCTTTGGGTGAGGACTTGGTCGAGTGCGTCGTCCAGCAGTAGCTTTCACCTTCAACAGAGAAGGACTAGTTGAGGAATGTGCTTGGGCTGATGAACCTGCAGAGGCCCCTAAATCAATTGAGAAGCCTCTAGTCCTTTGACATGTTGCAAGATGTACAGGTGTTGAGGACTTTGAGGCTGCGGCTGATGATTGTCCAGCAATTGAAGGCACTAGAGTAGCCTTTGAAGAAGTTGCTTGAGGATTCTACAATGAGGAAATGGAAGTTGAGGACTTTGGTTTCACCGCACACTTCTTCACTACGGGTTTCTTCGGAGCACTAGCAGAGGCTGCGGCAGAGGCAACAACAGTAGAGTATTCATTGAATTGCTTCATTGTAGCTTTGGCAGTTCTCTGAAGTTTTCTTTGATGCTTAGCCCATTCAGCTGGAAAGTTTTCACCACGAGCAATGCTAGTGGGATCAACTTCTTGATCAACAGGAGGAGGAGCCTTTCTGGAAGGAGGTTTGAGAGTGAATTTCTTCATGCACCTGGGAGTGACATAACGATATTCTCTTCACTCCTTCATCCACCTCCGTTCAATTCTCTTAATTCTGATTTTCCTCTGCTCCTTTGTTTCTTTCCCATGGATGGATTCATCAGGAGTACAGTAACCAACATATAAATCCTCAGGTATTTCGAAGGCCGTGTTCTGTTCAGCCTTCTTTCCACCCTTCTGAGGTCTTTTACCATCTGCCATTTTCTTCACTTGATGACTTTGAACTTTAGATGATTCTGAAGATGTATACAATTTTTCCTCAAGAAACGCTGCAAATGAGTTAAGTTGATGAGAACCTAGTGCACCAGCAGACATTTTGTACCTGTGAATAGAGTATAGGTGTGAGGAATTTGAAGAGGTCATATGTGTTCTTAGAAAATTTTCAAAATACATCAAGTTGAGGATTTTGACCATAGGTGTCTTGAGGAATTTCACTAAGTGTTCTTGTCTTAGGTTCCAGAGTTGTCCGAATTTGAGGATCCACACAATTGAGGAATCTTGAAGAGAATCATGACTTAGAGAAACACATCAAGGGAAATAAGCTTGTAAGGTGTTTTTAGAAGTTGATACTTGAAGAATAAACACCTTTGAGGAATTTGTGTAAGAACGTAAAGATCAGGGATTTTTATATCTATGCCCCTGGTTTGTTAGTTGTACTCATTCATCCCCACAATCTTAACTTTTGCTCACTTTTCCCCACTCTCTTTCCCGAAACCCTGAGGATAGGTTACAACGGACGTTGCCATCGAGTCAATGCCTTTGACGTTAACTCTGACGTGTGGGGCCGTGTAGGGCCGAGTCCATCTTTAACCGTTTGCCCGTATAGTGATTTCGTATGCTGACCGTACAATGGTATTCGTACACGTGGGCGCATGCAACTGACTGGGGTCGTGGGGTAGCGCGTGTCCATGGGACATTGCCCAAAATGTCACATCGTATAAAGAGGGGCAACCACCTCCATCGCCCCTACCATTTCCCTCCAAATCCCCTCCTGCCGCATCGTCTTCCTCTCCCCCACCGGTGTCGTCTTGCTTTCCTTCACTACCTCCACCGCACCGTCTCGCTCTCCCCCACCACATCCTCTTCCTCACCTTCATCGCGTCCATCTGTCCGATGGCGGAAGCTCGTGGCGGCGCCGGCGCAGCGGACGGAGATGTAGTGGAGCTGCAGGGCGCGGTGACCGCAAATGAAGTGAAGGACGTTGGTGGCATCCACGGCAGTGCGGGGAAACTCGAAACCGCTAAGGATGTGGAGAAGGAGGTGGCGAGCTCCGCCTCAGCGCTGCAGAAGGTGATGGCGTCGAGTGGCGCAGTCCATCTCGCTATCCCCGATGCGCAGCTTGGCGAGGAGCATGAGGTATTTACACTTGCTTTAGGATATTAGCTTGTAGAGTTAGTTGCATTGGTTAGATTGTGATTCATACGGTAGTTCAGATGGTTAGAGTAGTTGGTTTGACGGATGGGCCGGGGTTTTCTGTATTGGGGGGATTGGGGTTTTTGTACTAGGGTTTTTTGGATTACATTCTTTGCAAAAAAGCTAGATAGATCTATATGAGAGATAGGGATCTCTATGCTTCAATTCTACACAGATGCATGCTTATTAGATTTTGTTTTTAATGCTCACAGATTGGGTTTTTTAATGCTACTGACATGTATGCTTATTAGATTGGGTCTCTATTAGATTTGTTTTTGAATGCTACTCAGATTGGGGTTCTGAATATCATATGCCCAAATGGAATCCATTGATTAAGAAGTTATTTGATTCATTAGTATATAAATCTGTCCACAATATGTACTTATATTAGCTTTGTTGTTCAATGTGTGTGCATGACAATGGAAGATGCAAATAGGATCATAGTATATTAGCCCTATGATCAATGTAAAATGCATATCTAAATTTTCAATGGGATGTAACTGTATATTCAGGAGGATGATGGTTGGGGAAAAAGAGGAAGCTGGACCTTACTGAATTCAAGGACCTGTACGATCCAGGGTATTGGATCAACCAACAGTGTGAGGTAAGCCTGCTTGAAATTTAGATTGTTCATTTACCGTAGTTCCTTTGACATGGTGTATATGAAACTATAATGTATATATCTAAATTCATTCGTGTGTGTAGTACATCTCTGGAGAAGATGTGGATGTGGACAACTTCAAGTCCTTCAAAGCAAAGGAAGAGGAGAAGATCAGGGCCAAGGGAGATGATTACTACTACAAGAGCAGGACCAAAATTTGGTGCTGCCCCTACTGCACCACCAAGGCAAAGCCAAATTCCGTTTGCTTCGTTCACCTTCTATCTCATGCAGAAGATGTAGCCATCCACGGTGAGGACTACAAGATCAGGGGCCAGCATGCTGCCCTCATGAAAGTCCTGACTCCCATTCCCAACTAATTGATGATGTGATGATGTGTTTTAATGTGAACTTTGTGTGTTTGGTTGTTTGGGAACTTTGTTTGTGAACTCGATGTGTTCTATGGATGGTATGGTACTATGTGGTCTTCTATATATGCATGTGGATATCTATATTGCTGATTTGTGTGTTTTTAAATTTGTCTGCTATGATTTGTTTCAGTGTTTTTTTTAAGTTTAGGTGCTACAATGATCACACATATTGTTTCAGTGTTGCTTCACTGATCAGACATGCTGCAAAGAATAAGAAAAAAGAGCAAATAGTCCATCATTTATCAAATATTCCAATAATAGAGGAAAAAACAACATTTGAATGAAGATGTAATGATTTTTGTAATAAAGGAGTACAAAAATTATTTGTCTCATGTTTTATAATCAAATGTATGCTTTTTCCCACCAGCTTGTCTCATTATCTGATGTTTTGAACTGACATTCGACAAGACAGTACAAATTCAAGAAAATGCAAAAAACCAACTTGGCAAACTATCTATGTTTGTGTAGGAGATCATGTGTGCAAAATTTGAGGTGACTTAGAGGAGGTCAAAGAAATTTGAATTTGAGAAATGTGCTCCAAATGAGCTCCCAGGCTAGGGTAAACAGCCCATTTGTAATCAAGTTTTTTGGACCTACTCTAAATGAGCCAAATGTTTTTTATTAACACCTACTCAATCTATATAGTGTAGATTTGAAGTCTCACTATTTTTTGAATTAATCTTCATATTTTTACATTTTATTTTGAAAAATATGCTTTAATATAAAAGCTATTAAAAACACGTTTAAAATATGAAAATGGAAAACAAAGTTCGGATCCTTCTTATTCACTTTGAAATAAAGCTTTGGTGATTTTTTTTGATATTTTTAAATTTTTCAGACCCTGTCGGTAACCCTACCTCCTCTCGAACTCTATCAATCTTGTACGTGATAGCTCATATGTGTGAAGGTTTTCTCATGAAAATGACCATAGACCAAGTTTAAGACTTTTGCTTGGTAACATGTCACATAAGACAACATTGTGTACATGTTTTTTTTGATTTTTTGAAATTAATGGTGCTCATTTGATCTCGATCGTGCTAGCTAGGTTTTTTTCATGAAAATGACCATAGACCAAGTTTAGTATTTTTCCTCGTTAGTGTGTCTTATAAAACGATGAATGGCGAAGGTTTCATATTTTTTTGATTTTTTAAATTAGTTATGCTCAGTCAAAGCCTTCGAAACCCCGTTGACCAGCTCAAAACCCCTCAAAACCCCGTGGGGTTTCGCCTAACCCTAGCTCCTAACGTCAGCCGTCCGATCATCCCTAGCACCGTTGGATCAAAAGGACGGCTCCGCATCGTGGGGCAATCTATGAGAGGCGATCCTATTGGTTGTGCTCGGCTGCTCGCCCACCACTGACTCCGCGAAAAAAATGGATCCTGTCCGTCGATAGTTATTGGGACTAAAAGGAAACCAAGCTCTGGCTGGGCCATCGAATTGCATCATTTTTTTTGTGTTGTTTGCTCTGTTTTTTGTGAACGTGCTGACTCTGTTTCTTGGTTGCATCGTTTCACATTACACAACAATTGACATTGCATAGAAAATTTAGTTCTTTTTGTTCTATACAAACGCAAAATGACCAAATTTATAAGGGCCAAATTTATTTTTATCATGCACAATGGTCACAAACTATTCGAAAATTATCTCTTTTTGTTCATATAGTATATATTTTTGGGATTTTTTGACGTATTTTTTCATATAATATATATGACCACGGATTCCCACGTGTGCAAGTAGCTTCTTTTTCTTCTTCTTTTCAAACCACCATTTCTCACGCATGTACACTCTCGATGCTGCGGTGGGTTGGAAAACAAGCTACTTCACATTTGACCCCGTTATTTCCACGACCAAATAACACATAACACTATGGCTATTTAAGCCACCCTCTGGGTCTGCCATCCCTCATCCATCTCCCATCCTCTGCCATCTGCCCTTCTTGCTCTTCACCCCCTTCTCCTTCTTCTACACATCCCTCAGCCATGCAGTACACCGGACCAACCTACCGCTTCCCACCCACCATGCCGGAGAGGCTCTACCCTACCAGCGTGTATGTTGAGCGCACACTACGTGCGTGGGCGATATCAAGGTGGAGGACCGCAAGGAACTTCACCGAGTTCTTCCTCGGGGCCGGCTATAGACACCTCCCGCGGGGATCTCCGACGATGTTCCGCGTCGAGGAGGTCATCCAAAACGGGTTGGTGGTTGCTCTCCTTCCCCACTGCACCAACACATTCGACGCCTTCTACCTCCTTGGCCGGGTGTTTTGGTGTGGCTGCGAGTTCTTCGCTTTCACCACCCACAACATATTTACGGAGTACACAACCATCTGCCCCACCGCGTCGTGCATGCACACTCTTCCGTACGCCATCGACAACGCCCCGGAGGAGCAGTGAAGGGCGCACGAAGGAGGAGCGAGGTGGAGAAGGCGGCGGCTAGGGCTCTAAACCATCTATCTGTTTTTTTAATCTATGTCATGTTAATTAAGTTGTAATTGAACTATGTTGCAGATATGGGCTTGTTGTCCCTTTTATTAAGTTCTATTATTAAGTTTTCTCTCTATTGTATTAATATGTTCTTGCTAGTTTGAACTATGTGATCGTGCTATGGGCTTGTTGGCCCTATCTACATATTTGTTGATTGTTTTCTTAGAGAGCTCGCTTTGTTAGTTACCACCTAGTGCATGTAGCCACAACGAAAAGGCTGAAACTGATTGTAAAAACGATGCTCTAAATCGAGGAGACAAGCGTGCGAGAATAAAGTAACCAGTAGCAACGACCGTCACTACATCCGTGGCGGCTGGCGTGCACGAAAGCGGCTCGGTCAGTGCATCATGGCGACACGCATCAGCACATAAAGGCTCGGTCGGCGCATGCAGGCTCGGTCGAAGCATCGTGGCGGTGCGCATCGACCCATGCAGGCAGGCTTGCTGGGTGCATGCATACCAGACTTCTGTCATGGAGGAGTGCGCAGGCGGTTTAATGCGAGGGACGACCCAACAAAACCAAGGCCCAATGAAACCACGGTCGAATAGCGACACCGCCCAACGCAACCCCACTTGTCAGGTCCAACGGGTGACACAGTCCACCATGGCCCCACTCGTTAGAGTTAATGGTCAAGCCATTGACTCGATGGCAACGTCCGTTGTGACCCGTTCTTAGGGTTTCGAGCAAGGAAGTGGGGAAAACTAAGCAAAGTTAAGAGCGCGGGGATGAATGAGTAGAGCTAAGGAACCAGGGGGACAGATGTAAAAAACCCTAAAGATCAAAAAGGCAGTAAAATTAGATTTTAATTACCCTTGTGAAGAACACGACGAACAGTGAGAGGAAGTGGAGAAGCTTGTCAGTTCAGATCTCCCACACCTAGCTTGGCAGAGGGAGACGGCTATAGCGGCAGCGGAGCAAAGATTTCCACGACCAATGCGAGTACGACATCAACGTGGTCGAGGCAGTGAAGCTCTTCCTCTTTGGCGGCGATGATTGTAGCGGCAGCGCTAGGTCTGAGCTCGGGGGAGTGAGGGAAGTGGGGAGTAACTCGAGCATAGTGAAAGGGAAGGGGTATTTATAGCGAAGGTGAAAACCATCCGGCCTGAAGATTTTGTACCAGATTTCCCCTGACCCTTTCTCTTCGCGTGACATGTGTCACCCATGTACTGTGTAGTTGAGATAGTGGGGGATCGTGGGTTATCCAGTAGTGGGAATCAGAACAGTTTGAGTGGGAAACACCGAAAAAATTTGATAGTGAAAATTTTAAAGTTTCCGTTGGCAAATTCTTCAGTTGTCAAGGACATAGTGAAGACTTTGAACGAGTTTCAAAGTAGAACACATATGAAGAATTTGTGAAGAGACTGAGTTGAGTTTAGCATAGAGGGGGAAAGGGTCCGATCACATTCACTTAGATGAAAATCAAGTTGAAGAATTAGTAATATGTGAATGCTGTTGAGGCCTTGAAAACTCAAATATATGTATATATAGTCAATGAAGAACAACAGTTTCATAGTTTGAATAATTTAAAAAATTTGAGGATTATGCAAACTTGAGGAATTTGAAAATTTGAAGAATTTGCAAAATGACGAAAAACTCAACTTTGAAGAATTTCAACTATGGTTGGTGGCATGACCCATCGTATAAGAATGATGATTTCAAACACTGATGAGCCACAAGTATAGGGGATCTATCATAGTCCTTTCGATAAGTAAGAGTGTCGAACCCAACGAGGAGCAGAAGGAAATGACAAGTGGTTTCCAGTAAGGTATTCTCTGCAAGCACCGAAATTATCGGTGAGAGATAGTTTTGTGATAAGATAATTTGTAACGAGTAACAAGTAACAAGTGTAGCAAAGGTGTATCAAGGTAGCCCAACCCTTTTTGTAGAAAAGGACAGGCCTGGACAAAATCTTATATAAAGAAAAGCGCTACCGAGGACACATGGGAATTTTTGTCAAGCTAGTTTTCATCATGTTCATTTGATTCACGTCCGTTACTTTGATAATTTGGTATGCGGGTGGACCGGTGCTTGGGTGCTGCCCTTACTTGGACAAACCTCCCACTTATGATTAACCCCTGTCGCAAGAATCCGCAACTACGAAATAAGAATTAAGATAAATCTAACCATAGCATGTAACATATGGATCCAAATCAGCCCCTTACGAAGCAATGCATAAACTAGGGTTTAAGCTTCTGTCACTCTAGCAACCCATCATCTACTTATTACTTCCCAATGCCTTCCCCTAGGCCCAAATAATGGTGAAGTGTTATGTAGTTGACGTTCACATAACACCACTAGAGGAGAGACAACATACATCTCATCAAAATATCGAACGAATACAAAATTCACATGATTACTTATAAAAGACTTATCCCATGTCCTTAGGAACAAACGTAACTACTCACAAAACATGTTCATGTTCATAATCAGAGGAGTATTAATTATCATAAAGGATCTGAACATATGATCTTCCACCAAGTAAACCAACTAGCATCAACTACAAGGAGTAATCAACACTACTAGCAACCCACAGGTACCAATCTGAGGTTTGAGACAAAGATCGGATACAAGAGATGAACTAGGGTTTGGAGAGGAGATGGTGCTGGTGAAGATGTTGATGGAGATTGACCGCCTCTCAATGAGATGATCGTTGGTGACAACAATCGCTTCGGTTTCCCCTTTCGGGAGGGAAGATTCCCCGGCAGAACAACCCTGCCGGAGCTCTAGATTGGTTTTGTCCAAGTTCCCCCTCGAGACAGCGGTGCTTCATCTCGAAAGCTTCCTTATTATTTTTTCCATGTCAAAACCCTCCATATAGCAGAAGATGGGTGTCGAGGACCTGCCAGGTGGACACAAGCCTGCTAGGCACGGCTAGGGGGGTGGCCATGCTTGGCGGGCTTGCCGCCTCCTGGTGGGCCCCCTCTGGTATCTGTTTCCCCGAGTATTTTTTATATATCCAAAATAATTCTCCATAAATTTTAGGAATTTTGGAGTTGTGCAGAATAGGTATCTCAGATTTGCTCCTTTTCCGGTCCAGAATTCCAACTGCCGGCATTCTCCCTCTTCATGTAAACCTTGTAAAATAAGAGAGAAAAGGCATAAGTATTGTACCATAACATGTAATAATAGCCCATAATGCAATAAATATCAATATACAAGCATGATGCAAAATGGACGTATCAACTCCCCCAAGCTTGGACCTCACTTTCCCTCAAGCGAAAGCCGAGACCGATAACTATGCCCACATGTTTAGAGATAGAGGTGTCGATAAAATACAATAAGGACACGAGGGAATCATGAACATCTTTAGAACAGGAATACTTATTTTATAAGATTTCTTATGCCAGAGTAACAATTCATTCACAAGATAAAGTATGAGCCAAGAACTCTATTGACAACCAACAAACTATGATCTTTGTCATTGAAACAATTGGCAATTTATCATAACATCGGAAAGAGTCAATATAAGAGCTTGTAAAGCAAACCCACATACTCAATCATCTTTTAGTCTTTCATAATTTCTAACACTCACGCGGTACTCATGAGATCAAAGCTTCAATCAAACACAGAGAAAGATATGAGCTTATAGTTTTGCCTCCCAACTATTCACCTCAAGGGTGATGTCAACAATAATAACTCATGATCACCCACATCCGAGTGGATATATGCGCCTAGATCATTCCCCAACACATAATGCTTGCCAAGAGAAAGGCGAAATGTAGGAAGTGGTGAGGATCACTGTGAATCTTGCATAAAGGTAAGTACTTAAAACTAAAGGTAACAGATAGGCCCTTCATAGAGGGAAGCAAAGGTTGTCATGCGCCTTTTTTGTTTTGGGATGCACAAACCCTTAGTGTAAAGGAAAGCCGCGTTGTATTGCCCTTTGTGATAGCAACCTTTATTATATAGTATGTCGGTGTCATTTCTTTACTATCACAAGTTTGTACAACGCTTATTTCCCTTATAATAAAAGATCATACATATGTAGGAGCAATTCTTATTGCTTTTTGCACCGATGACAACTTACTTGAAGGATCTTACTCAATACATAGGTAGATATGGTGGACTCTCATGGCAAAACTGGGTTGAGGTGTTTGGATGCGCAAGTAGTATCTCTACTTGGTGTGGAAGTTTTCACTAATATGAGGTGGAAGCAAGCACTACATGTTGGAGGATCTAAAACCATATAAGTTCTACCTGGAGGCAAGCAAAAATAACCCATTATGTTGTGTTCCTTGTCCAACATCAACTTCTTGGCATGTAATATTTTAATGAGTGGTCACAATCATAAAAGATGTCCAAGATAATATATTTATATGTGAATCTCTCTTTTTGTATCACTTCCTTTTCAATTGCACCAATGGCCAATCACTATGTTTGTTAACTCCCAACAAATTTCAATCGACATACTTCTCATACGTGAAGTCATCACTCCCCATAAGATCATTATGTATTCTCTTTGCTTTTTTCTATTCTTCTTTTATTTATTACTTTCAAGAGAATAATAAGCTAGCAGAGCCCTCACATCAAAACTACTTTTTATTATATAACTCTCGGACTTGCTTACATAAGGGGAGCAAAAAAGCAAAACTCAAAGCTAGATCATACTAAAATTTTATTCTACTAGATCAAGACAATATAAAAAAGGATCGAACTAATAAAAAAAACAAGAGAAAGGAAAAAGGGAAAAGGGTGTGATGGTGATACGATACTGGGGCACCTCCCCCAAGCTTGGCACATACCCATGTGGTTAGATTTCCTTCTTCGGAGGTGATGATGGTGGAGTTGTTGATGAGGTTGGAAGCTTGTCCTCCATGTTCCAAGGCATAGGCTGACCATCGCAAAAATATGAACGAGTCTCCGGAATCCTCAAATCTACAGCCAAACTCATTCTCTTAAATCTGTATTCATACTCATAGTTTTGGTTTTGCAGATCATAAATCTGGGCTTGGTGATGCTCGATTTTCTAGTAAAGCTTGAAGATGTGTTGCCTGATGTCCTTGTTGTCCAGCTTGTGTTTATGGGTAAACTCTGCGATCATCATATGATTGGCATTACGTGTTCTACCATCCCTTGGCACTTGAAGACTTGCTTCTCCATAGCTTTGAGCCTTGTTTCCACGCTCCCGGTCTTCTTTGGCCCCTCAACATCACGGATATGCAGCACCCCCTCACGCATCTCAATGGTTTGAGGGTGTTGCAGCACCTCCACAAGATAAGGGTTGATGACCTTCTCAAAAAACTTGTCTTTCAGAGCACTTGGGGACACCTTGACGATCCAAATCTGTAACAAAAACAACTCAAAACAAAAATGAGAGGTATTGTCGTGTATGAAAGTGCAAACCTTCGGGAGATTATACAATGAATTGTTGCCGACCCAAAAGAGTGTTCCACAAGAAAACAGAGTCCAGAGGGTGCACGGGGTGGTGGCAAGCCCCCTAGGTGCGGCTAGGGGGGTGACCGCGCCTGGCAGGCTTGTGTCCTCCTCGTACGTCTTTTGGACTACTTTTGATATCTTAATTTTTTTAAATATTCTAGAACTGAGTAAAATTGCTATTGGGAACATTTTGGAGTCAGTTTACTTACTGTACCACATACCTATCCCTTTTCGGAGTCTGAAACGTTCCGGTAGGTATCCCTAATATACTCTCCCGAACTTATGGTATTGATAACATTGGTTTCAACATTTATGGGAGTACCCAAGATATAATGTTTGATTCTTTTCCTGTTTACCACCTTCGAATTTGTGCCTTCGGCGTTTTTGATCTTGATGGCACCGGAACGATATAGTTCCTCGACAATGTAAGGACCTTCCCATTTAGAGAGAAGTTTTCCTGCAAAAAACTTAGCCGAGAATTGTATAGCAAGACATCATCACCTACATTGAATTCATGCTTTTGTATCCTTTTATCATGCCATCTCTTAACTTTCTCTTTAAACAACTTGGCATTCTCATAAGCCTGAGTTCACCATTCATCAAGTGAGCTAATGTCAAATAATCTCTTCTCACCAGCAAGTTTGAAATCATAGTTGAGATCTTTGGTTGCCCAATAAGCTTTATGCTCTAGCTCTAGAGGTAAGTGACATGCTTTACCATAAACCAGTTTATATGGAGACACACCCATAGGGTTCTTGTAAGCAGTTCTATAATCCCATAATGCATCGTCAAGTTTCTTAGACCAATTCTTCCTAGATCTATTAATCATCTTTTGCAAGATCAATTTAATTTCTCTATTCCTTAATTCTACTTGACCACTAGACTGAGGATGATAAGGAGATGCAATTCTATGATTAACATCATACTTAGCAAGCAACTTACGGAATGCACCATGAATAAAATGTGAACCACCATCAGTCATTATATATCTGGGGACTCCAAATCTAGGCAAAATAACTTCTTTAATAATCTTAATAGAGGTGTTATGATCAACACTACTAGTTGGAATAGCTTCTACCCACTTAGTAACATAATCAACAACAACTAAAATATGAGTATACTCGTTGGACATTGGAAAAGGTCCCATATAATCAAAACCCCAAACATCAAATGGTTCAATAACAAGAGAGTAATTCATAGGCATTTCCTGACGTCTACTAATATTGCCGATTCTTTGACATTCATCACAGGACAAGACAAACTTACGAGCATCCTTGAAGAGAGTAGGGCAATAAAAACCAGATTGTAATACCTTATGTGCAGTTCTATGTCCAGCGTGGTGTCCTCCGTAGGCCTCGGAATGACACTTGTGTAGGATCTTTTCCTGTTCATGCTCAGGTACACAATGTCTAATAACACCATCTACTCCTTCTTTATAGATGTGTGGGTCATCCCAGAAGTAATGTCTTAAATCATCGAAGAACTTTTTCTTTTGTTGGTATGTGAAATTAGGCGGTATAAATTTAGCGACATTGTAATTAGCATAATCATCATACCAAGGAGCATTATGAGAAGCGTTTATGATAGCTAATTGTTCATCAGGAAAGCTATCATTAATAGGTAGTGCGTCATCAAGACCATTCTCTAACCTAGACAAGTTATCTGCTACGGGGTTATCAGCACCCTTTCTATCAACAATATGCAAATCAAATTCTTGTAGCAGAAGAACCCACCAGATAATTCTAGGCTTAGCATCTTTCTTTTCCATAAGATATTTAATAGCAGCATGATCAGTGTAAACTTATCACAAGCGAACACACCTGCTAAAAATTCTTTTTCAGTGGTAGCATAGTTTCTCTAAGCACTATCTAGAGTTTTGCTAGTATAATGAATAACATCTAATTTCTTATCTACTCTTTGTACTAGGATAGCACCAACGGCATAATCACTAGCATCACACATAATTTAAAAGGGTAGGTTCCAATCAGGTTGTTGAACAACTGGTGCAGAAATCAAGGCATTCTTAAGAATTTCAAAAGGTTTTACACAATCATCATAAAAAAATGGAACATCTTTTTGCAGGAGATTAGTGAGCGGCCTAGAAATCTTAGAGAAGTCTTTAATAAATCTCATATAGAAACTAGCATGACCAAGGAAACTTCTTATACCTCTGATATCCGTAGGATACAACATTTTTTTGATAGCATCAACTTTAGCTTTGTCAACTTCAATACCTCTTTCAGAAATTTTATATCCCAAGACAATACCTTATTTTACCATAAAGTGGCACTTCCCCCAATTCAAGACAAGAATAGTTTCTTCGCATCTCTACAAAACTCGATCAAGGTTGCTCAAACAATCATCAAAAGAAGTTCCGTAAACAGAAAAATCATCCATGAAAACCTCAACAATCCTTTCACAAAAATCAGAGAATATAACAGTCATACATCTTTGAAAGGTAGCAGGTGCATTGCATAAACCAAAGGAATAATTGTATTTGTGCCCTTAGTTGTGTCACTGTCGACAGGAATATCCCTAGTTTCTGAAAATACGCGGTCATACCCACATCACTTTGCTCGTCTTGTGCTTTTTCCCTTTGACCGTTGGACTGCCATTTTGAAAACTTCATAACTATTTCATACTAACTCAGAAAAATGCAAATAAGATATCAAAATGTTCAGAAAGACATCACCTATACGTGCATGTCATTTGCAGTCATGACAAAAGTGTTGGAAAGTCCCCATCACCTATATGAGCTAAAACTGATATGGAGACTTCCCAAGAAGTTTCTCATGAATGCAAATGTCATACACATATAGGTGATGTCTTTCCGAACATTTTGATATCTTATTTGCATTTTTCTGAGTTAGTATGAAATAGTTATGAACTTTTCAAAATGACAGTCAAACGATCAAAGGGCAAAAGTACAAGATGAGCAAAGTGATGTGGGCATGAACGCGTGTTTTCCAAAATTAGGGGTATTCCTGTCGACGGTGGCACAACTAAGGGCTCAAATACAATTGTCCCTAAACCAAAAGGCATACGTCTATAAGAAAAGGTACCAAAAGGGTAGGGAAAAGTGGTCTTCTCTTGGTCCTCTTTTGACACAGGTATTTGAGAAAAAATAGAATAACCATCTAGAAAGCAGAAATGTGTGTGTTTGGATAGTCTTTCTAGCATTTTCTGAATAAAAGGTAGAGGGTAATGATCCTTTCTAGTAGCTTTATTTAATTTCCTAAAATCAATTACCAATCTATATCCTGTAACAATTCTCTTCGGGATCACTTCTTTTTGATCATTAGGAACTACGGTAATACATCCTTTTTAGGGACACAATGAACGGGACTAACCCATCTACTATCACCTATAGGGTAAATGATACCGGCCTCCAGAAGCTTTAATATTTCATTGCTTACCACTTCCTTCATTTTAGGATTTAACCGTCATTGGTGATCAACAACTGGTTTAGCATCGGGCTCCATTTTAATTTTATGCTGACATAGAGTGGGACTAATGCCCTCAAGATCATCAAGAGTATATGCAATAGCACCACGATGCTTCCTCGGAGTTTTCAATAATCTCCTTCTTCATGCTCTGAAAGGTTGGCACTAATAATAACATGATATATCTTCTTTTCATCAAGATAAGCATATATCAAGGTATTCGATAATTGTTTAAGCTGAAACACGGGATCACCCTCGGGTGGAGGAGGATTCCCTAGTATTTCAATAGGCAAGTTTGGTTTCATAATAGGATGTTGATCAAAGAAAATCTTATCTATTTCATTCCTTTCATTCATATGCATATCATTTTCATGGTCCATCAAATATTGTTCTAAAGGATCAGTAGGAGGCACAACAATAGAAGCAAGACCAATAATTTCATCCTTACTAGGCAGTTCTTTATCATGGGGTTGTCTACGAAATATAGAGAAATTAAACTCATGAGACGTATCCTCAAAACATACGGTAACAGTTCCTTCTCACAATCTATCCTGGCATTAACGGTATTCAAGAAGGATCTACCAAATATAATGGGACAAAAATCATCTTGTGGGGAGCCAAGAATAAGAAAATCAGTAGGATATTTTTTTCCCACACAAGACTTCAACATCTCTAATAATCCCGACTGGTGATATAGTGTTGGGACCCCGATCCTAAGCCATAAGAATCTAGCCTATAACATATCACATCACTTTGCGAGCTCATGCACGGTTAACTCCACGGCTGCCACCTTACCTGGGTCGGGACAATTTGCGTCTTTTGGCTCACGTATGTGAATATGTCGCTAGTATTCAAATGTCAAAGAACCCGGGTCGACATGACTAGTCGTACAACCCAAGCGACACATCCGTACAGGGACATGCATACGTAACCCAGCAATGCAGGTGTCGGCCTCTAGCGTGTGTAGATGATTCATAGAAATCTACAAGGACTCCATTACGCCGTGGGACATAAATCTCATCACAGCACGTATACGAGTCGTAGCAGGTTACAAGGACTCCATTACACTGCGAGACATTTCCCCGAAGGGATAGGCATAGCAGCAAAGAAGGATACATGCCAGTCAATCAATGTGTCTTGAGCAGTAGCAAGCTACCAAGGCTCGGTGAAAGCACAAAGAGGTAGTTCCCTGTAAAGAGTACTTCTAAAGGCACACAACTAGGTGTCGAATCCCATACACATCGTTGCACATCACATGCATGCACGACATGCCCGATATGCATAGATACAGCTATGGCATCACAACATAACCATACAACAACACAACATTTATTTAGAAGGCTCATAAGAGCCAACATAGTGTGATATTATGAGCATGGTTCACATGACCCAACACACAAGTCATACAAGCAACGAGCGGAGGCATAACATGTCTGGGTACACATATCTAGAAAATAAGAAGGCTGAGGGAGCATGTATATCTACAAGACCCTCCATAGGAACCAGACCTCTGGCTGGGATTCCCAAGCTACTTGGTTAACATCGATCTTATCATAGAAACTACTAGCGAGACTGAACCCACAACGGAAATCCGGCCGATGTTTCCATCACGGTCCCAAACGATGTGTGCAGGGTTCCCAAGCTCACCTCGACGGATGGTACTATGCTCAAAGTTGTCATAATCGCGATTCTGAATCGGATCAAAGGTCTGTTGGTAGGATCGTGAATCATAGAATCATAACTATGAGGATTGTAGAATCTTAGATTCTGTGAGCTAAATCGTAAAATCGGAGGGGCTAGTTTGGATCGTAAAGTCGTAAGATTCTAAGACTTGAGTCGCGATTTCGAGAACTTTGACTACGCTTGGTACACCGGGCCATGGTGCCTAGTCTGACCCAAGCCCACCTGTACGGGGTGCCACTCAGTAGACTACTAGCACAACCTACAAACACCAGAAACTAGTTGCAACTCCTAGACAGAGATCAGGTCGATTAATAAGTCGAGAGGGTCCATTAGTTTGGGGCCCAATGCATGGTAGTAGCTAGTCTTGGATAACATACACAAGACTCAGTTCTTAAGGACAGTCCCAATGAAACAACCTGCCATGTACTCCTACATAGCCTCTCATGGCTATGTTTACCAAATCGAGTTCACCACTTAACTCTCATCATCAGAACACAACCAGTTTACTCCGGTCCATCACCCAGATGAATCAGACCCGACACAACTCTAAGCATAGCAAGCATAGTAGGTAAAGACACAACATGGCTCAAGCATCTACCAGGTATGCTAGGTTGCTTGGTTCAGCTATTTACTCTGACAATGACAGGTCATGCAGAGGAATGGGTTCAACTACCGGAACAGGTAAAAGTTGAAACGTTTTGTCCTAATGCAATAAGTGAGAGTAAGAGCGAGGGAGTGGGATTGTATCAGAGATGTTCAAGCGGGTTGCTTGCCTGATAAGACGATCACACGTTACTGCTGCTCAGATGGATACTCGACCATATCCTCCGAAACAGTGCCTAACACGAAGAACAACCACCGAAAGGCGAACAAATCAATACACATCAAATGCAACAATATGATGCATGAATATGACACGGCAATATGATGTGGTTTGGTCTAATGCATCTAGCAACAGATTTAAATGAAGTAGGTTTGAACCCAAGGTTCAAATTCAACTCATTATGTGAGATCACATATTGTATTTGAACAAAAATTTCCAACTTCACCTATTTAGGTTGATCTATCATGCATGAAAATGGCACAAATGGATTCATTGGATTTTTTTGATAAAATTTTCATATATAAACTATTTTCATCTGACTTACAAATTAATTTATATGAATTTTACAAGTTTCAACAATTTCTGGAATTATTTAAAATCATAAATGCATTTATTGCTTCAGCCATGCATCAGCATGACGCCAACCTGGTCAACTGACCGCTCTGGGTCAAACCTGACCAGTGCGACCCACTTGTCACTGACCTAGTCGCTAAGCAGGGTCAAATCCCATGCTGATTGGGGGTTTGACCATCCGCGAGGCCCACTGTCAGCCTCTAAGGGGGGATTAGGGGCTAATGGCCTCGCCACGTCGCCTCTGCTGGAGTTTGGCCGGTGACGACCATCCCGGCGGCGGAGGCTAGCTGGAGTTGTGCCTCTAGCCAACATTTGGCACGCAGAGCGGCTCTATCGGGAGCGGGGAGCAATCTGCATCCATCCCAGCAGGTGGGACGGTGCGAGACAGCCTGTAGCGTCGCCGGCGACAACGTCTACGGCGAACGGGGCTCGGGACAGCACGGCCTCGAGGCCAGGGGCGCGGGAGGAGGAAGTGGAGGCGGCTTCGGGCTCCTACGAGCGCCCTGAGCATGTAGCCATGCTCAGGCGCGGGCTGCGGCTGCTGTGGCCATGGCTATGCCATGGCCGGTCGCGAGCTCGTCTCGGCTCCGGTAGCTGGCAGGACTAGAAGAGGGGATCGATAACGGGGATATGGGGAGATGGACCAGGGCCTCACCGCGGAGTGGTCGGCGCTGACGGCGGGGTCGGGGGCGCTCCGGAGGCGGCGTATCGACCAGCGAGGCCTGTCGGTGCCGAGGACAAAGACGACAACACTGACGGCTACACAGGGTGTCCGGGCTCCCGCTGCTCATCTAGGATGAAGAAGACGACGCGATGGCTCCTCTTGACTCAACGAAGGTGGCTAGGGGTGGCTGGGATACGCTAACGACGGTGGTGCATGGTGGCGCTCTTGGGTCCGAGGGGAAAAGAGAGAGCAAAGAGGGGAGGGGAGAAAGGTGAGGCCGGCTCGATCCGGACACCTCTCGTGGGGTCATCCGCGACGCCTCACTAGCTGGGGATGGGCAGGCAGGCAGGTGGCATGGCAGCACGCTCGCGTGTGCGCCGGCCACACGCCATGTCCACTAGCGCCAAGAGGAAGAAGACACTCCTGCCCCTAGTGGGCTGGGCCACAGATGGGCTGCCAGGTAAGTTGCCTCCGTTTCCTTTTTCTTTTATTTACTATTTTGTTTCTCTATTTTTGCAGTTTGTTTACGATTTAGTAAAAATACTAAATCAATTTAGAAAAATAGGAAACTTTTTCTCGGCACTAATTTAAATAAGTCAAAGGCCGTGGCCAAGTTTCATATTTATTGGAGCTATTAAATTTTTTATAGTATTTTATAGCTCCAATTCAAAAACTTATTGATTTAATTCAATAAACAAAAATGACTTTGAAAAATATGAATCACCTTTGGTCGATGCTTCCACATTTTTCCAAAAATGATGAATGTTTTAGAAGGCCACTTTGGTTCATTGAAAAATATTTTGGTTGAACCTATTTGAATTCAAATAATGCTAGGATTTGATCATCCCCATTCCAAGTTTAAAGAAACTTTAAACATGATGAAGACTCAAACATGAACCTTAGTGCATGCTAAAGCTCGGGATGTGACAACTTACCCCCATTTAAAAGAATCGTGTCCCGAGATTCCGGAGTCGACGGGGAAAGGGCGGGATACTCAAGTCAAAGACGATCTTCACACTCCTAGGTAGCTTCAGTCTTAGAATGATTGAGAATACGAACATGATATTCCTGATATGAAAGATCATCTTGAAGATCAAGCATTTCGTGGTCCACTTCACGTACAGGGTCCTTGAAGCAACGCCTGAGTTGAGAAACGTGGAAGACATCATGAACTCTACAAAGCTGAGGGGGGCATTTCCAATTGGTAGGCAACTTCTCCTTGTTTAGCAAGAATGTGAAAATGTCCAATGTAACGAGGAGCCAATTTTCCCTTGATACCGAAATGATGGGTACCTTTCAGAGCAGTAACCCAAAGGTAAGCCTTTTCGTCCACCTCATAAGTTACCTATTTATGATGGCGATCATACTGGCTCTTCTGACGAGACTGAGTTGTCTTGAGATTCTCCCGAATAATGCGAACTTGCTCTTTTGCTTCCTGGATCATGTCTCGACCAAAGAATTGTCTTTCCCTGGTTTCTGACCAGTTCAGAGGTGTTCGACATCTTCGTCCATAAAGAACTTCGAATGGAGCTTTGCCCAGACTGGATTGGTAGTTCTTGTTATACGCAAACACCACAAATGGTAGACACTTCTCCCAGTTCATTCCAAATGAGATGGCACAAGCTTTGAGCATGTCTTCGAGAATCTGATTAACTCTTTCAACCTGACCACTTGACTAAGGGTGAAAAGCAGTGCTAAAGGAGAGATGGGTTCCCATAGCATTCTAGAAACTTTTCCAAAATCGAGAGATGAAAAGACTTCCATGGTATGAATTGATTTCCAATGGAACACCATGCAGGGACACTATTCGAGAGGTATACAAGTCAGCCAACTGGCTAGCAGTGATACTCTCTCGGACAAGAAGGAAATGAGCCAGTTTGGAGAGTCGCTCAATTACCACGAAGATTGCATTATTTCCTTTCTTGGTCCTGGGAAATCCGGTGATGAAGTCCATTTCAACTTTGTCCCATTTCCTGTCAGGAATATCTAAAGGCTGAAGGGTGTCAGCAGGTCTCTGATGCTCTACCTTCAGGCGATGACAAACATTGCAATTAGTAATGAATTGAGCGATTTCTCGTTTCGTTCTAGTCCACCAGAACCTCCGGCGTAGGTCCTGATAAATCATAGTGCTACCAGGGTGAATTATGAGAGGAGACTCATGAGCCTCCTTAAGAATCAATCGTCTCAAGTTCCGTACCATTGGAACCACCAAGCTGTTCCCAAAGAATATGAATCTCTGGTCATTTATTGAGAAACAACCTGCAACTCCTTTCTTGATGTTTTTCTTGATGCTGGATATCCCTGGATCAATCTTTTGAGTTTCAATGATCTGATCCTCTAGGGTTGGCTTTGCAACCATGGTTGAAAGGGATCCACAAGGAACAATGTGAAGGTTAAGCTTGCATAATTCGTCATGAAGAAGGGGTTGACCTTGTTGCAACATAAGGTTGTTGCAGTAGGACTTACGACTTAGTGCATCCGCCATGACATTTGCCTTGCCTGGGGGGTAAGTAATTCCTAAGTCATAATCCGTAATCAGATCTAACCACCGCCTTTGTCTAAGATTCAGATCTAGTTGAGTGAAGATATACTTCAGGCTTTGGTGATCAGTGTAAATCTCGCAACGATTACCAAGGAGGTAATGTCACCATACCTTGAGTGCATGGACTACTGCTGCAAGCTCCAAATCATGTGCTGGATAATTTTCCTCATGTGGGTGCAACTGTCGGGTTGCATAGGTGACCACCTGTCGGTCTTGCATAAGAACACATCCAAGTCCTTGTCTGGAGGCATCACAATAGATGACAAAGTCCTGGGAGAAATCAGGTGGCACAAGTATAGGAACAAAGGTCAGACGTCTCTTCAGTTCCTGGAAACTGTGGTCACGTTGTGGGGTCCACTCAAACTTCTTATCTTTCTTGAGGAGTTCCGTCAGGGGCTTGGCAACTTTGGAGAGGTTCTCAACGAAGCGGTGACAATAGCTCGCTAAACAAGGGAAACCTCTAACTTGCTTAACTGTTTAAGGTGGACTCCAATTAGAATGTCCTGAACTCTTTTGGGGTTAACTGCAATACCCTTACCAGTGATCACATGACCTAGATAGGTCACTTTTGGTAACCAAAATTCGCACTTGGAGAACTTGGCATAAATACGGTGCTCTCTGAGCTTTTCTAGCACAAGCCTGAGGTGCTCAGCATGCTCTTCTTCATTCTTCAAATAAATCAAAATATCATCGAGGTAAACCACGACAAACTTATCTAAGTACTCCATGAAGATTGAGTTCATCAAATGGGAGAATGTTGCTGGAGCAGTTGTTAGTCCAAAGGACTTGAGTGTGTACTCGTACTAGCCATAAAGAGTGACGAATACCGTCTTGGGAATGTCTCCATTCTTGATCTTGATTTGATGGTAGCCTAAACTCAAATCCATCTTGGAGAACACTGAGGATACGAGAAGTTGATCATACAAATCATTGATCCTGGGGAGCGGATACTTATTATTTATCGTGACCAAATTGACAGGACGATAATCCACAACCATATGATCCATTCCATCCTTCTTTTTGACAAAAAGAACAGGACAAGCCCAAGGAGAAGAGCTAGGTCAAATGAAACCCTTTTGCAAGGACTCATCAAGTTCTTTCTTAAGCTCAGCTAACTCCAAGGTTGCCATCTTATAAGGTCTTCTTGAAATTGGAACAGTTCCTGGGATGATGTGTATCACAAACACTACATCCCTATTAGGCGGAATGCCTGGCAATTCTTCTAGAAAGACATTCAGAAAATCTTGGATTACCGGAATATCTTCAAGTTCAGGAAGAGGGTTGGCATTGAGTGAATAGAGCTGACGCTTTGTAACTCGTGTTGAAACATTAACTATCTTGCGAGATGGATGCATAAGCTGCACATACCTAGTGGAGCAATCAATCTTGGCATGGTGAGCTATCATCTAGTCCATACCCAAGATGATGTTAATATCTGAGGACTTGAGGGCTATCAACGATGCAAGAAATACAAGTCTATCAACAAGGATTTCATTTCAATGGTTTATTGTTGTGGTCTGCCATCTAGACCCTGGAGTCTGAATTTCAAGAGCATTTGGCATATCACAAAATGACATGTCATGCAACCGAGCATAGCCTTCCGAGATGAAAGAATGTGATGCTCCAGTATCAAACAGAACTGATGCTGGATGACAATTTACAAGGAGTGTTCCAAGGAGAACATCTGGATCATCATTAGCTTCTTTGGCTGAAACGTGATTCACACATCCCCATTCAGTGATGGCTGGCTTGGCATGGATCTCCTTGACTGGTGGCTTATTGCAGCCAATAGACTTTCCAGACTGAGGTGAACCAATGTTGGACTGAATACAATTTCAAGCAATGTGGTCTGGCTCTCCACACTTGTAACAAATCACTTGGGTAACAAGCGGAACCGCATTGGCAGGCGGTCTACCATCAGGCTTGGGTGGAGCATTTGTATGAGTTGGACGAGGCACCACATAGGATGGCCTCGATTCATATTCGGGTGGAAGTGATGAGTTCGGAAACCAAATCCGACGCTTCTGAGATCCAGAACTGGAGGTGGAAGCCAAGTCATGGTTATGCTTGCGAGACTCTCCATAGGTGAACTGAGACGTCTCTGCATTGATGCCCTTGTTCAAAAGAGCCTAGAAGGTGTCACAATGATGCAGGTGAAGATCACGACGCAACTTTGGGTTGACACCCTTCCCGAACCTAGCTTGCTTCTTGGCATCCGTGGACACTTCCTCTATGGCATAACATGCAAGGTTCTCAAACTCTCGACTATAAGCGTCTACAGCCATCTTACCCTTGGTAAGGTTACAAAACTCTTCCCTCTTTTGGTCCATGAGACCCTGAGGAATATGATGCTCGTGGAAAACCTCTATGAATTCTTCCCAGGTAGGAATCTGGCCAGCTGGAATTATAGTCTCGTAGTTATCCCACCATATACTAGCCGAACCCTCCAAGAAATATGTAGCGCAGGTGACCTTGTCAGTCTCAGCCACGTTCGCGGAACGCAACTTATTTGTGATGCTATGGATCTAGTCATCTGCGTCGAGTGGCTCAATGGAGTGATGGAAGGTGGATGGATACAACTTGATGAAGTCACGGATGGTCACTATCCCAGCACACTGATGTACGGTATTTTCCTGAATACATGCCAGCAAGTGATTTGACTCACACTTGTCCTTCTCAATATCTAGCATGAACTACGCCAATGAAGGTGAATCCGACAGAACTTCAGCATCTCTAGTTCCATCTCTCTGTCCCTTCTTGCGACCAATGTCAACTTGGTTACTGCGAGACATCCTGAGTATGAGAAACTAGGATTAGACAAGGCGGCATACCAGATAGGAAGGAAGGAATGCAAAAGCGTTTGATATTCATAGAAATCCTAGGAAGAATTGGACAGCATAACAGCTATGAATGCTTAGAAATGAGACATCCTGCAAAAGATTTAGGTGCCATGACACCTTAACAAGACAATCTAAATATTCTGATTGAGCTAACAAGCTACATAGATAACACTCGAGGACCGGAATGCATCTCAGATCAACCATTCCTATAAATCTACGGAATAGTAGCTCGAGATCCTAGTAGATAGGTAAGAAGCCTAGTTCTTAATCCCCGTCGAAAAGGAGAGGGTGACTCAGAATCATAATAACATGGGGAAAGGAGTAAAAAGAGCCTTACCTTCCCTTCCACAATCAATTCCCTTATATAACTAAAGAGTTGCTAGACTCAACATCGACCAGTCTGGCTTGATAATCCTACAGTCAGTCAGCTCTGATACCAACGCTGTCGGGACCCCGATCCTAACCCATAAGAATCTAGCCTGTAAGACATCACATTACTTTGCGACCTCACGCATGGTTAATTCCACGACTGCCACCTTACCTGGGCCATGACCGTTTGCGTCTTTTGGCTCACGTGTGTGAATATGTCGCTAGCATTCAAATGTCAAAGAACCTGGGTCGACATGACTAGTCGTAGAACCCAAGCGGCACATTTTTACAGGGACAGGCATACGTAACCCATCAATGCAGGTGTCAGCCTCTAGTGTGTGTAGACGAGTCATAGCAAGCTACAAGGACTCCATTATGTCGTGGAACATAAATGTCATCACTACACGTAGACGAGTCATAGCAGGCTATAGGGACTCCATTACACTGCGAGACATTTCCACGAAGGGACAGACATAGCACCAAAGATGGATACATGCTGGTCAATCAATGTGTCCTGAGCAGTAGCAAGCTACCAAGGCTCGGTGAAAGCACAAAGAGGCCGAATCCCATACATATCATTGCACATCACACGTACGCACGACATGACCGATATGCATAGATACAACTATGGCATCACGACATAACCATACAGCAACATAACATTTATTTAGAAGGCTCATAAGAGCCAACATGGTGTGATATTACAAGCACAATTCACATGACCCAACACACAAGTCATACAAGCAACAAGCGGAAGCATAACATGTCTGGGTATAGACATCTAGAAAAGAAGAAGGCTAAGGGATCCTGTCTATCTACGAGACCCTCCATAGGAACCAGACCTCTGGCTAGGATTTCCAAGCTACCTGGTTAACATCGATCTTATCATATAAACCACTAGCAAGACTGGAGTCTCCTATGCAAAAACATAATTAAGCAATAGTGAGTATTGAGAACTCATCAAGCCTTACATCAGAACTAACTACATATGCATCGGTTTCAACAATGGGGTTGTGGGGTCTAATGCAGCAAGCTAGCTTTGACTCGGTGGCTATCCTGTACTACGACTATCAGTACTTTGAAAAGTTTTGTGAAGCGTACATGACTCCACTAACACCATGACAATACACTACCATGGATCTGCTCCCGTCTTCCTACGAGAGTGCCATCCACGGTACTCACACTTGTCTTGAAGATTTTATGAGTAACCACTTAAGTTGTTTATGAACCATATAAGTCTCCAAGTAGTCCATATCCGTGGAAACGGCTATTCGAATAGACGATTACCCTGCAGGGGTCTACTTAGTCACACATGCTCCCGCCACTTACCTTCATGTGTACATAAAAGGCACCTCGGCAACCTTCAAGCGGAAGCCTAATGAGGGAGTCGGCCAACACCGTTAACCACACAAGACCCTAGCCCAGGTTTATCACCTATTTGAGACTGAACCCGCAACGGAAGTCCGGCCAAGGTTTCCATCACGGTCCCAAACGATGTGTGAAGAGTTCCCAAGCCCACCTCGATGGATGGCACTACGCTTGGTACACCAGGCCATAGTGCCTAGTCTGACCCAAGCCCACCTGTATGGGGTGCCACTCCGTAGACTACTAGCACAACCTACAAACACCAGAAACTAGTTGCAACTCCAAGACAGAGTTCAGGTCGATTAATAAGTCGAGAGGGTCCATTGGTTTGGGGTCCAATGCGCGGTAGTAGCTAGTCTTGTATAACATACACTTGACTCAGTTCTTAAGGACGGTCCCAATGAGACAACCCTCCATGTACTCCTACATGGCCTCTCATCGCTACCTTTACCAAATCAGGTTCACCACTTAACTCTCATCATCAGAACACAACCAGTTTACTCCGGTCCATCACCCAGATGAATCAGACCTGACACAACTCTAAGGATAGCAAGCATAGGAGGTAAAGACACAACATGGCTCAAGCATCTACCAGGTATGCTAGGTTGCTTGGTTCAGCTATTTACTCTGACAATGACAGGTCATGCAGAGGAATGGGTTCAACTACCGGAACAGGTAAAAGTTGAAACGTTTTGTCCTAATGCAATAAGTGAGAGTAAGAGCGAGGGAGTGGGATTGTATCAGAGATGTTCAAGCGGGTTGCTTGCCTGATAAGACGATCACACGTTACTGCTGCTCAGATGGATACTCGACCATATCCTCCGGAACAGTGCCTAACACGAAGAACAACCACCGAAAGGGGAACAAATCAATACACATCAAATGCAACTAGATGATGCATGAATATGACATGGCAATATGATGTGGTTTGGTCTAATGCATCTAGCAACAGATTTAAATGAAGTAGGTTTGAACCCAAGGTTCAAATTGAACTCCATATGTGAGATCACATATTGAATTTGAAAAAAAAATGTCCAACTTCACCTAATTAGGTTGCTCTATCATGCATTAAAATGGAATAGATGGATTCATTAGATTTTTTATCAATTTTCATATATAAATTATTTTCATCTGACTTACATATTAATTTATATGAATTTTACAAGTTTTAACAATTTCTGGAATTATTTAAAATCATAAATACATTAATGGCATCAGCCGCGTGTCAGCATGACACCAGCCAGGTAAACTAACCGCCCTGGATCAAACCTGACTAGTGGGACCCACTGGTCAGTGACCGAGTCACTAAGTAGGGTCAAATCCCGCTCTGACTGGGGTTTTGACCATCCGCGGGGCCCACTGTCAGCCTCTAAGGGGGGATTAGCGGCTAATGGCCTTGCCACGTTGGCTCCGTTAGAGTTTGTCTAGCGGCGACCATCCCAATGGTGGAGGCTCACCGGAGTTGCGCCTCCGACCACCATTTGGCATGCGGAGCGGCTCTATCGGGAGCGAGAAGCAATCCGCATCCATCCCAAGAGGTGGGACGGTGCGAGACAGCCCGTAGCTTCACCGGCAACAACGTCTACAACAATTGGGCTCGGGACAGCACGACCTCAAGGCCAGGGGGCGCAGGAGGAGGAACTGGAGGCGGCTTCGGGCTCCTACGAGTGCCCTGAGCACGTAGCCGTGCTTAGGCGCGGGCTGCGGCTACTGTGGCCATGGCTACGCCATTGCCGATGGCGAGCTCCTGTCGGCTCTGGTAGCAGGTGGGGCTAGAAGAGGGTATCGACGACGGGGACATGGGAGAGGGACCGGGGCCTCACCGCGGAGTGGTTGTCGCTAACAATGGGGTCGGGGGCGCTCCGGAGGCGGTCAATCGACCTGCGAGGCCCGTTAGTGTTGAGGACGAAGATGGCAGCGCTGATGGCTCCACAGGGCGTCCTGGTTCTTGATGCTTGTAGAGGATGAATAAGTCGACGCGGCGGCTCCTCTGGACTCAACGGCGGCGGCTAGGGGTGGCTGGGCTATGCTAATGACGGCGGTGCATGGCGGCGCTCTCTGGTCCGAGGGAGAAGAGAGAGTAGAGAGGGGAGGGGAGAAAGGCAAGGTCGGCTCGATCTGGACGTCTCTCCCAGGGTCGTCCATGATGCCTTGCTGGCTGGGGACGGGCAGGCAGGCAGGTGGCTAGGCAGCACGCGCCCGCGTGCGCGCCGACCACAGGCCATGTCCACTGGCGCTAGGAGGAAGAAGACCCTCACGCCCCGAGTGGGCTGGGCCGCAGATGGGCTGCCAAGTAAGTTGCCTCCTTTTCCTTTTTCTTTTATTTCCTATTTCGTTTCTCTATTTTTGCAGTTTGTTTCTGATTTAGTAAAAATACTAAATCAATTTAGAAAATAGGAAATTTTTCGGTTGTAGTAATTGAAATATTCCAAAGGCCCTGGCCAAGTTTCATATTTATTGGAGCTATTAAATTATTTATAGTATTTCATAGCTCGAATTCAAATACTTACTCATTTAATTCAATAAACAAAAATGACTTTGAAAAATATGAATCAGCTTTGGTTGATGCTTCCACATTTTTCTAGAAGTGATGAACATTTTAGAAGGCCACTTTGGTTCATTGAAATATATTTTGGTTGAACCTATTTGAATTCGAATAATGATAGGGTTTGATCATCCCCATTTCAAGTTTAAAGGAACTTTAAACATGATGCAAACTCAAACATGAAACTATTGCATGCTAAAGCTAGGGATGTGACATATAGTATCTCTATTAGCAAGCTTAATTGTAACATCAATTTCCTCTAACTCAGCTGGTGCAATATCATTCATAATCTCTTTATATAAGGTATAAAGGGAATTGCACTCACACTAGCACCCATATCACATAAGCCATTATAACAATGATCTCCTATTTTAACAGAAACAACAGGCGTGCCAACAATGGGTCTATGTTTACCTTTAGCATCAGGTTTACCAATTCTAGCGGCTTCATCATAAAATTGATTAACATGCCCATCAATATTATCAACCAAGAGATCCTTAACCATAGCTATAATAGGCTCAACTTTAATTTGCTCGGGGGGTATAGGTGTTCTAGCACATCTCTTACGAACCACAATTGAAGCTTTAGCATGTTCCTTTATTCTAATAGGGAAAGGTGGTTTCTCAATATAAGCAGCGGGAATAATAGGATCAACATTATAAGTAATACTTTGCTCTTCAAATTTAATAGGTTGAACTACTTTCACCTCAATGGGAGGATTATATTTAAACCACTTCTCCTTAGGGAGATCAACATGGGTAGCAAAAGATTCACAAAAAGAAGCACTATCTCAGAGTCAAGTCCATATTCAGTGCTAAATTCACGAAAAGCATCGGTGTCTACGAAGGATTTAACACAATCAAACTTAAGGTTCATACCTGACTCCTTACCTTCATCGAGTTCCCAATCTTTAGAGTTGCGTTTAAATCTTTCCAATAAATCCCATTTGAAGTCAATATCTTTCTTCATATAGGAACCAACACAAGAAGTATCGAGCATGGATTGATCATTACGAGAAAGCTGAGCATAAATTTTTTGAATAATGATTCTCTCGAGAGCTCATGATTGGGTCATGAATATAACATTGACTTAAGCCTCCCCCAAGCTTGAGCGATTCTTTCTCCTTCACAATGCCAAAAATTATAAATATAATTCCGATCCCGATAAACTAGATGCATAGGGTAGAATTTCTGATGAAATTCCATCTTTAATCGGTTGTAGCTCCATGATCCAATATCATCACATAGCCTATACCATGTCAATGCCTTCTTCTTCAAAGATAAAGGAAATATCTTCTTATTGACATGATCCTCGAGCAGACCTGCAAGCTTAAATAATCCACAAACTTCTTCCACAAAGATTAGATGCAAAGCAGGATGTATTGTTCCATCTCCTGCATAAGGATTAGCCAGCAGTTTCTCTATCATACTCGAAGGAAATATTTTCAGTAGGTTCAGTAGGTTGAGGGACAACTCTTTGTGTTTCTTCTCGAGGTTAAGATACCCCGAACAAGCCCCTCAAAGGATTACTTTCCATAGTAACAAGTGAGAGTAAATTGCAGCACACTATATAAAATTTTCCTTATCAGCTTCCACTTACCAAAGGCGCTTCGGTCCTAGGCAACGACACCAAAAAAGGGTCTTGATGACACACAAGTATAGGGGGTCTATCGTATTCCTTTCGATAATTAAGAGCGTCGAACCCAACGAGGAGCAGAAGGAAATGACAAGCGGTTTCCAGTAAGGTATTCTGTGCCAGCACTGAAATTATCGGTGACATATAGTTTTGTGATAAGATAATTTGTAACGAGTAACAAGTAACAAGCATAGAAAAGGTGCAGCAAGTTACCCCAATCCTTTTTGTAGCAAAGGACAGGCCTGGACAAACTCTTATATAAAACAAAGCGCTCCCGAGGACACATGGGAATTTCTGTCAAGCTAGTTTTCATCATGCTCATTTGATTCACGTTCGTTACTTTGATAATTTGATATGTGGGTGGACCGGTTCTTGGATGCTGCCCTTACTTGGACAAACCTCTCTCTTATGATTGACCCCTCTCGTAAGCATCCACAACGATGAAAGAAGAATTAATATAAATCTATCCATAGCATGAAACATATGGATCCAAATCAGCCCGTTATGAAAGCAACACACAAACTAGGGTTTAATCTTTTGTCAGTCTAGCAACCCATCATGTACGTATTACTTCCCAATGCCTTCCCATAGGCCCAGATAATGGTGAAGTGTTATGTAGTCTATGTTCACGTAACACCACTAGAGGAGAGACAACATACATCTCATCAAAATGTCGAACGAATACCAAATTCACATGACTACTTATAACAAGACATATCCCATGTCCTCAAGAACAAACATAACTACTCACAAAACATGTTCATGTTCATAATCAAAGGAGTATTAATTATCATAAAGGATTCGAACATATGATCTTGCACCAAGTAAACCAACTAGCATCAACTACAAGGAGTAATCAACACTACTAGCAACCCACAGGTACCAATCTGAGGTTTGAGACAAAGATCAGATACAAGAGATGAACTAGGGTTTGGAGAGGAGATGGTGCTGGTGAAGATGTTAATGGAGATTGACCCGCTCTCGATGAGCGGATCGTTGGTGATGACGATGGCTTCAATTTCCCCCTTCGGGAGGGGAGTTTCCCCGGCATAACATCCCTGTCGGAGCTCTAGATTGGTTCTGTCCAAGTTCTTCCTCGAGATGGCGGCGCTTCGTCTCGAAAGCTTCCATTTTTTTCCAGGTCAAAACCCTCCATATATCAGAAGATGGGTGTCGGGGACCTGCCAGGTGGGTCACAAGCCTGCTAGACATGGCCAAGGGTGGCATTCTCCCTCTTCATGTAAACCTTGCGATATACCTTGTGATCGAAATCTCTACCATTTTTGTTAGTGCAGAGGTGGCCTTTTGAGGGCGTTGGAGTTTTGACGCATTTGCAGTCTTGCATGTTGAATTTCCTCAGTACATCCTTGAGATATTTCTCTTGAGAGATGAATGTGCCATTGCGTTGTAGACGAGTTTGAAGACCTAAGAAGAATTTCAAATTCCCGATCATAGACATTTGATATTCTTCACACATCAT
Organism: Hordeum marinum; assembly: GCA_022496015.1. Taxonomy (NCBI): domain Eukaryota; kingdom Viridiplantae; phylum Streptophyta; class Magnoliopsida; order Poales; family Poaceae; genus Hordeum; species Hordeum marinum. Next base: position 178,261,432 of record CM039678.1, on the reverse strand, counting down.
ATAGGAAAATTCATCACTGTAACGTTTGTCAGTACATCCAAAGATAATATCGTCTACATATATTTGGCACACGAATAATTCATTGTCATAGGATTTAGTGAAAAGAGTTGGGTCAAGTGAATTGGGTTTGAAGCCTTTCTTCATGAGGAATTCCTTCAGAGTGTCGTACCATGCCCGAGGGGCATACATGAGGCCATAGAGGGCCTTGTTGAGTCTAAATACTTTGTCAGGATGCTTAGGGTCTTCAAAACATGGGGGTTGAGCAACATATACTTCTTCCTCAAGCTTACCATTGAGGAATGCACTTCTCACATCCATTTGATATAAGATGATATCATGATGGTTAGAAGAAGCAAGCAATATGCGAATACCTTCAAGTCTAGCAACATGTGCAAAAGTTTCATTGAAGTCAATTCCTTCAACCTGTGTGTAGCCTTGAGCTACAAGACGAGCCTTATTCCTTACCACAAGGACGTTTTCATCTTGCTTGTTGCGGTTGATCCACTTGGTACCTATGATGTTGTGCTTGCAAGGATCTGGCTGCTTGACAAGTTCCCACACGTTTCTTAGCTTGAATTGATGCAATTCCTCTTGCATAGCTTGAATTCCCTCAGACTCCTTGAATGCTTCATCAACTTTGGTGGGCTCTATGATAGAGACAAAAGCAAAGTGCCCACAAAAGTTAGTCAAATGTGAAGCTCTTGAGCGAGTGAGGGGACCTGGTGCATTGATGTCATAGATGATTTTGTCAATCTGCACTTCATTTGCAACTCTTGGATGAGTAGGTTGACGTGGCTGAGGATTTTCTTCAGCACCATTTTCTTTAGGTGTATCAGCATGAATGTGTTCATTGGTTGGAATGACTTCCTAAGTAGGTTGAGGTTCTTCAGTGGGTATGACATCTCTTGGAAATATTCCCTAGAGGCAAGAATAAAATGGTTATTATTATATTTCCTTGTTCATGATAGCTGTCTATTGTTCATGCTATAATTGTATTAGCGGAAACCGTAATACATGTGTGAATACATAGACCACACCATGTCCCTAGTGAGCCTCTAGTTGACTAGCTCGTTGATCAATAAATTGTCATGGTTTCTTGGCTATGGACATTGGATGTCGTTGATTACGGGATCACATCATTAGGAGAATGATGTGATGGACAAGACCCAATCCTAAGCATAGCACAAGATCGTTTAGTTCGTCTGCTAGAGCTTTTCTAATGTCAAGTATCATTTCCTTAGACCATGAGATTGTGCAACTCCCGGATACCATAGGAATGCTTTGGGTGTATCAAACGTCACAATGTAATTGGGTGACTATAAAGGTGCACTACAGGTGTATCCGAAAGTGTTTGTTGGGTTGGACGAATCGAGACTTGGATTTGTCACTCCGTGTGACGAAGAGGTATCTCTGGGCCCACTCAGTAATACATCATAATAATGAACTCAATGTGACTAAGGAGTTAGTCATGGGATCATGTGTTACCGAATGAGTAAAGAGACTTGCCGGTAATGAGATTGGACAAGATATAGGGATACCGATGATCGAATCTCGGGCAAGTAACATACCGATGGACAAAGGGAATTGTATATGGGATTAATTGAATCCCCGACATCATGGTTCATCCGATGAGATCATCATGGAACATGTGGGATCCAATATGGGTATCCAGATCCCGCTATTGGTTATTGGCCGGAGAGGTGTCTCGGTCATGACTGCATGGTTCCCGAACCCGTAGGGTCTACACACTTAAGGTTCGAGGACGCTAGAGTTGTAATGGGAATTGTATGTGGTTACCGAAAGCTGTTTGGAGTCCCGAATGAGATCCCGAACGTCACGAGGAGTTCCGGAATGGTCCGGAGGTGAAGATTTGTATATGGGAAGACCCGGTTCAGTCACCCGAAAGGTTTCGGGGTTTATCTGTATTGTACCGGGACCACCGAAGGGGTTCCGGGGGTCCACCGGGAGGGTCCACCTGCCCCGGAGGGCCTAATGGGCTGAGGTTGCATGGGAACCAGCCCCTTAGTGGGCCGGTGCGCCCCCCAAGGACCCATGGCACCTAGGATTGGAAACCCTAGGGGGTGGGGCTGCCTCCACCTAACTTGGGAGGCAAGTTGCCTCCCTTGGCCTCCGCCCCCCTCTAGATTGATCTAGGGGGCCGACCACCTCTCCCCTTCCCCCTATAAATAGTGGGGGGTGGGAGGTCCGCCGGACCCTTCCCCTGGCGCAGCCCTCCCCCCTTCCTACACCTCCTCCTCCTCTGTAGTGCTTAGCAAGCTCTACCGGAGTACCACGAGCTCCATCCCCACCACGCCGTCGTGCTGCCGGAGCTCTCCCTCAACTTCTCCTCACCCCCTTTCTGGATCAATAAGGAGGAGACGTCCCCGGGTTGTACGTGTGTTGAACGCGGAGGCACCCTCCGTTCGGCGCTTGGATCGGATCTTCCGCGATTTGAATCGCCGCGAGTACGACTCCATCAACCGCATTCTGTGTAACGCTTCCACTTAGTGATCTTCAAGGGTATGAAGATGTATTCCCTCTCTCTCATTGCTAGCATCTCCTAGATTGATCTTGGTGACACGTAGGATTTTTTTGAATTTTTACTATGTTCCCCAACAGTGGCATCATGAGCTAGGTCTATGCGTAGATTCTATGCACGAGTAGAACACAAGTAGTTGTGGGCGATGATTTTGTCAATTTGCTTGCCTTACTAGTCTTATCTTGATTCGGCGGCATTGTGGGATGAAGCGGCCCGAACCGACTTTACACGTACTCTTATGTGAGACGGGTTCCATTGCTTGACATGCACTTGTTGCATACGGTGGCTAGCGGGTGTCTGTCGCTCCCACTTTAGTCGGATCGGATTCGATGAAGAGGGTCCTTATGAAGGGTACATAGCAATTGGCATATCACCGTTGTGGCTTTTATGTAGGTAAAAAACGTTCTTGCTACAAACCCATAACAACCACATAAAACTTGCAACAACAATTAGAGGACGTCTAACTTGTTTTTGCTGGGTATGCTATGTGATGTGATATGGCCAAAAGGATGTGATGAAATATATGTGATGTATGAGATTGATCATGTTCTTGTAATAGGAATCATGACTTGCATGTCGATGAGTATGACAACCGGCAGGAGCCATAGGAGTTGTCTTAATTTATTGTATATGACCTGCGAGTCAATCAAAAATGTCATGTAATTACTTTTGTTTATTGCTAACCGTTATCCATAGTAGTAGAAGTAATAGTTGGCGAGACAACTTCATGAAGACACGATGATGGAGATCATGTAGCGACCCGACTCAAGACAAGTCAAGCCTCTGTGTGTTAGTGCCATCCCTGGATCAGTATGCTGGCATACACGGTACATCAGTGTATATATCAAAGTGCAATCACATGGAAATAATTTAAAACTTATATATACCTCTTAAATCATATCGGAAACAGTCAACGGGAGTGGAGTCCCAATAAACAACAACAACAGGTTGAGTGTAGACTGTAACCCTGAATCGTACTCTTACTAATCATAGAAAAGTATCTACAACATAATACGTTGCAGCCGTGTAGGTCAGTACATTGAATGTACCGGGAAGATCACCATAGAAAGAAGGTTAAAGGTTATTCTATATGCAAAAGGCTTTGTGGCTTTGTGTCTGAGTTTTTGTAAAAAAGCTGGTTTTATTTTCCGTACAACAATGGAGTGAAATGTAACACTACAAACAGTTGGTTGTTAAGGAGATGGTTCCACCAACCAATTCTCATGTCCCAAAAATTATTAATAGACCCACTCATCATAAATAATTGTGTTGAGAATGGATGATAGTATCATCTCCGGTGCTCATGTAGTCCGTAACCGGGGACACAGCTAATCGATTAGATTAACACTCTGCAGAGGTTAGTACACTTTACACGCAATAATCGATCCCTCTTGTTATTTCCTCGCACTGCCTGGTGTTTGAGAACGGGACGATCAAAACATGGTCTTCCATAGTGATCCTCCGATGGAAAGTCGGTGCCCATCAAATCCTACCGTTCTTCTACATCTCGTAGCAACTGACCTACTAGAGTCACCACTAGGGTCAACCAAGCTAGAGCCCATATTGACTTCAGGTTGCACACGTAAGCTTTCTGGCCTTGAAGTCTCCATCCATCTCTTTGAGCCTGGGTGGCATTCCGTTGGGATGATCACAGGTAGATACCAGGATTCCCGGGCATAACCATGATAGATATCAGGCTGCCAAAAAGCATGTCCAGTCCACCCAGAGGTATATTGAGTCATTGAAGTCTTGAAGTCTTGATCATCATGTAGGTCTTGAAATAATTAATTAACCTCACAACACTCCTGAATCTCACCACCAACCCCATCTACTAAAGCATAGCAATTGTAAGTAACGTCCCTTCCCGAGCAAGTGGTAACAGGATGTTGGATTTCTCCTACCTCATGATACTACTACAAGTTCAAGCTCAATATCCTATGGATGTAGATGGAAAGAATGATTCTAATGCAAATAAAACATAGGTAATGTAAGATGATCAAAGTGAACTTGACTGTATTGTTGATGAAGATAAATATCGCTCTTAGAAAATACTTGATAGAACTATTCGTCACTCTCCGATGAAATCTATATAATCAAACATTACACTCTTATAAGAAAACATATTCTAGCAATCAATACTATCAAACAATAAGGAACACAAAACTAAAAGCAACAAGGTTGTGATGAAGGAAATACTTAAGACAAAAGTTAAAACAACAAAACTTCAGCCAAGCAACTAATGAAGCCTTTTCCTACAAATAGGCTCAACAGCAACAAATCAAAAACAAAAATAAAATCTAAAAAAGTATTTTAGTAGGTATTTTACTAGTAAAAGTATTACTTTTGAAGAACAACTTAAGAACTAATCAAAAGCTTTTATCAAACTCATCTTATGACATCAACAATGTTAACCTTGAATGAAACCACAAACAATTTCAACTTTAATACAAATTGTTTATGATCTAACAGAAAGTTAACAGAAAGTGAAACTAATAACACAATTTATAAAAATATTTTCAAATAGGAAATCAAACTAGCAATGAAATCAATTTGCAAGTTATGATTGAACTAGAATTGATTCCATGCAAGCAAAACTAATAAATAACATAAAAATAAACTTGGTTGAAATATTAATTCTAACTAGGAGAAAACAATGCAAAACTTGTCAACTAATATAAATATAAAAAAATTAAAACAATTCAAAACAAAAGAAATAGAAATAAACCTAAAAAAACTAAAATAGAATCTGTTTTGCTTGAAACCCTAATTTATAATATTCTAAAAATTTCAAAATTTAACATAGTGATAAATAGAACTAATACAAACCAATAGCAAAAAGAATCACTCAAAAATATATTTTTAAACTCAAGTTATTCAAATTCTAATGATTTGAGTAAATTTCAATGAATTCAATTTTTAAAAATTCAATTGTGGTCAAACTTGGTAGTTAAAAACATTCGTGACACAATGCAAAAAGAATAAAATTAAAAAAGTTAAAAACATAAAAGATCTAAAGAAAACAAAAATATAACTAATTGTGTAAAACAAACTAAAATAGAAAAAAGAGAAACTACTCTAACGAACAGTGGGTGACGTGGCAGTTTCTGGTTGGCTTCGTGGTGTGCGCTGCGGTTACTAACTAGGGAATGGCCGCACTTTAAATAAAACGCTAGGCTAAAATAAAATAAAGAAAACCGGTCGGTTTAGTTAAATAAACCGAAGGGGTACGCGGGATTCTAATCTACGCTGTAGGCTTAAGATCAAATGGAGGTGGTGGCTTAGAGGGCAAGGTCGTCGGCGAGGGAATTCCGACGAGGCGGCGATTGGCGACAAGGAGCTCGGGGTCGTCGGGGAGGGAGCTCTGATGTGTCTCCGGTGATGGTGACAACACCAGACGATGATTCACGGAGCGGCACGGCCAGTGGTGGTCGAAGGCGAGCTCCGGGACGTCGGGGATGAGCTCCACGAGCTCAGGGAGCTTCAGGTTCGAGCCAAACTCCGACAAGGTGTCGGGGAGGGGTTTCCGGTTGTCGTTGGTGGTGGCTGAGGGGTCTAGAGGATGGATGTGATTGACCCTCATCGATCTTCGACGTCAGAGGATCTTGGGGGCATCGGAAATTAGCGGCACAAGCTCGAGTTGCTCCGGGAAGTGGCAGAACTCCGGTGAGGTGGCTGCGGTGGCTGCGGTGTAGGGTTGGAGGCGTTAGGAGGCGGAACGGGGTGCGGGGTTGGTGGCTTAAATAGCCAGGGCATCAAGACACCCAGATGGAAGGGGACCGCATGGGATTTCGCTTGCTCCAGCCTGATCTCCTCGGTAAGGAAGGGAAGCGGGGTAAGGAAAGAGAAGACCATGGGGAGGATGCGGTCGGGTGGTGGGTCCTCCATGCCAGAGAGAGAAAGAGGCGGTGCGGCGATCGGTGGCCGATTCCGAAAGGATTCAGATCTGGCGAGGGGATCCTGGGCCGGTTCCTTTCCATATGGGCCTCAGTACATTTCTGTTTTAAAGTATTTTTTCCTAATAACAGAAATTTTTCCTTTTATAAAACAAAATCAGAAAAGGAAGTTGAATAAAAGGAAAAATAAAATAATTTTATATCGATATATTATATATCAAAATGACCAGAAAAATAAAATCTAAAAGATGAACATATTTTCAGTGTCAAATAAAATTCTTACAAAATTACAACAATCAAACAGTGCTACTGTTTTAAATGAAAGGAAAATGAAACATTTTAAAAATACCAAAATGCCTTCAAATTCATTTATCTCCATTTTTATACTCAAGGGAATCATTTTACCCTATTTTCCATATATTTTAATTTTTGGAGAAAAATAAATTTCTAAAACCAATTTCAAAAAAGGGCTTTGAAACCTAATATGAAATATTTTAGAAATTGTTTTTTGAGTTTTATAAAATCAAATAAGATTCAAATGGCCCTAGTTTGGAGTGTCATATTACTCCTCTAAAAATTTTATCAACGGAATTTGAATTCTTTCAAACTTTAAAATGGAACCAAATGTGAAATGAACTCCATAACAAAAAGATTTCAAATAGTTTTCAAATTCACTTTTCCAATGTTTTATTATGAAGAAGTCATGTCATCTTCTCTCACTGATTTGGAATTGGATGAATTTTGAATTCAAAAGAAAAAGGGGAAAGTCATGTCATTCCCTCTCATTCAAAAGTTTTTAAAAGTTTCAAAATTTCACTCAAATTCAATCACTCAATCAGACAAACAATCATTGATCTATCTATTATAACATTCCAAAATTCGGGATGTTACACATCATGATGATGGAGATCATGTTGTCGTGCCGGTGACAATGGTGATCATGTCGTGCCCCGAAGATGGAGATCAAAGGCGCAAGATGATATTGGCCATATCATGTCACTTTATGATTTGCATGTGATGTTTATCATGTTCTTACATCTTATTTGCTTAGAACGACGATAGCATAAATATGATGATCCCTCACTAAACTTTATAGAAATGTGTTCCCCCTAAGTGTGCACCACCGCCCGACCCTTCCCCCTGGCGCAATCCTCCCCCTTCCTACACCTCCTCCTCCTCCGTAGTGCTTAGCGAAGCTCTGTCGGAGTACCACGAGCTCTACCGGTACCATGCCGTCATGCTGCCGGACCTCTCCCTCAACTTCTCCTCCCCCCCTTGCTGGATCAAGAAGGAGGAGACGTCCCCGGGCTGTGTGTGTGTTGAACGCGGAGGCGCTGTTCGTTCGGTGCTTGGATCGGATCTTCCGCGGTTTGAATCGCCATGAGTACGACTCCATCAACCACATTCTTTGTAATGCTTTCGCTTAGCGATCTTCAAGGGTATGAAGATGCACTCCCTCTCTCTCGTTGCTAGCATCTCCTAGATTGATGTTGGTGACATGTAGGAATTTTTTTAATTGTTACTATGTTCCCCAACAACATCTTCAGTAGGCTTCAATTTAATAGATTCCTCAGGAGACTTTTCATCTAGCACGGGAGGAAGGTGCTCTCTTTGCGAGCCGTTAGTTTCATTGAACCGCACATCTACAATTTCAACAACCTTGTGATGGTAGGTGTTGAAGACTTTGTAGGTGTGCGAGTCATTTTCGTAACCAAGCATGAAACCTTCATGTGCTTTCAGTGCAAATTTAGAACTATGGTGAGGATCTCTAATCCATAATTTTGCACCGAGGACTTTGAGATAACTTACATTGGGTTTCTTGCCAGTCATGAGTTCATATGAAGTCTTGTTGAAGAATTTGTGAAGATATACCCTGTTGATGGTGTGGCAAGCTGTATCAATTGCCTCAGGCCTGAAGTGACGAGGAGTCTTGTATTCATCAAGCATGGTGCAAGCCATCTCAACAAGAGTCATGTTCTTGCGCTCCACGACGCTGTTTTGCTGAGGAGTATATGGGGAAGATAGCTCATGAGTAATACCAAGTTCATCAAGATATTCTTCAAGATTGGTGTTCTTGAACTCAGTCCCATTATCACACCTGATATGCTTGATATTGATGCTGAAGTTTGTTGAGGCCCTTGAAGCAAATTATCTGAAAACATCCGGCACTTCATTTTTGTACAGAATAATATGCACCCAAGTGTAACAAGATTAATCATCAACAATGGCAAAGCCATACAAACTTGAAGAATTTGTTAGTGTTTAATAACGAGTGGGGCCAAAGAGGTCCATGTGAAGCAATTCAAAAGGTCGAGTAGTGGTCATGATTGTCTTCGAGGGATTCTTGGATCTAGTAATCTTCCCAGACTAACGAGCACCACAGGGGTGGTCCTTGAGGAATTTGACACCTTCAATGCCAATGACGTTCTTTTTCTTCACGAGCGTGTGCAAGTTCCTCATACCAGTGTGTCCAAGTCGTCGATGCCACGACTAGCCTTTTGAGGACTTTGCAAGTAGGCACGTGGCAGGCTGAGGACCTGTAGAGGAATCAGCAATATACAAGTCTCCTCTCCTAAAGCCTTCGAAGACTTTGGAATGGTCAGATTCCATGACGACAACCATATCAAGATCACAAAGCATTGAGACAGACATGAGGTTGAACCCGAGGGATTCGACAAGCATCACCTTATCCATGTGTCGGTCCTTTGAGATTGCAAACTTACCTAGACCCAATACCTTGATTTTTTCCTTTCTCAGCGCAGGTGATATGCTTCAGATGAGATGGGGCAAGTGGTATATTCATCAACAGATTCTTGTCACCAGTCATGTGGTTGGTGCTTCCACTGTCGAGGACCCACTCAGTAGCTTTTGGAGTTTCATCCTGCAGATGAATTAGTACAACTTACGAACTCATATGCCTCCAAGTGAACAATATGACATCAAATTCATCAGGCAGAATTTCATCACACAACATAGTAAGTAAAGCAGTGAGAGGACGTGAGAAATGAGGAATTCATTTCTATATGATTAACTTGCATCCTTTCAAGCATTTCCTAAGTTCTCCAGCAAATTCATCGGACATTCAAGTTCGTCTAGAGACCTGACCCTACATAAGAAATTATTTTAATTTCTTCACCACCCACATCTGGAGGGGTGGCAAGGAGTTCATCATTCTGCGAGCTCCATAAGAGAAAGGATGCATTGAAACTAGTGTGCTTCGTTTCACAGGACGAGGGTTAGAGTACTCATATGAATAAGCAGAGAAATTCTTCGAGGACTTATGAACATAATGATTTGAAGAATAGTGCACATATTCAAAACTCTTAGATTTTCCCTGCGAAACAGATGCGTTAGGATGAGAATGGTACTTTTGACCATTTGAGGAATTTGGTCCAAGTGAAGACTTTTGTCCATATGAGGAATTTGATCTGGGGTTCCTTTTCTTCATAGGTGGTGTCGTGATGACATTCACTTGAAGATTTTCTAAATAGCTCTTGGGAACCCAGATTTTCCTCATAGGTGAACCATTCATGTAGTTAGTTCGAGAAAATCTGGAAAATAATTCACCTTTCTGATTTTTGAGGAATTTGTAGTTGGAGTCAAGTGACCCATCAGAGGAATATGAAGTTACACAAGTAAAGCCAGATAAAGTGGATGGATCTACACGAGGTCCTTTTGCAGCAACCCATGAGGTTTTGGGGTACTGCTCAGGTGTCCAGTAGGATCCATCAGCATTGAGTTTCCTCTCAAATGCAATACCCTCTTTCCTAGGGTTCCTGTTCAGGATCTGCTTTTCGAGCACATCGCAAAAGGGTTGATGCCCTTTGAGACTTTTGTATATGCCTGTCACATACAATTCCTTCAACCCTGTATTTTCGTCACTGATACTTGTGGTATCCTCAGATCAGGAATTTGTGACCATAGGGATAGTTGAAGACTTTGCAGCAAGAGAAGCATTTGAACATTCGGGTGAAGAATTAGCAGTTTCACGTTCAATGCATTTCAAACAAGGTGGAACAAATTCTTCGAGAGGGGTACTGATCTATTGAGCCAGTAAGTAATCGTTTTCCCTTTGGAGATCCGCATGAGACACTCTAGTTTGTTAACATCTTGCTTTCTTTGAAGAAATTCATAAGAAAGCTTCTCATGATTGACTAAGAGAGCATTATGATGACTCTAAATGTTATCATACTTTAACTGAAGACTTTTGAGATCATCAGTCAGAGTTCCAATTCGATCCACTTCCTCATTCAACAGATCATCGCTTTTGTCTAACAAATTCTGAAGCTTTTCGAGTGCACTTTGTTGCTTAGTGGAAATTTTAGCAAGTTGGGAATATCTAGATTTCACATATTCATCAGATTCACCTTCGCTTGATTCGGAGGAGGAGTGATGGTTGTGTACCTTGGAACCTTTTGCCATAAGACACAGTGAAGAAGATTAACCACGACCTGTTTCCTAGGTTTTGAGGAATTTATGAAGTTCGATGAACATGGGGTCTTGATGAGTCTGATGGCCTTCATTGATGTCCATGATCCTATCCCAGATGAGCTTTGCGTTTTGGAGATGGAAGATGCCCTTGAACATGACGCTTGATAGGCTTGAGCAGATGATGTTCCTTGCTTGAGCATCAAGTTGAGTGTACTTACGAATTTCCTTAGCATTTGCCATCTTGTAGAGTTCAGTCAGTCCAAGTTCAGTAACAGTACATAGCTCATTGTTCATTCATATGAGATGCTTCTTCATTAGTACTTTCCACCTAGGATATTCAATGTCATCAAGATTGGGATATTCTGTGAATGACTTGACGCCTTTCGTCATGAAGGGGTATGTGGGAGCATATTCATCATTGCTGACGTCAGAGTCGTTGGAGTAGTCATTTATTTCATTGTTAAAGATGGACTTGGTGATGAATGCTGTACCCGAGAGCAAGTCTAGCAACACCAGATTCCAACTCCACCTCAGATTCTTCCTCTTGTTCATATTCTTCAGAATCCATTTCCCTGCCAATGAAAGCTCGAGCCTTTCTAGAACCATTCTTCTTGTGCGTTGAGGACTTTGAAGATGAGGACTTTAAAGATTTCTTCTTTTTCTTCGAGTCATCAGAACTGTCGTCCTTGTACTTCTTCTACTTCTTCTTTGATTCTTTTTCCGAAAGAGGACAGTCAGAGATAAAGTGACCAGATTTCTTGGATTTGTGACAAGTTCTCTTCTTGTAGTTTCTTGAGGAATCTGATTTCCTCAAACCACTTTTTGATGACTTTCCAAATCGTCCTCTCCATGAGAATTTCTGGAATTTCCTCATGAGCATTGCCAGCTCCTGACTCAATTCTTCAGGATCACCAAGGCTACTATCAGAATCTTCGCCTTCGGATGAGGAAATTGCTTTTGCCTTCAGAGCACGAGATCTTCCATAGCTTGGCCTGCAGAGGTCTCTCTTGTCAGCTTGTTGGAATTCATGAGTATTGAGTCTCTCAAGTATATGAGCAGGATCAAGTGACTTGTAGTCTCCACGCTCTTGAATCATCAAAGATAGTGTATCGAATGAGGAATCAAGAGATCTCATCAGTTTCTTCACCACCTCGTGGTCGGTGATGTCCGTGGCACCAAGTGCTTGAAGCTCGTTGGAGATATCAGTGAGACGATCAAAAGTTTGCTGAACATTCTCATTGTCTAGTCTTTTGAAGTGGTTGAAGAGATTGCAAAGAACATCAACACGAGAGTCACGTTGTGTGGAAACACCTTTGTTGAATTTGGACTGCCTATCCCAAATAAGCTTAGCAGACTCCAAAGCACTCACTCTACCATTCTGACCTTTGCTCAGATGTCCATAGATGATATTCTTCGCTTGTGAATGAAGTTGCTTGAATCTCTTCACATCAGCAGCGTTGATCGTGGGAGTAACAGAGGGAACACCATTTTCCACAATGTACTAGAGATCATTGTCAATTGCCTAAAGATGCATATGCATCTTGTTCTTCTAGTAGGGATAGTCCGACCCATCAAAGGTAGGACAACCTGCAGAAACCTTGATCATACCTGCAGCCGACATAACTAGAACTCCAGGCGGTTAAACAAAAATCACACAGAACAAGGTAGTACCTTGCTCTGACACCAATTGAAAGTGCGTTATATTGACTAGAGGGGGATGAATAGGCGATTTTTACAAATTCATCACTTAGGAATTTTAACTTGAGGAATTTGAAATGTGATAAATAACTAGCAGCGGAACAAGTACTCAAGTGCATGAGAAACATAGCAGTAGGACAGTCATCAAGATGAGATAAAGCATGCATAGATTACAGGTAGCGTGATACAGGATAAGTAGGTGAGGAACAAGGTAACTTGAAGAATTTGAGGTGAGGAAATTGAGAAAGTCTTCAGTCAAATTCTTCAAACTGTAACGATCAATTTCATCAACAAGTATATGAGGAAATGAAAGGGTTGAGGAAATAGAACCAGGTAGCTCAATGAAGATAATTGTTTGATGACCTAGCTCCAACTGTTGTGACAGTCATATGTCTAGTTCGGGGCGGCTTGGTATTTAAACCAGAGGACACACAGTCCCAGGACACACAATTCTTACCGTATTATGCTTGAGCTAAGGACACACAATCTTGCCCAACATTCGTGGTAAGTCTTCAGGGTAGACTTCCAAAACCCTCACAAACTAGTCACCCGGTGATCCACAATTGACTGATGGATGCTCTAGACCACGGTCACTCAGTGATCCCCAATTGACTGCAGGATACACTAGACCACGACGCCTAACCGTATGGAAGATACACATTCTTCCAAGGTAACAAGCATCAGTTCCACACAGGAACAATCTCTTCAGTGATGCTCAATCACTTTGAGTTTGGTGGTTTGGTTTTGAGGTTTTTCCTCACCGATGATTTTCTCTCAAAGTCCTCGGAAGATGGGTTGCTCTCAAATGACAAGTGTCAGTTCTCTCTCGGAGTAGCCAACCAACTATTGGTTATTGGGGGTGGCAATTTATAGCCAGTGTGCAACCTGACATGATAAGACATAAATGCCCCCAATGATATGACCGTTATGTGGATAAGATGATTAGGACATCTGGAGCTAAGCACAACAACAATTGGGATTTCGAACTATGAAATTCCTCAGTCTTATCATATTCCTCACTTGTAGGCAATTCGCACTGGCGAAATCCTAACTCCTTAGTGAGACCAATTTCCTCAGAGGCCAGAAGAACATTGTCTCTTTCACTAAAGAACTCAACTGAACTGTAAGAGATTTCCAAAGGCTTCACTCGAAGGATTGGATAGGTTGAGGTTTTTGAGTTGAGCATGAGTTGGAAATTTTCCTTAGTATTACCTTGGCCCCCTTTAACAGTATGGTGTTTCCTGTGATTCAAAGAAGGATATGAAACTACAAAAACAAAAGTCTTCATGCTTCATAGTCCTCGTTCATATATTCAAGGTCACACCAACTTCTTCATTTTCAAAGTCTTCTAGGAATACAAATGTTCAGCAAAGTCTTCACCAAAGTCTTAAGTTGAAGACATTCATTTTAGGGGACGATAATCTCCGAATGTATCGAACTCCATGTCGACTTATAGAGATCGTGTATAGTTACAAACGCATTAGTCTCTTAACTTATAAGTCTTCAATACACCAAAATCATTAAGGGGCACTAGATGCACTTACAACAATCTCGCCGTAGCTAGGACTCTGCCCTCTCCTTACGTACCCTTAACCTCTACTGTCAGGCTCGTTCCCATGACAATACTAGCATCTATCAAGCACTTTGGCGATGACGTAGTCATCTATATATGAGTATATTGACTTAGGAGCCAAGTAATAATACTTGATCATAGTTCATACTCATTGTTTAAGCTCGAGTGGGGTTACCACTTTTACATAAAGCTTGTTAATGTTGTCACATTCTTTGAGATGCTTTTACTCTAGTCTTAGAGTAAAGCTCCCCCTTGATGTGACATCCCCCCTTTTAGAGGGATAAACTAACCTTGGGTTTTGTCGATGAAGACTTCATGTAGGTGAAGTAGTGGTGTATGCTCAAGGTTGATGAAGATCATCATGAGTAGGGAGCATCCATGTTGTTTCTTACTCTGCTCACCTACATGGGTTAATACCAACACACAAGAGTCAAATACAAGTATATCTATGGACATGGAGTGCAAAACATACATGATGATGTCCATTGATTTGTTGATTACCTTGTCCCTTGCTTACCTTTGATGGAATGTGTGACTCCGTGGACTATTGCATAACATTGATGTTGATTGCAACTAGTTCTTGCCAATAATGAATATAAGTGAATTTCATTCGAAGAGTCAACCCTCAAGAACTTCTCTAGTTCTTCTTCTTGGGGACCCACATCGAGTTGATGGGGATCCTTGGTGTTAAAGTGGCACTTGTAGAAGTTGAGCTTGAAGTAGGGATTCATCTTCATATGAGTCAATGTCCTGTTGAAGCTTGTTCTTGCCCTTGAGATTGTGTTCTTGTTGTGGAAGGTCATCTTGAGATTTTATTATTTTGGGAAGAGTATTTTCGCACTTCTCCCTTTGAGGAACAAACTTGGGCTTGGGGTATTGACCTTCTTCCCATTCAACTCCATTAGCGTTTAAGTAGCCAATGCCATAATTCTTCCGGTATCCTCCGTGCTTACGAACAATTTTCTCAAATTGCTTACATCCGGCAAGACTCTTGTAGATACCTTTCTGTATAATCCCTTTCAAAAGTTCATTTTCTTGCTCAAGTGTAACTTGGCTAAGAGAGGTGTTAGTGGGATCGATAAGCAATATCACTGGATTGATCATTTTTATTGCTACAAGTTAAAGAACCTTTCTTGCCTTTGTTAATAGTTTACTTGGCCTTAACTTGTGGAATGAATGTCGGCAAGAGAAGTCATTTTGCTAGATAAGAGGAAGTCTTGTTTCGAAGATCGTCATTGGTAGCTTTAAGGAACTCATGCTCTTGCTCCAAATTGATCTTCCTGAAGCGGAGCTTCTCATGTGTCTTTTCAAGCTCTCTATGATCTTGTAGAGTAGACTCGTGAGCTAAGTTAAGAGTGTTTAGTTCCTTATTTAGTCATTCTATTTCCAACATATCATCATCACATGACTTATCTTGACTAGAGTGATTACTAGCAAGTTCATCTTGACTAATGTTACTAGATTTGTCAAATAGCAAGCCATCACATCCTAATAAGTCATCATCATCACTATTGAAATCAAGATACTCGGGGTCTGATACCTTGGGGCCTTTAGCCATGAAGCAACTTCCACTCCCTTCATTTGGTGAATAAAATATGTCGTATGAGTCGGTTGTCACTAGTGCAAGTTCGGCAACACGTTCATCTTGACTATAGTCGGAGTTGGAGTGGTACCTTCTCTCGGAGTGGTTGTCGGATTCGGAGCCAGAAACCCAATGACCAACATGAGCTTGATGTCTTCTTCTTGAGTATCTGTTCGTGTACTTGTCCTTCTTTTCCGAATCCCTACTTCTCCTTGAGGGTGTTCATTCATAACAATCATCTCTACTCCTTCTCTCTCTTCAAGGTGACTCATCTGTTGAGCTTCGTCTTCTTGGTGACTCTTCTTTCCTTTTGTAAGGAGTCATGCACTCATTGGAGTAGTGTCCATGCTTCCCACAATTGTAGCAGTTTCGGTCATGACTTGACAAACGCTTCTCTTCATATCTTGAGTTGGAGCTTAGATCTTTGCCTCTATTCTTGTGTAACTTGTTGAATTTACTGACCATGAGGCTTATCTCGCCATTTGTGACAAGGTTTTCACTTGAAGTTACGGGAGTAGCACTTGTGGCTTTGTAAGCATTGCTAGACTTGTTGTGAAGCTCTTCCTTGTCCTCGAGTGTCATCTCATGAGCAACAATCCTTCCAATTACTTCCGTAGGCTTGAGATCTTTGTAGTTGGGCATCATTTGGATCAATGTGCATACGGTGTCATACCTATCATCCAAAGCTCGAAGTATATTCTTGATGATGAATTTGTCGGTCATTTCTTCGCTTCCTAAGCCGACAATCTCATTGGTGATGAGAGCTAGCCTAGAGTACATCTCTGTGACTCCTTCACCATCCCAAGATGAATCTGGAGAACATCCAACTTGGATTCTCTCACGAATTCGGTACCTTCATGCATATCAACCAAAGTATCCCAAATCTCTTTTGCATTCTCAAGACGACTGATTTTGTTGAATTCTTCGGGGCGTAGGCAGTTGAAAAGTATGTCACATGCTTGAGCATTGTATTGCAACATCTTCAATTCTTCCGCGGTCGCTTCATGATCCGGTTCCATTCCATCTGCAAAGAATTCACCTTGCAATCCAACACGAACAACAGCCTAAATGGCGGGCTTATGACCAAGAATATGCATTTTCATTTTGTGCTTCCAACTAGTGAAATTTGGGCCATCAAAGTACGGACCTCTACGGTGATAATTTCCCTCAGTAGACGCCATATTCTCCTAGGTTGTGAAACCAATGCAATGGATACCAAAGCTATGATACTACTTGTAGGATCGAAAGTAGGTCTAGAGGGGGGTGATTAGACTACTTGACTAAATAAAAATTCTACCTTTTCCCAATTTGAAGTGTTGGTAGATTTTAGCATTGATAGCAAGTCAAGCACACACTACACATGCATGTGTACGAGTATAGCAACGGAAAGTAAAGACAAGCATGAGTAGTAAAGGAAGGGTAGGAATATCAAAATCAATTTGGAGACACGAAGATTTTTCTTGTGGTTCCGATAGGTGGTCCTATCGTATGTCCACGTTTATGGAGTCTTCAACCCGTGGAGGGTAACGGTCGTGAGAGTCTGCGGAGGGTTCCACGAAGAAGCAACCTTGACTATACCATGATGGCCTACATCCATGGATGACTAGCCTAACTAATGGTTACCAGTTTTACATTAAGCATTTAATGTTGTCACATACTATGAGATGCTTTGACTCAAGTCTTAGAGTAAAGATCCCCCTTGATGTGGCATCCCCCCATAGGAGGGAAAAACTAACCTTCGGTTTTGTTGACGAAGACTTCATGTAGGTGAAGTAGTGGTGGATGCTCAAGGTTGATGAAGATCATGATGAGTTGGGAGAATCCTTGTTGTTTCCTTACTCTTCTCACCTACACAGGTTAGTCCCAACACACAACAGACAAATACAAGGATATCTACGTACATGGAGTGCAAAGCATACATGATGATGTGCATTGATTTTTTGATTACCTTGTCCCTTGCTTACCTTTGAGGGAGTGTGTGACTCCTTGAACTATTGCATGATGTTGATGTTGATTGCAACTAGTTCTTGGCAATAATTAATATGAGTGAATTTCATTAGCGGAGTCACCCCTCAAGAACTTCTCTAGCTCTTCTTCTTGGGGACCCACATCAAGTTGATGGGGATCCTTGGTGTTGAAGTGGCACTTGTAGAAGTTGAGCTTGTAGTAGCCTTGGGAACCCACTTCACCATAGCTAAGGATTCATCTTCATATGAGTCAGTGTCCTCTTGAAGCTTGTTCTTGTCCATGAGCTTGGGGTCTTGTGGTGGAAGGTTATCTTGAGCTTTCGTTCCCTTGGGGAGAGTATTTTCATACTTCTCCTTTTGAGGAACAAACTTGGGCTTTGGGTATTGACCTTCTTCCCATTCAACTCCATTAGCGTTGAAGTAGCCAATGCCATGGTTCTTCCGGTATCCTCCATGCTTGCGTACAATCTCCTCAGATTGTTTGCACCCGACAAGACTCTTGTAGATACCTTTCTCTATAATCCCTTTCAAAAGTTCATTTTCTTACTCAAGTGTAACTTGGATAAGAGAAGAGGTAGTGGGATCAATGCAACTACTAGAAGCAATATTATTAGATTTATCATTTTTATTTGTACTAGTTAAAGAACCTTTCTTGCCTTTGTTACTAGTTTACTTAGTCTTAACTTGTGGCATGAACGTAGAAAAGAGAAGTCGTTTGGCTAGATAAGAGGAAGTCTTCTTTCGAAGATCGTCATTGATAGATTTAAGAAATCCACTTATAGGACATATGCAGGACCCAGGTTTCCGGCAAGGATTACTCACTGGGAACAGGTCTACACATCACCGGCAAGCTCAAGGCCGGCAAGATCAAGTGTGCTTGAAGTGTGGCTTGGGTGAAGTGTTGCTACCCTTCCATTTCTATTTTCCCATCACTTCTTCCCTCTCACTCAATTTTTCCAAATGATATTAAATTGCTTGTTGTTTTCTCTCTTTAAAATTGTTGATCATGTTCCAAATATTCTACTAGGATTGTTAAAAGTAATCCTTCTGTTATGGTGGGAGATTTTCCGCTTTCAAATAATTTTGCAACTATGCCTAGTTAAATTTTAGGTAAATATTTGCTGGCTCTAAAAATGCCCTAACCAATTTTATTAAATTGCTTGCATTTTTGTGATCCCAAAAAATGTATTTCTTTTTCTTTTAAACTTCTCTCTCCGATCTCTGCTTTATTTTTTGTTCTCTGAGATTTTCAATAAAAACAATCCTTTGTGTTTTCTTCAGTCGCAGAGAGTGAGAGAGAGTTGCCGGCCCACCTGGGCCTCCCTCCTTCTTTCCTCCACTCCCATGGCCTGGCTAGCTCCACGCGTTGGTTCCTTTCTAGCGTGGCCGAGTCGGGCCCGCCTGTCAGCATCTCCCCTCCCTCCTTTCTTCTTCCTCCTTTCCACCTCCCTCTCACAGCGCGAAGCAGAGAAGCATGTAGGTGGCCGCCGTGGCAGCCAGGATGTCCAGCGTTCGGGATATAAAGCCTTGGCGTCTGTGCCCCTCTCATTAGGGTTTCCCCTCTCCCTTTCTCGCCGCCGTGAGGTGAGTTTTCTAAAATCCAGCGAGCGCATGAGGACGAGAGCAGTCGCCGTCGTGGGTGCTTCTCAGGCGAGCTCCTCAAGCAGGTGTGCGTCAGGAAGACTGTGCCAACATCTTCTTCCTCCTCATCCTTTGCTTCCTCGCGGGACTCCAAGAAGCGGGGGAATCGCGGCCTTCTTCCTCTTCGCCCACTACTCAAAGCTGCTCTTGTTCGTCGGCATTCGTCGCCCTCAAGCCGGATCGACGACGCTAAGCCCCTCTTTGTGAGCTTCTCCTCGTCCCCGCCAGTTTTCCGCTGTCAATCGCATAGTGTAGCGTCGCCCCGCGTAGCCAGCTTCTCGCCGCCGTTGGACCTCGTCGCCGACGAGAGCCCCATCCGTTCCAAGCGCATGCGAGCAGGTGATCATGTTCTCCACGACAACGAGTAGGTTCCATTTTTTATCTGAAGCGCTCATCTTCTTCGTCGTAGCTAGCCGCTCGAGTCTTCCCTCGCCACCGGAGTTCATCTTGCCATGAGCGTTCCAGGGCGTCCTTGGTTCTATGCGTGTGTGTGCGGGTGCGAATTGGTGTTGCGCATGCAGTGGTGCCTTCTTCCTCTCTTTTGGTCGCCGGAGCCCCCCTCCGACATGAGCACGCCGCCTCTGTTCGCCGGCGTTGATCTGCTCTGTTTGTGTGTGTGGTGTGTCTGGCGCATGGGGTTAGAGCCCTCGACAGGGATGAGACATTTGCGGCCAGACCTGTCTCTGGAGAGGCTCATGCGAGTGGCTGAGTAGTTCAACCGAAGCAGCTCGACTAGGGGGGCGTGGGTTCGATCCCCCGCAGGTGCAAATGCCCCCCTTTTTAGTTTTTGTGTTGTGTGTGTGAGTATCCTTGTGGCATGTGTGGATTCCATGTGGCTGCGGCCTGGATCCGCGTGTGCCTACATGGTGCGCGCAGTGTGGTGTTGTGTGTGGCCATGTGTGTGTGTGTGTTGTGTGTGTGTGCAGTGTGTGTATGGCAAGTGGGCCCTAGCCCCACTTGTCATCCATAGAAGGGCCCTGGTGTGACTGACCAGTGGGACCCCTCCTGTCTTATTAATTTCTTTAATTGTTTTGTTGTTTTGTTTTGTTTTGTTAATAGGAATAATTCCAGTTTTGGAATATGTCCAGATCTGGACATAGGCATTTTTGGCAGTGGCCCAAGTAGGAAACTTTTGACTTATAAGTTGTTTGTGATTTTTGTGCTATTTGTAATTTGGAGTTGTGGGCAATTCTTCTACAGCAACATAGGGTGATATATGGAACTGGGGTAGAAAAATCCCACGAATCCATCGATGTGATTTTTTTAGCTTTTGAGCAAGTTTTGCAAAATGCCATTTTTGATCCAATATGTCATTTTGTCATTTTTGTAAGAATAAATCCATGCATGTTATGATACCTGTGTCAACATGAAGGTGGTAGTTGTTTTGTGAGTACTATGCCATGGTATTTTCTTTTGACATGATATGCTTGCATGTAAGTGGGTTTCTTGCTCTAAAGCAGCTAATAAAATGTTGTTGTCTTCAACATGCTAAATATTTCTAAGTGTGAGAATCTGTAATTATTTTTATGCCATGTTGAGTGGATGCTACCAAGTGTTCTGTTGAGTATTAGCTCAAGCTTAGTGCTAGTGTTTTGTAGTAAATGTTGTCCTCTACCATCCTGTTAATTTTATGCCATGGGGTGTGTCTCTAGCATCATTGTTTTCTGCTGTCAATTTGCTATCAGCTTAACTTGGATTCCAGAAAACTATGATTTTCACTAAGTCCCTAGAATCTGTTTCACTATGCCATCTTGTGGGCTTCATGCTTAGTGATCATTGCTTACTATCAAGCTTGTGTAGTTGAATGATTTGTCAAACATGTTATGTAGTTTCTGTACATGCTTTGTTTGAGGTTGGAAACATCCTGTAGCTCTAGATATTTGCTATGCAAGTTGCTATGTTGCTGTTTTGGGCAGAATGTGTGTGGTGCTGTTTTGTGACTTGTGGGAGCTATGCTCCAATGTTTTGCTTGATCTTTGGCTCTATTGTGATTGGATTTTCATTTCCTAACCAGTGGCTACCTTGGAATACCAAGGAATAGCCCATGGCCTTCCTTGTCTTATATTTGGTCTTCGTACCTTGCCGTGAGCGTAGCGTGAGAACCGTTACTCCGTTTCCTACATTTTACATATGCATTTCCATCGATTTTGCGTGAAGCATCCATATTTTCCATGATCATGCATGTTTAAACAACTTAACAGGAGGTTCTGTCCAGAATTATAAATAACTTATGTATTGCATGAGAAACATGACTAGCTTAGGATTGCCATGTTAAATACTTCAAATGAATCATGCATCATCTTATTTGTGCATTGCACCTTGGTTGCTTGTTTATTTGGTGATGTTTCTCTTGGGTAGAAGCAAGTGTTGAACCTGAGTACGAGGATCCAGGAGACTACCACTACGAGGACCCAGCTCTTTGTCCCTCTGAAGAACCAACGGGCAAGATGATCGTACCCGAATCCCGACACTATTTTTTCTTTGCTAGATGTCTCGCTCTTATCGTTACTCTTGCGTTACCTACCATTTTAATGTCAAGCCTCCTACATTGCCATGATATCCTCTAACCCCTCCACTACCTAGCAAACCTTGTTTGGCTAAGTTACCGTTGCTCAGCCCCTGTTATAGCATTCCTAGATGCAGGTGCAGGTTGTTTCCATGTGATAACATGGATATCTAGAGATATCACAATATTTTATGCTATTTAATTTAATGCACATATATATCTTGGTAAGATGGAAGGATTGGCCTTTTGCTCGGTGTTTTGTTCCACTTTTACCGCCATAGTTACTTGTTACCGGTGTTATGTTTCGATATTTTGCACACCTAACATGCTTGGGGTAGTTATGGGGACCCCCTCAATTATTTGTTTGATATTAAAGCTTGTCTAGCAAGACCCAACATTGGTACTTTTTGCTTAACAGCTTAATAGAAATGCATATGGCTTTGCAACCCCGTGGATAATTAATCAACAACCCGGGCCAGTGCTCCTCATGAGTGTTGGTCCAAACCGAGCGACGTCCGGTGCCCCCTGGTCACCCGGGGTTTCAGCCAACCTGACGTCTAGCTCATCTAGTAGTGCCCCGAGACAGAGAAACATGCGGCTCCTATTGGGATCTGGCCTGCCGGGCGGTCTTGTTGGACTTGTTTTACCTTTCTCGAATGTCTTGCGTGAGGAACTCTGATCTTCTTCAGGCTATCTCAAGGTGTCGGATTTCCTTTGGAATTTCCTAGGATGATCACGAGATCCGTGGTTGAGGTTATTCCCACGGCTTGTGGTTAATTTGTGATGGATTAGTCAGAGCACCCCTGCAGGGTTAAATCTTTTTGGGAAGCCATGCCCGCGGTTATGTGGCAACTTGGATATTTTGTTTAACACCCGGTTATAGCCAACATAAAGTAAACTCTAAGAAAATACACCAACTGTGTGTGTAACCGTGATGGTCTCTTCTCATGAACACGAACTGAGAGCGAACATGATGGGGTTATGTTTGACGTAAGTAGGTGTTCAGGATCACTTAGTGATCATGATAGTTGTCAATCGTCTTTCCTCGACCACCATATTTACATTCATGTTCTCGTAAGGTAGCCACCAAATAAATGCTTGCTTGCTGCAAACTCAACACTTACCCCTTCCAACCCATAAGCTTACATAGTTTCGGTACCCGGGTTACATGATTGCTGAGTCCCTTGTGGCTCACAGAATACAACAATACAGGCGCACGTGTTGATGAGTTCGTGCCATACGATGTGACCCAGCTCCACTGGGTGTATGATGAAGAATGTGGCAGGATGTATGTCACATACCCCGATGAGTAGAGAGGCCATGGTCGTGATCTTTGGGATAGCAAGGAAGCTTTACATTGCTTCTTTTCTTTGTTTGATTTTGTCCGTAGATGGACCCTTTCTTATGTATGATGTCTAAATAATTGTGTGAACTTGTAATTTAGCTTGTGGTGAGTGTAAGCCAACTCATATACTCATCTCTTCATACATGTATGCAATGTTTACTTCACTTGCGAAACGACGAGATGCGCCTCTATCCCTGTCAAGGCCCTCGTGCCTAAATAATGATAGGCACGCATCTTGGGTGTTACAAATATCAAGAAGGCATTCAAGTCAATAATCAGAAGACATCCAAACCATGAAGCCACGGCAAGGCAAAGCCCCGACAAGGCCCCGCCAACGCATAGGCCAAGTGTCGTTCTGCGTGGGCACGTGTCGTGGCGCCGGCGAACTAAGCGGTGCCGATGGGACGGGCTCCTCTCCCGTCCCACAAACGGACAGAGATGCCTGACGGTGCATTAAATGTGCCTGTCTTACGTTGTCAGTGTTAGGTATGGTAGCACTATAGCTCTGTACACCCCGTGTACGTACTGTACGCCATTGTTAGGTTCCCCTTTAGAGTACAAAAGGAGGCCCAGGGCGTTACAAGAGGAATCTTTTGATCCTTTAACCAATCTGCCAGCTCACACGCGTAGCAGCAGCTCATAGCGCCCCTGTAGCTAGGACCCTGGAAACTCTGATAATACAACCCTGCAGGAGTAGGGTTTTATGCATCCTTGCGGCCTGAACCTGGGTAAAATCCCCGCGTGTTCATCCATCAGACTTGTTATTCGCGCGAGCCTTCCTCCCTGCCGAACCGAAAAGGGATCCACCTCGATCGATCCCATAGGTGTTCGTCACCCATGAGAATGATCTTGTAGAGTATACTCATGAGCTAACTTAAGAGTATTTTGTTCTTGAGTTAGTCGTTCTATTTCCAACTTATCATCATCACATGACTTATCTAGACTAGAGCGATTACTAGCAAGTTCATCTTCACTAACATTACTAGATTTGTCAAATAGCAAGTCATCTTCAATTAACTGGTCATCCTCATCACTATTGAAATCAAGATACTCAGGGTCTGATACCTTGGGGCCTTTAGCCATGAAGCAACATCCACTCCCTTCATTTGGCGAATCAAATATGTCGTAGGAGTCTGTTGTCACTAGTGCAAGTCCGGCAACACCTTCATCTTGACTATAGTCGGAGTTGGAGTGGTAGCTTCTCTCGGAGTGGTGGTCGGAATCGGAGCCG
Source organism: Hordeum marinum (assembly GCA_022496015.1). Classification (NCBI taxonomy): domain Eukaryota; kingdom Viridiplantae; phylum Streptophyta; class Magnoliopsida; order Poales; family Poaceae; genus Hordeum; species Hordeum marinum. The sequence goes on along the minus strand of CM039678.1, from coordinate 178,237,026 downwards.
GAAACCCATTCACCAACATGAGCTTGATGTCTTCTTCTTGAGTAGCTCTTGGTATACTTGTCCTTCTTTTCCGAGTCCCTACTTCTCCTTGAGGGTCTTCGTTCATAACGATCATCCCTACTACTTCTCTCTCTTCTAGGAGACTCATCTCTTGAGCTTCGTCTTCTTGGTGACTCTTCTTTCCTTTTGTGAGGAGCCATGCATTCATTGAAGTAGTGTCCAGGCTTCCCACAATTGTAGCATTTTCGGCCACGACTTGATGAACGCTTCTCTTCATATCTTGAGTTGGAGCTTCGATCTTTGCCTCTATTCTTGCAGAACTTACTGAATTTCTTGACCATGAGGCTTATCTCTTCATTTGTGACAAGGTTGTCGCTTGAAGTTGCGGAAGCATCACTTGTGGCTTTGTAAGCACCACTATACTTGTGATGAAGCTCTTCCTTGTCCTTGAGTGTCATCTCATGAGCAACAATTCTTCCAATCACTTCCATTGGCTTGAGATCTTTGTAGTTGGGCATCATTTGGATCAATGTGCATACGGAATCATATGATCATACAAAGCTCTACTATCTTCTTGATGATGAATTTGTTGATCATTTCTTTGCTTCCTAAGCCGGCAATGTCATTGGTGATGAGAGCTAGCCTAGAGTACATATCAGCGACCCCTTCACCATCCTTCATCTTGAACTTGGCAAGTTGACTTTGAAGAACATCCAACTTGGATTCTCTCACAAATTCAGTGCCTTCATGCATATCAACCGAAGTATCCCGAATCTCTTTTGTATTCTCAAGATGGATGATTTTGTTGAATTCTTCGGGGCATAGGCAATTGAAGATATATCACATGCTTGAGTATTTAATTGTGACATCTTCAATACATCTGCAGTCGCTTCGCGATTCGGTTCCCTTCCATTCGCAAAGAATTCACCTTGCGATCCAACACAAACAACAGACCAAACGGCGGAGTTATGACCAAGAAGATGCATTTTCATTTTGTGCTTCTAAGTAGAAAAATTAGTGCCATCAAAGTACGAACCTCTACAGTGTTAATTTCCCTCACTAGATGCCATACTCTCCTACGTTGTGAAACCAATGCAATGGAGACCAAACTCTGATACCGCTTGTAGGATCGAAAGTAGGTCTAGAGGGGGGGGGGTGATTAGACTACTTGACCAATTAAAAATCTACTTTGTCCCAGTGTTTTAGTGTTGGAAATTTTAGCATTCATAGCAAGTCAAGCACACCCTACACATGCATGTCTACGAGTATAGTAGTGGAAAGTAAAGACAAGCATGAGTAGTAAAGGAAGGGTAGGAAGATCAAATGCAATTTGGACACACAATGATTTTTCCCGTGGTTCCGATAGCTGGTGCTATCGTATGTCCACGTTTATGGAGTCTTCAACTCATAGAGGGTAATGGTCGCGACAGTCCACAAAGGGTTCCACGAAGAAGCAACCTTGACTATACCATGATGGCCTACATCCATGGAGGCCTAGACTAACTCGGGGTAGATCTTTACGAAGTAGGCGATCTCCTTGCCCTTACAAACTCCTTGGTTCACTCCACAACACGAAGTAGGAGGCTCCCAAGCGACACCTAACCAATATAGGAGGCACCACCCTCCAAAAGGTAATAGGCTCGATAATGTCGATGAACTCCTTGCTCTTGTGCTTCAAGATGATAGACTCCTCAACACACAATCACTCTCTCACAGATTTGGCTTGGGTGGAAAATATTGATTGGGTGGAAAGAAACTTGGGGAGGGTAGAGATCAAGATTCATATGGTTGGAAAGGAATGGCATAATCTCAACACATGAGTTGGTGGCTCTCTCTCCGAAAATCAGTTGGTATGAGTGGGGATCTGTTCTGAGTGCTTCTCTTGCGAGTGAGTGGTGGTGGAGTGGTATATATAGGCATGTCCAAAAATCCAACCGTTACACCTAATAAGTCCAACTCGGTGGAACTGATGTGTTAGTCTTAGTGGTACCGAGTTTCCTAAAAGGTAGCAACTTTTGAATCTCGGTGAGACCGATACATAAAACTCAGTTGCACCGATTAGGTGACCAATGGTCAGATTGCCAAACTCGGTGACGCCGATTCAACAAACTTGGTGGCCCGATTTTGTGAATTTGCGTGACAGAAAGTTGGCAACCCAAACTCGGTGACACCGTATCAGAATCGGTTGCACCGATGGGCTATGTTTTGGCTTGATTCTATGTGAGGCTGAGAATCGGTGGCACCGAGTGGGAAGTGTTGGTTGCACCGATTTTGGATATTTGGCTTTGGACAGACTTTTGTGGAAGAGCTTGTGGGTGTATGTGGTGACTATCACTTGTGGACGTATGAGCATTTTGTTCACTAACAGTACCTTACCCCCCTTTTGATAGTATTGGCTTTCCTATGGACTCAAAGTGATTTTCTCACAAAGTAAAATGTAGAGTCCTCTTGCTTGAAACTTTGCCAATCTATTTCCTTACATCTTGGGGTATTCCACAATCCTTTTGCCAACCAATCATTGAACTTTTCCTGAAATATGCTTAGTGGAAACATTAGTTCAATGAGATATATGTTGTTATTAATTACCAAAACCACCAAGGGAGCAAATGTGCTTTCAGTGGGTGCTTTTGGTGACTATGATCTGTGCATGTTTGAGCATCTTGTTCACCGGCAGTACCTTACCCCATTTTAATAGTATTGGCTTTTCCTATGGACTCAAAGTGATTTCTCACAAATTTAAATGTGGAGTCCTCTTTGCTTGAAGCTTTGCCAATCCATTTCCTTGCATCTAGGGGTATGTCCACAATCCTTTTGCCAACCCATCATTGAACTTTTCCTGAAATATGCTTAGTGGAAATATTAGTTCAATGATATATATGTTGTTATTAATTACCAAAACCACCAAGTCAGAAGCTTGTATGACTTTAATTTGTGTCTAGAGCTGTGCTGTGATATCTTCCCATGAGTCCCTAAATTTGGTCATATGCATTTGCGTGTATGATTAGCGTACGATCAAAATGGGGGCGTCACAAGTTGGTATCAGAGTAGACTGCCTATAGGTAGCCCCCTTTCCAACTCCTTGGTCGAAGTTGAGTCTAGTACTTGAAATACATTTACTAACATTGTTGTGCGGCTTATGCCCCCACATCTCAATCTGGTAGTATTAGGATCTTTTATTTCTCGTCTATACTCTAGGTTCTGATCTTGTTGGGGATATAACCCCATCGTGAGACCCACCCAGATGAGGCCGGTTCATACATGGCGGCTCATAATGCCAGACCAAGGATGGGCCTCGAGACATAAGCCCAGATGTATGGTGGTTCACCAAGATGGGCCAAGGCCAGGCCCAGACAAGGAAGGCATGAAGACTCGGGCGGATAAGCCGCCTGAAGCACGGCTTGCTCAGGAAGGCAAGATGACATAGATATAGAGTCGGACACGTTGTAAGAGTCGGTATGAGACTTGTGTAACCCGTGGTCTTGACCTCCTTTATAAGGGTGAGACCCGGGGCGACTTGGACAGAAACCAACTAATCGAGAACTAGGTCAAGTGAATCCGCTCCCTTGTAATCGATACTCCAAACAATACAACACAAGCAGGACGTAGGCTTTTACCTCTTCTTGAGGGGCCGAACCTGGGTAAACTCGTGTCCTTCGTCCCAACCAACCCCTTTGAGTCCATAACCTTAGCGATGGCCTCGAATATAAGTCCTCGGACATCTGCCATGACAAAACCACGACAGTTGGTGCCCACCGTGGGGCTAGCGCTAGGTGGTGTTGAGTTCTCAAAGGGCTCTCTTCCAAGGATCGAGGGATACGTGATCAGAAGGATAAACAAAAGTTGCCGCGGCCGGCTCTACATCGATGACGCCGGCTGGGGTCCTGAGGCCAACTCTCTAGAGTACGGTTCCGGGTTCCCTTTGGCAGAATCCACGTCTTCATCGGCAAGGTCGGCGGATCTACACCCGGGCCGGACGTCTGCACTGACATCGTCGAGCCGGCTCGGCGCGTGCAACCCGCCTGACACGTGCAACCTGCCCGTGTTGACCCGGGCATGAAGCATGTCTTCGTTGGCTTCACTCAAGGTATGGATCTTGAGGCTTCTATTCGCAGGAGACTCTCATCTGTTCAGAGGATGGATCTTCGAGCGGAGATGCGGAATCAATCTACCAACTTCATGATGGTGGGTTCGGGGGCTACAACGACCTTTACCCCAAGTTGGAGCGGTCTGAGCCGGACGATCATGGGTTGCTGAATCATGCGGTCGTATTCATGGCGGGAATATAGCCGGGCCCAAGCAGTGCAGCCGCCGGGGCGGTAGACACGGGGGCTGACCTGCCGCCGGCTCAGGTTCTACTGGATCTGATGAACGATGTCACAACCCTGATGGCGACTGAAGTCACGCCTGACAATCAAGGCGCCCGGAACCTGGAGAGCACAAGACTGAAGGACCAGATGCCGGAAGTCCAACACAGGATCGGCATGTTAAAAGTCAGATGGACGCGGAGGCAGAGCGCCTTAAGACGAATGCTTTCTGCCTTGAGCTAGAACAGCAGTCGGCGGCCGGGGTGCGGCGGATGAGGCATCAGTCTCGCCTGCCAGAGCAATATGAGGCCAGAAACCTTTTTAACACGCCGGGAACGAGTCAGACAACAGAAGCACAAGAAAGTCAGCCGGCGGCTCGGCAACAGCTTAATCCTCCCCGATGGAACCAGACCTCACCAATGGCTTTTCCGACGCCGGTGGGTCACTACTCAAACCCGGCGGAGAACATGATGTCGGCGGCAACCCCGGCTTGGAACAATCCCTATTCCTGACGAGCGCCTTTCGTAGAAGAGGTGCGGGATGCTATTGGGTACCTACGAACGCCGATGGCCCAGCAGGAGAAGTATACCTACAGCCGGAGTCGCGTGCATTCAACCCCCGTCCCCAGCCGCAACTTTAGTCAGCGTTATGAGTCACCAGCAGTTTCTAGCAGTGATTGGAACCGGGGCCCGCCGCGAGACAACGAGGCAGCTTTGGATGCTTAGGCGCTCGTAGATCACGCGAGGGCACAACGTGAGGCAGCGGCTCTGGCAGTGGCGGCTCATCAAGAGCCCGCACCTTCCGTCTCAGTTGGAGCAGGAGTAACCACCAGAGCCGTGGGAGTACAATGCTTGGTGTCGGCTCTACGAAACAAGCTTCTGCCAAAGGATTTCAAAGGCCCTCGCAAGGTCCCAAATTACACCGCTGATCTACCCCCGGGGGCTTGGATTGAGAGCTATGAGCTCGCCATGGAGATGTTGGACGTCAATGACGCAGTGTGCATGAAGTATTTTATCATGATGCTAGAAGAGCCGGCTCGCACGTGGTTGAAGGGTTTCCACCCAACACCATCAATTCTTGGGCTGAGTTAAAAGCGAGGTTTATCAAAAAATTTCAAGGAACGTGCATGCAGCCCATGACAATTGTGGATTTGGATCATTGTGTACAGCAGGAAAATGAGTTGGATCATCACTGGGTTCGGCGGGTTTCGACTATCATCCACTCGTCCAAGCAGATTACGGCGGCTCAAGCGGTCTTGATTCTGGAAAAGAATTGCCACTTTACGCCATTAATGCAGAAGCTCGGCCGGCTCAAGCGCACGTGTCAAGACATGGGGGAGCTCATGGCGACTCTCATGAAATACGCCGACTCTGATAATACGAAGGATCCAGGCTCTGATGAGGAGAAGCCTGGTCAGAGTAAGAAGAATAGCGATGGCAAGGGTACGGCATGCAATGGTAACCAAGGCAAGAGGAAGAACCCGGACGGCGGATCAGAGCTGGTTTCCAACGCCAGCACCGGCAACAATCGTGCTAAGGGCAACGAGAAGTTCAAGTATCCTTTTAATAAGGGTAAGACTCCTTTTAATTTGGAGGAGATGCTCAATAAACCTTGTCTGGAGCACAGTCGGCCTGAGAGACCGGCGGGTCACACGTGGAGTAATTCACGTGTTATGCAAAAGTTCAAGGACTACAGCTTATGACAGCATAACAACGATGGTGGCACGCCCGGTGGCTCAGGACCAGGCGGGTCAGGAACCGGGTTTGGGTCTGGTGGCTTAGGATCCGGCCATCAAGGCCAGGGAAACCAGGGAGGACATCATCCGCACACACGTGGCAACAATCAACAACAGAATAACCAGTCTGGATATCAGAGTAATCCAAAGCAGCTCAGCTCGGATCAGTATCATGTTTTTATGAACAGCCTTGATAGGCGAGATCATAAGTTGCGCAAGCGGGTCGTTAATGCGATCAGGCCGGCTCTACCACAATACTTGAAGTGGTCTGAGTATGATATAACTTGGAGCCGGGAGGATAACCCACCGCGTGTTGATGACCCGGGATGGCTGGCGTTGATAGTTGCTCCCCAAGTTAGAGGCTACGTGTTTACCAAGGTGCTTATGGATGGTGGCAGTAGCATCAATATTTTGAACTACGACACTTTCCGCCGGATGAAGTTGCTTGATAAGGATCTTAAGCCGTCCTCAACAGTTTTTCATGGCATGGTGCCTAGCAAGTCAGCTTATCCAGTGGGGAGGATCTCTTTGGAAGTCGCCTCTGGTGACGAACACAATTACAGGATGGAGACCTTGTGTTTTGGGGTGGTCAAGATCAAAAGTCCGTATCATGCTCTGTTTGGACGTCCGGCTTACGCTGAATTCATGGCTAGGCCTTGTTTTGTGTACTTGCAGCTCAAGATGCCGGGCCTAAAAGGTACAATTACGGTGCATGGTGATCGAGAGACGGCTATTGAGTGGGAGGAAGGAGATGCGGCTTATGCAGAGTCTAGTTCTGCTGAGGCGGAGCTCAAGTTTTACAAGGAAATCGTCGACCTGGAGGACATGACTGCGCTGAAAAAGCCCACCACAGAGGTTGAGCCGCCCCTCAATTTTCAGCGGATGATACCAAATTGGTGGATTTCAATTTGGGCGACTCATCTCAGTAGTTCACTATCGGAGCTAATATGGATCCCAAATAGGAAATCGCGGCCATCGAATTCATCCGTGAGAATCGGGACATCTTTGCATGGAAACCTTCTGACATGGTGGGTCTACCGAGAGAATTCACTAAGCACCACCTTAATGTGGATCCTAAATTTAAACCAGTCAAGCAGTTTCTACGACGGTTCAATGAGGAGAGACGCAAGGCCATTGGAGAAGAGGTCGCCTGGCTTCTGGCAGCGGGTTTCATTGTCGAGGTCTTTCACCTGGAGTGGCTTGCTAACCCGGTGCTAGTGCTCAAAAAAACGACACGTGGCGTATGTGTGTAGACTACACGGATCTTAACAAGGCCAATCTGGCGGACCCGTTTGCTCTCCCTCGTATTGACCAGATCATTGATGCAACGACGGGTTGTGAGAGTTTATGTTTCCTAGATGCTTATTCTTGTTATCATCAAATCAATATGGCAGTCCAAGACCAAGAGAAGATGGCTTTCATCATGCCTTTTGGTGCTTTCTCCTATGTGTCTATGCCCTTTGGGCTCAAGAGTGCCCAGGCAAATTACCAGCGTTGTGTACAGAACTGTCTTCACAGCCAAATCGGGCGTAATTTCATGAATATGTGGATGATATAGTGATCAAGACGACCTGAAGCAGACTTTCGACAACTTATGGGTCTACAAGATGATGCTTAACCCGGCTAAGTGTGTCTTTGGCGTTCCGGCAGGCAAGCTCTTGGGATTTCTGGTATCTGAGCGTGGCATTGAGGCTAACTCGGATAAAATCAAGGCTATCACCTCCCTGTCTGAGCCGACATGCATCAATGATGTTCAGTGCCTGGCGGGACGGATTGCTGCGTTAAGCCGGTTTGTAAGCCGCCTTGGTGAGAAGGCCATCCCTTTTGTACCAGATGATGAAAAAGACGGACAACTTTGTCTGGAGTACAGTGGTGGGTTAAGCGTTTGAGGAACTCAAGAGACACCTTAGTGAGCCGTCAGTCTTAGCCTCTCCGGTTGAGAAAGAACCTTTGCTCTTATATGTGGCGGCTAATAACAGGGCTGTCAGTGCCGCAATCGTTGTCGAGCGTAAGGAGGCAGGGAAGGAATATCCGGTTCAGAGGCCGGTTTACTATATCAATGAGGTCCTGACAGAATCCAAGCAGAGGTATCCACATTGGCAGAAGCTGGTGTATGGGGTGTTCATAGCCAATCGCAAGCTAAAACACTATTTCCTGGGGCACCAGATTACAGTGGTTAGCTCAACCCCGTTGGGAGATATAGTTCAAAACAGAGAAGCTACTAGCAGGATTGCTAAGTGGGCGCTGGAGCATGGACCTCTCAATTTGAAATACATACCTCGCATGGCGGTCAAGTCTCAAGCCTTGGTGAATTTCGTAAATGACTGGACTAAGTGTCAGACACCCGAGGATAAGTTGGACACACATATTGGACAATCCACTTTGATGGATCCAGGCAACTAGAAGGATCAGGGGCAGGGGTTGTCTTAACTTCCCCCAAAGGTGATAAGTTATGTTATGTGCTAAGGTTGATGTTTCCTTGTACTACTAATGCAGCTGAGTATGAAGCTCTGCTTCATGGCCTCCGGGTGGCTAAGGAGATGAACCTGAGCCGGGTTAGATGCTTCGGCGACTCAGATCTTGTAGCCCAGCAAGTTTCAGGCACTTGGGATTCCAAGGACCCGCGGATGGCGGCTTATTGTCAGGCGGTGGATGTCATTGCTAGTCACTTCAAGGGTTATCAGGTGGATCATATTGGTCGTCCCAGGAATGATGCGGCTGACGCCCTTTCAAGGCTGGGTTCTCAATGAAAGCCGGTGCCGCCTAATGTTTTCTTGGATGTACTACATCACCCATCGGTTAAGTTATCTTCAAAGGAAGACTTGACTATTCCTGACCCAGAGGGACAGCTGGTGGCGTCTCTACATGCTATTCCTGACTGGACTGTGCCTTATTTGGCATACTTGACTCTTGGCGAGTTACCTGATGACAAAAATCTTGCCAGGCAGATCACCCGGCGCGCTAAGTCTATGACAATAGTCAATGGTGAGTTACATAAGTGTAGCATCACTGGCATGTTTTAGCGTTGTGTTTCACCTGAAGAGGGAAAGGAAATCTTGAATGAAATTCATGCTGGTGATTGTGGTCAACAAACTGGCTCAAAATCCCTGGTGGCCAAGGCCTTTCGACATGGCTTCTTCTGGCTGACGGCTTATAAGGATGCAGAAGACTTAGTCCGCAAGTGCGATGGATGTCAAAAGTTTGGCTGGCCTGCTCATGTCCCGGCTCAAGAGTTGTGCATGATTCCAATTGCTTGGCCATTTGCAGTCTAGGGGCTTGATATGGTTAGGCCTTTCAAGAGGTCCAAGGACAAGAAGACCCACCTCTTGGTGGCGGTTGACACATTTACCAAGTGGGTAGAAGCTGAGATGGTTAGCAAGTGTGACGCGGCCATGGCGGTTCAATTCATTAGAAACCTGATCTACCACTTTGGTTACCCTCACAACATCATCACTGATAATGGTACAAACCTATCCAAGGGGGCTATGGAAGCGTTCTATGAAAGTGAGCACATCAGACTTGATGTTTCTGCGGTTGCTCATCCACAGTCAAACGGTCAGGCAGAGCGTGCTAACCAAGAAATCTTGAGAGGTATCAAACCCAGGCTTGTGGTTCCTTTGCAGCGAACGCCGGGCTGTTGGGTGGAGGAGTTGCCGTCCGTCTTATGGAGCATCAGAACCACCCCCAAAAGATCAACAGGTTATACACCTTTCTTCATGGTTTACGGTGCAGAAGCCGTGTTACCAAGCGATATCTGTCATGACTCGCCAAGAGTGGTGGCTTACGTTGAGGCGGTCAATGAAACGGCGCGTCAAGATGTGTTGGATGCCTTGGAGGAAGAACGTGATCTGGTAGCGGCTCGATCGGCGATTTATCAGCAAGACCTGCATCGCTATCATAGCTGCAGAGTTAAGAGCCGGACGTTTCAAGAAGGCAACTTAGTGCTGCGGTTGATTCAAGATTAGATAGATGCACACAAGTTATCCCCTCCACGGGAAGGGCCTGTCGTGGTTAGCAGAAATCTCAACAACGGGTCGTATTACCTCATTGACATCCGGGACAACTCACAGACTTCTGGGCAAGAGACCCTCCGGCCGTGGAACATAGCGCATCTACAGCCTTATTATACTTAAGAAGACTTGACATTGTACACCTCCATTGTACATATCATATATATATATGAATAAAGTTGACATCCCTACAAGCCGGGGCCTCTGCCGTTTCACATATCTCAGTCTGTGCAAAAAAGGTCAATCAGGGGGCTTCCAACCCTCCGGGTTTAGCTTATCTGACCCTATTGATCGTCTCCCAAGCCAAATAGTTGACTCCGTCAACATAATCGTCCAGGGGGCTTCCAACCCACCGGGTTTAGCTTATCAAACCCTATCGGTCGGCTCTTAAGCCAAATAGTTGACTCATAAACAAAGGTCACTTGGGGGCTTCCAACCCACCGGGTTTAGCTTACACACCCTCTTGATCGGCTGTTAAGCCAAACAGGGTTAAACCTGCCTGTAAGCTGATGTTGCTCTGCTAGGTGACCCATCGAACTCTTACCAGTTAATCTCGCCTGGAGACCCTGAGCCGGCTCAAAGAAATTGACGGCCAACCTCGATAGATACCCTGTACTGGTTTAAGGTTAAAACGGCGGCTCTTGTCACGTGAGGGCCGACTTACGGAAAACAAGGATAAACTCTCCCATCTATTGCCTACTCTCCGCTATGTGGCCCGTTCGTACTCTTAGGCAGTTAATCCTTTAAGGACCCTGTACTGTTTAAGGTTAAAATGACGGATTTATGTCACCTGAGAGGCAGTTTATGGGCTATAAGGGTACTCATGCCTTGTCGGGTCTCTTCTGGGACGTCACACTTCATGTCAGTTAATCTCGCTTAGAGACCCTGAGCCTCTCAAAGGAATTGACGGCCAATCTCGATAGAGACCCTGTACTGCTAAGGAGTTTTAAGTGGCGAGTCTGCCCAGAAGAACTGTCACATGAGTTAAAACAAAAAGAAAGTCAGGAAATATATAGCATCTTTAGGTGGCGCTATTTTAAGCCGTCCTCCTAACAATGTGAAGATTAATCTATTCTTGCAGGTTGGTTAATTACCAAGAGCTTCCACAACATCCAGTATGAGTTGAAGGCACAAGGCAGATGTAATATGTTAAGCCGGACGATTTCATATGTGCGTGATGGCACAGTTCAGGCAAGACAAAGTTTACTACAAACCTATTACAATGTTCTCTGCAGAGCTCAAATGTAGGACTCAAAGTTTTTTACATCGCCATATGGCGGGTCACAAGGCCGGATCATCCACGGCGTTACCAAGGTCGTCAGTTGGATGGCGGGTCACCCTATGGCGGGTCTTTGACCTCCATGATCTGGAGCTTGTCCATGTCCCAGTTACACTTGGTTAAAGCCGCAAAGTTTGCCTCTTCAAAGAGGGGGACGGGTCAAGATCAGGAGCAAAGAGGTGCTTACGGCGTGCAGGCGTTAAGCCCTTGGCCTGAAAGGTTGGGCCGCGTACTCTCTTCTGCTCGGCATTGTAAGCCGCCTGGTATGTTGACAAGTCCACTTCTTCTGCTAACACTGATGCGAGGACTCTGGAAGCCTTCATGCAACGAGCATAGTCAGCCTCAGTGAACTCTGAGCCGTCATCCTTCTTTGATGGAAACCCGTCTGTCATGTCTTCGGGAGTCAGTTCTGGAGCGAAAGCTAAAGCCCGGCTTATGGCTGCGATGGCTCCTTTTCTGGCGGCTGATTTCTTAAGCTCCTGGATTTGTTTAGGCAAGGTGGATAGCAATGCTATGACTCCCTTCATAGTTCAGGGAATGCTATCTTTATAGAGCACCACCTTGATCGTGCAGAGAGCTCCGCAATACAGTTGCTCTGTTAAAGTACAGACGGCTTTCAATGGCAACAAGCTATCAGTGGCAAGTTGACGGCTCCTTTGACCTGCATAAGACGGAATTTTGGCTATCAGTCGCCAGCATAAGTACTCACACAAGAGTATTGGCTAAATATTTAGTACTTACCAAAGATGGTGGCAGACATCTTTGCAATGTGGCGCTTTAAGACGTGTAACTCATCGGACACAACCATAAGCCGCTGGTCAGCATTGTCTGCTCGTTGGGCCAGGGCGGTTTGTTCCGTCTCAGCAGATTTCTTGAAGGTGGTGAAGTCAGCCTTAACTTTCGCAAGTTCTTCGACGACGAGCCGACGCTTTTCGTCTGCCTCGCCTCGGGCAGCCTGCTGGGTGGCCAGACTGCTCCGTAACCCAGTTAATTCAGACTCGGCCTCGTTTAAAGCTTCATGTAACATACAAAAGGCAAAATGAGGGCTAAGTCGCCAGGATTGTATATTATCAGATGATGAATATTTAGACAATATAATGCAAGTCTTAAGCAGATTGCAAGCAATATGCTCAACACTTGGGGGCTAATGTCTATTTGTTCTCCAAGGATACAAGGAAGTTCCAGCTCATCTTCATTAAAGTTAAGCTGGCCCTTGGGGGCTACACATGGCTCTTTGCTTTATCTGCAAGGAAGTTTTGGTTCATTTTCATTAAAGATAAGCCGACCCTAGGGGACTAAAACTGGCTCTCTGATCTATTTATAACAAAGTTCTGACTCATCTTTGATCAAGTTAAGATGGCCCTTGGGGGCTACAGATGGCTTTTTGAACAACTACTTACACACTAAAGCATTGGCTCAATATTTAGGTCTTAAGCCGATAAATGACGGCTACAGGCTAAGTATTTTCTATTTATAACAAGATTCAAATACGCGGTTTACCATTGGTAAATACTAAACCAGCTCTTGGGGGCTACATCAGGGTATAAGGAAAAGAGAGCAAGGGTACCTCATATTTTTTCTTCATCAAGCTGACAAGATTGAGCTCCATGTTCCAGCTGGTGGAGAGGTGGTTCAGGTAACCAGCATGCAGCTCATCAGCAGTTAACTTCTCTAGCGCGGGGAGTTCAAAGTCCAGCTTCTCGGCGGCTGCAGGCTTCTCAGCATGCTTTGTCAACACATGAGCTTGAGGAGTGTGGAAACCGACACTAGTAATGGTGACGTCCGGACAAACTGAATCGTCAACAGCTGTTGAAGGGCTCGGCGGCTTCGAGTTGGTCCTCGGAGGACTCTCAGGAATCATTTCATGGGCCACCGGCTCGGCAGAATGACGAGCTTCTTCAGGCGCATCCTTGGAGGCCGCAGAAGGATCAACATGCGCCGCAGGAGAGTCCGGCTTGGTAGGCTCCGACTCTCGAGCCTTGGGAGCAGGGTTAGACCCACTGGTCTTCCTTCGTTTCACTTGAGCCTTGGAAAACACAGAACGTCATGGTATAAACTTCACGGCTAACGAAGGATGGAATGCAAGCATGAAAGGCACGTACTCTGGGTTGATCTTCAGAGGCGGAAGAGCAGTAGCTGTAGAGTTGCCCGAGGAAGGGGGTTATTCCTGAAAATAGTTAAGGAAATATTGTTGGGAGACGTAGTAGTAAATCAAAAATTTCCTATGATCACCAAGATCTATCCATGGAGAAACCAGCAACGAGTGGGGAGAGATTGCATCTTCATACCTTTGAAGATCGCTAAGCGGAAGCGTTACAAGAACGCGGTTGATGGAGTCGTACTCGCAGCGATTCAAATCGCGGTAGATCCGATAAAGTGCCGAACGGACGACACCTCCACGTTCAACACACATGCATCCCGGTGACGTCTCCTATGCCTTGATCTAGCAAGGAGGAAGGAGAGTTTGGGGAAGGACTCCAACAGCAGCACGACGGCGTGGTGGTGGTGGACTAGCAAGGTATTCCGACAGGGCTTCGCCTAAGCGCTGCGGAGGAGGAAGAAGAGAGGTAGGGCTTCGCCATGAGAGAGAGAGATCAAATCTTGTCTCAAAACAGCCAAAACCTCAAATATATATAGGAGGAGGGACGTGGAGGGCTGGCTTGGCCTCTACTCCAAAGAGGAGAGGTTCGGCCGATTTAAAGGGAGAGTCCACCTCCCACAAGGGAGGTGGATCTCCTCCTTTTAAATCCTTTTTGGCCCTATCTCTTATCCCTAGCCGTTTGGCCCATAAGCAAAAGTCTTTCCCAGCCCAATAAGGGCTGGCACACTTTATCTAACAGCCCATGTGGTCCTTTTGTCGTCACACCCCTCCCGGGGGTCCTCCGGCACCCTCTCGGCTCTCCCGGTACACTACTGATGAGCCCGAAAACTTTCCGGTGACCAAAACTGGACTTCCTATATATCAATCTTTACCTCCTGACCATTCTGGAGCTCCTCGTGACGTCCGGGATCTCATCTAGGACTCCGAACAACCTTCGGTAATCACGTATACCATTTCCCTATAACCCTAGCGTCATCGAACCTTAAGTGTGTAGACCCTACGGGTTCGGGAGACACGTAGACATGACCGAGACACCTCTCTGGTTAATAACCAACAGCGGGATCTGGATACCCATGTTGGCTCCCACGTACTCCATGATGATCTCATCAGATGAACCACAATGTTAGGGATTCAATCAATCCCGTATGCAATTCCCTTTGTCTACCGGTATGATACTTGCCCGAGATTCGATCGTCGGTATCTCTATACCTTGTTCAATCTCGTTACCGGCAAGTATCATTACTCGTTGCGGAATACATCATCCCATGACTAACTCCTTGGTCACATTGAGCTCATTATGATGATGTCTTACCGAGTGGGCCCAAAGATACCTCTCCGTCACACGGAGTGACAAATCCGAGTCTCGATTCGTGCCAACCCAACAGATACTTTCGGAGATACCCGTAGTGCACCTTTATAGCCACCCAGTTACGTTGTGACGTTTGGCACACCCAAAGCATTCCTATGGTATCCGGGAGTTGCACAATCTCATGGTCTAAGGAAACGATACTTGACATTGGAAAAGCTTTAGCAGACGAACTACACGATCTAGTGCTATGCTTAGGATTGGGTCTTGTCCATCACATCATTCTCCTAATGATGTGATCCCGTTATCAATGAAATCCAATGTCCATGATCATGAAACCGTGACCATCTATTGATCAACGAGCTAGTCAACTAGAGGCTCACTAGGGACATGTTGTGGTCTATGTATTCACACATGTATTACTGTTTCCGGTTAACACAATTGTAGCATGAACAATAGACAATTATCATGAACAAGGAAATACAATAATAACCATTTTATTATTATCTCTAGGGCATAGTTCCAACAGTCTCCCACTTGCACTAGAGTCAATAATCTAGTTCACATCGCCATGTGATTAACACTTACATCACCATGTGATAATATCATCATGTGATTAACACCCAATTAGTTATGGGGTTTGATCATGTTTTGCTCGTGAAAGAGGTTTTAGTCAACGGGTCTGCGACATACAGATCCGTGTGTACCTTGCAAACTTTCTATGTCATATTTGTATATACTGCTCCGAAGCTCCACTTGGATCTATTTCAAATGGCTGCTCCACTATACGTAGTCGGATTTCTACTAAGAGTCATCCGGATTGGTGTTAAAGCTTGCATCATCGTAACCCTTTACGATGAACTCTTTATCACCTCCATAATCGAGAAATATTTCCTTAGATCTCAAGTTACTATGGATAACTTTGACCATTTTCCAGTGATCCACTATTGGATTACTCGTGTACCCCTTGACAGACTCATGGCAAGGCACACACAAGTGCGGTACATAGCATGGCATACTATATAGAGCCTATGGATAAAGCATAGGGGATGACACTCATCTTTTCTTTATCTTCTGACGTGGTCGGGCATTGAGTCTTACTCAACTTCACACCTTACAATACAGTCAAGAACTCCTTCTTTGACCCATCTATTTTGAACCCCTTCAAAAACTTGTCAAGGTATGTCTTCGTCGAAAAACTTATCAAGCGAATTGATCTATCCCTATAGATCTTGATGCTCAATAAAATAGTAGCTTTATCCGGGTCTTCCTTTGAAAAACTCTTTTCAAACAACCCTTCATGCTCTTCCAAAAATTCTACATCATTTCCGATCAATAATATGTCAACTACATATTCTTATAAGAAACTCTATAGTGCTCCCACTCACTTTCTTGCAAATACAAGTTTCTCATAAACCTTGTATAAACTCAAAAACTTTGATCACTCTATCAAAGCTCATATTCCAACACTGAGATGCTTACTCCAGTCCATAGAAGGATCGCTGGAGTTTGCATACTTTTAGCATCCTTAGGATTGACAAAACCTTCTGGTTGTATCACATACAACTCTTCCTCACAAAAACCATTATGGAAACTTTGTTTTGTCATCCATCTGCCAGATTTCATAATCAAAAAATGCAGCAACTGCTAACATAATTTTAATAGACTTTTAGCATCACTACAGATGAGACAATCTCATCGCAGTCAACTCCTTGAACTTGGCAGAAACTTCTTTGCGACAAGTCGAGCTTTATAAACGGTGACATTTCACCATTAGCATCTATGTTCATCTCAAAGGTCCATTTGTACTCAATGACCTACCTATCAACAGGCAAGTCTACCAAAGTCCATACTTGGTTTTCATACATGGATCCTTTCTCGGATTTCATGGCTGCTAGCCATTTGTTGGAATCCGGGCCCACCATCGCTTCTGCATAGTTCGTAGGATCATCGTCATCAGACAACATGATTTCCAAGAAATGGTTGTCGTACTACTCAGGAGTAGTACGCATCCTTGTCGACCTACGAGGTTCGATAGTGACTTGATCCAAAGCTTCATGATCATCATCATTAACTTCCTTTTCAACTGACATAGTCTCTACAGAAACATCTTTCTGTGATGCGCTACTCTCTGGTTGAAACAAAAGTTCAACAAGCTTATCAAGTTCTATCTTCCTCCCACTCAATTCTTTCGAGAGAAACTCTTTCCCAAGAAAGGACCCGTTCTTAGCCATAAACACTTTTGCGCTTGAATCTGAGATAGAAGGTATACCCAGTGTCTCCTTAGGGTATTCTATGAAGATGCATTCGTATGCTTTGGGTTCGAGCTCATTAGGTGAAAACCCTTTTCACATAAGCGTCACAACCCCAAACATTAAGAAATGACAGCTTAGGCTTCTGTCAAACCATAATTCCCACATTGTCATCTCAACAGACTTAGATGGTGCCCTATAAAGTGAATGGATTTGTCTTTAATGCATAACCCCATAACGATAGTGGCAAAACGATAAGAGACATCATAGTACTCACTATATCCGATAGAGCACGACTACGACTTTCGAACACACCATCACACTATGGTGTTCCAGGAGGCGTGAGCTATGAAACAATTTCCACATTGTCTAAAATTGCAGACCAAACTCATAACTTAGATATTCACCTCCACGATCATATCATAGACATTTTATCTTCTTGTCACGATGATCTTTAACTTCACTCTGAAACTCCTTGAACCTTTCAAAAATTTCAGATTCGTGTTTCATTAAGCAAATATCCCCATATTTACTCAAATCATCAGTGAAGGTAAAGAAAAACAACGATATCCACTGTGTGTTTGAACACTCATTGGACCATATACATCAACATGTATTAATTCCAATAAGCCACTAGCCCGCTCCATCAAACCGGAAGACGGGGTCTTAGTCATCTTGCCCAACAGGCATGGCTCACATGTCTCAACTGATTCGAAATCAAGTGAGTCAAAAGATCCATCAGCATGGAGTTTCTTCATGCGATTTATACCAACATGACATTTAGCGGCAGTGCCACAGGCATGTGGTGCTATCATTATTAACTTTGTATCTTTTGGTACCAATGTTATGACCATGTGTACTACTACGATCAAGATTCAATAAACCATTCCCAGTGGGTGTATGACCATTAAAGGCATTATTCATGTAAACAGAATAACCAATTATTCTCTAACTTATATGAATAACCGTAATTCACTAAACATGATCTAATCATGTTCATTCTCAACGCAAACACCAAATAACATTTATTTAGGTTTATCACAAATCCCTAAGGTAGAGAGAGTGTGCGATGGTGATCACATCAATCTTGGAAACACTTCCAACACACATAATCACCTTTCACTTAGCTAGCCTCCCTTTATTCCATAGCTTTTATTTCGAGTTACTAACACTTAGCAACCGAACCGGTATCCAATACCCAGGTGCTACTAGGAGTACCAGCAAGGTACACATCACTAACACGTATATCAAATATACTTCTATCGACATTACCAGCCTTCTTATCTACCAAGCATCTAGGGTTGTTCCGCTTCAGTGAACAGTCTCCTCATAACAGAAGCACTTAGTCTCGGGTTCGGGCTCAACCTTGGGTTTATTCACTAGAGCGACAGCTGGCTTGCCATTCCTGAAGTTTTTCCCTTCTTGCCCTTGCCCTTCTTGAAACTAGTGGTATTCACTTAACCATCAACACTTGATGCTCCTTCTTGATTTCTACCTTCGTGGTGTCAAACATCACGAACAACTAAGGGATCATCTTATCCATCCCTGGCATGTTATAGTTCATCACGAAGCTCTAGTAGCTTGGTGGCAGTGACTTGGAGATCTGCATTAATCACTATCTCATCTGGAAGATTAACTCCCACTTGATTTAAGTGATTGTAGCACCCAGACAATCTGAGCACACGCTCACTGATTGAGCTATTCTCCTTTATCTTGCAGGCAAAGAATCTTGTTGGAGGTCTCATACCTCTCAACATAGGCACGAGCTTGAAATCCCAATTTCAGCTCTTAGAACATCTCTTATGTTCCGTGACGTTCAAAACGTTTTGGAACCTAAATTCTAAGCCGTAATGCATGACGCACTGAACTATCACATAGTCATGAAAAAGTGCATGTCATATGTTCACAACATCTATAGACAACGCTTGAGGGAGTGGTGCACTTAGCGGTGCATCAAAGACATAAGCTTTCTGTGCAGCAATCAGGACAATCCTCAGATCACGGACCTAGTCCGTATTATTGCTACCATCAACTTTCAACTTATTTTTCTCTAGGACCGTATCAATAAAACTGGGGAGCTACAGCGCGAGCTATCTACGACATAATTTGCAAGGACATTTTTAGACTAAGTTCATGATAATTAAGTTCATCTAATCAAATTATTAATGAACTCCCACTTAGATAGACATCTCTCTAGTATTCCAAGTGATACATGATCCATGTCAACTAGCTCGTGTCCGATCATCATGTGAGACGGACTAGTCATCCATGGTGAACATCTCTATGTTGATCGTATCTTCTATACGACTCATGTTCGACCTTTCGGTCTTCCGTGTTCCGAGGCCATGTCTTTACATGCTAGGTCGTCAAGTCAACCTAAGTGTTTCGCATGTGTAAATCTGGCTTACACCCGTTGTATGCGAACGTTAGAACCTATCACACTCGATCATCACGTGGTGCTTCAGAACGACGATCCTTAGCAACGGTGCACAGTTAGGGTGAACACCTTTCTTGAAATTTTATTGAGAGATCATCTTATTTACTACCGTCGTTCTAAGCAAATAAGATGTAAACATGATAAACATCACATGCAATCAATATAGTGACATGATATGGCCAATATCATCTTGCTCCTTTGATCTCCATCTTCGGGGCACTATGATCATCACTGTCACCAGCACGACACCATGATCTCCATCATCATGATCTCCATCATTGTGTCTTCATTAAGTTGTCTCGCCAACTATTACTTGTACTACCATGGCTAACGCTTAGCAATAAAGTAAAGTAATTACATGGCGTTTATGATTGACACGCAGGTCATACAATAAAATAAGACAACTCCTATGGCTCTTGCCGGTTGTCATACTCATCGACATGCAAGTCGCGAATCCTATTACAAGAACATGATCAATCTCATACATCACAATGCATCACATCACATCCTTTTGGCCATATCACATCACAAGGCACATGCTGCAAAAACAAGTTAGACGTCCTCTAATTTGTAGTTGCATGTTTTACGTGGCTGCTATAGGTTACTAGCAAGAATGTTTCTTACCTACGCCAAAACCACAACGTGATATGCCAACTGCTATTTACCCTTCATAAGGACCCTTTTCATCAAATCCAATCCGACTAAGGAGGGAGAGACAGACACCCGCTAGCCACCTAAAGCAACAAGTGCATGTCAGGCGGTGGAACCAGTCTCACGTAAGCGTACATGTAAAGTCGGTCCGGGCCGCTTCATCCCACAATACTTCCGAATCAAGATAAAACTAGTAGTGGTAAGCAAATTAACAAGATCGACGCCCACAACTGCTTTGTGTTCTACTCGTACATAGATTCTATAGACTAGCTCATGATGCCACTGTTGGGAGACGTAGTAGTAAATCAAAAATTTCCTACGATCACCAAGATCTATCCATGGAGAAACCAGCAACGAGTGGGGAGAGATTGCATCTTCATACCTTTGAAGATCGCTAAGCGGAAGCGTTACAAGAACGCGGTTGATGGAGTCGTACTCGCAGCGATTCAGATCGCGGTAGATCCGATCAAGTGCCGAACGGACGACACCTCCGCGTTCAACACACATGCAGCCCGGTGATGTCTCCTACGCCTTGATCTAGCAAGGAGGAAGGAGAGTTTGGGGAAGGGCTCCAACAGCAGCACGACGGCGTGGTGGTGGTGGAGTAGCAAGGTATTCCGACAGGGCTTCGCCTAAGCGCTGCGGAGGAGGAAGAAGAGAGGTAGGGCTTCGCCGTGAGAGAGAGAGAGATCAAATCTTGTCTCAAAACATCCAAAACCTCAAATATATATAGGAGGAGGGACGTGGAGGGCTGGCTTGGCCTCTACTCCAAAGAGGAGAGGTTCGGTCGATTTAAAGGGAGAGTCCACCTCCCACAAGGGAGGTGGATCTCCTCCTTTTAAATCCTTTTTGGCCCTATCTCTTATCCCTAGCCGCATGGACCTTTAGCAAAAGTCCTGCCCAGCCCAATAAGGGCTGGCACACTTTATCTAACAGCCCATGTGGTCCTTTTGTAGTCACACCCCTCCCGGGGGTCCTCCGGCACCCTCCCGGCACTCCCGGTACACTACCGATGAGCCCCGAAAACTTTTCGGTGACTAAAACTGGACTTCCTATATATCAATCTTTACCTCCGGACCATTCCGGAGCTCCTCGTGACGTCCGGGATCTCATCCAGGACTCCGAAAAACCTTCGGTAATCACGTATACCATTTCCCTATAACCCTAGCGTAATCGAACCTTAAGTGTGTAGACCCTACGGGTTCGAGAGACACGTAGACATGACCGAGACACCTCTCTGGTCAATAACCAACAGCGGGATCTGGATACCCATGTTGGCTCCCACGTACTCCATGATGATCTCATCGGATGAACCACGATGTCAGGGATTCAATCAATCCCGTATGCAATTCCCTTTGTCTACCGGTATGATACTTGCCTGAGATTCGATCGTCGGTATCTCTATACCTTGTTCAATCTCGTTACCGGAATGTATCTTTACTCGTTCCGTAATACATCATCCCATGACTAACTCCTTGGTCACATTGAGCTCATTATGATGATGTCTTACCGAGTGGGCCCAGAGATACCTCTCCGTCACACGGAGTGACAAATCCCAGTCTCGATTCGTGCCAACCCAACAGATACTTTCGGAGATACCCGTAGTGCACCTTTATAGCCACCCAGTTACGTTGTGACGTTTGGCACACCCAAAGCATTCCTACGGTATCCAGGATTTGCACAATCTCATGGTCTAAGGAAACGATACTTGACATTGGAAAAGCTTTAGCAGACGTACTACACGATCTAGTGCTATGCTTAGGATTGGGTCTTGTCCATCACATCATTCTCCTAATGATGTGATTCCGTTATCAATGACATCCAATGTCCATGATCATGAAACCGTGACCATCTATTGATCAACGAGCTAGTCAACTAGAGGCTCACTAGGGACATGTTGTGGTCTATGTATTCACACATGTATTACTGTTTCCGGTTAACACAATTGTAGCATGAACAATAGACAATTATCATGAACAAGGAAATACAATAATAACCATTTTATTATTATCTCTAGGGCATATTTCCAACAAATATAAGACATGATCAAATCATAAAGGCAAGGTTGACAAACTTAAAGCCAAGTGAAACAAATACCTCAGCTGACCCTTTCCGTTGAGCCGGAGAATGAGATAACCCGGCCATGAGGTCGTTAGAGCCGGTGCTCTGGGTCTGGCGTCGGGAGAGTTGCTATTGCTTTTTCAAAGAAAAATGGGGGTCTAAGTAAGCAAGAGGATGAGAAAGTGGGACTTTCGGATGACCCGCCGTCTGAGTCAGATGAAACATAAGTTACCTCAGGAATGATGGCGTTGCTTGTCTCCGTTTCGTCCTGAGAATTATTATTGTCAATAAGGTGCATGAAGAGATGGCGAGGAGAGTCAAGTTCTACCTTTGAGTCGTCAGATTCCGGCTGTTCTTGAGGTGCGGTTTTCTTCTTTTGGCCATCGGTTTTCTCCATTGATTTCTTTGGAGGAGGAAAGTATTTCTTTTTCTAAAAGATGGAATTGGCTTGAAAATGAAAGCCGTCAAAAGAGGTCAAAAGATTGCAAAGCATATATGGATAGCCAACGCGGAAGTAAGGAGATCGAGAGTCCCCCTTATGTCTGGGGCCGGGTTTGTGGCGGAAGAAGGTGCTAATCCGATGGCGCGACAAGATCCTTCAGATTCATGAACCAGGCTCTTGATGGCAGCCACGATGTTATCCTCAGACAACGTGGTAGAGTTAAAGTAGAGGGGGTCATTATCCTCACCCATATACTCGCACATGAGGCGGCTTCTCCGGCTCAGAGGAAGGACTTTCCAAGAAACCCAACAATGGGTCAGATCCATCCAATCAGACCATTGGCCATAAAGGCCTCGATTCTTCCATGAGCTGGAGCATACTTCGCTCATTCAGTGGCTGACAGCCGGTCAGGGAGCTCGGTTGAGGTCTTGAGCCGGGTTGGACGATAAACCGACAAGGAATGCTCTCCCTCTAGAGAGGTGTATTTGCAATAAAACCAGGTTTTATTCCAGTCCTTGGGATGGCTTGGCATCCGAACAGCCGGAAAGGTCACGTCTCTTCTCCTTTGAATTGAGATCCCGCCAAGCTCTAAGCTTGGACCAGCTTTTACTTCCGTCTGCGATTCGCGTAGAAGAACTCATGAAAAAGGCCAACTGATGGCTCTTCTTGTAAGTAAACTTCATAGAGAATTTGGAAGTTGCATATGTTTGAGACGGAGTTTGGGGCGATGTCTTGAGGGCGCAGCTTAAAGAAATGAAGAACGTCTCGGAAGAATTTTGAGCCGGGCGGGCTAACACCATGTACAAGGTGATCCGTGAAAACAACTACTTCGCCCTCTTGTGGAATGGGTTTCTTCTCATTGCCTCAAACCCGCCAATGGATGACATCTTTGGCTGGCAAGGACTCTGTGTCTATGAAGTCCTTCAAGAACTCTTCGGTAACTCCAGAGCCGACCCAGTTACAAGAATTGGACGCACGAGGCATGGTGGTGAATTAAAGTTGTGCAAAGGTAACAGTGTATGGCGAGTTAGAAGGTGATAGATAACTACGGACGGCTAATGAAATCTAAGTTCTCTAAAGCTAAGTCGCCGGAGCAATTTGGGCGAGAGTCAAAAATCCAATGGTGGGTTAAGTTTGCAAGTAAAAATAGCAAAAGTTACTAAGTGTGGAAAATAGGTTTCACAAGCTATCTATATAATTATGGATCTACAAAACAGAGATAAAGGCGGGTTTATTCTAAACCTAGCGATGAACAGAGGAACTAGCAGCATTTGAAGACAGCGAAAGGGGGCAACTACAGATATGTGTTGTGATATTATTGATTTCCTACGATCGTTCGCAATGGAAAAAGGGGGACGATCAAGTCCACTGATCTACATACAACCTGACATTATGAAAATCCCGTGTTCTTGCACATGGAGGAGCTCCATGAAAACCCTACCGAAAGCTACAGATCTAGGGGTGGAGAAAAACTTACCGGAGATGACGCGACGGACGCGGGCGGTGCTCTGGCCCGGTCAAGTTGATGCAGCGGCCTAGCGTGACGATGACGCAAAAGCTTCGCCAGAGCAGGAAAACTCTGGAGCGACGGCGTCGGGAGGAAGAAGAAGAAGGGCAAGCGGAGAAAGAAATGAAGACCACCCTTCGCGGTCCTATTTAATAGGCAAAAGGTGGAAACGGGCGTGAGAATCCAGGCGACGGAAGTTGATTGACCGAGACGGATGGCTCGATTTTCGGGCTGTCAGTTTAATAGTGGAAAGATCCGTTGCGGTCGTCAGGGTATCTTTTTGATATCTCTAGTATGACGTCACGGTGGGTTACTTTGTCTTACTTTAACATGATAATGCAAGACTCGCCGCCAAGTGAGACGGAAGGTTGAAACGAGCAAGCTCAAATCTACCTGGGGCCTAATGTTGGGGATATAACCCCGTGGTGAGACCTGCCTAGATGGGGCCGGTCCATACGTGGCGGCTCATAATGCCAGACCAAGGATGGGCCTCGAGACATAAGCCCAAACGTATGGAGGCTCACCAAGATGGGCCAAGGCGAGGCCCAGACAAGGAAGGCATGAAGACATGGGCGGATAAGCCGCCCGAAGATGGATTGCTTAGGAAGGCAAGATGACATAGAGATAGAGTCGGACACGTTGTAAGAGTTGGTATGAGACTTGTGTAACCCGTGGTCTTGACCTCCTTTATAAGGGTGAGACCCGGGGCGACTTGGACAGAAACCAACTAATCGAGAAATAGGTCAAGCGAATCCGCTCCCTTGTAATCGATACTTCAGTTAATACAACACAAGCAGGACGTAGGCTTTTACCTCTTCTTGAGAGCCAAACCTGGGTAAACTCGTGTCCTTCATCCCAACCAACCCCTTTGAGTCCACCAACTTAGAGATGGCCTCGAATCTAAGTCATCGGGCATCTGCCATGAAAAACCACGATAGATCTCTCTTCTCTTTCGGGTTAAAGATTTTGCTAACTCTAACATTAGGTTCTCGTGATCACATCCACCGAAGAGTTGTTTTTTCTCCAATTGTTTCCTTTTAAGTTATGATGCACACACTTCATTTGGAGTCTTTGAACCTTTTTTGTTGCAGATGCGTCCTGCAAGGCAGCTCATTTGCCTGACTACGGCTACCGATGCGACTGGATTCCCTGCCATTTTGATCAACCTCCTGACCAGGCTGGGACCCCGAGTACACTATTTAGGAGGACCGCGTCGAGTTCAACCAGGAGTAGTACCAAGCTAAGTTTGTCATCTGGGATCATCAGGACCTCTCCATCACTAAGCTGCACACCTATTGTGGTGCGGGAGTAACTGTTGACATGGTAGTCCATGATGCTGCCTATACTGCTATCACCCGCCTTCGTAGAGACCACCCCTGCTTGGAGGAGTCTTGATTCAGATACATTCCTTATGCCCCCGCTGTGGATGAAACTAGATCCGACACCGTTGCCTTCACTCCTTATGTGCGGCAGTGCAACTACCGGTCCTACACTGCTGTTTACACCCCCTACATGAGTCGTCGTTACGACCCACATGTTCTGGTTCAGTACACTGAGGCCCTAGATCGTGTTGTCTGAGCATTGACTATTGAGTTGTACGCCACTCGTACTCGTATTTATGATGCTATGATACAATTGATGCCAGTAATCCGTGCAGGGATGCATCAAGAGTAAATCCTTTACCCGCACAGGACAGGGCTACCACCAGCTCTTGAGTGCCTTGCTGTTGGAGGTCATACACTTGCACGTGGACCTCTGCTCCCCGCTCGGGACTAGTATCTACATCAGTGTGTTCATGGATTGCAGAATCTTGCCCCCCAGGTTTTCCATATAGGGTCACCAGCAGTTACCTGGCTTTAGTGGTTTTCCTCGATGTTGATGTAGCATATCGATGTCACGTTGTTGTATCTCTCTATCGTGTGCCTGCGTGTCGCCTAGTGGTCTAGGTTGTTTACCTTCCCAAACTTGTACTGCTGGTTTATAATAGACCTGGATCTGTATGTCGTGTTCGACTACTTGGACATATCTATTGCACTTCCTTTCATTGTGCATGTTACCTCATGAATGATTCATTGTCTTCCCTATTACTCAATGCTAAGCTACCCCTGTTAATTTTTTGACAGAATGGTTAGACTAGCTGGACGTGGCCGTGGTGCCAACTACCCACCACCACATGAATACATGGCTAGAATGATGCAGCAATTTGAGCTGAACCGCGAGTTTATGCAAGGGCTTATGGATCAATTTCCGTGGCCGAACACAAACTGGTAGCCAGCCCTAGTAACTTTGCAGGACTTTATGCGGCTCAACCCTATTGTCTACCATAGCTCAACTCATTCAGTTGACGCTGATGACTAGATCCGTGACATCACTTATGAGATGGAGTCTGTATGCGCCCCGATGCCACGCTATGTCACCTTTGCATCATACTTCCTGAAGGGTCCCGCTGCTCAACGGTGGGATAGTCATAGGCACTCACAGCCTGTTGGAACCATCATCACCTAGTTAGAGTTCCAAGCTCCTTTCAGTGCCCGCCACATTCCTCAAGGAAATATGGAAAGGAAGAAATGCGAGTTCCGCTACCTCACCCAGGGCAACAAGACCGTGGATGCTTATCAGCCGGAGTTTCTGGACTTGTCTCGCTATGCCGAAGAAGACATTGCAACTGATGCTCGTAGGCAGGAGAAATTCCGCAAAAGCCTTCACCCTGATATCAAGCTCGCACTCCTTGTGAAGGACTTTACTGATTTTGCCACCTTGGTGAACAAGTCCATTCAAGTTGAAACGAGTCTGCATGACTACAAGGACAGCAGCAAGCGCAACTGTGACATGGGCTCATCAACTTAGAAGCACAAGATTTGGATCCCCCACAACATGTACCATGCACCCGCTCCTGCTTCAAAGTCGTCTTATGCTACACCTCGTTTACCTCCTCCACCAGCTAGGCAACCGAGGCTTCCAGCTCCACCACCCTGAGTTCCTCCTTCCTGTCATGAGGACTGGCTATTCTTCAATTGTGTCCGTCCAAGGCATCGTGCCACAGAATGCAGGCAGAATCAGAATCATCTTGCACTACCTTCCAACTAGCCCCGCTGAGGGAATCTTGGATTAAGGGGTCCTCGGATAGCCGACCCTCGGTTTATGGGCCGGACTGTATGAGCTGCAAGGCAGGCATCGGATGATCGAGGACTGCCTGCGCCAGGGAGGAAGCTTCGAGGAGTCAAGACGTGTTCTCCAAGTTATTAGTTGTAGTTAGGCAAGTTATCTCTTCAGCATGTAACCGACCATGTCTAAGCCCCGGGCACCCCTGGCATCTATATAAGCCGAAGGGTTTTAGGGCGTAGAGGTAGAACAACTCATCTACGGTTAGACATACGATCTCGAGGTAGATCAACTCTGTAACCCCTTACACCATCAATACAATCAAGCAGGACGTAGGGTATTACCTCCATCGGAGGGCCCGAACCTAGGTAAACTCGTGTCCCCTTCGTCTCCTGTTACCATCAATCCTAGTCTCACAGTTCGAGACCCCCTACCCGAGATCCACCGGTTTTGCCACCGACACCCGCAACAACACTTATGGTCGTGGTCAGGCTAACAACATTGAAATTACCAAAGCTCAAGACCAGCCCGCCACTGTGATGGGTACTCTTCTTATTAACTCAGCACCAGTATCACGTCCAAGATGCGCACCTATTCATTTTAAGTCACGGTAGCCTCACAAGGGATAGATGCGCATCTTGTCATTCGCAAGTATAACATCATTGCATCATACATTACAGAAGAGAAGAGTATACAAGTTTGGCTTACACTCGCCACATACTAAATTACAATTCCACACAGAGTTTAAATCATCAAGATGAAGATAGGGTCCGACTACAGACGAAATCAAACGATAAAAATAGAAGCAAATGACACTATCTCGCTATCCCAAAGATAACGATCATGGTCCTCTACTCACCCGGGTAAGTCACGTACATCTTGCCTCTTTCCTCATCATATTCCCACTGGAGCTGGGTCAGATCATCCTGCACGTACTCCTCTGTACCTGTACCTGGAGTATTGTAGTAATCTGTGAGCCACAAGGACTCAGTAATCAAGCGCCCGGGTATTGAGACTATTCAAGCTTAAAGGTTGGGATGCGGTATGTGTTTAGTTTACAGCAGCACTAAGCATTTATGGTGGCTACACTTATGTAACATGAATATAAATGTGAGTGGCCTACGATGAGCGATCGAATCTAGTATGACCTCTATGAGATCCTGAACACTTACTTACGTCAATCATAACCCCACCGTGTTCTCTCTCGGATCATGTTCACGAGGAGGGACGATCACGGTTACTCACACAGTTGGTGTATTTTATTAGAGTTTACTTCAAGTTTACTATAACCAGGTGTTAAACAAATATCCAAGTTGCCACATAATCGCGGGCACGACTTTTCGAAAGATTTAACCCTGCAGGGGTGCTCCAACTAGTCCATCACAAATTAACCACACTCCGCGGGAATAGCCTCGACCACGGATCTCGTGATCATCATAGGTAACTCCAAAGGAATTCCAACACCTCGAGATAACCCAAAGAAAGTCAGAGTCCACACGCAAGACACTCGATAAAGGTAAAACAAATCCAGCAAGACCTCCCGATGTGTCGACGAACCTAATAAGAGCCGTGTATCTCGTTCTTAGGATACGACGGATGAGCGATGGTTACCATGCCAATCACTGAGTTTCCCCGGGCGGCGTTAATAAGCTGCTCTGGGTTGGACCAACACTCATGCGGAGCACTGGCCCGGGGGGTGATTAATTATCCATGGGGTTGCAAAGCCCTATGCAAATTTTATTAAGTTATTAGCAAATGTAGTACCAATGTTAGGTCTTGCCAAACAAGTTTTAATCTCAACCGAATAAAGAAGGGAGTCCCCATAACAACCCCGAGCATGTTAGGAGCGCAAAGTATGGAAAACATAACACCGGTAACAAGAAACTATGGCGGTAATTGCGGAACAAATCACCTAGCAAAAGGCCAAGCCTTCCACCAATACCAAGATATATATGTGCATTAAATTAAATAACAGATAATATTGTGATATTGCCAAATCCATGTTATCACATGGAACAACCTGCACCTACAACTAAGAACGCTATAAGAGGGGCTGAGCAGCGGTAACTTAGCCAATCACAGGTTTGCTAGGATGTGGAGGGTTAGAGGCTATCATGGCAATTAGGAGGCTGAAATTCAAGTGGTAGGTAGCGCAATTGTAATGGTAAGAGCGAGAAACTAGCAGCGAAAATAGTATCGAGATCCGGGTATGATCATCTTGCTTGTTGGTTCTTCAGCGGAACAAGTAGCGGGATCCTCGTAGTGGTACTCTCCTGGGTCCTCATACTCAGTATCAACACTCGCGTCTACCCAAGATAAACATCAAAAATAAACATCCAACCAAGGTGCAATGCACAACCAAGATGATGCATGATTCATTTATGAAGAATTTAACATGGCAATCCAAAACTAGTCAAGTTTGACATGCATTGTTTGATTAGTTTCCATTCTGGACATAACTTCATGTTAAGTTATTTAAACATGCATGGATGTGGAAAATATGGATGAATCATGAAAAATTGATAGAAATGCATATAAAGATCGCAAGAAACGGAGTTACGGTTCTCACGATACGCTCACGACAAGGTACGAAGGCAAAACACAAGACAACAATGTCGTGGGCTAATTCTTGGCATTCCAAGGTAGCCAATGGTTAGGTACTGAAAAAACAACCACAATAGAGCCAAATATCAGTCAATTACATGGAGTATAGCTCCCACAAGTCACAAAACAAAAGACAACCAATCTTCCACAAAACAACAACATAGCAACTTTCACAGCCCACAACTTGAGCTACAGGAATCCTACAGCCACAAACAAGGTATTGACAGGAACTAAATAACATGCTTATCAAATTATCCAACTACACAATCTCCAAAGGAGGCACATATCAATAAGCATGAGGCTATCAAGTTGGCATGATGAAACAGTTTTCTGGGACTTCGTGAAAATAACAGTTTTCTGGAATCTGAGTTAATCTGGTAGCATGTTGACAACATAAGTTAAAGGTGTTAGAGACCACCTCTTGGCATGAAATTTAACAGGGTGGTAGTGGACAACATCTAATCCAAAATATTAGCACTGAGCATGAGCTAATTCTCAACATATCACAAGATGTCAACCACTCTTCATGGCATAAAAATAAGAACATACTCTCAAACTTAGAATATTTAGCATGGTGAAAAGAGAAACATCAAGTTAGCTACTTTGCAGCAAGTTTCCCACTTATATGGGTGATTCTCATGTTAAACAAAAATACAATGGCATAATAGACATAAAACACTAGCACTTCCATGTTGGCACATGCCCCAAAGCAAGCATGGACTAAATCATGCAAAAATGACCAAGTAGCATCACACCAGAAAATGATAGTTTTATAAACTTGCTCAAAAGTGAAATATGAATGCACCAATGGATTCATTGGCTCTTTCTACCCCAATATCATGTGTCATACTCATATGTTCATGTGAAGCAACATGCACAACTATACTAGCAAAACTATCATCTACTCTTATAAGTTAAAACTTACTCTAAATGGACATGAGCAGATATAGATATAACCAGATTTGGAAATTGACCTAGCAATGGAAATGCTCCAACAATTCACAAAACATGCATATCTACAACAAAGGGGTATGTCGAGTGGGGAGACCGACTAGCCACCAACACACACACACACACACACACACACACACACACACACTCTATACACACACACTACCAAGCAAGCACACACATGGCTTCATATGCCTAAGGGCATATGAGCACAATCCCTCTAATGAACATACCACCCAGGAGGGGGGTGTTCATCCACACACACACACACTCACATGCACCATATATGCATAATGCATATGGCACATCCAGACAACCTCACATGCACAAGTGCACATGGGCACACACACTCACACTACATGGCGAGGATATGTAACTAGGGTAGGGTCCTAGGCAAGGCCCACATACCCTACCTATGGACACTACATGGGAGGACTTGAAGATCAAGCATGAACTTCCGAGTGGATTCCTGGAGACGTCCAAGACCACTCCACAGTAATCCACTCGGAGCTCCTCCTCTCACTTGGCAGTCGCATGTCACTCGGAAGACCTCGCTTTCACTCGATTCCAAAAGACCAGGAGCCATCATCAAGAGCCCATGGGCAGACGTTGGTTCAATGGTCATTAGTAGCTTTTATTATATACGTTACCTGTAACGGCAGTCTTTAACACCACCATCGGACCCTTAGACGTGGGATAATTATGAGGGGCAGTGAACTCTATATAAGCCGCCCCTCCCCTCCTGCACAAGGGTTCGCAACCATTGTAATCTCACTATTCCACACGACATAAGCTCCTGAGTACTGAGACGTAGGGCTATTACCTCCACGAGAGGGGATGAACTCATACATCCGTGTGTACACCCTCGCCGTAGCTAGGACTCTGCCCTCTCCCTTCGTACCCCTACCTTCTACTGTCAGGCTCGTTCCCACGTAAGTTGGCGCCCACCATGGGGCATGCGTCTAAGTGACTTTCGATGAGGTTGCGATTTTCATCCTTTGACATGTCTTTCGGCGGTGTATTCGCTTTGGGCCACGAGATCCGTTTTGGTGCGCTCACTTTCATTGCTGACGATTTGGCATGGCTCCAGGAAGCGCCTCTCGATGTCGAGGCGATCCCGGTCCGCGGGGCTGCACACTTCCGCGCGAGTTCCTGCGGCGTGTTGCTGCGTCAGCCGTCGAATCCCTACGTGTCGGCCCCTCTTGCTGTTTGCAGTCGCAAGCGGTCCGGCCGCTCATGACTTCAGCGTTGGGTCAAACACGCAGCGGCGCGCCAAGATTCTCCGTAGATTGCAGCGCTCGAGCCCGCCGAGTCCCTTCACGGCGTGTTCGAGTCGGATTCTGATCCATCCGACATGCCTTCCGAGTGCGAAAGCTGCAATCCTGCAGTGGAGGTTTTAATGGAGGGCTCTCATTAGAGTTCACCGCCTGGTTTCGACCGTGGAAAGCGCGAGGCTGGAGGTCCGTCGAATGGGCAGCCGCGTCACGACGAGGAGGTTCTCCATACTCCCATCGTCGGCGCGACCGTCGAGGCCCAAGCTTTGGAGGCCGCGTGCATTTGTCTGGAAGAGCTCTAGGCAGAGATTGACGAGTGCGCTCGCTAGCGCCCACCAAGCCGCAATTGACGTCATTGACAACTGTTTGCGACTGGATCACACGATGATGTTGAGGTATACCGAACTCTTGTGCTCAATGTCGCTGCTGCTGCTAGGATAGAGGAGTTCATTTAGCCGTCATGGTCGGAGGCTGGAAGAGGATTGTTGCAGATCAGAGCACTGTTGGATGTAGCGTAGCATCAGAATTCAGCAGTTTCTCAGTCCCGAAACAGGATTTACAGCAATACACCCAAGGCGGAGACCGTTCAGTAGGCACACAGCCCTAGATCTCCCTTGCATCGTCGAGGCGGCGGTTTCCGTGAAGGGCAAGACAGAGATCAGCATCACCGTGAAGACCACCGTTGAGTGCCCACTCCTCCACGGAGTGGTCCATACGCGCCCCGGCGCCAGGACGACAGACGTTCCTTTGGTGGTGAGCGGGACACGAACTTTGACGCCCGCGCCTACCTTGTTCAGAAGCGGATCAACAAGATCAGAGCCTACAGAGAAGGACCCGACAGAGATGTTCCGAGTGGAAGCTCAGCTGTGGTATCTGGTCCTGAGTGTTTCAGCAGAGCTATACGTTCTGCAGAGATCCCCCCAACTTCAGATGGCGGCGGGAATCAGAAAGTTTTCTGGTGAAACAAAGCCAGAGACTTGGTTAGATGATTACTGAGTGGCTGTGCAGATTGGCAGAGGAAATGACAATGTTGCAATGAAGCACTTGCCCCTGATGCTAGATGGTCCAGCTCGAGCTTGGTTGAATCGTTTGGCTCCTTGCAGTATATATTTCTGGGAGGATCTTACCTGAGTGTTTCTCTGAACCTTTGAGGGCACTTGCAAGCGCCCGGCAGGTCTGGTCGACTTACAACACTGTGTCCAGAAGCCCAATGAAACCTTAAGAGATTATATTCAATAGTGGTCCACTCTGCACCATACAGTGGAGAATGTGTCAGAACACCAGGCCGTTTGTGCTTTCAAGGCCGGTGTGAGATACAGGGAACTATACCTGAAGTTCGGGCGGATGGGTGATATATCACTCAGCAAGATGATGGAAATCGCCACTCGGTACGCCAATGGCGAAGAGGAAGACCGCCTCCGTAGCGGCAAAGGAAAGGCAGTCGCCAATGAGGCTGGCGGCAGCAACAATCAGAACTAGAAGCGAAAGGCTGAAGACCTGACTCCGGCAGAGGCAGCGGTACTGGCGACTCAGCCGAAGAACAAGGGAAAAACCAAGGATCAGTATGTCCCCAAGAAAGGGAAAGGTCAGTCAGGAACTAATATCATGGATTAGCCGTGTGTGATTCACACAAGGAAAGATGCAGCAGGCAACCTAATTTTTCCCAAGCACACCACTCGACAGTGTCGAACCCTTATCCAGCAATTCAAGGGGGACCAGTCGAGTGAGAAATCTCCTAAAAAGGGGGATGCAGATGAGGAAAAGGAAACATTCCCGGATGTCACTACAACACTGGTGATCTTTGCTAATGTCGAGAGCAAGAGTCGTCTGAAGGTCATCAAGAGAGAAATCAACATGGCTATACCAAACACCCCCGCCTACCTCAGATGGTCCCAATATGCTATCACATTCGAGCAGACAGACCATCCTGCTCATGTGGCCACTCCTGGTCGGCAGGCTCTGGTAGTTGATCCGATGGTGCAGGGGACTCGACTCAGAAAGGTCCTCATGGACGGCGGCAGCGGCCTGAACATTCTGTATGCAGATACTCTGAAAGGGATGGGCATTCCGATGTCCCGTCTGAGCGAGAGCAGCATGCAGTTTCACGGGGTCATCCCAGGAAAGAAGGCCAAGTCACTTAGCCAGATAGCTTTGGATGTGGCATTCGGAGATGACAAAAAATTCCGAAAAGAAAAGTTAACATTTGAAGTCGTGGATTTCAAGAGTGCTTACCACGCCATTTTGGGTCGACCCGCTTATGCACGTTTCATGGCCCGACCATGTTACGTGTATCTCAAGTTGAAAATGTCGGGCCCTAAGGGCATGATCACGGTCACTAGCAATCGATAGCGGGCCGAAGAATGCCTCCAGCAAGGCTCCAAGATCACTGATGAGTAGATGGCCATGGTAGAGCTGGAGGAGTACAAGAAAACCGCCGACCCTGCTGATTTGCTCCGTGCAAAGAAGCTGGCTTCCGAGTCGGCATTTTAATCGGCAGGGGAGGTGAAGAAGGTGCTCATCCACCCGACGGATCCAACTACTGCTCCGAGGAATATCTCAACCACACTCGACAGTAAATAGGAAGCCGAGCTCATCCCGTTCCTCCGTGAGAACTGGGATATCTTTGCATGGAAGCCTACTGACATGCCGGGGATTCCCAGGGAGCTCACTGAGCACCGTCTGCGAGTGGATCCAAAAGCCAAGCCCGTCAGGGAGCATTTGCGTCGATCCGTGGCGGAGAAGCGCAAGGCAAAAGGAGAAGAAGTGGCCCGTCTCTTGCAAGCCAAGTTCATTCGGGATATTTACCACCCCGAGTGGCTCTCGAATGTTGTGATGGTGCCAAAGAAGGATAAGTCGTTGCGCGTGTGCATTGACCTCAAACATCTCAATAAGGTGTGCCCAAAAGACCATTTCCGCTCCCCCGCATAGATCAAATTGTTGACTCGACAACGGGTGCAAGCGCTTGTCGTTTTTGGATGCTTATTCTGGGTACCACCAGATCCGTCTGTATGGCCTGGACGAAATAAAAACAGCCTTCATCACACCATTTAGGTGCTTTTGTTACATCACCATGCCTTTTGGTCTCAAGAATGCTGGCGCTACTTTTATGCGCATGATTCAGAAATGTCTACTCGACCAGATCGCTCGGAATGTCGAGGCGTACATGGATGATATAGTGGTCAAGTCCCGCAAAGGTTCCGACCTGCTGGCTGACTTGGCCGAGACGTTCACCAATCTGAGGCGATTCGACATAAATTTGAATCCAGCCAAATGTACCTTCGGTGTCCCTGGCGGCAAGTTGCTCGGTTTTCTCATTTCCAAGTGGGGAATTGATGTCAACCCTGAGAAGATCAGAGCCATCACCCAGATTAAGACTCCCGTGCGAGTGCACGACGTTTAGAAGCTCACAGGTTGCTTGGCAGCATTTAGTCGATTCATTTCTCGTCTGGGTGAGAAGGCTCTGCCCTTATATCAGTTGATGAAGAAGTCCAACACGTTCGAATGGACTCCCAAAGCCGAAGCAGCGTTTGTTGATCTCAAAGCCGTACTCTCCACCTAGCCGGTGCTTGCTGCTCCTGCCAGCAAAGAGCCATTGCTCCTGTACATCGCGACCACAAATCAGGTCGTCAGTACAGTGTTGACTATCGAGCGAGAAGAGGAGGGTAAAGCCTATAAAGTCCAGTGGCCAGTTTACTATGTCTCAGAAGTATGTTCCCCCTCAAAGCAAAGATATCCACACTATCAGAAGCTGGTTTATGGTATTTACCTATCAGGGAAGAAGGTGGCGCATTATTTCCAAGACCATTCGATTTCACTCATCAGTGATGCTCCTTTGTCTGAGATTTTCAATAATCGCGACGCATCAGGTCGAGTGGCTAAATGGGAAATTGAGCTTGGACACTTTGACATCAGATTTGAGGCCAATAAAGCAATCAAGTCCCAAGCATTGGCAGATTTGATGGCCGAGTGGATTGAGCAGCAACAACCTATCCAAGTTCACTCGACACATTGGACAATATTCTTTGATGGCTCCAAAATGTTGAATGGATCCGGTGCTAGTGTTGTCTTGATATCCCCTAGGGGCTACAAGCTCAGCTATGTCTTGCAAATTCACTTTGACTCCTCCAACAATGAGGCAGAGTATGAAGCACTTTTGTATGGGTTGCGCATGGCTATCTCACTTGGAGTCAAGTGCCTGATGGTTTATGGCAACTCAGATTTTGTGGTGAATCAAGTGATGAAAGAGTGGGATGTCAGAAACCCCTCTATGACTCGATACTGCAATGCAGTCCAAAAGTTGGAGAAGAAATTTGAAGGCCTGGAACTTCATCATGTTCCCCGACTGAAAAATCAACCGGCCGATGAGCTGTCCAAGATTGGTTCCACTCGACAGCATGTCCCTAGTGCTGTGTTCTTCGAGCATTTGCACACTCCTTCGGTTCAAGAAGATCCCTTCACCAAAGAGCCCCCACAAGCTTTGAGTTCCGCTGACTCGACTGAAGTCGATGTTCCTGCTGTGATTGACCTGGTCATGGAGATTCTGGTTATCATTCCTGACTGGACTATGCCATACATTGCCTATATCCTCAGACAAGAGCTCCCAGAAGATGAAGCAGAGGCTCGACAGATTGTCCACAGGTCCAAGGCTTTCACTGTGATGGGAGATTAGCTATTCAGAGAGAGTGTGACTGGTGTCACCCGGTGCTGCATTTCCCCCGAGGAAGGTCGAATGATTCTAGACGAGATTCACTCGGGAACTTGTGGTCACCATGCGTCTTCAAGGGCAATTGTCGCTAAAGCGTACAGAGCTGGTTTTTACTGGTCACGAGCTAATGAGATGGCTAAGGATATCATTGATCATTGCGATGATTATCAGTTCTATGCAAACCTGTCACACAAGCCAACGTCTGCTCTAAAGACAATTCCTCTCGCCTGGCCGTTTGCGGTTTGGGGACTCGTCATGGTCGGGCCCTTTCGACCTGGAAAAGGAGGATTCACTCACTTGTTGGTAGAAGTCGACAAATTCACCAAATGGATTGAAGCCAAGCCCATCAAGAAGTTAAATTCCCGTACGGAGGTCACGTTCATGAGGGAGATCATTATCCGATATGGCATTCCGCACATCATCATCACGGACAACGACACTAATTTTGACTCGGAAGAATTTAGAAGATTCTGTAACTCCCAAGGCACCCGAGTGGATTATGCTTCTGTTGCACATCCTCAAACCAATGGGCAAGTCGAGAGAGCTAATGGCCTCATTCTGCAAGGTGTGAAGCCTCGTCTGATGCGCGAATTGGATCATGCCGTCGGTGCCTGGGTAACTGAGCTGCCGTCCGTCTTATGGGGATTGAGGACAACGCCTAATCGATCGACTGGGCCAACTCCTTTCTTCCTGGTCTATGGTGGTGAAGCCATATTGCCGAGTGACTTGGCCCACAATTCTCCTCGAGTGGAGCTGTACTCTGAAGCTGAAGCTAAACAGGCCAGACATGATGGGGTAGATCTTCTGGAGGAAGAACAAGAGATGGCTTTGATCCAGACTACTGCCTACCAGCAAGACCTACGACACTTCCATGCGACAAATGTCATGAGTCGAGCCTTCCATGAAGGGGACTTGGTGCTCCGAGTGAAACAACACCGACCCCACAAGCTTGCTCCTGCATGGGAAGGCCCTTTTGTCGTCACTAAGGTGCGAAACAATGGAGCCTATCACATGTATAATCTCATGAAATAGATAGATGAGCCACGAGCCTGGAATGGAGCTCTGCTCTGGCATTTTTACACTTGAGAACAAGAATTCATTGATGTAATAAGAATACCTCATCAATGCAATTCACATTCCTGCAATTTACATTGTCGATTCTGATCGTACAGTTACATTCTTGGGAATACTCCGAGTAATGAGCAATCCTCACACTCGGGGGTTTAGCCGCGAATATGTTTCGCCTAAGTTAAAAGCCCTGTCGGGTGGATAGCAGTCCATTCACTCGACGGCCTATTTGTGAATCCGTCTTTGCTTAGGTTCAGAAATACTCCAAGTGATGAGAAATCCTCACACTCGGGGGGCTTAGCCGCGAACATGCTTCGCCTAAGTTAAAAACCCTGTCTGGTGGATAGCAGTACATTCACTCGACGACCTATTTGCGAATATGTCTTCGCTTAGGTTCAAAAATACTCTGAATATTAAGGAAACCTCACACTCGGGGGCTTAGCGGCGAACATGTTTTGCCTAAGTTAAAAACCCTGTCGGGTGGATAGCAGTCCATTCACCTAACGGCGTATTTGCGAATCCGTCTTCGCTTAGGTTCAAAAATACTCCGAGCCATGAGCAATCCTCACACTCGGGGGCTTAGATGCGAAACACGTTTCGCCTAAGTTAAAAACCTCGTCAGGTGGATAGTAATCCATTCACTCGACAGCTTAGCGACGAATCGACATTCGCCTAAGCTCAAAAATACTTCGAGTGATGAGCAATCCTCACAATCGGGGGCTTAGATGCGAAACACATTTCGCCTAAGTTAAAAACCTCATTGGGTGGATAGTAATCCATTCACTTGACAACTTAGCTGTGAATCGACATTCGCCTAAGTTCAAAAATACTTCGAGTGATGAGAAATCCTCACACTCGGGGGCTTAGATGCGAAACACGTTTCGCCTAAGTTAAAAACCTCGTCGTGTGGATAGTAATCCATTCACTTGCTAACTTAGCTACGAATCGACATTCGCCTAAGTTCAAAAATACTCCGAGTGATGAGCGATCCTCATAGTCGAGGGCTTACCTGCAAACACGCTTCACCTAAGTTAAAAACAAACTCAGTCAAACAGAAGATTGAAAGCCAAATACGAACAAAATCCAAAGGGTAAACCACAGATAAACGTTTCGTACGAAAGCAAATGTGCTCAGGCCTAAGGCCTGAATGAAGTTTTAAAGGATACAAATCCACTTGGCATAGCGAGGCAAATTTAACTGTTTCTTCCAAGGATCGAGTTTTTCAAACGGGGGACGGACTAGCGGGCTCGACAAAGGTGTCCAAATCGATGCCATCGGCGATTCTGGTGGCTGCCTCGATGAAGGTTTCCATGAAGTCCTCGAACTGGAATTTCTTCGTGTTTACCACCTGGAGCTCCTTCAGGTTCTCCCTCATGCCCCTGCAGTGGACCCGAACAAGTGATCACGCCACATCGGCCCCGCAGCGAGCAGCAGATTTTTTCCAAGCTTGCACTCGACTGGGAAGCTCATTCATACGAGCCATTATGGAGTTGAGGTCGAGCTGAAGAGTGTCCTCGGGCCATAGCTCCTTGTCGATTCTTCCCATGGCAGATTTCAGTCGGGCAATGTAGGCTTGGACGCCTTGGAGTTAGATGTTGAGTCGCAGCATATCCATCGCCACTGCATTAGCAAATGATGATTTGGTGGGGTCAAGATTGGGCTCAACCTCTTCTATTTCCTTCTCAAAGTCCTGGCAGAATTCTGTCGAAGAATGGGGAATAGGAAGAGAGTTGGTGAACGGTGACCCTAAATTTTTTGCAAATGCCAGTCGACCAGAGACACTCACCGTCAAGCAGAAGATACATCTTCCTCAAGAATTCGCCCAAATGCCTCTCCAGGCCATTGGCCCTCTTGGTTAGTTGCTCGGCCTTCTTCACAAGGTCTGCACGCTCCTGCTTCAACTTGGTATTCTCGTCCTCCAGCTTCTTGGCAGCTGCCAGCTTCCGATCTGCACATTCAGTCTTCTCCTTGGCCACTCGTTCAGCTTCAGCAAGCACCTTGTCCTTCTCCTCCAGCGCCTTCTTCATGGAATCTAAAGAAACAACATTGTTGAGTCGCGCTCGGAGTCGACGGTTTTCATTGCGTACGTCTGTTCGAGTGAGAGCACTCGGTTCAAAATATGAAGGGTGAAGGGGAGAATGTGGAAAGTCAGTGGTAATTACCTCCTAAAGTCTTCATCTCAGCACGTGCTCGCTCCAGAGAGTTGTTGGAGACCGCCAGATCCACCTGCAGCCGGCTCCTTTCGTCCTCCATGTCCTTGTACTTCGGCCCAAGTTCACAAGCCCTCTGGAATCAACACAAGACAAGAATTCAATCAGCAAGTGACGCTTGGGACAGTCAACTGGGTATCTTAGAAGAATTCAAGCACAAAGTCCACTCGACATGTCGAGTGGCTCTCGCGCTCCGTGCGCAGTAAACACAGTCAAAAGCTGTCTCTATTAAGACCCCTGCCGATGCAAGCACTCGACAACGGTCTTAGGGACTACACCTAGTGGGTGCGCTAAGAGCACCCCCACTGAGACGGTTAACTCTCGATCCATCGAGTAAATCGTCAGAAAAGAAAATATATATACACTCGACAAGGTCAGCCCTGTCATGACACTCGACCCTTTGAGTGACGTGCCTCCCTACCCTATGAAGTGCAGTCTATCCTTATGCAGCGTCATATCATGGTTTGCCAATAATATCCATGCAACCTATAAGGTAGCTACGAAGTGGTGTGATTCAAGGTGAAATGTAGCCTATATACAATAGACTCTAAGACCCCTGCTGATGCAAGCACTCGACAGCGGTCTCGGGGACTACACCCAATGGGTGCGCTAAGAGCGCCCCCAGTGAGACGGTTAACTCTCGATCCGTTGAGTAAATCGTTAGAAAAAAATATACACTCGACATGTCGAGCGACTCTAGTACCACGCGTATGACAAGTTTTCAAACCTACTGTTTATTGTCTGCGATGAACAATCTCTATTAAAGACCCCTGCCAGTGCAAGCACTCGACAGCGGTCACGGGGACTACACCCAGTGGGTGCACTAAGAGTTCCCCCACTTGTATTAAAACATTCGACAAGGTCAGCCCTGTCAGAACACTCAACCCACCGAGCGACAAGCCTCCCTACTCTGTGACGTTCAATCTATCCTTATGCAGCGTCATATCATGGTTTGTCAATAATATCCGTGAAACCTGTACGGAGTGGTGTGATTCAAGGCGAAACGTATCCTGTATACAATAGACTCTAAGACCCTTGCCGATGCAAGCACTCAACAGCGGTCTCGGGGACTACACCCAGTGGGTGCGCTAAGAGCGCCCCACTGAGACGATTAACTCTCGATCCGTCGAGTAACTCGTCAGACAAAAAAC
This sequence comes from Hordeum marinum, assembly GCA_022496015.1. NCBI lineage: Eukaryota > Viridiplantae > Streptophyta > Magnoliopsida > Poales > Poaceae > Hordeum > Hordeum marinum. Next base: position 178,195,876 of record CM039678.1, on the reverse strand, counting down.
ATATACACTCGACATGTCGAGTGGCCCTAGTACCACGCGTGCTATCAATCCCAATCCTACTCGACTACGATCCGATCTATTTGAGTGCAGAAAGTTCAAACATTCTACAGCAATCACCCAGTGTGTGTATAGCAGCCAAGAGAAGACAGTAATTCAATCAACGATGGACTTACAAACGAACTTACTTGAACATTGGTTTGGAGGGTTGCGCTGATGTCAAAAGCCAGTTTGATGGCCTCGTACGCCTCCTTAGTCCTCAACATGAGCTGCTCTGCCTGAATCATGGCTTCCTTCGCAGCTCCGGTCTGATCTTCCATGGTGCAATACAGAGAGAAGGCCGTCACAGGCGGGGTCAGCATGGTCGCTAGGGCAGTTGAGGCAGTCTTAGGAGTTCCAGTTGGAGTCGACGTCACAACGGTCGAGACGGCTGGAGGAGTATGCGACAGAGGTGCTGCGGGTTCATCCCTGGGTTGTGTCGAGCCACCTCTCATTAAGAAGATCCGCAATCGGGCACTGAGGCGCCTGCGCCGATGATGCCCTTCGGGTGCGAGTGCGTGAAGTGTCTAGTTGCTCCTTGTCGTCCTCCACCTAAATGACCTCTGCAATGACAACCGACAGTATTAGCATCTGCATGTGTCGAGTCCCATTCGGATGAACCAACAACTTTCTAACCTCTATGAGAAGTGGTTGCATCAACAGTATCAACATCCATGGCTTCCCCTCTATCTCGAGGAGGCGAAGTCATGGATGTAACAGCTCTGAAGGATTGAACAACATTCAGTCAAAAACAACTCAAGACTTCAGTCGACAGAAAAAAAATTAGAGATAAGTACTTACGTGGAGACGACAGGTACGGCCATCCTCATTTGGGGAAAAGCCTTGCGAGGTTTGGTGGTGGCTTGCTTGGGTTGGTTGGCCAGTTTTTCACTCGACTCAACGGTCGAAGGGCGACTTCGTTTCGGGTTCTTCTCACTGGGGCCGGAGCCCTGTCCTCAGCAGCTGTCGGGTCCTGGTGGGCCTTGGTGCGACCTTCGCGATGGGGAAGTAGCTCGACTTCTTCCTCCTCACCGGAATCCTCATATTCGTCCTTGGTGTCAGAAAGATCGTCGCCATCCACGCTGCCGCCCTCACTCACCATGCCGTCCTACACATGGTTCCCATTGGGAACGGGCGAGTGCATGTTCATCCACTCCTGCATGATTCAAGGGAGGAAGTCAGTCTACAAGTTAATACATCATTCGACAGTACAAATACATCAGTCGACACCACACTACTCACCAGGTTCTTTGGTGGGTTTTCGACCGAGTAAGGCTGGATCCTCTTGTCTCCCATGGGGTTGTCGCAAGCTCCAGTGATGCTCCGAAGCCACTGCTCGACAGTCTCCTGTGGAACCTCTTCTGGATGCGTCCTGGTCGAGTCCTCTAGACCTGCGTAATGCCACATGGTGTGGTCTCTAGCGTGGAGTGGCCGAATACATCGACCGAGGAACATCTCCAACAAATCCATTCCTGTCACTCCGCCCCGGATCAGTTGCACCACCGCCTCGACTAAAATACCCACTTGGACATGCTCCTCTTTGGTCACCTTCAGGGACTTGGGAGCAGTGGGACGGTCGGGTGTATACGGGGGGAGGCCAGTCGACATATTGGGTGATGTTGCATCTTTGCAGTAGAACCAGGTCAACTGCCAGCCTCTGACAGACTCGGGAAAAGTAATGGTAGGGAAGGAACTATGGGTTCTTTTCTAAACCCCTAAACCTCCACACAACTGGAGCACGTGGGTCTTCCCATCAGCAGGAAGGGCCTTCTTCATAGTCTGGGATCTGACCGTGAAGAGATGCTTGAACAGCCCCCAATGGGGAGAGCACCCCAGGAAGCACTAGCACAATGTGACGAATGCAGACAGGTACGCGATGATGTTCGGTGGGAGGTGGTGCAGTTGCGCGCCGAAAAATTCAGGAATCCCCTAAAGAATGGATGGGGTGGCATGGAGAAACCTCTTTCAACGTGGGAGAGGAGAAGAATCTGCTCCCCGTCGCACGGCTCCGGCTCGCGCTCCTCCACCGGCAGCCTCCAGGCGCCGTCCGCCATGAGCCCGTCGGAGACGAGGCCCTCGATGTCTGCGCGAGTGACAACAAAGGGGAGAAAATCCCCCTGCATCCAACCCGCCGGCGCGGTGAACCGAGCGGTTGAGGGCTTCTTGCCATTGAGCTTCGACTTCCCCTTCTTTGCTCGCTCCAGCTTCTCTGTCGCGTTCATCGTCATCGCCGTGGCGGCTCTCATCGAGGAAGAACAGAGTGCGGCGTTGGGGTAGAAGAGGCGGAGGAAAAGAGAGAGAACCGGTGAAGGTACTATGGGAACCGCGGTGTCGAAAGCTTTATACGCTGCCGAGTGTCTCACTGACCAGTGGGCCCACGAGATCACCGCACACGCCAACCGCTGACGACGCCCAGTACGTGGCGATATGACCGGCGCGAGAATCGAGGCGTCGTGCCTCCACTTGCCCTGATCGTGGCGTCATCATCGCACACGCGCGTGCTTCCCAAATTTTTGTATCGCGGAGAATCCGGATCTGTTAGACCGACCCGTCGCCTCCCAAGATACTCTCAATTCACTCGGAGCAAAGTAGACACTAAACATCCACTCAGGCACTTTTAAGACTGAATGGATCCAGGCGAGGTGAGAAGAATTCAATCGACACAAATTTGGTTGAAGCCCCGAATATCATTCTGAAGATTTTGCGTGTCGATCCTAGATCGGCGCTGATCCTCAGAGTTCAATCGATGCAAGTTTCATGAAAGCCCCAAATATCATTCGGAGGATTTGACGCATTGACTCAAGGTTGACGTTGATACCTCCTTCCACCACTTGAACCCCGATCCATTCGGGGGCTAATGACGAGGATATGTACCTAGGGAAGGGTCCTAGGCAAGTCCCACATACCCTACCTAAGGACACTACATGGGAGGACTTGAAGATCAAGCATGAACTTCCGAGTGGATCCCTGGAGACGTCCAAGACCACTCGACAGTAATCCACTCGGAGCTCCTCCTCTCACTCAGCAGTCGCGTGTCACTCGGGAGACCTTGCTTTCACTCAACGCCAGAAGACCAGGAGCCATCATCAAGAGCCCAACGGGCAGACGTTGGTTCAATGGTCATTAGTAGCTTTTATTACATACGTTACCTGTAATGGCAGTCTTTAACCCCATGATCGGACCCTTAGACGCGGGATAATTATGAGGGGTAGCGAACTCGATATAAGTCGCTCCTCCCCTCCTGCACAAGGGTTTGCGACCATTGTAATCTCACTGTTCCACATGACATAAGCTCCCGAGCACTGAGACATAGGGCTATTACCTCCACGAGAGGGGCCTGAGCTCATACATCCATGTGTACACACTCGCCGTAGCTAGGACTCTGCCCTCTCCTTGCGTACCCCTACCTTCTACTGCTAGGCTCGTTCCCACGACACTACACAAGCCCATGTGTGTGGGTGTTCATCCACACACATATGCACACACACATATGCACAAGTGCATATATGGCTATACATATGCATAGGACTACCACTCACACACACACTCACACACTCACACATGCACATATACATACACACATGTGTGCAACACACATGCACAAGCACCACCCTACACATATGTGTGTATGCATCAAGCACACACACACACACACACTCACATACACATGCATATATACCACATATATATACACACATAAACCACTCAATACACATACATGCACCTACATACACACATACATATGCACTCACTCATATGAGTGCAATTAGCCACACACACACACTCAATATAAACAGAAAAGAGAAAAAAATAAAACACCTGCACATGTAGGTTTTGCATCTACACACATACACATATGGCAAGAGAGAAAACAAAGAATAAAAACAAAAATCAAAAAGGGGGAAGGGGTCGGGCTCGAACCCATGACCACATGGTCGTTCCCTGAGCCGCTTGCCACTTTGTTGCGATAGCAGACGTTAACAGAGGAGGCCAACGACTGCACTAGTACTCACACACACTCTTGAACTTGACAAAACTGAAAACCCGAACCCATCCGGCGACAGAGCACGGCAGCGGGCAATTCGGGCGAGCACATGGCCTCACCGGCGAGGGGAAAAGGAGCAGTGGGGAGCTGCACCTACGAGGGCTGACGCCAATAAGAACGCACGGCAACACCACTTGCAACTACGGTGAGCTCGCACACGCATCGGGACAGAGGGGGCACGGCGGAGGACCAGCTGCTCACCACGGGGTTGTCGGAGGAGAAGAAGACGACGAGGGGGTCGGAGACACGCGCCAGAGTCGAAGCAGGGGAAGAAGACGACGGAGCGGAACCCTCCGGCAAAGACGACGACGGGGCCGTCGCTGCAAAGCCTCTCCGGGGCTTCTCGCGGCGGGAATTGAATGCAGGGGGGACCCCGAGCTCCTGGACGCCATGGTCGACGACGAGGCTGACGGAGACGACGACGGACGCCGGCGCACTTCTCTGAACCTCTCTGAATTTCACTAAAAAACTTACCTGACAGAGAAAGGAGGAGATGAAGGAGGGAGATGGAGAGGGAGATGGGAGCTGCGGTGGCGGAGGGGGAGAGAGGAACCCTCGCGGAGGAGGCGCGCATGCTAAGGGGGCTTAAATACCCCCGAGGCTGACGGCGACGGGCGACGGAAAAGGGGACGACGGATGCTCACTCTCTCACACGCTCACTGACGGAGACGACGAACGAGGCAGGTGGCCGCTCCCTTCGAGCGGGCTGGGCCGCGAGGGAAGCAAGGCCCACCTCTCTACTCTCTCTCTCTAGAAAAGGAAAACCCAGGTTTTTCCATTAAAACAAAACAACAAGCAAAAGGAAAACCCCAGAGGAATATGGAAGGATTTTTGGAAAGAAAAAAATACATTTGACTAAAAGAATATGAGAGCTATTTAAATAAATTCACTAGGGGATTTTTGAAGAAAGTAATATTAATTGTTTTTAAAATGACAGCCCCTGGTTATTTAAATACCCCAAATACATAAAAGCTCAAAACAACAAAATACCAACACTCACATGCTCAAAACAATTTAGGCTAACACTTGAACATTTTAAAACAATTTAAATAGCAACTACAATCTGCTGATAAAATGACATGGGAAAATAAAGGCATTGGGTTGGGTTCTGTTGAAAAGAAAAGGAGAGGGAAGAGAAGGAGAGTTGCACACAAACACTCCACCACATCACACACACAAGACAAGATCACAACCAACCACACCATACAAGGTCACATAAGAATCAAGCATGGCATGATGAATGCTATGATGCATGATGCATGAATGCAAGCCAAGACATGGTATGAGAAGGTGCAAATAATTTCATAACTCATGACACAAGGTTCATACAAGAGATTACATGCCAATAAAGGTAGGGACAACACTTGGGCTGTCACAACTCTCCCACACTACTATAGGATCTTGACCCGAGATCTAGGAACGAAAGAAGTTTGGAAATTCGGAACAGAGAAGATCCTCGCATTCCCAAGTAGCTTCTTTGTCAGAAGATGAGACCACTTCACCTTGAGGAAGTTGATAGACTTGTTGCGAGTCTTATGCTCAGTTTCTTCGAGAATTGCAACTGGATGCTCACAATAAGAGAGGTCTTCTTGGAGATCAATGTCTTGGAGGTCAATGGTATGCTCTGGAGGCTTGAAGCACCTCCGGAGCTGAGAAACATGGAAGACATCGTGCATGTTCACGAAATTTGGAGGAAGCTCTAGTTGGTATGCAAGACCACCTCTCTTGCCAACAACTTTGAAAGGACCAACAAAACGAGGAGCTAGCTTCCCTTTAATTCCAAACCGGTGAGTTCCCTTCATGGGAGAGACTCTGAGATAGACTAGATCATCCACTTGAAAGGAAACATCCCGATGTTTGCTATCATAATAGCTCTTCTGTCCGGACTGAGCTGCTTTGAGGTTCTCACGAATGACATGGCACATTTCTTCTGGTTCATTAATCATGTCATTGCCCAATATCTAACGCTCACCGGTTTCAGACCAGTTAAGCGGGGTACGGCACTTTGTGTCGTAGAGAATCTCGAAAGGGGCCTTGCCTGAGCTAGCTTGAAAGCTATTGTTGTATGAGAATTACGCATATGGAAGGCAGTCTTCCCACTTCATGACCACTTGTCTCTCAACTTGATTGACTCTGAGCATATCTTCAAGGATCTGATTGACTCTCTCAACTTGACCACTTGTCTGCGGATGGAACATAGTGCTGAAACGGATCTTGGTACCCATAGCAGTCTGGAAGGACTCCCAAAACTTGGAAGTAAAGAGGCTTCCACGGTCAGATGAGATGAGCTGAGTAATACCATGCAAAGACACTATCCTTGACGTATATAACTTTGCAATCTGAGCTGCCAAGATAGATTCTTTGACTAGCAGGAAATGAGCAACTTTTGACAGCTTGTCGATAACCACAAAGATGGCATCGTTGCCTCTCTTGGACTTGGGAAACCCAGTGACAAAATCCATATCCACATGATCGAATTTCCACTCTGGGATAGGCAAAGGCTAAAGAAGACCTGCTGGACGTTGATGCTCCACCTTCACTCCGCGACAAACATCACACTCGTTCACGAACTGAGCAATATCACGTTTCATGTGAGTCCACCAGAAGGTTTGCCTGAGATCCTGATACATCTTGGAACTGCCTGGATGAATGGATAGAAAAGAATTGTGTGCTTCGTCCATGATAACCTTTTTGAGATCACCTTTTGGAACCACAAGACGGTCCTCAAAGAACAAGGTATCTTTGTCATCAACTCGAGAGCACTTATACTTCGGAATGCCCTTGGCCACACCTTTCTTCACTTTCTTCACCATAGCGTCTAGAAGCTGCGCTTGGTGAACCTGATCTTCTAGAGTTGGAGAAACTTGAAGATTGGCAAGAAATCCTTGCAAAATCATCTGAAGGTTGAGTTTGCGGAAGGCATCAGAAATCTCGGGTTGAAGAGGCTTCAAGATGAGACTATTGCAGTATGCCTTATGGCTGAGCACGTCTGCAATGACATTTGCTTTCCCAGGAGTATACTAAATGCTTGGATTGAAGTCATCAAGCATTTCCACCCAACGAGACTGCCGAAGATTGATATTGGGTTGAGTGAAAATGTACTTCAAGCTCTTGTACATGGCATAGAATCGATGCTCCCTTAACTTGTCAAGCACAAGGCGGAGATGCTCTGCATGCTCTTCTTCTGTCTCCGAGAACACAAGGATATCATCCAGATAGACCAAGACGAAATCATTCTTGAAAGGAGAGAAAATGAAGTTCATCATTCTAGAGAAGGTTGGAGGAGCATTCACAAGACCAAACGACATGACAGTGTACTCATAAGAGCCAAAACTCCTCCTGAAAGCGGTCTTAGGAATGTCTTCTTCGCGAATGCGAATTTGATGATAACCCATGTGAAGATCAAGCTTCGAGAAAACCTTGGCACCTTTCAGTTGTTCAAACAACTCATTGATGTTGGGAAGTGGGTACTTGTTTCTGATTGTCTTCTTGTTCAATGGACGGTAGTTGACACAAAGACGATATGTGCCATCTTTCTTCTTGACAAACAAAACACCACAACCCCATGGAGAAGAACTTGGTCTAATCAGACACAGACGTTCTTGCTCATCTAGCTGCTTCTTCAACTCTTTCAGCTCTCCCGGGCCAAGTTTATAAGGGCGCTTGCAGGCCGGTTCAGTTCCGGGCTCGAGATCAATCATGAACTCAACTGGCCAGTGCAGAGGCATTCCTGGCAATTCTTCTAAAAAGACATCTTCATACTCATTCACCATCGAAATTTGAGAAATCGCCCAGATCTCACCCTTCTCATTAAGAGCAAAGAGACGGATTGTGGCATAGTGAGCTGCAAAAATAATCACGTCTTTTGAAGGATGAGTCAACTTGACTTCTTTTGCTTGACAATCAACATAAGCCTTGTTCATAGCTAGGAAGTCCATGCCCAAAATGAGATCAATGTCGGAATTACCGAGAACAATTAGAGAAGCCAGAAAAGAATAATGGCCCATCTTGATAGAAGCATCCGGAACAATCATATGCGAACTCATGCGCATACCCAGAGAAACCACATGAAAAGGACTAACTAAATGCTCCATTGAAAACTCATGCATAGCGACAAAAGGCTTGGATATGAATGAATGCGATGCACCGGTATCAAACAAAACTTTTGAAGGAAAATCATTAACTGAGAGATTACCCATAATCACATCATGAGACTGCTCTGCTTCAGCTGCATTCACCATATTCACCCGGACTGACTTGGGATTATGCTTCACCATAGCATTGCCTAGAGGCTTGACAGGAGGAGAAGGCGGAAGACGCCGCTGGTTGCACTTGTTTGCATAGTAACCCTTCTGGCCACACTTGTGACAAGTCACCTCAGAAAGCGGACGAACATTGCTTGGAGGAGGAACAAGAACTGCCTTGGACGCCTGGGGTCTCTGCTGAAAACCTGGGTTGGGTGGGTGGGAACAACCACGACCACTGAACTGCTTCTGCTGCTGAGGAGGACGAAACGGAGGAGGATTTGGCACCCAATACTTCTGCTACTTAGGAACCATCTAAGAGCTAGAAGAAGACAAAAATGAATCCCTTGAACGCTTCCTTGAGTTCTCCAACTTGAGTTGAGTTGCCTTGCCCTTCAAAGCCATGTTATAGAACTGATCAAACTCACGATGCTCTTGAAGAACTAGGCCTGGCAGAAGCTCATCCTTGAGACCACCTCTGAACTGATAGATCATCACCTTGTCATCTGGAACATCTTGCTTAGCATAACAGGCTAGATTCTGGAACTCGACGTTGTACTGGTAGACATACTTGCTTCCCTGCTTCAGGTGCCTGAACTTCTCACGCATCTCCTCGACAAAGCTTGTCGGGATGTAATGAGCCATGAAGTCACGACGGAAATTGTGCCAAGTAACAACACGATCGCCCCTGGAATCCTTGTACTGCTGCCACCAATCAGCTGCTTGACCCTTGAGCTGGAACGATGCAAATCTGACAAAGTCCTTTGGCCTGACATTGCTGCACTCAAAATGCTTACTCATATCATGAAGCCAATCATCGGCATCAAAAGGCTGCTCACAACAGGTGAAAGACTTGGGCTGGTTGGCAAGGAACTGATTGAGCGTCGCAAACTGAGGTTGATTCTGAAAATTCCCTTGAAAGCCATGCTGACCCTGCTCCCTTTCTTGCAACATCCCGAGCAACATCTGAGTGTTCGCATTGGTTGCGGTCATCACAGCTTGCCAAGCTTCTGGAGGAGGAGGTGGCGGTGGCGGTGGTGGAACATCAGTCTGCTCCTCACCACGACCCGGATTGTTGTGAGTTGGTGGAGCCATCCTGAAGATGGACAAAACGCATCAGCACCTCATTGATAAGATGAATCAAAGCTGAATCAAATGCTTGAAACAAATTGAAAAAATAACAACACAACCTTCCTACTGAAAAATTAGTAAGAATGCTTCTTCGGTTTATGATAACATCAACAGATATTAGAAGCCACTTGCAATAACACAAAAGTATTGAGCTAACTGCTCGGAACAAATGTACATGCCCACATACATCTGAAGAAGATGATCCTAGATAACTACAAGATTTCCCACCTAAGAACTTCCGAAAACTTTCTGATTATGCAATCCGGTGTGGGGGATACAAGGAGGAAATATCTCACTCAACTAGCAATCCTGCACCCCAACTATATCATTCCTTCAACACATAACCAGAGGCTTTCGCAAATTCATCTAACTCGAATCCTTGAACTCACAACGATACTAAACCATGGTGGTACCCTGAACGCATCCCCAGTACTAGGTGACTCCGACCTTATCTCATCATGACAAGTATTGAAGTAATTTCGAACACTCTTCGTCCTGAGATATCAAGGAAGCTGAATGACAATGATGTGCCAACATTCCCTCGAGCTCAACTCCCCAGAAGAAATCAAGTCAGACAGGAGGCACCAAGACAGAACACTGTCACATAGGTATCATATAGACTCCAAAATACCCGCGTGATCCTAAAAAAATTTTGAGCGAGAAGAGGAGTCAAATCAAAATTCCTAAGTCGAATACCTCACCAGAGCATAGAAGAGGAGTAAAAAGAATCCTACTCTCCGATATAACTAGACTCAAAATAGTTTTACTAGACTTGACTCGGCCAAGTTCGATCAAGCAAAGGCTCCTATGGTCGTTTGGCTCTAAATACCAACTTGTCATGCCCAAGATGCGCGCCTATCCATTTTAAGGCACGGGAGCCTCGCAAGGGATAGATGCGCATCTTGTCGTTTGCAAGTATAGCATCATTGCATCATACATTACAGAAGAGAAGAGTATACAAGTTTGGCTTACACTCACCACATACTAAATTACAATTCCACACAGAGTTCAAATCATCAAGATGAAGACAGGGTCCGACTATGAACGAAATCAAACGATAAAAACAGACGCAAATGACACTATCTCGCTATGCCAGAGATCACGACCATGGTCGTCTACTCATCCGGGTAAGTCATGTACATCCTGCCTCTTTCCTCATCATATTCCCACTAGAGCTGGGTCACATCATCCTGGACGTACTCCTCTGTACGTGTACCTGGAGTGTTGTAGTAATCTATGAGCCACAAGGACTCAGCAATCAAGCGCCCGGGTACCGAGACTATTCAAGCTTAAACCTTGGGATGTGGTATGTGTTTAGTTTGCAACAGCACTAAGCATTTATGGTGGCTACACTTACGTAACATGAATATAAATGTGAGTGGCCTACGATGAGCGATCGAATCTAGTATGACCTCTATGAGATCCTGAACACTTACTTACGTCAATCATAAACCCACCGTGTTCTCTCTTGGATCATGTTCACGAGTAGGGATGATCACTGTTACTCACACAGTTGGTGTATTTCATTAGATTTTACTTCAAGATTACTATAACCGGGTGTTAAACAAATATCCAAGTTGCCACATAACCGTGGGCACGGCTTTCCGAAAGATTTAACCCTGCAGGGGTGCTTCAACTAGTCCATCTAAAATTACCCACACTCCGCGGGAATAGCCTCAACCACAGATCTCGTGATCATCATAGGTAACTCCAAAGGAATTCCAGCACCTCGAGATAACCCAAAGAAAGTTAGAGTCCACACGCAAGACACTCGATAAAGGTAAAACAAATCCAGCAAAACATCCCGATGTGTCAACGAACCCGATAAGAGCCGCATATCTCGTTCTCAAGACACGACGGATGAGAGGTGGTTATCACGCCAATCATTGAGTTGCCCCGGGCGGCGTTAATAAGCACCTCTGGGTTGGACCAACACTCATGCGGAGCACTGGCCCGGGGGTTGATTAATTATGCACGGGGTTGCAAAGCCCTATGCATTTTTTATTAAGTTATTAGCAAATGTAGTATCAATGTTGGGTCTTGCAAGACAAGTTTTAATCTCAACCGAATAAACGGGGGGGTCCCCATAACAACCCCGAGCATGTTAGGAGCGCAAAGTATGGAAAACATAACACCGGTAACAAGAAACTATGGCGGTAACAGAGGAACAAATCACCTAGCAAAAGGCCAAGTCTGCCACCAATACCAAGATATATATGTGCATTAAATTAAATAACAGATAATATTGTGAAATTGACAAATCCATGTTATCACATGTAACAACCTGCACCTACAACTAAGAACGCTATAAGAGGGGCTGAGCAGCGATAACTTAGCCAATCAACGGTTTGATAGGATGTGGAGGGTTAGGGGCTATCATGGAAATTAGGAGGCTGACATTCAAGTGGTAGGTAGCGCAAGTGTAATGGTAAGATCGAGAAACTAGCACGCGAAAATAGTATCGGGATCCGGGTATGATCATCTTGCTTGTTGGTTCTTCAGCGGAACAAGTAGCGGGATCCTCGTAGTGGTACTCTCCTGGGTCCTCGTACTCAGTATCAACACTCACGTCTACCCAAGAGAAACAGCAACAATAAACATCCAACCAAGATGCAATGCACAACCAAGATGATGCATGATTCATTTATGAAGAATTTAACATGGCAATCCAAAACTAGTCAAGTTTCACATGCATTATTTGATTAGTTTCCATTCTGGACAGAACCTCATGTTTAGTTATTTAAACATGCATGGACATGGAAAATATTGATTCATCATGCAAAATCGATAGAAATGCATATAAAGAATGCAAGAAACGGAGTTACGGTTCTCACGATACGCTCACGACAAGGTACGAAGGCAAAACACAAGACAACAAGGCCATGGGCTAATTCTTGGCATTCCAAGGTAGCCACTGGTTAGATATTGAAAAACCAACCACAATAGAGCCAAATATCAATCAGTTCCACGGAGTATAGCTCCCACAAGTCACAAAACAAAAGACAACCAATCTGCCACAAAACAGCAACATAGCAACTTTCACTGCCCACAACTTGAGCTACCGGAATCCTACAGCCACAAACAAGGTATTGACAGAAACTAAATAACATGCTTATAAAATTATCCAACTACACAATCTGCAAAGGAGGCACACATCAATAAGCATGAAGCTATCAGGTTGGCATGATGAAACAGTTTTCTGGGACTTAGTGAAAATAACAGTTTTCTGGAATCTGAGTTAATCTGGTAGCATGTTGACAGCATAAGTTAAAGGTGTTATAGACCACCTATTGGAATGACATTTAACAGGGTGGTAGTGGACAACATCTACTCCAAAATACTAGCACTAAGCATGAGCTAATTCTCAACATATCACAAGATGTCAACCACTCTTCATGGCATAAAAATAACAGCAGATTCTCAGACTTAGAATATTTAGCATGGTGAAAACAGAAACATCAAGTTAGCTACTTTGCAGCAAGTTTCCCACTTATATGGGTGATTCCCATGTTAAACAAAAATACCATGGCATAATAGACATAAAACACTAGCACTTCCATGTTGGCACATGCCCCAAAGCAAGCATGGATTAAATCATGCAAAAATGACCAAGTAGCATCACAGCAGAAAATGACAGTTTTATAAACATGCTCAAAAGTGAAATCTGAAAGCATCAATGGATTCATTGTCTCTTTCTACCCCAATATCATGTGTCATACTCATATGTTCGTGTGAAGCAACATGCACACCTATACTAGCAAAACTATCATCTACTCTTATAAGTTAAAACTTACTCTAAATGGACATGAGCAAATATAGATATAACCAGATTTGGAAATTAAGCTAGCAATGGAAATGCTCCAACAATTCACAAAACATGCATATCTACAACAAAGGGGATGTCAAGTGGGGAGACCCACTAGCCACCTACACACACACACACACTATATACACACACACTACCAAGCAAGCACACACATGGCTTCATATGCCTAAGGGCATATGAGCACAATCCCTCTAATGAACATACCACCCAGGAGGGGGGTGTTCATCCACACACACACTCACATGCACCATATATGCATAATGAAGATGGCACATACACACCACCTCACATGCACAAGTGCACATGGGCAAACACACTCACACTACACAAGCCCATGTGTGTGGGTGTTCATCCACACACATATGCACAAGTGCATATATGCCTATACATATGCATAGGACTACCACTTGCACACACACTCACACACAAGAACATGCACATATACATACAGACATGTGTGCAACACACATGCACAAGCACCACCCTACACATATGTGTGTATGCATCAAGCACACACACACAAACTCACATAATCATGCATATATACCACATATATATACACACATACACCACCCAACACACATACATGCACCTACATACACACATACATGTGCACTCACTCATATGAGTGCAATCAGCCACACACACACTCAATATAAACAGAAAAGAGAAAAAATTAAACACGTGCACATGTAGGTTTTGCATCTACACACATACACACATGACAAGAGAGAAAACAAAAGAAAACAAAGAAGAAAAACAAAAATCAAATAGGGGGAAGGGGTTGGACTCGAACCCACGATCACCTGGTCGTTCCCCAAGCCGGTTGCCACTCTGCTGCGATCGCGGACGTTATCAGAGGAGGCCAACGACTGCACTAGTACTCACACACACTCTCGAACCGGACGAAACTGAAAACCTGAACCCATCCGGCGACAGAGCACGGCGGCGGGCAATTCCGGCGAGCACACGGCCTCACCGACAAGGGGAAAAGGAGCAGGGGGAGCTGCACCTACGGGGTGCGCATCTCTACCGCTAACGCCGACGAGAACGCTCAGCAGCACCACCTGCAACTACGGCAAAAATACGGCAGACACGAGCACGGGCTCGTCCAGCACGACGAGCTCGCGCACACATCGGGCCAGAGGGGGCACGGCGGAGGACCAGCTGCTCACCACGGGGCTGCCAGGGGAGAAGAAGACGACGAGGGGGTCAGAGACGCGCACTGGAGTCGAAGAAGGGAAAGAACAAGACGGAGAGGAACCCTCCGGCGAAGACGACGACGGGGCCGTCGCTCTAGAGCCTCTCCGGGGCTCCTAGCGGCACGAATTGGACGCGGGGGGACCCCGAGCTCCTGGATGCCATGGACGATGACGAGGCCGATGGAGACGACGACGGACGCTGGCGAACTTCTCTGAACCTCTCCGAATTTCACTCAGAAACTTACCTGACAGAGAAAGAAGGAGACGAAGGAGGGAGATGGAGAGGGAGATGGGAGCTGCGGCGGCGTAGGGGGAGAGAGGAACCCTAGCGGAGGAGGCACGCACGCCAAGGGGGTTTAAATACCCTCGAGGCTGACGGCGATGGGCGACGAAAAAGGGGACCGCGAACGCTCGCTCTCTCACACGCTCACTGACGGAGACGACGAACGGGGCAGGTGTCGGTTCCCTTCGAGCGGGCTGGGCCGCGAGGGAAGCAAGGCCCACCTCTCTACTCTCTCTCTCAGGAAAAGGAAAACCCAGGTTTTTCCATTAAAACAAAACAGCAAGCAAAAGGAAAACCCGACAAGAATATGGAAGGGTTTTTGGAAAGAAAAAAAATACATTTGACTAACAGAGTATGAGAGCTATTTAAATAAATTAACTAGGGGATTTTTCAAGAAAGTAATATTAATTGTTTTTAAAATGACAGCCCCTAGTTATTTAAATACCCCAAATACATAAAAGCTCAAAACAACAAAATACCAACACTCACATGCTTAAAACAATTTAGGCTAACACTTGAACATTTTAAAACAATTTAAATAGCAACTACAATCTACTGATAAAATGACATGGGAAAATAAAGGCATTGGGTTGGTTTTTGTTGAAAGGCAAAGGAGAGGGAAGAGAAGGAGAGTTGCACACAAACACTCCACCACATCATACACACAAGACAAGATCACAACCAACCACACCATACAAGGTCACATAAGAATCAAGCATGCCATGATGAATGCTATGATGCATGATGCATGAATGCAAGACAAGACATGGTATGACAAGGTGCAAATCATTTCATAACTCATGACACAAGGTTCATACAAGAGATTACATGCCAATAAAGGTAGGGACATCACTTGGGCTGTCACAACCAGCTTCTGTATTGTGTGATACAGGAGCATCGCATTCTTTTATGTTAGAAGAAATTGCATACATGCATGACATTAAGTACGAAGAGATGAACATCCTGATAGTTGTAAACGCCCCCGTGGGCCAATGTCGAACCCCCATGGTTAGTCCCAACATCACACTTGAAATTGAAGGGCTGGAATTCCATGCCTCTCCCATTATATTGAAGTATTCCAATATTGACCTCATTCTTGGAATGGATTGGTCGAAGACTCATACCGCCTCAATTTTTTGTGCCACCAAAACAGTCCACCTCCTGCATCCTTCCAATGAGATAGTTATCTACCATGCTCATCTTGTTTGATATGAAGCATGGCTTTATGACTTGAATGTTTTGAATGCATCACCTCTTGAAGGGATTGAAACCATTCTAGTTGTCCGAGACTTCCAAGATGTCTTTCCGAAAGAACTTCCAGGGATTCCCCCTATTAGAGATGTCGAGTTTGTCATCGACGTGGTACCCGGTACCACTCCTATAGCCAAGCGACCTTATAAGATGCCTCCACATGAGCTCCTTGAACTTAAGCAAGAGATCAACAATTCGCTTCGCATGGGTTTCATATGCCCAAGTTCCTCTGCTTGGGGAGCGCCTTCTCTCTTTGTCAAGAAGAACGATTGTACGAATCGTTTGGTCCAAGACTACCGTCCCATCAACCAGGCAACCATTCGAAACAAATATCCCTCAGATCAACAATCTGTATGATCAACTTGTTGGTTCCTCTGTGTTTTCTAAACTCGACTTGAGGTTGCGTTACCATCAGATTCCGATTCGCGAAGAGGATATTCCGAAGACCACATGTTAGGAAAGTCAGAAGTTTCCTCGGACTTGCCATATTGTTGCCGTTTTGTCGAGAACTTCTCCAAGATTGCCAAGCCATTAACCAATCTTCTTCGCAAAGGCGTTAAGTTAGACTGGACAGACAAGTGTCACGAAAGTTTCCAAGCACTCAAGGACAAGTTGACGTCTGCTCCAATGCTTGCTCCTCCGCATTCTCAAAAGGACTTAGTCATTTACTACGACGCATCCCGTCAAGGATTAGGTTGTGTCCTAATGCAAGAAGGCAGAGTGATTGCTTATGCTTCACAACAGTTGCGTCCTCATGAAAAGAATTATCTGGTTCATGACCTTGAACCTGTTGCAGTAATCTATGCCATGTTGTTATGGTGACATTACCTTGTTGGTAATCGTTGTGAGATCTACACCACCCATCAAAGTCTGAAGTACCTGTTTACTCAGCCAGAATTGAATCTCCATTAGGGATGATGGATGGAAGTAGTTACGGACTATGACTTCGGTATATCTTATACCCCTGGCAAAGCTAATGTTACGGCAGATGCCTTCAGTCGGAAATCTTATTGTAATAATCGTATGGTTCAAAAGGTTAACCCATTTCTCCATGAAGAGCTCCGCAAGTTGAATCTTCACATTGTTCCACAGGGTTCTCTTAATAACCTTGTCATGGAACTAACTCTTATCAAAGCTATTAAGTCCACACAAGCCAAGGATATTAACTTAGAGAAATTCAAGGAATTCTCGCTTTTTGAAGATGGAACTTTGTACTTCAAGAATCGTATTGTGGTACACCAATTCAAGCTTATGACAGAGAAGGTGATGAAAGAAGAAAATGACACCCCTCTCTTTATTCATCCCTAAAGTACCAAGATGTATCTCGACATTCGTCAAAAGTACCAGTGGTCCGGGATGTAGCAAGGCATTGCTCGGTATATTGAAGGGTGTGCGTCGTCGAGTCAAAGCTAAACAGTAGAAACCGGCTAGAATTCTGCAACCACTCCCTATTACTGAATGCAAATGGGAGAAGATTTAGATGGACATTGTCACTGGGTTTCCAAAGTCACGGAAAGGGAATGATGCTATGTTTGTCGTCATCGACCAATTCTCGAAAGTTGCTCACTTTCTGCCAGTCAAGGAGACAATTACTGCTAGTAAATTAGCAGCCTTGTATACCTCAAGAATTGTTTCATTCCATGGCATTCCAAAGTAAATCAGTTCAGACCATGGTAGTATTTTCACCTCCAAGTTCTGGGAACGTTTCCAAGAGGCAATGGGAACTCATATTGCCTGGAGTACTGCTTATCACCCTCAATCTCAAAGGTCAATTTGAATGAGTTAATCAAATCCTTGAAGACATTCTATGGGCTTGTGTTATTTGTTTCGACAAGAAGTGGGAAGAATCTCTCCCGTATGTTGAATTCTCGTATAACAACGGCTATCAAGCCAGCCTGAAAATGGCCCCCTTTGAACTGGTCAGAAACTGGGGAACAAGCACTCATTGGTCCGAACATCATTGAACAAGCTGAAGCGGAAGTCCGCATTGTTTAGGATAATCTCAAGGTGGCCCAGTCTCGTCAGAAGAGCAATTATGACAAGAAACATCGGGTTCAACCTATCAAACCGGTGATAAGGCGTATCTGCGTGTCACTCCTTTGAGAGGCACTCATCGGTTCAGAGTCAAGGGCAATCTAGCTCCTCGCTATGTTGGTCCTTTTTGTGTTATTAAAAGATGTGGACATGTGGCTTATAAATTGGAGATGCCACCAAAATTCTCCCATATTCATGATGTCTTCCATGTGTCGCAACTTCGCCGTTGCTTGAAGGACCCGCATCGTGAAGTGGATCCTGAGTTGATTGAAGTGCAGGATGATCTCACTTACAAAGAGCATCAGATCCGCATTCTCGAAGAAACTGAACATCGGACTCGTCAGAAGGTTACCAAGTTCTTCATAGTCCAGTGGTCAAATCATTCTGAAGATGAAGCCACTTGGGAACATGAGGATAATGTTCGGGTAGAATATCCCGATCTTCTCCCTTCTACCTCTTAATTCTCAGGATGAGAATTTCTTTCAGTAGGGGAGAGTTGTAACACCCTGGATCCATGCTACAATGATCTTTGTAATTAAGCTACCGTAACCATGAGGATTAAGCTAATCAATTTTTCCAAACCATGGTTGATTGCATTAGAGTCTTATGTCATTTGAATTCCCTAATGATTTTCAAATTCATTTGAAAAGTGGAATTAATAGTTTTGCAAACCAGAAAACTAAATTCATGGATGGGTTGCAAATATTCCCTACGCTTTTTAAAATTGTGGTCCACATTTTTGCAAGGTATTTTAGTGCCTCAAAAAAATATAACAGAGGCCAAATTATTATTTGAATGCCCTTTTGAATTATGAAAATTGCCAAACTTTTCAAATGGGCTCCAAAATTTTTGTGACCCTGCCTAATATTTCTTTTGAATTATAGAGGCAAATTCCGTCTCTTACAAAAATATTTTGGGTGTTGTCTTTTTCAGACAGAAGCCTTTTAATTTAAATAGAAAGTGCAAAAGGGGGAAAGGGGAAAAGGCCTAAGTGCACTGTGCACTTAGGCTTGCCTGCCAGCCCAACCCACCAGCCCCCATCGTCTACCTCTGTTCATCAGAGGAGACGTGGGTTCGGTGATAGGCACCAGCGACCGAGGCTAGGGTTGTGGCGGCCATTCACATGCTCACCGGCGCCTACAAGGCGCTCCCCTGTCGCCTCGCAAACCCTAGACCCGCCCTAGATCCCCCACTCCCTCGCTTTCTTCCTCCCCCGCTCACACCCGCGCCACCGTCGCCGTGGGTCCAGCGTAGCCGCAACCACTGAGCCCTCGTCGCCTCACCGTCGTGCCAGTACACTCCGCCGTGCGCCCCTGCATCATATGCGCCGCGCCATTGGAGCCGAGGAGCACCATGTCGTCGCCTTCGTCCCCTTCTTCCTCCTCGGACGCCGCCACTCGCCGACATGAATCCGAGCCTTCCCCACGCCCACTTAGCTCGCCTACACGCTCGCGGTGAGCTCCTCTTGCTTGCCCCCCCACTCCACACGCTCGAATTCGGGCCCCGACGTTAGATGCGCCGGCGACCGAGAAGCTCCGCCGCAGGAGCTCATCGCCGATGGGCCTCCGATGGCCTTTTGATCCTGCACGCCCCACCAACGGCTTCCCCACATCATGTAGGCCAAAGTAGGACCAATAGCTCGCTCGTTTGCTCGCTGTATCGCGTCGCCCGCATCCACCGAAATGCCAGTTGCCGCTTCGCTCGTCACCAGCGACGCTATCGGGCCCTGCAGCCTTGGCCGCCACTACATCTCGACACAGGTCGCCGCCCTCGTTCGATTCCGCCCAAGTGCGTGCCAAATGATGCCTTGTGGGCGATCCCCGAGCAGCACCCAAGCCCTCTGCCACATAGAGAGGTCGCTGGTGACGCTCCGGTTGTCGGAGCTGATATGGCCCGGCTAGGGCCACCCCCAGTGACACTAGCCAATGAGCCAGGGGCCCTAGTTGACCACAGTCAACTAGCTAACTGGGCACTGCCCAGTCACTGCCATGTGGAACAATCGGAAATTATAGATACGTTGGAGACGTATCAACAT